>OW388080.2:60693980-61373480 GCA_936449025.2 Sarcophaga subvicina
CTGGAAAAATATTAACTTTTTGACAAAAGTACTGGCTATTCTTTAGACGGGCAGCATAGCGAAATTGGAGGTAAATTTATGAAGTATAATATAATGAACCAGAACTCTTTGAATAATCTTTAAATTACGATATATCTTCTATACTCTGACTATGGCAAAGAAATTATAAAATTAATGTAAAAACAAAATAACAAATACCGATGAAGTATTTTAGAATATACATACATACATACGTATGTACATATAATTAAAATTTTTCTAAAACGCATTAGTGTAGTGTACAATTTCTAATGTGTTTCTAGTGTTTTAAATCAAAGAGAACATGTTCATATAAATGTATACGTATGTGGAAAAGTACATGAAAGTTTAAACTTATTTACTTACTTAATTGGTCATTACAACCCTTCAGTCAGGAATACGAATTAGTTTCTCTGAAAGTTTAATCAATAGACTTTAAAAGGTAATTGTTAAAGAATACAGTGCTAACAAGTGTTTTATAACTTAGAAATCAAAATGATAATATACAATATTCCCCGGATATAAGCACCCCGGATATAGTAATTCCCCGCTTAGTAACACTGAAACTTTTTGAAACAAAGTGTAGTGAAACTATTACGATATATGCATCCCGTTTTTAAGCATTTCTCTCTTATAAACGACATTGCAATGCAATTCCATAGAATGTTTCTTATGATTCCATTCTCATTGAGGCAGAGGCTGAACTCTACCCCAGAATACATAACCAACTGAGGCAACGCAATCTTGATTGATTGATTCCAGAAAGAAAAAACCTACAATCTACCTATGTTCGCCTTTCGTAATTTGTAAAACTTTTCTTCTACTAACTTGACCTGACGTAGGCCAACGACTTGATTCCCTGCCTAGTTAACGCTACAATAGGACCCTTGACTTTTTGCATCACACCAAGTTGTAGAAGATGATCAAAGACCTCTCTGACCAGCCGACACTCTATCGAATATGAAGCCATTGCTGTCAATGAGACAAATATAATTGTAGCAGTATGAAAGACACGCTGCTATCTGCTGTCAGGTGCGGGATTTCGATATAAGAATACACTGCTTTTAAGCACTGTCCTGCAAGCATTTTTGAAAGTGCTTATATCCGGGGAATACTGTATTAACACAGTTGCATTGGGAAACGTGATTACTCGTTTCACAAAAATTTTGAATTGTAGATAATTTATCTTCTTTTATAAATTAATTCTTAAACAAATGATTCGAATATATTATTAAAAATTTAACCATACGGTCCGAAATTTAAGAGCTACTAGACATTAGATTCTTAAACCCTTGAAGAGAAAAACTGACACTTAGACTTACCTATAACCCGGATATGTAGGTAGGTAGGTTGGAGGAGAGAGGACCGACCAAAGGGTCTCAAGCCTATCGGCATACACCTTAGTCATCAATAGGGTTTTTTCAATTATTGAAAAATTGCAATTTAAAATTCTATCAAAAAGAGCCCCGTTGATATAGAAATGGCTGAATTATGGATTGAGGAAAATATTATAAAAGTAACAGCGGAAAGGTTAGGTAGCTGTAATACAAACTAGCGGACTGCTGACGTAAAGAAATTCAGACGATCAATTCCAATTCTATCCGTTCTCGGTGGAAAAATGTTTCTATCCCTTTATCAACGAATGGATGAAAGGAGAGATAAATAATTGTACACTGTAATAAAATATCTAAACAAGCCAACTTATTTTAGTTTATTTTCTTATGCTTCTAAGCAATTGATCATTGAATTTGCTGAAAAGCTTGTGATTATATTTTTAGCGAACATAATATTAAACAGCTTGAAATTGTTAATAACGTTGAAGAATTTCGTATAGGGTGGGAAATTCAAAAGTTTGGTTTAAAAATGCATTAAAACAAAAACGGTTTGAAATTTTGCCCATTTTTTTTTTTTTTCTGTAAAGTACAATTGTTCCAAATAGGAGTGGAATATTATTTCAGTCATACGGCTTTCACGGCAGGCCTCGCATTGTATTGGATGAATTTTCGTGCACTTTTTCAAGTGTATGGGGTCATATCTCACATCAATACCATGAGCGTGTTGAAAAATCGGTTATCATGGTACGACAGATGTCTCCATTGACCGTAATGGTTGCTTCATCCCCATTTCCAAAACAATATGGGCCAATGACGCCTCGGCTCCAAAAGCCGCACCAAACAGATTTTCTGAGCCACAAATACAGCAATTTTGTTTATTAACGTACATATTAACATACAAGATGAAATTGAGCTTCATCCGAAAAGATGATTTTTTTTGGCTAAAAATTTCCGACCAGTGGTCTTTGTTTTTTAAATAAATTTCCAATAATTCCAACGTTGATCAAGTGTAAATCGATTCATTGCGTTTAATTTTGTAACACAATAGAATGACATAAGTATTGCCAGATGCGAAATAACCGATGCACTATGTGGCATTTACCCTGAAAAGCTGGCCAAAAAGGCAAAAATGAATTTAAAGAAATTTAAGAAACTGAGTATGCAGTTCGATAGACAACAAAATTCTGCATTATATACTGAATTTTCACGACTTTAAGTTGAGATTTGTAGAGTTGAGACGATGTGAAAGTCAGGAAAGTGAAGAAAATTAAATGCGTTTTTAGTGTTTTTTTTTTGAAATTTTGATAGGTTTATATGATATTTTTTTGTGGCTAAACGAATAGAGGTTTTATATTGATTTTTTTTTATTTGAAAGGTACGAGCAACTGCTACTTTCAGTTTTTTGCTTGTATATCTCTATGTATATCTCATATATTAATGTTAAATTTATTCGTTCAAAATTTAAAAATAATAAAAATTTCACATTTTGTTACCCTCCCTAAAAAAAGATAAGGATTTTAAAGGTGAAAGTAGTTTTTAGTAGTTTAATGTTATATACCACAAGAAAATATGAACTCTCAACATTCATAAATATGGCGTACGAAATATGCGGGGAAATTCAGTAGAAGCGATACCAATCGAGATGTCCTGAATATGTTACTTTTAAGCAGTGACGCTTTTATAAGCTGCAGTATACAAAAATTGCGAAAGAATTCAGATATTATTAAATTACTCCCTCCTGACATTGATGATGAAAATTATAACGATCTTAACGATTGTAGTTGGTTACACTTTTTAAGTATTTTTAAGTTAAGTATTAAATAATGTAAAATAAATATTATGAATAAATATTAATTATCATAGAACTTTAAAAACTTAATTACATATGTATATCGACTACTATAACAATATGAGATGTATGTTTGATTTTCTTAATGGACCGTATGTGATACCTAGGGGCACTTATGATCCGATCGTAATAAAATTCACATTCATATTAAACATGTTCATGTCGAATTTCATCGAAGTAATAAAATTTTTAAGCCAATTATAATTGTTAAACATATTTTCGTAAGGGGCCCAATTTTGGACCAAGGGGCAATTATGTACCGACCATATAGATTTACAAAATACACGTTTATACCGAATTTCATCATGATACCGATGTTTTTAAGCCATTTATAAGCGCAAACGTGAATTTCAAAAGGGGACTTTATATGGGGACTAGGGTCAAATGTGATTTTCACCAAACATTACACCATGATTTCTTAGTACACAGAACTGATCCACGCTTAATTTTATCATGATTGTTGCATAATTACTATAATTATGTGTACATAAGTGCAATTTCGAGGGGAATTTGTATGGGGGCTAGGCGAAATCACGGACCGATTTGAACCAAAATCAGTTGGGTTCATCCTTGGGCCTAATTATAACTAACACTATCAAAAAATTCCAGCCATTAACTCATAAAACACTTCTATTAATTTTGGCCAGGTTTTCAGGCAAAATGCCACATAGTGCGATGGTTCAAATTTAAACCGATGACCTATCCTATACCTTAAAGAAAATATTCCATACAATTTTTTGAAATGCATTAAAATTCCACTTTATTATTTTTTTAATCTGTATATATGTATATATACTATTAAACTTTAAAATTGTTGAATAGTTATATTTTCGTTTTCTCATATTCTTGAATTATGTGAAATTACTTCAAATCAATTTACTTTTATATAAATTTATGTATGTTTTAAATAAAAGTTTCATTACTTTAAACAAGTAATTTTTTTTAATTTTTTAGACCGAGAAACGCAAAAGACCGCAAAAAAGTTCTAGTCGTCAGTTATCTCTATACATTTTTGAATTGCACCTCATTTTATTTAATATATAATAATTTTATAGGTTAAAAAATAAAGAGAGAAGTGTATTTGTCAATATATAGTAGAGTAATCAGGCGATTTATTCGGACCTTTATTTGCTTACGCTTCAACCTACGCATATGCTTCTTAAGCCACTTAGCTCTCATTAGCTCAATGTAATTATGTATTATGTGAAGAAACATTTGTTTAAGAGAACTATTTGGAGTCCAATATATATATATTACTTATGCATATTAATTGTACTTATAATTTTCAGTAATTTTTAAAAAAGATGAAAGCCTCTAATATTTCATCGGAGAGCTTTGAACGGATTTTGTTACCAAAATACACTGTGATCTACAAACAAATCTAATTCTTTAGCAAATCGAGTATCTAAATCATCAGCTCTATTAACAGGTTTTATTGGACTTTTACTTTCTTCAATGGCAGCGTCTATCTTCTTAACAATGGAATTTGCGTTCCCGTTCACTTGATTATTGCAAGATACACTTTAAAAACTACATGGGCGATATTTAATGTAATAGTAAATAAAAAACTAATGCTGTACTAGACTTTTTTCTTACTTTATAAAGTATATATGTATATGAATTTACAATCCCGGGAATTCCCGGAGATTTGGAATTTTCCGATTGGCATCCATAGTACCCACTTCTTCAATTCTTCAATTTCCTCATAAAACTGTTAACAGCAGCAGTTTTTTTAGTCGTGATTCCATTTCTTTTCATTGAAAAATGTAGAAGAATGTTTATTTGGTGTTTATATAAACTTTTTTTTTACCAACAAAGACATTTTCGAGTTAGTCATCATCCATAATCTTTTGCGATTGTGAAAGCGATTGTGAAAACAGATGCCTGATTGCGTTATACTTTGAAGTTGAGAAATGATACGCATTGCCAAACTTTTGTCCGAGAGCTTTATGAATATAAGGCAGTAAAGATTGTAGAAGTCTGGCGATCTATGATAAACCGCTCTGCCATGTGTTATCTTAGTTATCAGAAAAATACTGTGTCAGCCTGAATTTGATATTAGAAGAGAAATATGAGAACGAATCGTGCTGTCCTGTTTTTCAGTAAGTTCGTGTAAAATGTCGGTGGATTTGATATACCGTCCTAAGGTCCATCTTTCCTGTATAGCTTCTCTTAACGCACCATGATAGAAATTTCGAATATGATTGTTGAGCCTTATTGGAATTAACAGAGAGGTGGTTGGCCAATAAAGTTTCATGGCCATGACTTATGCCATATGAGGAAGAACAGGAAAATTCTTTGCGATCGTCCGGCTCTGATAGAAATGAAGAGCAAAATATATATGTTCTTAAATGGCTCATCATCATCACTAGTGGCGAGTAGCCTGATATGATGTTGAAATTCTATTAATAGTATTACAATTGCTTGATTAAATGAGTTGGGGACTAATAAAATTTATTAAACAAAATTTCCAATTTCAACTTTATTAGAATAGATATTTATGGAAAATAAGAAATTTTTTGTGTTCGGTTGAAGAAACAAAAATTCTTAAACCTTTCTTAAACCGAATTATTTTAAACGATTGAGAGAATCAGTAGCAACATTTTAGATAACTAATCTTTTAAAATATAACAATTTGAATATAACTTTATTCAACAATAGAATGTACTGGCTGTAACAAAGTATTGTTAATACATGTATTAATATTTATGTATGTATACCTCTAAAAAATTACATCCGAGCAGTAAACAAATTATATGTATATGTATGTACAATATGTCGATATTTTGCATTGTATTGCGACAAATATTTTACCTCATCCAGCCGAATTGTTTCGTATGAGACATGAATTCTGGATGGAAGTCTCTGAATGAAATATTTTAGACATTGGAACTGAACAAAATATGTATTGGATGTACAGTAAAATATGAGACTAAAAGTTGATTATATAAAGCAATATATTGTATGTATATTCGTTTTATATACATACGTAATCCCACATATGAGTGTGTATACAAATACACATGTACATATATAAACATTTGAATGTACATATAATATATACATACGTACATACATACATATATATTGTATTTGAGAATTAATGTATGCGCATATGGGTATGTTTGATTATATCAACCAGCCAGCAATGCCATGAATTTTACACCACATTTATTTCAAACTCAACATTTACCACAGTTGTCGACGACAATATTTTCGTAAATTCTCTTGTTGTTGAGGGTGCTTTAGCAGTGATATTGCTGTTGGTGGCAATGGCGGTGGTAGTGGTGTGTTTATTTTATTTTCTCTCTTTTGTGTGTTTTTGTTTTTGTTATTTTGTACATTATTGAATGGCTCTTACATCACATCAACTTCAGCTTCAGCAAGGATGGCGTCGCATATCGTTTTGTTTATGCTTCTTATGTCCTAGAATATATTCGCCCAATGGGGGTGGACATGAGTCGTGTAGTCTTTGAATGCGGGTGGCTAAAATAGTAAATGAATGAAGGATGCTTGTGTACACAAGGGACGTTGGCACTAATGGTTTTATGGCAACATCAATACACATGCATACATACGCGTACTATGTATACAAACATACATACATATATTTATAAATATTATATACATATACATACATACATACATATATATGCACACTTTACACTCACATGTATCATACAAAACAAAGTATATAGAGAGTGTAGTGTCCTTTTTGCAAATGTTGAAAAGCCTTTTATTGTACAGGACAGACATATAGACAGATGGACGGACGAACAATCACGTTTTCACAATATATAAAGCAGGAATAAAATTTTGTGTTTCTGTCTATATGTGTGTGTATTTGTGTTCTTGTGTGTTTGAATTCTTAAAAAGGATGACATATACATACGTACATACCCATATTTGTGTATTTCGCCCTCGCTTTCGAACAGTATAGTATCGAATAGGATTTTTTTTGTTGTTTACTGTTTTTTCAACATATATGTTCTTGCCATATTTGGAGTTCGTTAGTTCGGGCTTTCGTGTTCATTATGGTCGCCATATAGTATACATAGTAATACTGTCAACCTCTCAAATGTGCATATTCTATCACACATCCATACATACTCATATAGATGCGACCATGTTCATGTACATTCATATGTATGTACATACATACAAACATATGTATGTATATCCATGAATAGACATTTCGGTATACGATTAATATTTTATAAGGTCTAACTAACAACAAAGCATTCCAGAGCTTATGGATTTTACACCCTCTTCTCCATCAGCAGTGTTTATATGCAGATTCATATAAATTTTACAATCATATGTACATACATACACACATATTTTAACATTATTTAGTTGCTATTTACCATTAAACAGGACATACATATGAGTGAGTAAATTTTTCTCTTCTTTTGCGCTACAATATTTTACGTATGAGGCTGCTGAAATTTTCTTCGAAATGACAGATAATCATTCAGTATCCAACAACTTCCTAAGCAAGTATATACTTTTTGCGTTTAAATGAATACTGTGTAGTTTAAAGGTTTAATGAATACTTAATATTTTTTGTAAGGTCCACTCATATACATATATGTACATACATACATATGTATACACCTGATTTAAAACAACAGATTCAATAAAATTGTATAGACATACTTATAAATGTAATGCAATCCAAATGCTTAGGTGTGGCATACAATATCTTGGGACTTCATCTTATAGAGACGAATGGATCTTGTGTGTATTCCATTTGTGTATTCTGATCGAATGCTGGTTTTGATCTTAGAAATACGCTGACATTGAATTAAATGTGTGGTTTGTATATACTTGCACTACCATCTGTTGGCAAATAACTGCTATACAGATCCAACTGTAGAAAAAACTTCATAGATGGCACTGCTTTTAGTACTAGCAATATTGCCTTCAGTTTTATTGGACACATAAGCGTAGTTGCTGCTTTTATTCTTATTGGAAATGTTTTACCATTATTAGGGTGGATTTTACTTTTCACATATGAACATAAACAATGCCACCGAAAACAAACGCACATATTAGTTGGAGCACATGCGTTCTCTTCCAATTCGATATTAAATTCTTATAGAGAAATAAGCAATAAACACACTTGAGTTTCTCACAGGGTTAGATATGTACACACACACACACACACACAAACACTTAACATATGGTGTCTTCCATAAATTGAAAATTTTTTCCTAAACATATATGATATGTGACTGAAAAAGTTTTCGTTTGTTTATTGGGACAAAGGAAAATTATTTAATATTTTTCATTAGCTTATTGTGAAAATGAATTTAATGAAAATGATGTTTTTAACAACAAAAAAGAAAAAAGAAATATTTATTCATGGAGCCGAATTAATAAAAAAAAGTCAAAAAATATGCTGAAATCCTATACTACATATATCAATTATATTCGAAATGTTTTTATATTTTCAAAAATAGATTTAAAAAAATTTGCCAAATATACCTGAAATTGATCATATACATTTGGAATAAAAACTTGTTTAGTAACTAAAAATAAAAAATACACTAACAACTTATATTTTTTAAATTTAATTAGTTTTTTTTTCAATTGTAGAAATCTCTAAATTCATTCATAAACTAAATCTAGTCTATTGAACGGATATTAACTGTCTATAACAATAAACTAAAAACACAAAAAAATACAATATGCACGAAAAAGTATGCTGACAATTTAAAAATTAAATTTAAAACTTTTAATAATTAAAATATTTCCCTTTTTTAATAGCTGATACGATAGTCTTTAGTTTGCTATAAACTAATTTCCAAGTTGTACTGCTCCCTTCATCTGTTACCAGAGAATTTGATAGTTCATAATTTTCTTTTCTAGTAAATCCTACAGATACTGAATGGAATTGAGGATGGCTGGTTGAGGAGGTGTCCAGAATTGTTTAGGGGTTTTGCAGGGAAGATACTATCTCACTATACGCTTAGAATCATTATCTTGCTAAAACATAAATTGACGATAAAGATCCAATTTTATGAAACTGTTTCAGTAAATTGAAGAAGATCCAATACACACGCTGCAATATACCCCTAAACCATCACAGCATCACCACCATTCTTCTTAATCGAACGCAAATAGTTCTTTTTCCATGCATTTGTCTTTCTTTGGTACCGAAAATATAATATTTTCTATCATCTAAAAAAATTACCTTTTTCCAGAACTCTTTTTATACGCTTCTTGGCAAAAGTTATTCTCTTTTGACTTTTAAAGAGTGAAATCTGAAATACCCATTTTCTTTTACCTTTTTTTGAATAGCGTCACTGCAAACAGTTTTTTTTTTATTGATTTCATCATCTTTGCTAATTTAGAGCGGTCAGCTTAAGATCTTTTTCAACAGTTTGAATACTGTACATAACTCTTTTCTAGTTATGTAAATTTGGAGGGACAAAACAAAGTTTTTTACTTTCTTGTAATTATTTACCATTTGGCTCTTTGATAATCTAAAATAATACAAAAACATGAAATTATATGAAAATTGGTCGAAAGAAACATTTAACTGTAAAAACAGTTTGCAGAATATCGTTACTTCTTTATGTATGCAGAATTTTACTTAAGCGGAAAAGTTCATTTTTTTATTTTATATTGATAAATATAATTATTGATAATTAGTTATAAATCAGACAAGCTACTAGAATGTCAGGATTTTTAAAAAATTTAAATTCATTACACCATGCGACATGATAAAAATATCAAATACACCCAGCTAATGACACAATTTAGGTTGTGAGTTTTGCTGAGTAGAACTCAAAAATTTTTTGGACTTTACTCACAAATTTATTGATTACACTAACATTTCAGAGCCGAATTTCAAAATTTAAGCTTTATTGGAGAGGAGATGGATGGACATTTAAAACGATACATATACATATTGTTAAGAAAATGGAAAAATATAAATACTGGTGTTTTGGTTTTACATCGTTTAACATTAAAATTATAAACAAAAGTTACAAAAACAAGAGCGATAAACAAGTAAACGAAAAATATACTAACAAACACCACAAGAATAAATGTAAACAAAATGCACAAACAACAATGTTTACATTTATAGAAATCTCGAGAAGGCGAAGCCACGAATATTCGACTTCAAGAACATTCATCAGACTGTTTATGTTGCCATATAAAAGGTAAGACAGAGCAGGCAACGGGGTCAGTAAAAGTTCAGTTAGTCTTGTGTGAAGATGCGGTGTGTTTGAAGAGAGTAATCGTGGTTTGAAGATCTCCGTTACAAAGGTCTGTCGAACAATTGTTATAAGATTATAAAGAAGAATAACAAACAAAGCAAATTGTTGTTTTACATCAAGTTGTGAACAGTGTCACACAGAATTGACGAACAATAAAGAATTTAATTAAAACAATACACAAATTTATATTTATTTTATTTGCTATCTACCAGCTCATATTTTAAACGTTTTTTAAAAGGTAAAAACGTAGTAATATATTATTTGACTTAAAATGCTATGAGTAAACTTGGCACTTAGACTTATTTTTTCAAGTTTATTCATTCATAGTAGCAAACTTTAATTAAAAAATATAGAATAAGTGTATTCTCTTGTGAATGGATTGTTTTGTAAAATCGGACAAAAATAACCGGAGCTGTTATTTAAATAGCGCAACAATCATATTATATATTTTATATATGTCTTTTTGTCAGATGAACATTAAGTTAAAAATTGTTGATTGATCTTCATTGTTTATCGAAAAATTTGCCATTGTCACATTTGAGCGATTACTAGAAATCGGCTAATATTTGCGTTTTTCACAAATATTATTGTTTCGCTTTTCTAATTGTCAAGTGTAAATCACCATCATATGCAGGCTCTCGTTAATGATTTTGAAATGTTGTTATACTGTTATAAATTGAAATACTTGATAGTTCTTCCATATTAAAGTTGTGTAACATGTTTACTATATACTATAGACTGGGAACGTCATTCCAACTAATATGAAAGTTCCGGCACCAAAATAAAAATTATACCTCACTTTATATTCAAAAATGGTTCTTTTAAGCCGAAATTCAAATAAATTTATTAAATTCAGATCTCATTGTTGTCATAGATTTACAGTGTTCCTCCTCTCCAATCTGAAGTATTCAAATTCAATTTGACATAATAAATTATTACATATCCTTTATAAAATAATTCAAGTGAGTCACTAAACAAAAAAATTTTTCGTAGATAATGGGCTTGATACACTTAATAACCAGAATTTAAACCATAATTCTGCAGGATGGTGCGTTTGATTATAGACCACTCGAATCGGAAATTTGTATTGGACAGAAGGATCCATTGCCGGTAAAAGGTTTCAAATGTGCTATATGGTAATCTCTGGGATCCGAAATATTTCATGTTGAATTAGATCTCGGTAATATCAAGGGGAAAAATGGAATACTCACCCCATTCGTTCGTTACTCGAGTAAAATAAGTAAGAACTTGTATGGCACTAAGTGAGAAATTTATAAGAGTACCTTTAATAAAAAAATTCTTTAAGAACTACAATGAAGAATTTTTGACAAGCCAGCAGCTAAAACGCCAAAGCTCCAAATATTTCAGTCCTTAACATTATGAACGTCTCAAGCAGAAGGTTCGGCATTATACACTTCCAGACGTCAGCAGAGTAGATTAATTTGATCTGGTTTAGGATCATAATGGAAACTAAATGCAAACTGCAACATATACATATAAATTCGAAGAATGTTCTAAACGCCTGTATAAAACAATTATTGTTACTGGAATATCACTGCGATTACACTATATAATAGCGACACAATAGCGGAAGAGTAATATGAAGTATTGTTGAATAAGGTAACTTAAGCGTTAACTATCTCAAAAAGGTTTTCACACCAAACTAAGGCATTAAAAGTCTTTGTAGCAAGAATACTAGTACACATTAAATTCAAGTTACAAAAGGCAAGGAGTTACATTATAAAATCTTTAAAAGGTCCTAGCTATTGAAGTCAACATCAGGATTCCCGTGAACCTGTCTTGTATAACCTTAAAAATAATTCTTAACAGTTTAATGTAACTTTACTGCTGAAATACTCGAAGAACAAAAGATTTCACTTGTTAAGGTGATAACTAAAGCATATTTATATATGTATGTGGATATATATTTTCAAGAGCATTGCTATCAATTTGATTTCAGAAGGCAATATAATAACTTTGAACAAAGCCGAGGTTTATCATAAAATAAGTGTTGTTTTGCGTTTTTAATTTATATTGTTTATTCCAAAGTTGTGCTAAAGACTTAAGTTTCAAACAAAGGAAAACCTACTGTAAATACCCATAAGCATATTCTCTAAAGTTGGGCCCCTTTGGATATTTGAGGTACATTTCAGATATGCAGAAATGCAACTGATTTCACACTTAAGGTTTTACAGATGAAGTAGTGATTTAAAGGCACACCAAAGTCCTTAAAAGAAAATACTTACAGAATTTAATTCTGCATTTAGCCATGGTAAATAAAAGTTAATGAGTGCACCGATAGTAGGTAATGCGCTAAGCTGCGAGCCTGGACTTTTGTGATTGTTAATTTATTTGTTTTATATTATATGATATTGCAAATTATAATACATAAAAAGAAAAATTAATTATTTCAATTCCAATATACATATGGACAATTTCGTGTCAAGTGACCACCCAATTTTTAAAATCGATGTCTTCCGATTTGGATGAAATTTGCACTAAGGTTAGTACTATTGGATAGTGGTCCATACACAAATTTTCATTTTTCTATCAGTCAAGAACTGCCGGAGTTAGAGGGGGTCAAATTTGGACATTTTGGTCATACAGGGTTTTTTTAAAATGTGTGTAACTTTTCACCTATTGGTCCTAGCAAAAATTATTAGATATAGGATATAGGATATTAGATAGCTATTTCTTCAGTCTTTCCAAAAATAATTTTTTTAATTTTTTAAAAAAAATTTTAAAATTTTTTTTTTAAATTAATTTTTTTTAAAGTGTTAAACTCATGTTGAAGGGAATCAACTTAAAGTATTTGACAGATGATTCTTCAGAAGATTTGCACGATTACCGTGATTGCTTTAAATTGACTATGTGTCCTTATGTAACAACTTTTTGTTGATTTTGGCACTCATTATTAGGTTCTACTGAAAAGTTAGAACAACCATCATCTCCTGCAGAACTGTCATCATTTTCAGAATTGAGTTTGTTTTCATCTGGAATAACCGGTAATGTGTCCAACTTCTCCATCATTTTCCTGCACGATTAACAAATTAGCAAACGTTTTGAAAGCGTTGGGAATTTTTTCAATAAGTTGTCGGAAATATTTCGCATATCTGATGATCTGTGCTGTTTAAGGGATTACAACAAAAATAAGTCAACATTATCTTTTTGGAAGTGGAAGCCATTGTGCAGATTAATTATGTAAGTAATTAGTAAATAACGCACGTCCAAATTTTAACACTGTTTATAAAAAACTAATTTCCGAATGTCCTTAGAATGCAAATAAATACTTCTTTAAGTATCGTTTTTATGCCAAATATTGAAAAATCTTCTTCTTGAGTAAAAAAATAATTTTTTTGATAGATATCCCACTCGCATCCCATTAAACAAGTATAAAGGCCTTAAAGGAAATTGTATAAGCTTTCTTTTGAGAAAAAAACGGACCATTTTGAAAAAAAATATAAAATTTTTTTTAAAAAATTAAAAAAATTATTTTTGGAATGATTGAAGAAATAGCTATCTAATATCGTTTGGAAGACATCGATTTTAAAATTGGGTCACTTGACACGAAATTGCCCATATATGAGTTCAAATACTTCAACCACTAACAAACTTTCAGATCGGAAAAACAGTGATGACAAATATGAGAGATGTTTAGGTGTTTTCAACCAAAACAGAGATCTCTAAGATAATTATCCAATTAGATAAATATTCAAAGAACTCAGATACCACCCAAATTCACTTGTGCACCACACTGCACAACATTAGCTGGCTTTTTGCACTACTGCAATGTTAGTCGACCAATTGTAATTAAAAATTGAATAACCCAAGGTCGTCTTTCTTTTCTTCCCACTGGTTTTCAACTTTATTTCTAATTGTAATCCACGAATGGTTGGAAGACTTAGTTTACGTCCGAAATATCTTTTTTTGTGCATAATAAGCATGCATACGGGAAAGGCTGGATTCTTTCCAGGCAGTGGTATATAATCGAGATCGCAAAGCAAAAACTCTGGATATTAATGCAACCAACACGCTAAATTTGAAATTAACGACATAAACTTTAGAGAAGTCTATCACGAAAACATACTCACCACAGACGAATTTTTTATTTCTGTTTCAATTGAACTACTTATTTTCAATTTTCATTCGAATACTTCATTCACATTTATTTCCTGAAACTTAAAAATGAAATTTAAAATAACAGTAAAGGTTCAATTCTTAATCTGGGCTTTCATATTCGATTATATTGTTAAGTTTTTACATTTTAAAAACGTTTGAAATATGAGCTCGTAGATTGCAAATAAAAATAAATTTGTTTAGTTTTAAATAAATTCTTTATTGTTCGCACAATTCTCTGTATGCCACTGTTCACAACTTGATGTAAACAATAACAATTTGCTTTATTTGCTATTATTCTTTACACTCTTCTGCGTAAACGATAACAATTGCAATTGTCCGACACAGCTTTGTAACGGAGATCTTCATACCACGATTATTCTCTTCACACGCGACGTGTCTGACTGAATTTTTAATGACTGCGTTGCCTGCTTTGTCTTGCATTTTATATGCCAACGTAAACAGTCTGATGAATGATCTTATAGTCAAATGTTCGTGGCTCCGCCTTCTCGAGATCTGAATAAATGTAACCATCGTTGGTTCATTGTTGCTTGTGCATTTTGATTACATTGTTTGTCGTTGCAATTTTAGTTTACTTGTTTATTATGTAAACAAGTTCATTGTTTTTGTAGCTTTTATTTATCATTTTAATGTTAAATGATGTAACCATATTTCCATTTTCGTAACAATATTTAAGAGTGTTAATATCTTGCAGAGCAAGGTGAGGGCGCAGTTTCCCCTTTTTTTGTAATCGAATTTGTCCGAGAAATCCCAAAATGATGCGAGCTAAGGGGTTTGGTTGTAATAATAACCTATTTAAAATTTAGAGATTTTGGAGGTACAGAAACAACAAATTTTAAATCGATTATGTCGTCGCACAAAAATCGGAGTGATGAGGGTTCTCAGGTGATTAACAAAGTAATTATCTTTCCCATCATCACTGCTCTCACAGCTACCAATAGTGATTTTTAAAGGAGACCTAAACACAGGGCTTTTAAGATTACTAATCGTGCGTTATCATGAATCATTGTTTCTGGTGTTGCATCAAGACCTTCCAAATATTAATTGGCCGTTAGCAACCCAACTAACGGATTTTGGCCTGCCTTAACACGTAATGGAACGTAAAGACTAATTCTACCTTAATATGTAAGTATAAGTGTATGTATATAATTTATAGTATTTTGATTTCATCAATTAAAATATCTTAACATTTAGAATAGTTCTGAAAAAAATTTTCAGATGTCGAATGTGCCTCAAAATGTGCAATGTACCAACTCTTCTCAGGCAAACATGATACAACCAATTCTCTTTTTGCACGCATTTTTTACGCGAATTTGATTTAGTATTCCAATCGTTTCTGAAAAATATTTTGTGATCGAATTTATAATCAAGAAAATTTTCGAAATAACGCCATTTAAGCCATTTCTAATTCGCAGTATTTTTTAATTAAATCATTTCATTACTGCTCGACTGGTGGTGGTGTTCACAAGGTAAATTTTCAAGGTCATATTTTAATCTAATTTTAATATAATATTTTTTTTTAATGTTTAATAGGGTGCCCTGGTAGTCTAGTGGGTAGTGTGCTAGACTATTAGCGTGAGGCTCGTGGGTCCGATTCCGACCAGGGACTCTGGTCTGTGACACTACACCGAGCATATGGTCAAGTTACTCCGCTCGTATATAATTAAAATATAATTTGCAATTCTATTGTAGTTAATAAATAAAATAAACCAAATAATTTTTAATATAATAATTTTTTATAATAAAGCCCGTAAATAATTTTAATATAATAAAGCCAGTAAAACATACATTTTGTTTACTTTATTCAAAATCCTGTGGAAATCACTAGCGAGGAAAATTCCTCTATCATTATTTTTGAAATTCTTTTTGATAAAATCCAAACATACGAAGGCCGTGTGCATTGAAGAAACACCTATAGTGCCCTGAATTATTAAACTCAATGGAAGTAAAAGGCCAACAATATATAACGATCTGACCGCAAACCAAAATATGATATTTTGCATTGAATGCCAAAAAAGTTTTCATACCTCGTGTACAAATAAATGCCACTTTAGAACAAATATCAAACGTAACCGGATACCTGACCTGAAAATACTTCAGCCAGTATCTATTAAAAGTACTTCCTCTAAATCATCATATAAATTTGAAGAAAGATCCGTTCGATTAAAATTGCAACGTATAGAAGAAGAACGTGCTGCTTCCATGGAATTTATTTCCAAAAAATATCATATTATAAGCCAGCATGAAAAAGAAAAACACATTGAAACATTCTTACTGTTTAAAATAGTCTTGTACTGAAGCGCCGTACAGATCAATATCAGAAGCCTACGTGAAAACTTTAATCGATTGAAGAAATCTCTTAGAGGAGATGCGTTGCAAAAGATTCAGCATTTATGTATTAGTTCATCTCTCGAATGTAAATTGGGTAATGTCAATATTAAAACCACTTTAAAAAATTATAAATTCAATTAAAAACCGAATAAAATCAACACACACTATGTATGAAAATAACTTATCTTCGATTCCATCACTTGCAATCAATGGAAAAAGTTTGAAATCTTTATATATCTTATATTCTTTAAGATATAATGCAAAAATTATTACTTTCTTATCAACTTTGGTGGGACGCATTCAAAGTTCAGCTGTTAAATATAAATAAAGATCCTAACATGTACGAATTTTCTAATTGGATTTTTAACATTGCTCTCCCTGCTTCTTGTATACAAGTTGAGAACTCTCACGATTGGAAGAAGAAAATGCACACTGTTAAGCATAAAATATACTGTTAAGGCTCAGTTATGCGACTGGAACGTAATGTAACAGTAATGTCTACTGAACGTAAAAATGTAAGTACAATTATAGAACGTAAAAACGAATCATATGTTTTTAGGTAAACAAAACAGTAGAAGAAATAAAAAAAAAAAAAATAATAAAGAAATAAGAATTGCAAAAACTAAAAGGCAAAATTTGAGATATGGATATATATATATATGTTAAATATCTTTTACTATATTTTATTTTTATTATTTTTTTAAAGCAAATTTAATATTAATTCCAAATTTTAAAAACTTAGTTTTCACACCATTTATCACTTTTAATATGGCGCCTTTTGTTTTTCTTTAATTCAGGTGTTAACCAGTGTTATGACTACAGCATTTTTGGATTAATTTCAACGATCTCATATCTACTTAAAGGTACTTATTAAAGGCTTTATGTACTGTTTCTGTAAGCCAAACAATTTCACTTTCACACAAACAAAAAATATATATAGACAAGCGAGTGAAATCGTTTATCCTACAGAAACAGGTCAGGTATTTCGGAAACCAAATTTGTACGAATGTTAAAACGTTTTTATCTTCTTTTCGAACGCTTTAATTAGTTAAAAATGGATAACTATATTTTTCTAATTTAAAATAAAAATAACGCTATAAACGCCAGATAAATGAGGCACCAAATCGTCAAATATTTGAGAAAAAATCGTCAAAATCGTCAAAGACGTTTATTGAAATCGTCAAAAAATCGTCAGAAAAAAATTAAATTAAAAGTTTGAAAAACCAAAATTATATCTATTGTAGTAAAACACATAAAGTCAATGTATGTACATATCTCAGTTCAAAAACAAAACATTTAAAAAAAATTTGTTAGAAATTAAAGCTAGCGTACCTCATCTTCATTTATTAATTTTTTTTTCCAAAAATGGAGAAATGTTATATAATTTTCAGGAAAAAATTGTTTAAGATTTAAACAATCTATCCCAGTGTTGTTTATTGACACATAAAGGCAGCAATAATATTGCATCATCTTAATCTATGGGTTGTGTAAATATTAAGGAGTCAGAAGCTCTTGACATTCTAAGCATGAAAATTAAGTGTAATGTTGGCTGCAACCGACACATTTTTCAGTGCCTTCTTAAGACTTATGATCTCACTATTTACACCATATGTAACCGACCGAGTCCGGCATACAACTCTCATGGGTCGGTGCGTCAACGTCTATTTTGAGGTTTCTCGATCGTGTACAGGAGAGGCCGTAGTAGCTCGTTAATGACGGTAATGTATCCAACTCCATTTAATCATTGGAGCATTGTTGCAGTGTGGTTTGTGTTTCACTGTTCTATCGCTTCGACAAAAGGATTTTGCTCGAACCAAGTAAGAGGACTTTTCCGGAAAATCACATATGCCTACGTAAAGTCTTCTTTGTCGGCCACCACGTCCGTATGTGGTCGATTGCCCAGTGGATCGCACACTGCATTACAGTAAAAATACGTTTTTTAGTCGGCCTATTCGAATGTGGAACTCATTTCCTGCAGAGGCCTTTCCTGTTACTTATGGTATAAATACATACAAGCCTGGTGCCCATAAACACTGATCTCTCTTTCCTTCACATAACAAAATTTTAAAATTGTCTGCAACGACAAGTGATAAATTTTTCTCGACTACGAGGTTATTCAGGAGTTGAAATTTTTTGGCTTTTGAGGGGTTAAAAAGGAATAAAAAACAGAAAAATCATCACATGTATTCGAAAGTAACTTAAAGATACAATACTTTACTCCTTGTTTTTACTAACATAAAATTCCAATAGTAACAATTGCAAAGTAAATACAAAGCTTAAAGTGACTTTCAATGTACTAAAGTAAAGAATATGATGTAAATTTTTAATTTCTAAAAATCGTCAAAATAAATCGTCACATCGTCAATATGATATTTTTGGAGCTCAAAATCGTCAAAATGTCGATAAATCGTCAAATCTGGCAGCTAGGAATGTAATAGTAAAATAGTGTTTATTTTTATTTTAAATTATAAAAATTAATAATGAAATAAATTATAATTTGGGTTTTTAAAAAATGTGAAGTTTTATTTAAAGAGAATTCTACATACAGACAAACATAACATACATACGTACAAAATTTAAATTCTGTTTATAATTTAAATTTACAGTTTAGGTGGTTTTTAATATTGACATGTTGTTAACACTGCTACAGATGTCGCGTAAAAATGTAAGAAAATTCTATCTTTTTACGGATTCTTACGTTTCGGTTACGTTACATTACATATCTATAACTATACGAATTGCTTTATACATAACAAACACGATCAGCTGTTTCTTACTGTTGCGGTTACATTCCGTCACGGTTGCATAACTGAGCTTTTAATGACAGTAGTAATAAACAGCTTACAATCATACACACAATAAAAGATCGTAAATGTTTTGTTTACAACAATAACAACTGCAGCACAATTTCAAATTTTCAAAAATTTCGTTCTCTTAGCAGTGAAGACGATAGAATATCGTAAAAAAAAAGTAAATTGTGTAGAATTTGTTTGTGTAAACATAACGGTAAATGCAAGATAGTAACACAGTGCGGTGTGGAGTAGTGCTATTATTCTTCTTTACATCGATATTCTCATGATATAAACGATAACAACATAAAAGACCAAAACGTAAGTAATAGTGATAACAGCGAGGTTGTTAATAATCACAGCAGTGAAGCGTTATTCAAAATAATCCCTATAACAGTACATCGAAAAAGTTAGAGAATAAAAACTTACGCATTTATTCATCAGTTTAACTCGATAATTAATGAAAAAATTTGAAATATGAAAGGAATTGAAATATGCTTAAAGTGAACTGGAGGTATAGAAATCTTTTCAATTTACCAATTGAAATTTATTTTAATGCAGTTTCAAGAATACTTATTGGTCGTAATTATTTTTACTTAGGAGTTTCAAGTATCATGGTCTCAATGATCGATTTGCTCTGTGCACGAATATTGGGTGGATGATATAAGGTTCCTAGAGGCGTATTGTGTGAACGACTGAAGCCACTCGTCAAAACACTGCTTGGACCTAATCAGTGCGGCTTCAGACCTGGCAAGTCCACCATCGACCAGATCTTCACACTACGCCAAATCCTCGAAAAGACCCACGAACAACAAGTCGACACACACCATCTTTTTGTCGACTATAGGCAGCCCCATAAGGGATTGTGTTTTTGCCGCAATATCTGAGCTCGGTATACCTGCGAAGCTGGTAAGGCTATGCAGAATGACGTCGAGCAATTCCTGCAGCTCCGTCAAGGTAGGAATGGATCTATCCGAACCTTTGATACCGTGCGAGGTTTCAGACAAGGCGACCCCTTATCATGCGACCTCTTCAACTTCGTCATGGAGAGTGTGCTGCGAAAGGCGGGAGTGCTATTCTTCAAAAAAAAGTGTGCAGTTGCTTGCGTACGCTGACAACATTGACGTCATAGGGCGTACCCAGCGAGATGTTACTGCTGACTATTTAACGGGAGTCTACTAAGATGGGTTTGGCAGTAAATGAGGGCAAAACAAAGCATATGTTATCGACAAGTAGAGACGTGCGGTGTATTTATTCACAGATTACGGCCGATAACTATACTTTTGATACAGTCAAGGAAGTCATCTATCTTGGCTCCGCCGTTACCACCAGAAATGATGTCAGTCTGGAGATCAAGCGTAGGATTACTCTTGCCAACAGGTGTTACTATGGTCTCAAGAGGCAATTGAGTAGCAGAGACCTCCTTCGTACGACAAAACTATTACTCTACAAGACGCTCATCTTACCCGTGCTTCTTTATGGCGCAGAGGCATGGACCCTGTTAAGTACTGATGCAGCGGCCTTGAGAGTGTTCGAGAGAAAAGTCCTACGTAAGATCTTCGGTCCTGTGCGAGTTGGCGATGATTTCGCCAACAGCGAGCTGTATGAGCTCCTCAGCGACATAGACGTTGTAAAGCGTATCAATATCCAGTGGCTACGCTGGCTCGTCCATGTCCATGGAGGAGGAAGCTCCGGCGAGACGGGTATTTGATGCGGCAATCTGCGGAAGTCGGCGAAGCGGACGACCTCGTATCCGTTGGAAGGACCAAATCGAGGAAGCCCTGTCATCGATTGGTGTGACCAACTGGTGTAGGCGCGTAAGAAGCAGAGGCGCCTGGAAGGATGTGTTGCGGCAGGCCGAAATCCGTTAAACCAATTAAGTGAAGTGAAGTGATATATGGCGCTGTTCCGAGATTTACTGAAGCAAGTAAAAGAAGTCAGTCAGTGTTGGCTTATTAGACGTGAGGCCACGGTTCAAACCCCAGGTCAGACATCGCGAAATATGAAAAGATATATCTCCTGCAAAAACTGTGAGAGCAATTAAAATTGCAATGAATAAGTTTCTCAAAAATCTGTCTTTTGAAATCGACTTTAAATTGCAGGTCATATCACATATAAAATTAAAACTCACAACATAAGTGGTGTGGGTAGCTAGGTCGTAATCCTGACTGAAGGGTTGTAATGACCAATTATGTATGTATGTATGCAAGTAAGAGCTTTAATTACAATATTTGACGCTATTCCCGTAAGGATGACAGCTTTGAGGAATTAGTAAAAGGTATTTATTTACTCGATAGTAATATATAATAAAGATCCGTTCGTAGAAAAAGATCACGAACGTGCTTTAAGTCTTCTACGACAATATAAGCAAAGAGAAGATAAGCACTACTAGATTCCTTCATTATGGATATTTGACCTTTTGAATTTACCTAACAGCTATGAAATGGCAAAATTCAGAGTTTTTAAATGCTTTCAGAAATGCTGTCGACGAGTACATGTGTTAAGGATACATACTAAAATTAATTCATTAAGAAATTAACACCAGTAGTGGTGTCGACGAGTACATGTGTTAAGGATACATACTAAAATTAATTCATTAAGAAATTAACACCAGTAGTGGGAAAGTGCGGTATATTTTCATTTTTGCCGTATTTATTAGCACTCTTACCTTATTTTCTTCCGCTTATTTTTAGTCCGCATGAAAGCTATTTCTGTTTGTGGAGATATTGAAGAAATATTCTACCAAATTTCTATAAGACAAGAGGACCGAAATGTTCAACGTTTCTTGTAGAGAGAATATAACCAAAATTTAGAACCGGAGGTCTATGTAATGTATGTCGGGATTTTTGGTGCTTCTTGTGCCCCCAGCAGTTCGCAAAATATAAGACAAATTTCCTGTAGCTGCAAAATCAATAAAGGAAAATCATTATGTTGATGATATCAAAAGATAAATTTATACATCAACAATGTGGATTCACTAATCGAAATTGGATTTCAAATAGTGAAGAGGTAGTAAATAAAATTTCAGATTGTTAAGGCAATAATACGAAATGCCCAAATTTAAATGAAAATAAGCTAGTAGAAAAGGTACTCGATTTTTCTTTAAACAGCTACACTAGCATTGATATATTGCTTCAAATACAAATAATTTTTCTTTGCTAAAAAATTAATATCTCAAGTGACATTTAAAAGTGCGAGTGAAATTGTCGTGAAAAAATAATAAGAACAATTAAAAAAAATTTGTTCGTGTAATTAATATAACAAAAGTATGATTAAAAAAAATAATGTTTAAATTTTTCATAAAATATGTTTTGTTTATAAATAAAATGCAATTATGTACATGTGTGTTTTAAATGTGAAATTTTTGTTTAATGTCCGAATTCAATTAAAATTTCAAATGGTAATTTATCGTACTTAAGCTTTAGTTTTTATGTTGTCGTCATCTATATATATGTAGCTTTTTAATGTTTAAAAAATTAGATGTCGGATTTTACCCAAACGATTTTTACTTCATTTAGGGCCGTTTTTTGAATGCAAGTTTAAACTCGAGATTAAGTTAATCTCCAGTTAAACTCCGTTTTCAGTTTTTGAATTCACTTAATCTTGAGTTTAACCTTACGGTTAAGTAGTTAATCTCGAGTTTAAACCACCAATGTTGCTGGTTTAAACTCGAGATTAACTATGAAAAGTAGTTGACAAATTTTAAAAAAAAAAAAAGCTTTTAAGTGAGGGGAAGCCGAATAAGACAAATATTTAAGTGACTATGAACTATATAAAACACAAATTGACAACAGACAGTCTTAATTTATTTATTATTTTAAGAAAATAATTTTTTTACATAAAGATCAATAGTATTCAGCTTTTGTTTGTTTGTTTTTGTTATAAAAAGCAAAAGCAAATTGTTGTGAAATAATTTGCAAAAAGTAGTAAACACAACAATATAAACGAAAAAAATGTTGCCATTTTTGCTTATAAGTACGGCAGCTCTACAAAGTTAATCTCCAGTTAAATTCCCATTCAAAAAATGAAAACTGAGTTAACTGGAGATTAACTTTAACTGGAGATTAACTTAATCTCGAGTTTAAACTTGCATTCAAAAAACGGCCCTTAGAGTTTAACACGTCCATTACAAGAAAAGAGCTGTAAAATACTTGGCGTAATGAAAAACAACTAACTAAGAAAACTGATGCTGTTGTTAAACACGTTGTTGCTAAGATTGGTATTAAGAATGATGAAACGGATAGCTATTACAGAAAAGTAAGGCAATCTGCTCGAATTTTTGTATGCATTTTAACGAAAATTTGGGCGCAAGCCAGTCGAACAATGCTCACGTTCGAAGATAAAAATAAATATTGGTTAGAAGGGTATTTTAATGTTCCATCTAAAATTTCTTCATTATCTCGTGTTGAAGGATGCTTGAATGGACCATTGACCTCCAATTATGGCAGACCTTCTAAGGAAATTTAATGTAAAACTGAGAGAACAAAGCGTAGAACTGTTGCTCCTTTATTAGAGACTTGGTCGGCAGAAGAACTGACTTTTGCTGCTGAAACAAGTCTCTATAAGTCCGGGAAACGAAGTGCTGCATTGTCAAAACTATAGATTCTTCTTCCTCTAAAGCATTAGAAAAAAAATGAGCTTTTCTCCTCCACAACCAATCCCTTACACAAATGAGGAGGCGTTAGCTTTGTATATCGATGGTGGATATACAAGACACACTTATAGTCTATTACGTGCAGGTGCCAAAAACATAACGCTGATATTTACCCGTCATACCATAATGTTTTGGCTGCCAAAGGAGAAAGTTATCCGAGTGGTGATCTTAGAATTACTGAAATATCGGCAGAGATAGCTCTTCAAAGTATGGTAGATCACACTGCTAAAAGGCTCTTAAAACAACAAAAAGAAATTTTGCAGCAATGTAAATCTGTAAAACTTACTTTGTTCTATAAATGGGGATGTGATGGAAGCAGTGGCCATTCGCGCTATAAGCAAGTATTCAATGAAAACCATGTAGATGTAACAGATGAACATTTATTTTCAATTGGTATGGTTCCACTTGAACTAAAAGAAGATAACAAACTAATTTGGCAGAATCCACGTCCATCTTCTACGAGATTTTGTAGGCCCATAAAAATTATTTTTGAAAAGGAAAGCAAGTCGCTAGTTATGAAAGAGATAAATAATATAAAAGCTCAAATAGATACGATTGACCCAACACAAGTCAATGATGAAGAAAAATTAATTACTGTCAATAATAATTTTTGTTTGACAATGATAGATGGTAAAATATTTTCAATGCTCCCTGATTCTTCCTTTCAACGTTGTGGTATTTGTAAAGTTTCGCCAACTATTATGAATGACTTAAGTGCAGTTGTCAAATTACAACCCAATGAAAACCTCTATGAGTATGGCCTGTCGCGTTAAACGTCTTTAGGCTTCAAACAGACCCCCAAAAAACAGATTTACCTACATACACACACTCATACAGACACATATACATTTGATTTTTTCTCTCTAATTGTTTATATTGATGAAATCTATAAACGTAGCAAGTTTCATGTCGGCACGTCTTTGCAAAAGCGAGTTATAACTTTTGTTCGGCTAGATTGAGCATTTGGACCACTGTGGGTCAACCGTATCTTATAACATTTAAAATCGCACTATGGCCGGTTCCTCTCTTATAAGAGCAAACCAGAAAAACTTGAAATGCTATCATGTTCATAAAAATTTTATTACAAAAAGTTTGGAGGTCAAAAATTGATTGGGACGAAAATATTTCCGATTTGCATGAGCTAATGTATAAATGACTCAGTGGTCAGAGATTTTACCAAATATACAACAAATTAAAATTTCACGCTGTTATTTGCATAATTTTACTAGCTACGATGATGTTCAACTTCATACTTTTGTAAATGCCGATAGAGAAGCATAAGCTGCTGTCTGTTATTTCCGCTTGATAAAATAACACAGTATTTTGTTTTTTGATTGAAACCGGAGTGACTCCTTTGAAAATAACCTTAATTCCTCGTCTCGAATTAATGGCAGCTTTAATTGGTGCTCGTTTCGCTAAATTTATCTGCGACAATCCCACAATTATAATTTCGAAAAAATTGTACTGCTTTGTCTAAAAAATGGTCTTAAGTTGGAGTAAAAATATAGCCAATATACGAGTATAGCTCATCACAGAAATTATAAAGGTTGGAAAAAAGGCCCAACAAAATGCTATGTAGCTAATGAAACAACAAAATAGGCTAGAAAGCCAAAAATTGTTACAGCCAGTAGATGGTTTCAAATAACAGTTAAAGAAAATCTAATAAATGCAAAACGATTTTCAAATTGGAATTCTTCGAACAACCGCTTATGTCTTTTGGTTTATAGAAAATTGCAGAACAAAACAAATAGTCAAAGGCGAGTTTTCACTTGAAGAGTTGTTAAGAGTTGGTTTTTTTTTTTCAAACAAATGAAACAAGAAATAAGATATTTTAAAAGCAAATTTCAAAATGAAGAGAGCTCCATACAAAAGCTCCCTTTATTAATGAATTTGGAGTTCTAAGAGTAGATAGTAGAATCGATAACGCAAATATAAAGGTCAAGACAGGCGAAAACGATTTGGCTGTCTATTTACATGTACAATAGTAAGATCAGTAGATTAAGAAATTGTATACTCACAACTGACTCGTGCACATGAAAAGCGATAATATCACTAACTGTAGGTGCAGGGCGAGAATTATGGAAGCACTTGCAGACATAAACATAAACGAATTTATTAAGACATTCACAACCACAACAACGAAATGGAATTTGAGTCCACCAGCATCTCCCCGCATGGGTATTGTCTGGGAACGATTGGTTTGCTCCGTAAAAAACGTTTTATATAAATTAATGGTATTCGCGGCACCTAGTGAAGAGTTACTTTTAAACATAATAATCAAAGTTGAAAATATTATTAATTCTCCTTTGCTTATGTTCCTGTAATCGACGAAACAGGTGAAGTAATAACTCCTAAACATTTTTTTGTTGGTAGCTCCAGCGGACTAAAGCCTGTCTCTACTTCCAATGATACTGGTATAATCTTGGAGAAGAATTGGCTAATTTCTCAACAATATGCCAAAATATTTTGAAAAAAATGGGTTGCAGAATATTTGCCTTCATTAACGAGTTGGTCTATTATTATTATTTCCTTTACTTATAAATAATTGAATATATTTTTATTAATATTCAGGTTTACAGGTTTAAATAAAGAAAAATGGAATTAAAAAATAAAGCTATCGACAAGTTTATAACTAAACGTCTGTCGAGTATATGTGCATTAATAATTACGTAATTAATACTAACGTAAATATTAAATCTAATCTAATTTACTTTCTTATACAATTTTAAGTTAACAACTTTAATTGATTCATTAATTAAAAACTGTCTATAATTTACAGCATGTTTTATATAATTGACTAATTTTGTCCAGTCTTCACTTTCTTTCCTTTTCAGAATGTTAATAATTACTTCCTCACTCAGCCTTAACTTTCCAAAAAATTCGCCATTCTAAACTCTTTTAATTCTGGATATATGTATACGGATGAAATGATTTAATATTTCGCATTCATTCATATTCGATAGCATGCAGTTAACCTGAGAATTGGCATTACCAAATTTTTTGCCGTTAACTTGAATTAGTCCATATCGCGTTTTAAAACTCCAGGATATCGTATTTATGCTTAAGTTAGAATTGACGATCTAAGTATTTATATATTCTCGTACTGCTCTCATTTTTTTCGCAATCTTTCATTTAGAGCATTTGATTTTAGCTTTCTTAACAGCTCCGTGCTGAAATTATGCTATTGCATTCGCGAAGGATTTATTTCTGGCCAGAATAGATTAAGTGATGACGCTATATGCCTTAATTCTTTTACCCGAAAGACATTTTGGCGATTAATCAAGATTCAGGTTCTCTTCTTCAAAGAGTCTGAAACTTTAGTTTTGACATAAACACTACTTCTAGATAGATAAATTCAGAAACGATTTTAATTTTTGAACCTTTGAAAAAACATTTTTCTTCATGTCTAAGTCTGCCACCGTTCGTGAACAACAGTATTTCGGAATTATTTAAGTTTACTTCTAAGTTCCACAGGTTACAATAATCTTCTAGATTCAATCATACCCTGCATCGTACCTATATCATTGGCAGATATAACTATATCGTCTGCGTATAATAAAAAACGAATATTTGAGTGTTCTACCAGCAATCCACCTTCCAAGCACTCGTGTAGATTGTTTATATATAACCGAAGAGCAACGGAGATATCAAATATCCTCGTTTCACACCCGATTTTTTTCAAAATATTCAGGAAATTCTTATACAGTCCACACAGCTTATTACATAGTACTATACATAGCTCCTAAAAATTTCACAAATTCATATGATATTCCCATTCTGTAGAGTTTGTAGATTAAAGGCGTCTTAAAATCGTTAAAAAAAGGTATACATTTTCTTTTTCTAAGATAGCTTACAACTGATTATTGCTCCAGTTTCTTCTGAAACCCGCTTTGTACTCCATCATATTATTGTTAAGCTCTGTTGAATAAGCGTTCATTTAAGACACCCATCAGAAATTTCGCAGCACAGTTCATAAAAGAAATTCCTCTATAGTTTCTTGGTTGTCCAGGATCTCCTTTCTTATATATCGGAAAAATAATGGTTTTACTAAACGACTTGTCAATTCTGTTCTTTGATTATAAATTTGCAACAGAAGTGCATAGAACTCGTATCAAGCATTAATAAAAAATTCGTAGTGTACTCTATCCTTTATTCAATTTCACTTTATTTCGCATGTGCTTCATTTGATTTAGTGTAAGGGGCTTGTCCAGAAAAGTATCTCTGCGACATGTTTAAAAGTTTTCAAAATATTATTTAAATGATGAGGCCGATTTCGAACATATTATTTCTTATTTCATTTACTAAATTCCACCATTGTTTACTATCTTTTATATTTTTTATTATATTGTCATTTTATTTGCGTGACAGATTGCTTTATATCCATTTTCTGCATTTTTTAAGAATTGAAAGCTCTCGAGCCTCGAATTATAGCATTTATTGTCTTACCATTATTTTTTCAGGTTGAAATATTCGCTGGTTTCTGATTGTTAGTGTTGATTTTTAATTTTATTTTATACAATAATTCATTTAAATTGTTTTCAATTTAAATAAAATCGTTTAAGTTATTGTTTAGACGTAGACGAGCAGGTACCAAAAAGTAGTGTCAGGTAATATGAAGTAGCCGTAGTCTACTGGGCAGTGCGTTGGCTTATTAGACATAAGGCCATAGTTCAAACCCCAAGTCAGACATCTCCAACAAAACGAAATAAAAAAGAATATATCTTCGGAGACTTCCTCTCGGTGGTTTTCTAGAAAAAACAATGAGAGTAAATAAAATTGCTATGAAAAAGTTTATAATCTGTCGTTCGGAGTCGACTTTAAACTTTAGGTCCCGCCATTCATGTATAAAATTAACACACAGAACATATGTGGTGTGAGAAGCTAGGTCGTATTCGTGACTAAAGAATTGTAATGACCAATTATGTATGTATCTAAAAGTGTCTGTTACATAACATTTACAGTTAAAAAGGAATATTACTTTAGTAGATACTATGAGAATCAAAAGTGAGTCAACACTGGAAATATTTTTATAGTTTCTTATATTACGAGGAAATTTTTTGCTCTTCAATAATTCTTACAGTTAAATTTAAGAGAATACTTTATTGCAGGTTGACCACTAACAAATTTTTTTAAATTACAACAACAATGTATTTTATTGTAATTATAAATAAAAATCTCTTAAAATTACGCAGCAAAAGTCAGTATACACACTCTTTCGCAGTTTTGTTATTTACTGCCTCCTGCAATTCCTATTCGCCTTTAAGATTTGCTTTAAGATTTGAGTTTTAAAAAGTTCGAGCATCTAGCTTTGGTAAAATCAGCAACAAGGTGCTTACAGAGATACTCCGTAAAGCCGTGAGGATTCTTATTTTTATCCTCAACGCAATTTTATATTTTGGATGTTACCCAGAAAAGTGGAAGGTTGCTTTAGTCAGAATGATACATAAACCTGGTAAGGATCATACGAAAGTTATTTACTAAAACCGTTACATTTACTGCTAAATTTGTGACAAATTTAACGAGAATGATCAGAAAAGAATTGTTTCGTTTAATTAGTCATTGATATTTATCGTGAAAGTGTCATTAAAGTTCCAACAATTATTTTGCAAAGATAAGAACCGAAATTTCAATAGAAACCAGAAAAATTATAATAGATTTAAGAGAAAAAGGCAAATCTTTCCGTGAAATTGCAAAGATTATAGGAAGGCATCATACTTCCGTAAAAAAAATTGTGGACAAATCAAAAAATTTAAAAAAAATCGACAATTTTCAGCGAACAGGTCGTCCAAAAATATTAAGGGAAAGAGATGAAAGGAGGATTGTTGCATTAGTCAAGAGTAATCCAAGTTCTAGTGCTGTGCAAATTGCTAAAGATATCAGTTCCGATTCTGAGAAGCAAGTTAGCAGCTGTACCATAAGACGCATATTACACAGATATGGATTTCATGGCAGACGTCCAAGGAAAAAGCCTTTCATTTCAAAAGTAAATAAAAAGAAGCGTTTGGATTACGTTAAAACGTACGAAACAAAGGACTATAACTTTTGGAAAACTGTTCTCTTCACCGATGAGAGTAAGTGGAGAAAAACATAGAAAAATTTGGAGATAAAAGAATAAGGAATTCTATGAACAAAACAATGCAGCGTTAAGCACGGTGGTGGCTCCGTTATGGTTTGGGGATGTTTCGCAGTGTCTGGGGTTTGAGAGCTTGACTTCGTTGAAACTACAATGAATGCGCAAGGCTACGTACAAATTTTAGAAAAAACGTTCCACTAAGTGTCGCAAAATTGGATTTGCCTGGGCATTGGATCTTTCAACAAGACAATGACCCCAAGCACACATCCCGTTTGGCGAAAGAATGGCTGAATGCCCAAACACCAAACAAGCTTTTTCATCCACCACAATCACCAGATCTCAATCCCATTGAGAACATTTGGGATTATTTGGATCGCAGGGTACGTAAACGGAATATAACCAGCCGTGAAACCCTGAAAGATGCTCTGAGAGAGGAATGGGTAAACATATCGACCGGGTACACCAAAAAGTTGGTGGAATCTATGCCAAAGCGAATAAAATGTGTAAAAAACCAAAGGGAGGCCAAACAAAATATTAATTTTCCGAAAGGTATAAAATTTGCTGAAGTTTTACTTAGTGTAAGTAAAGGTGTATACTTACTTTTGACGCGTAATTTTATAACTTTTTTGTTAGAATATATAAAAAAGGATTGTTGTTTAAGTTTAAGAGTTTTTGCTATCTTAATGTTATAAATAATGAATAAACCCTTTTATTTATGCAAAATAAATCGCTTTATATAGTCTAATATTTTTTTTATCTTAAGAGAAGAAAATAATCCATTGGTGTTTACTCACTTTTGACTCTCATAGTATATTTACACACATGTCAGTTTTATGTTGTTTATTTTGATGTACTGAGAGTTTTATACATTAACGTCTATTATTACAACTTGTTCTTAACTAAAGGGAGGATTTGGTCCTTCCAACGGATATAAGGTATTCCTCTTCGCCGACTTCCGCAGATCCCCGCATCAAATACCCGTCTCGCCGGAGCATTCTCTTCCATTCGAACGACATGGCCGAGCCTGCGCAGACGCTGGATATTAATTCGCTGCACAACGTCCATGTCGTTGAAGAGCTCGTGCAGCTCACTATTGTATCGGATGCGGTAATCATCGCCAACTCGCACTGGACTGAAGATCTTACGCTGTACTTTTCTCTCGAACACTCTCAAATCTGCTGCATCAGTGCTTAATAAGGTCCATGCTTCTGCGTCATAAAGAAGCACGGGGAGGATTAGCGTCTTGTAGAGTGTTGGTTTTGTCGTACGAGAGAGGTCTCTGCTACTTAATTGCCTATTGGGACCATAGTAGCACCTGTTGGCAAGAGTGATCCTGCGCTGACATAATTTTTGGTGGTAACGGCGGAGCCAAGATAAACAAATTCCTTGACTGTATCAAAAGTATAGTTATCGGCCATAATCTGAGAATCAATACGCCGCACGTCTCTACTTGTCGACAACATATACTTTGTTTTGCCCTCATTTACTGCTAGACCTATCTTAGTAGACTCCCTTTCAATAACACTAAAGGCAGCAGTAACATCTCGCTTGGTACGCCCTATGATGTCAATGTCGTCAGCGTACACAAGCAACTGGACACTTTTTTTGAAAATATAAACAAAATGTTGGGTGCCCTGGTAGTCTAGTGGGTAGTGTGCTAAACTTTAAGCGTGAGGGTCGTGGGTTCGATTGTCTGTGACACTACACCGAGCACATAGTCAAGTTACTTCGCTCGTATATAGTTAGGATATAATTTGTAATTGTATTGTAATTAATAAATAAATAAATAAAATGAGCCAATAAAATAAAAAAAGAAGCCCGTCGTTGCCATTGCATTTAAAAAAACTTGGTTAATTAAGCACTGTTATCGACATTGCTCAGGCACTGCCATAATTTGAAAAAGTCAACTTTATTTTATCTGTAGGTTGTAATAACGAAAAGATGTTAAAGGTGACTTTAAAGTTCACTTTACCTTTAACTAAAACCAACTTTAACGGCAAGTTGTATTAATGGCCCTTAATGTTATGTGCTAGCATTAGGACCACAAACTACTACCAGCTGGAAGCGTCCCAAATTCTTACATTAGAAAGTGGTACTGGAATAGAGTAGGCATCAGCTGTGTTTAATGCCATTTAGGAATGGGGCCTTCAAGACATCATAAATGCTTTGGTTTTTTATTCAACAAGTGTAAGCACTGTTCGTATAAATCGAACCTTTTACAAATGCCGCTTTTCTGATTACCATGTAGACACCGTGTACACAAAATAACTTTGAGGAGCGTGTTTGACGTAAAAATTAACAAAAACGTTGGTTCAATATCGTAATTTTCGAAAGAGTTAAAAATAGCCTGGCCAAATTTTAATTTAAATAAATTTCCATTTGAACGAGATGACGAAAGACCAAAATTCTACGTTAATGAATCAGTCAGACGCGTTATAAATTTCGTTTAGTCTCTGATTGAAACAAAATTAATAAGGGATGATTACAGAGAATTGTTAGATCAAACTTTAATATAATATAATATATAATATAATTATATAGCATAACATCCAAAGTAATAATTGCAACGCTATATATAGACGAATGGCGAAAGCCATTTATAATATGAAGTAATTTTTATTCCCGAAAGATTTTAAATTGATTAAACAATAAGAAAATAATTTGCGACAAGTATGTATCTTTATACTAACTATATATCTGTGGTACCGAGCAATAAGATGAAGAAGAAATCCCCATATACGTGAAATCCAAACTTCTCTAACAATGTTTTCAAAAAAGTTAGTAATAAAAACATGTTCACCAAAGACGTACGAGTAATAATAATAATTACCATTACATTTATTTAAACAGTGATTTTTCTGAAGGTATAACTTAGACTTATGTGGCAGTTACCCACACGTAACGTAACGTACTGTAGCGAACGTTCTCTCTTTAACATATAGAGAACAATGTAAACGCTTACCGAAACGTTCTCTCTCGTTAGCAAAACAGAACGATCTGTATAAAACAGATTTCTCTCCCGTTTTTACGTGACATTTGAACATGCGTGATGATGAGCAGTGTTGCCAAGAAAAAAAAATATTGTAACCAACATTTGTGGAAAATCAACAATAAGACAAAATATAACCAAAATTAAATTCGCATATTTTTATTTTATTTTTTTCCAATTTAAATTATAATTGAGAAAAAAAGAAACAAAAAATAACAAAATGAAATTATAGTCGTACTAATTAAATAATTTTAACAAACAAAACAAAAGTTATTTTTATAAGAAAAATAACCAAAAACGGCAACGCTGATGATGAGTGCAAATGTCTGCATACCATTGTTGCAAAATTGAAATTTTGAAATGGCACTGAACTTTAACTGAGAGAGTACTTTTTTTCATCAAATGGTGTTTTTGTAAAAAAATATATACATTACAACCCTTTAACCAAGATTATTTCCTAGCTTTTCACACCACTTATGCTGTATGAGTTAATTTTATAAATGATTGGCGGGTCTACAGTTTAAATTGACTCCGAACGACAGATTTTTGGGAAACTTTTTAATAGCAAATTTATTTTACTCTCCAAGTTTTTGTAGTTTTTCATATTTTGTTTTGTTGGAGATGTCTGACATTGGGTTTGAACCGTGGCCTCACGTCTAGTAAGCAAAAAAACTATATACTAGACTATTACTTATTTATATTTAATACGCGCACGGAACGGAACAGCAAATCTAAGGACTTATACGTGTTTCTCACATATAAAACTAAAACAGTTGACCCGGAACGTAAAACCCCGTTTTGTCAAACGTCGACTGAACGTAATTGAATGTACGTTCGTTTTTACCATATGAGGAGGAAATTATATGCTTACCGAAGTTACATTACGGTTCGGTAAGCGTTCTTATTGCTTTTCCCATTCTAGAAACGAACGTACGATCCAAGGAGGCCAAAGACTAATTCTACCTTTAGCATTACGTTGAACATGTTGCTAACCCATTAATAGGTGAAAAGCGCAAGACATGAAATATGCAATAATAAAAAAGTACTGAAATCGTCGCGTGGGTACCGCTGTATTTTTGAAATAGAAAAGTACTGAAAAAAGTACTAAAGTACTGAATTTCTCAACACTGCTGCATACCAATTTCTTTGAATTGTGTTGTGTTCGTTTGTATGTCGCCTTGTGTTTTGTTTCGTTTTTATTTACATTCTTTGTTGACATATGTTCCGTTTTAAACGTTTCGATAACTACACAAACGTTTTTAAGGCTACGTACGTTACGATTTTACGTTTCTTACGCTTGGGTAACCAGGGCATTATGCTCTTGGTTCTAGAGACTATAAATAATAGAAGCTTGGTTTACGTTTACTTCTGTAAACGATTGCATATTACTGCAACATATATACTATTTTCAAAAAAACATTGAGAAGGATATAGCGTAGGTTGCATTTCAAAAATTACAAAATCGTTTATGGTACCTTGACTCTTAAAAAGTTAATTCTAAGACACAAAAGGAAAAAATGTTTGAAACCTTGAAATACGACAGTGACACAGAAGAAAATATAAAAAGGCCAACTACAAAAAAAAATCATAATATTTCAACAGTAATAAGAGACGTATTTGAGTTTATTTCTAAAGGAACAGAGATTTTTTGACAGATTTCCAACAAGCCAAGAATTTTTGGAATAGAATCCTGCAAGTTAGAATAAAATAAACACTTTTATTAAGGCAAAGGTGGTCAATACCGCAACCGAAAGAGTAGTGGTGCTAATGGAAAATTATAATTCGATTCTTATGAATTTATTAACACACTTTAATTGCTGCTGTTTAAACCCTTAATTTATCGTGTATTTTTATATTTAATATTAAAATAAAAGCATTTAAAAAGTTATTTCAATAACATGTACATTTATAAAATCTTATATTACGATTGCTTTATTTATTTCTTTCTAATTTAGTTTCTCAACACTGATAGTTAGACAAACGTAATTCAGGTATAAAATGTTTAAATCTTTACAGAGAACATTTTCTTCTTACAACATTTTTTCATAAAATTGATACTTTTGAAATTATGAGGCAAGACAGTTAAATTCCATGGTTTTCTCTAAATTTGATCGGACTTGCGGCACGTCTTAACCCCAGCCGTTTGATCTAAAAACTTAACAGGATCATTTTTTTTTATCAATAATCACTAAACTGAGGGGCTGAGACTGGAAAAGATCTGAATTTTAATATTAAGGGCCACTCAAATGTACATACAGCCGTGGACATTAAATTATCACAAAACTTTGTCATAAAAACAATCATATTTTTAATATTATTTTTAGTCTATTCATCATACATTTTAATTTTTTTTTTTTTTTTTTTTTTTTTTTTTTTTATAATTCATTTATTTACAATCTGTTTTTACAACAATAAGCAAATTTTATAATCTTATTTTAACTTAACCTAGTCTGGATCTTTATCCAGTAAAATATCTACAAATTAAATAAATTGTAGGAGATTATTTTCTGTAAGGTAAATCTAATATATGAAACCTTTTAAGTCTATTGACTTCTTCGGTTTCATCTAACAAGCATATTGCTAAAGGATTACTATGAGTACTGAGTCTGTCTAAGTATCTAGAAGTATGTTTGTTTATCTCATTTTTAACTGTTGGAATCTGTAAGTCTTTGTGAATATTGTTATTTGTTATGAACCAAGGAGCGTTTGCTATTAATCTTAGTGTTTTAGATTGGTATCTTTGAAGGATTTCAATATTTGAATTACTAGCGGTGCCCCAAAGCTGTATTCCGTAAGTCCAAACAGGTTTCAATATTGTTTTGTAAAGCAAGAGCTTATTTTCTAGTGATAGTTCAGATTTAGAACCTAGTAGCCAATACATTTTTCTCGTTTTTATCTTTAATTGTTCTCTTTTAGACTGTATATGTTTTTTCCATGTGTTTCGTCGGTCGAGATGGAGACCAAGATATTTGACAGTTGTTCGTTTAGGAATAACTGTACCATTTAAAGCAACAGCTGGACAATCTTGTCTTCTTAGAGTAAAAGTAATATGTGTGGATTTGTCGGTATTTACTTTAATATTCCATTTTCTCAACCACCCTTCGATATCATTAAGTTGCTGTTGAATAATTTCTGACGCAATGGTAGGTGAATCATTCGCTGCTACTAATGCAGTGTCATCAGCATATGTTGCGACAGTTACATTTTCATTTGTAGGCATATCATATGTAAATATGGTGTAAAGAACAGGTCCTAGAACACTGCCTTGAGGAATACCCGCTTTTATAGAACATATATCTGACATTTCGCTGTTAACTTTCACGTAAAAGAATCTTTTTTCTAAATAGGATTTAAAAAACAAATAATATGGAGCTGGAAGCAACTTCTTTAGTTTAAATAGAATTCCCTGGTGCCATACTCGATCAAAGGCCTGCTGAATGTCGAGAATTACAGCTGAACAGTATTGTTTACGTTCTAAAGAGTCTCTTATCACGTTGAGTATACGATGACATTCCTCGGGAGTACCATGATGTTGTCGAAATCCGAACTGATGTTCTGGAATTATGCTTTTTCTTTCTAGTATTGGAATTAACCTCCGTAAGAATATTCTTTCAAATAGTTTTGAGAAAGTGGTTAAAAGACTAATAGGTCGGTAAGATGAAACAACATTTTCTGGCTTGCTTGGTTTGGGTACCATAATAACTTCAGCGTATTTCCATTGATTTGGGAAGTTTTGTAACCTTAAAATTGAGTTGAAAATTAAAGTCAGAAAAAGTATACCCTTTTTTGGCAGACTTTTAGCAACTGTTGCTGTTATTCGGTCATATCCAGGTGTTTTTTTGTTATTAAGCATTACAATTTCTTTTTGCACTTCTTGCGGAGGAATATGAGGGATAGGGAAATCCATTTGACAAGGACAACATAAAAACTCTTCTATTTCTTTAACATCGGCATCACTATTAAAATTGAACGACTGAAAAATATTTTCTAGATAATTAGAGTACGCATCTGCCTTATTTTTATCTGATCTACACCAGCTACCGTTTATATCTTTAATAGGTATGTTTTTTTTAATTGGCCGCTTTATATATTTTGTTGCATTCCAAAGGCAGTGCTCATCATTTTTAGATACATTAATATTAAGGCTTTTTAGAAAGTTAGCAGTTTCTTCGTTTTTAAATTCTCGGATTCGAGTTTTTACTTGACTTGAGGCTCGGTTAAAAATTTGTTTGTCAATTGGACTTCTGGAAGACTGCCAAATTCTTCGCAATCTCCTTCTGTTTCTTATTAATGCTTGAATTTCAGCAGATATCACAACTCTATTACGATCATTTCCAGCAGTTTCAACCACAGGGGTTGATAATGCTCCCGCTTCGTGGATTAAATTTGTAAAATTTTCAACCGCCGAATCAAGTTCTGTACCATTGTTTATTGGATAATTTAAATTAACGTTTTTATCTATCCAGTATTTAAAAGCTTCCAAGTCTGTTTTTGGAGATAAAATATTTATTGTTTTTTGTATTGTTTGTAATACAGTGCAAAAATTTAAAATTATTGGAGAATGATCTGAGCTCAATTCATCACTATCCCTTATATTCAAACATCTTGTTGATATCCCTTTATAAACCACGAAATCAAGTAGATCCGGAATTTTATTGATATCACTTGGCCAATAAGTTGGTCTTCCTGTTGACAAAACTGAATAATGATATTTTTGAACACACTTGTATAACTCTCTTCCTTTAGGATTTAGAATCCGAGAACCCCACCATGTATGTTTGGCATTATAATCGCCACCAACAATAAATCGCGTACCTAAATTTTTGAAAAAGTTAAAATAATCCTGACATTCGATGTTATGTCTAGGAGGAGAGTATATGGAATATATAGATATTGCATCATTATCGCAATTTATTTTTATACCTGCAGCTTGAATAGTGGGTAGGTTAAATTCTTCAAGAACTTCATATTTAATAGACGATTTTATAAGTATTGCGGCACCAGCATGCGCACGATTACCTGGGTGATTTGCAGTAATTAAGTCATAACCTCTTATTCGAAAATAGCTCCTCGAAGTGAAGTGCGTTTCAGATATTAAAAAAATATCTATATAATTTGTATGTAGAAAAATTTCAGCTTCCTGTGTGTGATTTGAAAGGCCGTTGGCGTTCCATATTGCAATTCTTAAGTTTATTTGCATAATTTTTCTATTAAAACGCTCATCATACCGATGAGTTTATCAATTTTTGTCATTAAGTTGGTGTTAAAATTGTCAACATTGTTTATGTTATTATTTTGAGCAACTCTTGCGTAAGATTGCTGATTAAAATTTGTATCTCTTTGAGAATTAAAGTTTTGATGATTTGGTAATTGCGGATAATCCTGTGGACGATACGAAAAATTAGGATTTTGGTTTTGTTGTCTAAGGGAATAATTATAGTTTCTCCTTTCAATAAGATGTTTATAAACTCTACATCCTCTATAGTTGGCAGTATGGTTCTGCAAGCAATGAACGCAGACAGGTGGGACATTTTGATCCTTGGTACATTCGGCTGTTGAATGGCCAAGACCACATTTCACACATCTAAATGGTCTCTTACAATAAGACTTAGTGTGACCATACAATTGGCAGCGATAGCATTGAACTAATTCATTAGTTTTACGTGGAGGTTCGATTTTAACTAAAGCATTGCATATGTATCGCAAGTTATAAATATCTTTGTTGTTTGCTTTTGGATCAAGATCAATAAAGAACATTGATAAGCTTTCCTTATTCACACGACTTTTGACATTTATTATGCTTCTAACTTGATGGCCTAGCACTAGTAACTCAGCTTTTATGTCAGTTTCTGGAGTTGAAGGGTGAATACCTTTCATTACTACTCTAAATGCACGTTCTTGCCTGATTTGAAAAGTATTGTAGCTAATGTTTGAACTATCTAATGATTTTACTAGCATTCTATATGAATCTACAGAACCTATCTTAAGCATAACCTGGTTTCTTAAGGATTTATAACTAATTTCACTCTTAGGAATTACTTTTGTTAAATTAGTAATCATTTTATTCACATCTGTAACATCTGGTATAAATATTGGCGGTGGCTTTATTGTTGATTGATTTACTTCTGGCATATCCTCTTCATTCGTTTCAAGTTCTGCAAACATGTTCGATGATGTTGATGGTTCATTGTTGTTATTTATATTTGAGTTTAAATTTGAATTTAAATCATTGTTGTTATTATTGATATTTTGTTTTTTATGTTCATGTTTATTAGGCAAATTTTGTTGTTTTCTTTTCACAGCTCTAGTTGTTGGTACTTGCTGCCAACTAGCATCATCTCCATCACTATCCCCTGTCATTATAATAACAACAAGGCTTTTAATGCAGTTAAATTGTAATTGTCGCTCGCTTTGAGTGTTAGTCGATGACTCAATTCAGGATGCTTCTGCAATTAGAATCAGTTTTTTTTTTTTTTGGTTTTTTTAATTTGAACAGGGACAAAAGAAAAGTTCTCAACACAAATTCAACAAGAATTGTCACGAAATATTTAAAAATTTTAATATTTTTTGAAAATTTATAAAAACAAATTTTTTTCTATATTTTTTTTTTTTTTTTTTTTTTTATTCCGTTTCACTTGACAGTTAAATCGAAACTCATCACATTTTAATTTAAAAAAAAAACTTAAAGTGTATGGGCCATAATCATAGTCATAAAAAAAGTATACTTTAAGTATCATTTATTAAAATGTCTACTTTTCAGCTACTATAGACGATGAAAAACTTACTTGTTCCGCTAAAGTCAGTTTTATACTTAAAACAAGCTGAAGTTGTTTTTAACAAAGTTAACATCATTTTAAATCTATCAGCTATTTGTCATTTATCAAAAGTTACAAAATCAAAACAAACCAAAAACAAAAGTTGTATGAATTGTGTTAAATTTTTTATAAATATTTTATTATATATTACATTATTATTATATTATATATTTTATTTTATTATTTTTTTATAAATTATGTTCGCTGGTGCTCCAGTTTGCCTCTCGCTTCCTTTTCTTTGGGTCCTGTTGACAATTTATAAATCAATCATACATAAGTATGTAAATCTCCATAAATGTAAGAACATTAGATCTATGTACATACTTTTTCTAAATTTTCCATTGAGATAATAGTTTATTTTCCCCGGATTAATTTTATGCAATTGTTTTTTCTTTTTTTTTTCAAAATAACAATTTATGTTTTGTTTATTTTTTGGCGCTTTTATTGCATCAGCTGTGCAGAGATGCCACTTATACAATATTTATACGAGTTTGTATGCAAAATTTCAAACAATATACTAATCACCCGCTTAAAGCTGATTCAACTTAAAACTATTATTAATTTTCACTATAGTTAAGAAACAGTTAGTAACAGGTTTAAATATTAAAGTTGTTTTTAAAAAGAACCGACTTTAGTGTTTGACTATGATTATGGGCCTATGTCGCTTTAAATCGTCCAAATTTTTGTACTTTTCTTGATGAATTGCACGTTTCACAAGACTTTGCGCCGGCCAATCTAAAACGGGTATGTGCTCTTTATAAAAGCTATCCTTTACCAGCTTAGATGTGTGTTTGGGGTCATTATGGGCTTTTTTTATATGCATGAAACTGGCATAGATTAAAAAACATGTAGCGTTTATTTAATTCCTGTCATTTTGGCCAATGTACGAACAGTCTACCATCCGGTCCCATACGATTTACCTTTGTTTCATCACTTCAAAGTATAGTTTTGACCAGAATGAGAGGTCTTTATCCTTATGGGTGCGAGCAAACGTTAAATGCTTGATATTTTTGACAGAAGTAGCTTCTTTTGGCTAGAGCTTCCAAAGAGCTTTCGTAATTAAGACGTCATCGTACGAGCCTGCCCAATAAATTTAACCCAAATTTTGAGTTAATTTTATTCGCAATACTGCGTGACAGACATTGACTTTCGGGCAATAGCACGGTCCGCGATTTTGGTAGTTTTCTTGACACATGGCTTCCGTTTTTTGTTTTCTGCAACATTAATAATGTTTGCTTTGAAGGAATTGAACACGTTAAAAATAATTTTTCGCGAGCGATTCAAAATTTAGGTAATTTCATCCATCTTTTTCCCATCATTCCATAATTTAACGATAATGCGTTTCTCCACATGCAGGCAATCTTTTCCACATCCCATTTTTTCCAAAAGTTAATTTAAATGCCACAAAATTAAGAGGATGTAAGGTAACAAAAAATACCCCAACAAAACTTGTAGCTAAAACAAATTTATGCCCGTTGAGCTAATTTCCAAAAGAAAACTAATTGTTTTATTTTATATAATCCACCTTTGAATCTCCAACATTATAATTGTTTAATTCAATTAAATCAAAACATCTTATATATGTATGTATGTATGCACGTAGATCAAATTAATTTATCTAAATTGGAAAACTGACACACTTGTGAATATTCAAATGCATATGATATGAGAACTGTTGGATGCGTTTTCTTTTTTTGTTGAATTATTAATTTGGCTATTGTATTTGTATTGAATGACATTTGACTACATGTCAATCAATTGTTTTTGACAGGCTTGAAGCCTATCACAGTCAATTCACATTCCGAATAATTTCCACTAGGATTCTGAATCACATGTACAGTCGTAAATTAAATTTCATGCTATTGAATAAAAAAAAATAATATTCCAAAAATGATTTGCATTAGCAAGTGTTTCATACACCATAAAATATGTACTTTTTGTAAATATCACCTTTTAGCAAAGAATGGGTAACAAAAATCTGTATGCGATCCGTACATTTAAAATTTATTACACAAATTCTGCATACTCTTGGAATGTAGTTTTTTTTTCAAAGCAATAGATAATGCATAGACTATGCTTTAAATTCATATCAGTTTTGCCTCAACAGAAAATAACTATTTGTTGTACTTCTATTTACTTTCGTAGTGCTCTACTTTGCGTTGTCTCTCTTTAGTTGTTACAAGTAATTTTATTGTTCTATACTTATTATATTTATTTTTCCTTATTTTTAATAATACAACATAATTGGTCATTACAACCCTTTAGTCGGGATTACGACCTAGTTTCTCACACCACTTACTATGTTGTGTGAGTTAATTTTTATATATGAATGGCGTGACCTACAGTTTAAAGTCGACTCCCAATGACAGAATTTTGAGGAACTTTTCATGGCGGTTTTATTTACTCTCAGAGTTTTTGCCAGAAATCTGCTGTGAGGAAGTCGCCGAAAAAATACTTTTTTTGTATTTTATTTTGATGTCTGGCCTGGGACTCGTACCCTGGCTTTTCGTCTAATAAGCCAACACACTACCTACTAGACCACGGCGACTTCACGATAAAGGTATCCATTATTAAAAAAAAGCAATATAATCCATATTGTTATATTAAATTGAGACATGAAACGCCGAACCAAATAATTTTGGTGCAGTTGTTATTTGCATCGAAGATTGTGAAAATGTTGACTCACACATATTAAAAATGAGACGCTCTGGACTGCCACTTTTCAAACACCTTTGAATGTCGAAATACGTAATATGTTAATGGAAAACGAATATCCCTCTATTTTCCTCATAGGAATTTCAGAAATACACTCTACATACTACGCTACGGCGACTTCCGGTATAATTGCAAAACTTAATTCATGACAGTGAAACAAAGAGAATGAATAGTAAGACGATTGGCAGAATTATTTTCAACTTCCTTACGTTTCTTAAGAATAGTGTTAAAGGAAGAAGCTTTGTTTACTCCATTTGACTGCTAAATTTCGATAAATTAATAGAGTGCTGAAGTGCGTGAAACCTTCACATTTATTTTAAGTAGTACGTTTCTTCTTTTACCTTTCGATTTTATCATAAAATGAAATAAATTTGAGTATGTAACAATTTTGAAAGAACGACATTATTAGTAACTGTTATTTGGCAATTTCAATCACCGTAGTTACCAGTGAATTATCAATCACCGTGAATCACAGTTTTGAAAATATCGCTCATCTCTACTCCAAAGTATTGGAAATCTAAAAAAATTATTGTCCAGAATATATGTAGATGGGGAAATACAAACGATGCCAATTGGTCATTATCATTTTTCTTCATAATGAGGTGACTGTCCTTATCACGGGTGTTAATCTTAATATCATACAACAAATTTTAGTTATACTAAGGCCATTATTACAACTTTCCTTTAACTACAGGCAAGATTTTAACGGGCAGATAAATTGTTTTTCATTGTTATAAGTGGACAATAAGGTAGAACTGATCATTAAGCTAAAGGGAAGATCATCCTACCTGTAACTCTTAAAGTTAAATTTATGTTTGAACTTGCCATATTATATACATTAATTTCAATATGCCAACTTTAAATATAAATAAAATGAGCAAAAAGAACAAAAACAGAAGCTCGTCGTTGCCACTGCGTTTTAAAAAAACTTGGTTTGATTTGGCAATAGTTATCGATATTACTCTAGTACAGCCATATTTTGAAAAAGTTAACTTTATTTTATCAGTAAGTTGTAATAACGAAAAGAAAATAAAGTTGTAATAATGACCCCTGACCTATTAAAGTGTAAAGGAATATAAATAGATTAAATTTTGAAGAATATGATTCAATACCGTAGCTAAAAAATTTCGTCTCTTTGGAAAAATTTAATTGAGCAGCGTCTCTTACAAATTTAATCTTCATAAGGTCCTTAAAAAACCGACGGTAACTGTTTTCGAGTCAGATTCGATCCAAATGGCTGGTTCAAATATTATTTTTTTGTATTTAGTTGAATTTGCTCATCGTGTAGTTTTTTACCATTGTTTTTGCAATTTATATTTAATTTTTCTCTTCCTGAATATAGCTGTGTTTTCCAGAGGTGGGAAATTTAATTGTAAACTAGAAATATCTTTCTTTGTGATTCTGGGGCAGTCATAAGAAAGTGCCATGCACATAACGCTTTTCGTTCGGACTCTTTAAGTTTTGTTTGTTAGTGGTTCCATAACATAAGTTATTTCACCATTTCTAGATACCATTGCACAAGTAGGCTAAAATTCACCATCATTTTCATTGAAGCTATCAGATGGTTCAGCGTTTTCAGGATGGTCAATATATCCTTAACAGCTTTCTTCATTGTCTGATAATTCATTCATAATCCTAGCCTATGTTTCACTTTCGATACATACTTGTAGTACATAGAATTGTCACGATTATTGACAGATTTTGTTAAAAAAGTTATATATTTTTATTTATTTCAATAAAACTATTATATATTATTAAATTTTGTTATAACTTTTATAAAATTTACTTCAAAATTTTTGACATGATCTACACATTGCAGCATGGTTTTTTACGTAAAACCCAAACACTTCATGTCTTGTTTTTATTTTTTTCTAAATGGTAATAATTTGACACCTAGCTTTGTAGCGATTTATTTGAAGTTCCCAATTCTTTAGATGGGGTAACTGGCATGTACTTGAATCTAAAACTGCCAATTCGATTTCGATGGACCACGAAATTTATAACGACCATAAAATTCAATGAATTACTCATCTACAGCGACATTATTATAGGAATTATTAAAAGATGAAAGACTTTCAGCTCGTTTTTCGAAAAGGCGTAATACGTGTAAATTTATCATCATTTCCGAGTAGAACATTATCAAAGCAAATGATTCTGTTATCTAATAGGTCTAATATGATCTGTAACATCTATGAAATAAAACACTTTTTTCTAATGTTTGTCTGTCACTTGATATAAATATGAGAAGACTTTACAACATTTCAAGAAGCAGCTAGTGCCAATCTGCGTCAAAATTTGTAATATTTTCTCTTCCCAAACTAGTAAAGGCATACGGTTCTCTGTTCCCAGTAGTATCCTAGTAGTAACATCTTTGGCGATAAATATCCTATTCTCATGTTTGTTGCTGCCTATACTTTCATTAGTTCATAAGCCGAGCTTCTGATTTCTTCCTCTTCAGAGTCTTCAGCAGCAGGAATATTACAAAGACACATTATTACATATTACACATTACAACCTTTCGTTGAAAATTGGAATTGTCTGACCTGAGGTTTGAACCTTGGTCTGACGTCCAATAAGCTAACGCGCTACACACTAGACTACGACTATTTCAATCAATATCAAGAAAATATCAAGGACAGATAATTCAACCTCTTCACCATCATCCAACACTTAACTTCCAACTCCTTCTCAAATATCATATCACAAAATCTTTTAAAAACATAAAAAAATTATATACACAACACTAGAGAATAACTGGTAAAGTCGTATGTATCAAAAATGATACATAAACCAGAATTATGAAGTTTTTGAATTTTTTAAGTCCTTTTGAAATTTTCTTTTATATTTATTTATTTATTATATTAATATAATCGAGATAACAATACTGACGAATTCAAAAAAATATCAGGCATTTACCTTTTTCTGAAATGTATCAATTTTGATACAAAGCTCGATCTACGGTTAAACTGGGGTTTATTTTTCTACTAAAAGCAGCAAACATAGCACTAACAAACAAACTTTAGTGTATAAGCAAATGTAAAAAGACGTAACCTTTTTACTCTGGGTCAAATTTGATGCGAAGGCCTTAAGTGTAAAAAATTTTATAAAATATTTTTCTGCAAATATACTTTTTAAAAAATCGGTTATTACTGTCAAACATATTACTGTCAAAACATATAAAGACTGTGAAAGGCTCACTTAAAAAAAAAATCAATTCTCTTCAAATCAAAATCTCTTCAAAATTAACCTTATGATGGTTAAAAACTTTCCGAGGAAGATAAGGTACATAAATAAAGGCTACAAAAAGAAAATAAGGACAAATACATATATGGCAGTTTCATAACGTCCATTCAACTTAGAAAGTATTTTGAAGAAAGCAATTTTACTTCTGAAATGCAGTGTTTATTGGATATCGCTTCAAATGTTGGTAGGTAGGAGAGTTGAAAGAGACGATACCAACTATGTCTACCATTAGGGGATATTAACCACTTCTTTTATAGTTAAGTTTAAATCTTGTACAAATTTCCTTCACTTCTTTCAGTCCACTACTTTGAAATTAGTTAAATCTGGTATCGTATCATCTCCAAAATATTGGGATCTCGAGCTTGCAAAAGCTATGGAATGACAAAAGACGTGTTCAATCGTTTTGACATCTTCACAACATTCCTGAATTTAGGTGGACTGGTAAGGAGGAGTACTCCGTAATTCAGCCATTAATTTACACAAATTGACTTTATTTGGACTTATAATGCTGATTAGATTCCCCCATCTGGCTCGCACAATTTCTTAATTCCTTCTACTGTACGATCTTCTTCTCTCTTGTAAATAAACATATTTCGGTCTTATCCGGTTTCACATTCAGAACTTAAGGAAGCGCTACTGCATAGATGGTTCGGATTCGTATACCTTAGAAGTATTAACACATCGTCCTCGTAGGAGTCAGATTCTAATCCTTTGTCGGTTAATATCCTCCAGATACTAGTAATGAACCACGTGAGTGGTTAAAGTATAACTCGCTGAAATATTCCTCTCTGCACGTTGTCCCTTATAGTTATGTTATATCAAGTTCATCATTCTGGTTCTTAACATAAGGTCAATACAAATAATACAATAATAAGTCAACCAGCTCCTGGTCCACGTGAAATTCGTGTAAAGTTTGGATTACTCTATAGGTTTGAGTATTATTGAAGCATTCCGAAATGTCAACGCATACTGCAAGATAAGATTGCGTTGCCACTAGGGCGACTTCGTATAGAGCGGTCCCTGACCATACCGATCTACAAATACTTGTATATAAAACTAAGAGAGTGCTAGAAACGACAACAATAGACAAGTTAATTAATTACTAAATTAACAATATTCGCATATCACCAACAATTTATTGGAAACAGTCAGGATGTATAGGAACAACAATTTCATAAAAGAACAACTGATAATATTATTATAACATAACTTAGATGCAATAGAAGATAGAAATAGTGGACATCTAACCCGCTATGTATTGGGCGAAAGTAAGTGTAGTTAACTCATTTATTTTTTCGATGTTATACTCAGTCTAAGGTCAGCATTTATCGCGAAGTATTTAATCCGAATTTTTCAAATTAATTAGTTTATTACTTATCAAAAACAATTTATTTATAATTTATAGAACTTATACACATTTCGGTATATTTAAGGTCCAATTTCAACCTTTAATAACTGATGCAAGTATTTCGATACATAGTAAATGCAATTATTGACAAAAAAAAATATTTCTGAGAAATTATGTATATATGTAATACGGAATTTTTCGAAAAAAGCAAAATCATAAAAAAATTAGAATAAAAAAATATATGTATGTACTTACAAAATTATTTCTTTGCAGGGATCAAATATAAAGCGGACACTAAAAATAGCCACCCTTTACAACACTTTCATTCGTTTGTATATGACATGTATGTATGTGTATTTACATATTCATTCCCTCAAATGTAAGTACATGTTAACAGTGGAGGCGAAATCAAATGAACTCAACATTGAAGTTATATTTTAGAGTTGGGGTGATCATATCTCTATACAATATAACAATTAAAACAAATACATTTTGGAAATATAAGTAAAATTCCTGAACGTACATATTTTGGTATTAAATACAAATATTTATGTAAACATCTTAACTCATTCAAATGAAATTTATGACTGGAATAGCGAAATTTTACAAATAGATAGCTTCAACATTTTTTATTTTTGTATTATGTTTATATATAAATAAACGATAAATTTGCTGGTTAAACTTACACGTACACAATATATTATTTTTATAATATTACAAAAGTCAGTATCTGTTATGAGGTTAAGTCGAATTTAGTATGAGACTGTCTGAAGAAGCTGAATCATCAAGGTTACCATCTGCTAGGTGCCAGGGCATGTGTTAATATCGCGACAATGAGCAAGAATACCAGCTTGCTAGGAATGGAACTTCAACGCTGTTGATGGAGTTGTAATTCATCTGTGGAGTGGTGACGGATGTTTAGAAAGGGATGCCCAACGAAAGGGACGATAACGAGAGGCAAATACCCTTCTCAAACCAAGTGGGCTTGGTGCAATCTAAACTTTGGTTAAGAAGATGCAATAAGACAATATCTGAGTTGCTTCAGGCTATCAAGAAATAATCTGAAGTTGATTTTACAGGTTACACTAATTAAGAACGGGGGTTGTCGCAAAACCAACATGTAGATTCTGTGAAGAAACACATTCATGGAACTTGTTAGGCGTTCATACGTCCCTGAAGAAAACAAATGGGTGCATACTTTACGCTGGGCGGAGAGTTGCCATTGTTGACACCGAGCAACATCATGAGAATTGTCAGCGTAATAGGCTTGGAGAAGGCAGATACCCAATAAAATTGAAGAAGGAGTACAATAGAGAAAATGTCTTTTACATTACATACGTTTAAATATAAAAATTAATACTTCAAAAATATTTATTATTTTATCACATTAAAATAAATTTAGAATTCAATTTTATATTGTTACTCCCATACTCCATATTATTTTTTCTTTATAATATGGAACTAGAATTTTCACAATTTATACTGACTGATTTCCAAACTTTGACTTTGAAACAAGGCTATAATTTTAGCTTGTTTTTTGAGTCGAAAGCCTCGATCTATTGCATGTATTTCCAGCTTATTGAATTGTGAATTGAATATATTATTGTTTTGGATCCTTTTCATCTACATTTAAATTATTCGTTAAATTATTTCTTCTTTCTATACAATTTTTTTAATTTATTTATAAAGTAAAAGTATTAATTCCTAAATTATGAATATTATATTATTTACATTTTTTCTTTCGAATTCCTCTGTATCTGTGACGTTTTTATCTTATGCTCACATTTTGTTATACTCACATACACACACACACACATCTTTATGCAGATGGATGTACAATGTACATTGTACATTATACAAGCTCTTTGAATGGACGAACGCATTTTTTTATTAATGCGTTAACCGAACAGCCTCATACTTTTGAAAACATCATATCCTACATACAATATGTGCGTTTCTACGATACCGAAGATTATTTTGTTCGACAACAAAAACAACATGCAAAACCAAATAAAAGTAAATAAAATAGACAAGTCAGCCAGACAGTCAGCACAACAAACAGCAAGGAGATACCATGTCAATGTCATCAACACTACACTTGCAATGCCACACAAACAAAATAAAAAATAAAAAAAATCAATTTAAAAAAAAAATACAAAGCAGAGTATGAGTTGCAGTGGACGCCAAGGGGAATTTTTAAAAAAATTTGTTATAATATAACGGTGTCATGGAGTTTATGAGATCCACATGTGTGGAGATCATAAAGAAAATAAATGTGTGTGTACATCAAAACAGAAATTCACGGGCACACAATTTCATTTGTGTTTATGTACTCGTATAGCATACACACATACATATATGAAATTAATCGAAAATAAGTTAAGTATCTTAGTTCTGTATCGCATATGGATGGATCATACAGTAAAGGAAGACCTTGATATTTTCCATGTTTTATGTTTTTATTAGTAAAAAAAAATTAGAACTGAAACAAAAAAAGGGAAAAGAAAATTTAGTAAATTCCCATCGTCCAAAATTTATAGTGTACATAAGTATATCAGAGAAACACTGAACAAAGTATTCCCAGTTTAAATGTCTTCTCACATGTGTTTTTGAATGTCAACAAATATTCTAAAAATACAGTCGGTACAGTGCCTCGGTCTACTCATTTTAGTTTGCAGAATGCTTATGTATGTATGTTTGTGATTCATCGAATGCAAAAAATAAACATAAAATTGTTTAATGGAATTGTAGACGATGTAATTTTTGTAACGTTTGAGCTTTAATTAATAAAAATAAAACGTTTTCTGTAATTTAATTACAAAATAATAAATTTAAAAATCGATTTAAATACATAATACATAATTGGCCATTACAACCCTTCAGTCAGGATTACGGCCTAGCTTCTCACACCACTCATGTTGTGTGCGTTAATTTTATACGTGAGTGGCGGGACCTACAGTTTAACGTCGACTCCGAACGGCAGAATTTTGAGAAACTTTTTAATGGCAGTTTATTTTTACTCTCAGAGTTTTTGCCAGAAATCTGCTGAGAGGAAGTCGCCGAAGAAATATTTTTATTTTTCATATTTCATTTTTGATGTCTGACCTGGGATACGAACCCGGGCTTTACGAATAGTAAGCCAACACACTACCTACTACACCACGGCGACTTCAAAAAAAATCGATTTAAAGCATGCATTAAATGTGTACCTACACGCTTAAAAAGAATACTGACCAGAAGAGCTGTCACTTTCTAAGACAAGGAAAAAACTCGATGTTTAATAAACTTTTAGTCAAACTCACAAACTTGTTCGTACCCCTTTAAGCTTACAGATAAGATTTTGAAGTCTGTAAAATAAAAAAATTTAAAAAAATTCAAAATCAAAGTATCTAAACTATATGAATTACGCTTTCCATGGAAACTTGATAGTCAATCATTTAATAAATCTTTAATTAACAAATGTGTGGAGATGACAAAATAGCAGTTTACTATATGGAATTAAAACCAAGAAAAATTGTACTACTAGGCTGTTAATTTATTCGTTTATGTTGTGAATAAATAATATTCTCGATTTCTTCATTCTCTGAAAAACATTTTCTGTTGGCGTTTTAATAACTCTGGTGTGCCTAAAACGAAGGTAACGGCGCGGAATGCGAAACCTAGATGGCTTTTTATCTCCAAAACCGACGCAAATGAGCAATATCAACAAGTGCAAAACTTCATCAAAAGTGTAAACAAAACAGATTTTAGGAATCTGAAAGTGCAGCTTCTAGAAGAATTTGAACGGCTAAATAATAATACAACAATAACGAAACCTGCATGCCAGTTAAAGATGACAAGAGACGGTAGATGGGAACCGTTCGAATAATAAAAGCAGCAGTAATAGTAAAAATAGAACTAAAGGAAATTGTTACATTTGCGGTAGAAAAGGCACAATTCAAATTCCCGCCGTAGTCTAGTAGGCACCTTCTACGGTGCTAGTAGGTAGCTGGAATATTAGACGTGAGGCGATTTCCTCTTAGCAGATTTCTGGCGAAAACTCTAAGAGTAAATAAAATTGCCATGAAAAGTTTTGCAAAAATTTGTCGTTCAAAGTCGACTTTAAACTGTAGGTCCCGTCCCTCAAGTATAAAATTAGCACATACAACATAATTGGTGTGAGAAGCTAGGTCATAACCCTTACTGAAGGGTTGTAATGACAAATTATGGATGTGTGTATGTATGTAAGCACAATTAAGAAGCCTATGTGTCGCATTGACAGCTGCACGATTATATATCTATGTCACGGCCGTAGTCTGTTTGTGAACTTAACCGAGATGAAAGATAAAATTAGAGTCACTAGTAAAATTATAGTTACTTTCCCCAGAGTGGAGAGGAGACGAATCTTCTAAGAGTAGGATAATTATATGATTTACGAATTGGCACAGGATAGTAAGAACCATTTAACCGGGCATTGTAGACTCAAAGCATAAAAGTAATAAAAATTGATTCAAGCCTAATCTGTAGAAGGAATCACTAGAACTTGTACGTTGTTAATTTTTAAATTTAGGGGATGTCTTAGGCTGGGTATACGTAGGCTGAGATAGGATAGATACATACAAACTCTTATTGTATAATTAGCTTTCATAAACAGAAGTAGTGTCATGGTATACTGCGACATGGACAGTTTTCAGTTTTACATATTGAAATAACAAAAACTTGATACATGAAAAATTTGAACATACACTGATATTAAGAAAAATTTAGGTCTGAGTAAGCAGAATTTTGAGTGCATAAAGTCAAAATTCGCTGCGTTGAGCTACATGATGATGGTTTCGTTTTTTTTTAAATTAATTTCCTTAAAAATTTACATCTTATGCTTATATTTAACCGCATATTGAGGTTAGAGCAGTTAATGCTCTACTCCACGTCAATTGAAGAAAACTAGTCATATTTTTTTAAAATAGTATCGCAGAATGATTTGGCTGACGTAAGCACAGTATACTCTACATAGTTAGCCCCTTTACAATATTTATTAACTTCTAATTCAGTTCTTGTATTAGCACAAGGATGTGGTCAAAGATTTTGCAATATGTGTCGTAATTGCTTACATTCGTATTCCATTTGATAGGTTAGGTAATTTGAAATTTTCGCATTGATTAAGAAAACACATGAGTTACAAAAACAAACAAAATCCTCTTGTGTGAAATTTAAAAAGGGTTTCTAATGGAAATTTTACCTGTGTGAAGCTACTCTCATTTCTACAATCTTTTTTAAAACGAAATTGTTCGCATGCAACTTTGTGTCCAATTCATAAATCCGACACATCAGATATATTTCGCAGATGCTGAGCGAAAGAAGATACAGGTAAACTCACCTTTTTGTGAATTGAGACAAAGAGGACTTTGTGCGAAATTTCATAATGTCCTAGATCACGAAATCAGTTTTCATTTAATTTCTCCAAAGACGATATGGATAAAAGAAAAAAGGGGTTAGATTTCTTTTATTTGACATAAAAATAAAACAGAAATCTATACATACATATGGGTGACGGAGTTCAATGTACATGTACACATTCATGATTTATATTTATAGAACACAAGTCGGTTTCAATTTAAAAAAAAATTATAGGGATGTTCCGACAGAGTGATCGCTTATAAAACACATCTGTTTCTTAAAAAAATAACATGCAACTGAAAAGAAGAAGAACAAATTGTTCCTGTTGAATCTATTACATTACGGAGTATTAGATACTCTTAATACTTTTACTTTAGTTTATATTGTGCAAGGCCTCAAAAGCCAAATCTTAAGAGATATAAAATAGAATAATAAATACAATGAGATATTAAATATGTTATTAACATTGTATTATTACTACCTGTAATCGGTAATATATTCAGTAATTCATTCTGTATAAAATGAGAAAATAAAAGGTACAGAAACTCTTTATTTAATTCTTATTAATTTTGTCTCAAACTAGTCCATTATTTTTAAGTTTAATGTTTTAACATTTACCATAACTTAAGTGTATTTAATAATAGCGATTAATGCAATATCATAGAAGGTGGTTTTCATCATGGTCTTCGAATCCTCAAGATTTAAAAGATTTCAACCTCTTTTTCAATTTCGACTTCTGAAATATTTTAATGTGTTCCTTTCATTTGGAAGAAAAATGTTCATTACTCCGACCTCTTATTTTGTTTTTTTCTCATCATCGTCACTGCATAGTGAATAACTCACATTTGATATTTTTATTATTAATTGAATTTTGGTATGTATTTATAACACTAATTTTCAATATATGTATACTTAAGTAAATCTGGCTATATTTTTCAGAATTTCGTTTACTTAAATTATTCTGGTACCTACAAAACAATTAAAAGTTTAACGTGTTAACTTTTAATCTTAAAATAAAGAGAGCTTCACTGTATGTTGTTGTTAAAATTCAAATTGATATATAATCAGCAGTAGTCTAGTAGGTAGTGTGTTGGCTTATTAGACGTAAGGCCACGGTTCAAACCCCAGGTCAGCCAACAAAACGAATTATGAAAAAATATTTCTTCGGCGACTTCCTCTCAGCAGATTTCTGTCAAAAACTCTGAGAAATTAGAAAAAATGGAAAAATGTTTAAAAATTGTTTGATAGAAGCAATTTTTTAAGAGTTGTAAGTATCAACAAGTGATTTAAACTGCGGAAATAAATGAAGCTATGGGCTGTCAGAACTAGTTTCTCAGAACCATAAAAATTGTTGATATCTTTGAATTTTAAATTTACTCTAAGTTCTTCTAGTGGGTATCAACAGTTTTGAGTAGCAAAAATTAGGAATCATCAGCAACTTCTTCTTAGTTTTCTTTTGATTTGTGAAAACTATATTCTTTTATAATAAAATAGATATAAATTAATAAAATAAATATAAAAAACGTCAATTATTTTTACATATTATTGTGGTACCACATAATATGTATGCATAATATACAACTTGCCGTTAAACTTGGGTTTAGTTAAAGGTACCTTTGGCTAAAGGGAACTGTTAAGTAGCCTTTAACTTATTTTCGTTATTACAACTTACAGATAACATTTTACAAAAATATGGCAGTGCCGGATCATGTCGATAAAACTGCTCAATTATACAAGTTTTTTTTAACGCAGTGGCAACCGCGGGCTTCGTTTTTTTGTTGTATATGCTCATTTTGTTTAAATTTGAAGTTGCCATAATGAAAATAATATATAATATGGCAAGTTCAAACATAAAGTGACCTTTAAATGTTAAAGCTAGGATGATCCTCCCTTTAGCTTAAAGATCACTTCTATCTTATTGTGTATTCATAATAACGAAAAACAATTTATCTGCCCGTTAAACTCCTCTCTTTAGTTAACGGCAAGTTGTAATAATGGCCCTAAGACTTTTGCTGCCCACTTTATATACATGATATATGATGTTGTGAAATGCTCATGCATAAAGCATGGAATGTCTGCCGTACAATTACTCAATTGTCCACACATTTCGGAAATGTCTAGTTAATTAACTAATTTAAACCTAGTTTGGCACTTGTAGGCATATCTCTAAGAGTAAATAAAGTTGAAGTTATGAGAGTTGGCTTTAATTTAAATTGGTAAAAGCAACGAATTAAGAACTCTGAATGTTGTTTCGAACAGACGACTAATTATGAAATATTAAGGCTTAAAGACGTTTACAAAAGTATAGCACAATAGCGGGATTATTAGAATAATTTTTTTCTGCCTCATTTTTATTTCCAATTAAATCGGCTGTATTTGAAATCTTATTAAGTGGTCAGTTGTGTTCCTATAAATTTAGTAAGACAATAAATTTCTGCCACCCAGTAGCGGTCATTAGTAACGTGCCCAATTCTGAACCTTTTAAAGCTTCTCTCCTTCTCCATACTCTTGAAATTGTCCGATGTGAGGAGACAGGGCATGCCTTATTTCCGACTAAAGCAAGTAACGTTAGAGGTTGCAGGTTCATAATCTAATAGGACTCATGCCAAAGATAAGGTTGACAGACAAGAATAGAATTAAAACCCTAAAGGGCAAGGCTCAATAGTGAGCCTCTGAAATCTCAGCCTTTTCTGGCTAACATGGGAGTATATTCAATGAGGACAAGATAACATTTACAAGCTCAATTTATGTGGCTTTAAAAACCTGAAATGTGAGACAAAGTGAAAGAGCCCAATGACAATAGTAAACTTCAAAAACTTCACACAGTAGTGTAAGATCTAATAGATGGCATGTTTCCTGGGCTTTCTAAAATGGATAGAATCTAAATCTCGCAATTGCAATCCGCACGAGAGTAACATTCTCTATGCTATCCTATCAGCACATACCTATAACAAGTTATATTAGGGAGCTTAGGTTTGACATCACCTACAAGTTCAATAAGGATGTGGCATTGCCCAGTTTCATTCTGAGTTATTGAATATTTTTCATTTCACTAATTTATAAAAGCATTTACTTTCCGTCTATAGCTTAAACAGCTATCCAAATTGTAACTGGTGGTAACAACGCATCTAATTGTTTTGATTCCATTACCTATTTTCCGAAATTATTCACTTCACTTGAAACTTTAGTTCGTTATTTCTTCCCGATTTGAGAAATTATTTTTATTAATTTGATGGTCTCAGGGATTTCAACAACTTTAGGTTGTAGTAATCCAAATCTTTCAACTGGGATTTGGGTGTTCGTGCCTAGGTGCCGTTTGCTTAAGCGTGAAATATTTCTTTCAATATTTTCACGATGCCTTTCGGGGTTATATTAAAGCTTCAGCATTTGTTGTTACTACTACAGTATTAAACAATAATAACCAAGGTGAGGTTAACTGACTACTAAACAACTGGTTAATAATGACTTCGGGTATATTTGTGTACAACATGCTTGTTTAAATTGGTCAATTAAATACTTTTTATTATATTTGGATTATAAAATATTGTTGTTGCTGAAGGGTATAAAATATAAAATAACGCTTACTTACGTATTTTGAACAATTTAACTAATAAACGGATTAAATTATTTATTATTTGTGTTCAAATACTTTTTTGTTTTTACTTTTTTAAGTGTTAAGAATTATGCTCTTAGTATACAACGCACTTCAAGGGTATGATAGCGAAATAAGTAAATGATTTCCGTAGTCTAGTAGGTAGTGTGTAAGCTTATTAGAAGTGAAGCCACGATTAAAACCATAGGTCAGATAGCTCCAACAAAATGAAATCTAAAAAGAAATATTTCTTCGGCGACTGCCTCTCAGCAGATTTCTGGCAAAAACTCTGCTCAGTAAATAAAATTGCCATGAAAAGTTTCTCAAAAATTTGTTATTTGGACACCATTACAACACGCATGTATAACATTAACACACACAACATAAGTGGTATGAGAAACTAGGTCGTAGTCCTGGCTGATGGATTGTAATGACCAATTTACTTTACGATTTCCGAAAGTAGTAACTACAATGAATGTAAGCAGATTAGTGAAATTGCTTTGAAGGAGAAAGCATAATTTGTAACGCAACCATTTGGAATTCTCTTCAGATTTCATGAATTATTCCAGAATGCTTGATCTAAATAAAAACATTCTAGTGCTATTAAAAAATAAAACAAATTTTTTGTTTATTTCATTTTTTGAGTTTGACCATCTCGTTTATACATAAACCAATAGCATATAATAATGAATTCAATATTTCTTTATATTTCTGATAAAAATATATTTGTTGTTACATTATTTATTTACGAAAAACATTATTTATCCAAGGAATTAGACTTTCTGGCAATTGCTGTGATTACGTATTGTAGGGATGTGAGTAAATGAATGCAAACCGAAAGAAAACGTACTCTTCGTATTTATGCTCAAGAAGAATTTCGATGCTGAATTTATTTTGTAAATGTTTATCTATTTTTGGATACTCTTCAGACATAAAATTTTCAAGTATATCGGAACTCTTAAACGTCCGTTACGGTTTTCATTCGTGTGTTTATTTACTTCATCCCCAATCTGGAATATTTCTGTTCGGTGTATAGAATGTTTGTCCCCATTTAAAATACAACAGGATTTTTCACAGCCCATGTGATAACGTTAAAAGATGTTTATATTACTGAACATACCATATATGTATGTATGTATTTACATATGTATACATACGATATTATATAGGATTGAGAGATGAAAGTCACAATGAGGGTGCTACAGGATGATCATTTCCGTTTAGAATCATTATTCATGAATCTTTAATTTAAATTATGTACGTCTGCAGTTTAACAGACTCACATAAACATTAATGGACATCTTGTATGAGATAGCGGCACATGTGCAAGAAACTTTATTTAAAAACATAAAATGTGGGTAAATACAATATAATATATACATACATATACGTACATACATATTATATTATTATATGTTATTTCGAAATATCCACATTATTGTAAATTACATATTTCTTCATATTTAAAAAAAATCTTATCGTATATAAACACATAAAAGCGAATGTTTGTCCATTTGCTCTTCCTGAAAATTTTAGAGTGTATTACACTACCACGCTGAAATTAAACTTCAAGTGTGCATGCCATATCACATGCAACGTGTTTTAATTACCGTACATTTATTAAAGCTCAAGTATGGGTATATTGGTGGTAAGGAACTTTAGTATTTTACTTTAAATTAGTAAAATGTGGATCATTAGTGAGAAACTACTACTAAAGCTACTATCTTAAGATTTAGGTGAAGGTATCTCAGATTTATGACCACAAAATTATAATAAAAAGGTTAGACCAACCAACCTCTGTGCAATATTTACTGTTAAATGTATTAAATGCTAATAAAAAAGAGTTTGAAAGACAAAAGAAAAATTAGTTATATTTTTAATATTAAGATTTTGTTTAAATTTCAATATGTTTTTTTATTCTATAACGTTAGAATTTATTTATTATATTATATTCTATCTACATATTTATTTTACTATCATTAATCTAATTCGTTCTATAATTGTAGTAGAGAACTAATTGTACTTAGAACATAGTAATTATAATCTAATATGAGGAAAAAATGACAAAAATTTTTAAATTAATTTTAAACCCATTAATTTTGAAATCAATAATACATACAATGACAATTAAAAATTCAGTTTCAAACTGTAAGCATGCATAGTTGCTTTGCTTTCTCTATTAATAAATTCCAAAAATGTATTAAACGGATGCAAAAGTGCCATTCAGATATTAAAGTTCGATATTTGAATTGACCGCAAAGATTTCACATCTGAGTATCATATTAAAACCAAAAATGATTAGACAATTAGTCGGCATATCTTCAATGGACTAAAGTATTGATATCTTACCGAGGTGATGTTTTACCTGCATCATATTTTATATTATGTTGCAACATAAACTCCAAGATTTTTTGTGGATCTAATAACTACTATCTGCTATTGTACGTGGACCATAAGCAGATAAATTCAATAGCCTCTCTATGTTCCTATTATATTTTAATTGTCATTGCAAGTTTAATAAAAAAAATTGCAAGTGCTAACGCAAGATGCCATTACTGTAGATTTCTTTGCAATATAGTAAGATATATTAAATTAGTTGATTGTAATTTAAATTATTATATTATTATAATTACACTATGCGACAAAATACAAAAATTTAAATACACCCGAGTAACTATCTAGTCTAAGTTCTGCAGTTAGTTAAGTAGAACTCAAAAATCCTTTTTTTATTTTTCTCGAACCCTCCAAACTTGTTTTATTTGACAAAAACTGTTTTTTTTTTGGACTTTGCGCACAAATTTATTGATTACACAAAATTTTTGAACCCATGTCCAAAATTTTAACCTTATTAGAAAGGAGAGAGATAGGTCTTTAAAACGATGTACATATATATTTTATTTGACTTAATATGCTACGTGTTTTGATGAGGTAAACTTGACGAATGTGAATTTTTTTCACATTTTTTCAAGTTTGTCAGTTCATAGTAGCAAACTTTATTTAAAAAATATGAAATAAGTGCATTACCTTCTAAAGAGGTTGACACTTCGTTTGATCAAATTGGACAAAAACTACCGTAGTTTCTATTTAAAGAGTCTAACAGTCGAGTTATATTTTTCATGTATAAATTTTTTAAATGGACCTTTAGTTCAACCATTTTCAGAATTTTTGACTGCTCTTGATTGTTTATCGCAAAATGTGTCAATTTCACGTTTGCGCGACCACCAGAAGTTGAACAATGTTTGCGCAAAGCGAAATGATAATATTTGCAAAAAATACAAATATTAGCCGACATCTAGTAGTCGAATAAACGTGAAATTGACGCATTTTGCAATAAACAATCAAGATCCATTAGAATTTTGTAAAAATTTTAAACTGAAAGTTCATTTGATAAGATGACATATACATATAAAAAACATGAGACGACTGTTATACTATTTAAATTATAACTACTGTAATTTGTGTCCGATTTGATCAAACAGATGTCAATCTCTTCACAAGATAATGCACTTTCAGAATGTTATCACTTATTTCATATTTTTTAATTAAATTTTGCAATTAGAAATGGCCAAACTTGAAAAAATAAGAAAAAAATAATATTTTCCATGTTTACTCCATCAAAACTCAAAACATATAAGTTTGAACAAAACGTTTATGTTTACCGTTTTAAAGACTAATCTCTCCCCTTTTTAAAAATCTTTACATTTTTAAAATAGGTTCAAACATATTTGGGAAATCAATAATTTTGTGTGAAAAGATCAAAAAAACCGTTTTTGTCAAATAAAACAAGTTTGGAGGGTTCGGGAAAAATAAAAAAAAAGTATTTTTGAGTTCTACTTAACCTAGTGAGTAACTTATACTATGTAGTTACTCGGGTGTATTTTCACTGTCGCACCGTGTTATTATTATTATATCTTTTTGCGGCAAGTATAGTCGAGTGCTATTAGAATTTGGATCAACATTTAGCAGTAAAATAGTGTGAGTATAATTGAGAAAATCACCATATTTTTCGAATGAAGTGAGGAGCTCGAAAGGATGATTTACAGCTTCTTTATAATTTGCTAATTTAGAATAAGGGTGGTTATAGATTTAAACATTCCACTTCGATAGGTGCTCCAGCATGTAAATAACGCCAAAATTTAATGCATATTGCACTAATAATGGTACGACAATGACAATATTAATGTATCAGATAGGCGCGCATTGCCATTAGAGCCAAATCCAATTCAATATTTGTAGAATGTAGTAAAAACAATAATTAAAGAAAAGTATTCCACAAATTTTGATAAGATTTTTAAATTAGTTCAGCCTGCTTGGCATAATATATCGGATTCACTGCATCAAAATCTTGTTGCTTTGATAACGTCTGCTAGCTTTACGCAAAACCAATCTTTTTATATAATATTAACTACTCTAGAACAAGATTTGAAGATGGAAACATGGGGTGTCCTTATTTTTTTGAATTTTGTACTTTAAGTTAATTTAAGTTAATAACATTTTAAAATAAAGAACATTTTTTTTGTAAAACTACAATGAAATTTGTTTTTGCGAAATGTAACCTGAGGATAAATTGCAGTTGCTTAGCAGCAATTTTCTCATTTTACTTTCTTTCTCATTAAAAGATTCGGTGTGGACCAATAAGGCAAAGTTTCAGACGATCCTTATGGAGAACCACAAAAGTCGACTTAATGCCCCCAAGTAGTGGCCGCCGGTTACATGCTAGAGTATGGTTTCTTACAATCATTCTCATGATCCCACAAATGGAGCTATCCAATGTAGGCGGATGTGATTTGTTCTTAGGACTTGCACTTGTTTACGGACGAACTGAGAAACAACATACGGAGCTGTATCAAGAAGGGTACGACCTGGTCGACCTCCCTCTAATCTACACTCGTGGGGCTCTTATGAATTCTGATAAACATCAACAACAACAACGACATAACTCAAACTTCAGGATACAAAAAGCCTAACTCTCAAGGCGGCCCTTTGTTTCTAAATCATTATCCAACCTGAAAGAGGAGCAACCCCAAGGTAAACAGAAACTTAATCTTCAAGTGGGTCGTTGAATTAAAGCCTCAACTTCACAGAGCGCTGAACTAAAGCAACCAAAACCGCTGATGATAAAGGACCTCCATTGCTGGCCAAACTTGAGGCGATATAGGACTTGGAGAGATTTACTTCGTGCACTCTCCAAACTCTAGGAAATTGCACCAAACCAACTCCCTGAGGTTGATAAAGAAAAACTGGAATGGGCACTAAAAATGAATAGCGACATATCTGTGGACACTGCTAAGCCGGCGCCTAAACGACAAGGGTCAGCATAGATCCAGCTGCTTTGGGCTCTCAGGAAATCCATGTTTCTGGCTATTACGGGCACAAACAGGTTTTGTAGAGCTTTCACCAGCCAGCACGAAGGTGGTAGAATCGGCACTGCTTCGGTCATTTAAAAGAAATATTACGGCAAATCTTGGTCCCTCCCCACATGTTCATGACGAGGGATGGCTAGTTAAATTAGTGACTAGAGCTCATTAAACCTTTACACATAACTTCGTGTCATCCCCTAGGATCTGATACACTAAAAAACTAGGTCTTTCGCCATGCTACAAACAGAAATCGCAGTTCTTTATGAAATCATGGACTTCATCATTATCATTAATCTTCATTACTTCAAAGCTGCTTCGCCTGCAGTTCTTCTGGGCTCTATAATGGGGTCTACAATGATCGTGTTTGGGGACTCAATTCAAAGGAGTACAAGCTGACCGTTCTTCCCGGCACGGGTAAGAAGATATCTTTATCAGAAATAGAATTAATAATTTTCTTCTTACTCATTCCTCATACTCAATTGCTGGCTGTTGCTGTACACTCTAAACATTCTGGGAGCAGACCCTTATAACTATTCTGCTGTTATATGCCGTACTAGAACTACGAACCCGAACAAAGAGCAATTTAATATTAATTGATGCTGATGCTATCGCCAATCACCATATGTGAGGAAGCTCGCATACTAACGAAACAGGTGAGTATATCTTCGAATTTATTATCAAATTATGGATTCTCATAGGGAATACTTTGCAAGCTGGTGGCTTTCGAAAGACTGCTCTCTGGCAGATATTGCACACGTGACGTACATATGTCTTTAACAGTACATATTGGCGACGAGGAACAAAAAAATAAAAAAAATTTCTTAATAAAAAATTCTATTACAAAAAAAATTTGTATATACAAATAAAAAAATAATGCCTCCAAAAATAGATACAGAACAAAATGTTCCTCCAATGGCCGTGCTTCAAACTTCTAACATACAAGAATTTAATTCAAGTGTGGATTCGTGGAATGTGTGGAAAGAAAGATTGGACATTCATTTTAGTGAGATCAACTGCACCGATGAAAAAGTAAAAAAATCCATTTTGTTGAAATCAATTGGAGCTGCTCCCTACAAGGTTTTACATAGTTTGTGCAGTCCATCTTCTCCTGTATCAAAGTCATTTGAAGAATTGTGCGAAATTCTAGACTCCCACTTTACCCCACCAACAATTGTTTTCAGTGAACGGAAGAAATTTCATCATTCAACAAAACTAGAAAGTGAATATGTTGCAGAATGGTATGCCAGAGTTAAGACATTAGCACTCAATTGTAAATTTGGAATTAGCTTGGAAGCATTTGTTTTAAATCAGTTTGTGATGGGCTTGCCAAATTTCATTTTTGAAGAAGATGAAAAACTCACACTTCAAAGTGCATTGAAAAAGGCAATGATTATGGAGACTAATAGTATGTCCAAAGAGGTGAAGGAGGAAACGACAGTTAATTTTGTCAAAAAGCAAAAAAAATTTCAAAAAAACAAAGAAGCAAATAGAAGTAATGGTGATAATGTTGACAGAGGTAGTAACAGAGGCAATTGGTGAAGTAGCGGCAGAAGCAACGGAAGAGATGACAGGGGTACAAGCAGTGGTAAAAAAGGTTCTTCATGCTCTCATTGTGGTTGGAGAAATCATAACTCTCAATCTTGTAAATACAAGAACAGCAAGTGCCATTCCTGTGGTAGAATTGGTCATCTGGCCCCAGTGTGTCGTGATAAGAAGAAAAGCGTAAATTATGTATCTAATGATAATTGTGAACCTAATGATGTTCATGATAACGAACATAATAAAGATTTATTTAATTATTCTGTTTTCAGTGTGTCTGAGGGAAATTCTAGTGACGTGTATTCTCTGCCAGTCATCATTGATGGAATTAAACTTAATGCTGTTTGTGATGCAGGTGCTCAATGCACTTTACCGTTTATTGGGCAAAAATGTACCTTTTATTTGGTCAAAATCTTGCCAAAAATCCTACGCCACAAAAAAAAGGCAGTGATATCTGACCAAGTTTTGGTTCACTTCAATAAATTACCATTGGTGTTAACTACTGATGCTTCTAACAACGCCGTTAGAGGAATTTTATCACATAAAGTTTCTGATTGCGAAAGGCCAATAGCTTTCGTGTCTAGGGCGTTATCCATATCCGAGAAGAACTACAGTACACTTGAAAAAGAAGCATTAGCGATTGTGTTTTGTGTTACCAAACTTAAACAATATTTACTTGGAAACACTTTTATTTTGAAAACTGATCATCGCCCGTTGCTCACTATATTCGGTAGCAACAAAGGTTTGCCAAGCATGGCTTCAGCTCGTATGCAGCGTTGGGCAGTCATATTATCCGGATTTGAATATTCCATTGAATTTATAAAGGGAAGCCTAAATGAAGCTGATAGCATTTCTAGAATGCCTCAACGTAAATTTAATAATGAGATTACAGAAAATTCATACATAAATTTTATTGAAAACGAAAATCAATTCAATGTAAACTTTAAGGATATCGCATGTGAAACTAGACGAGATCCAATTTTATCTAAAGTTGCAGTCAATTCACTTCTAATGAATTCCAAAATTGTTTATCCATGAACGGAATCAAACACATTTTAACAGCCCCTGGCCATCCTTCCACCAACGGTCAAGCAGAAAATTTTGTAAAGACTTTCAAGAAGTCTATCTTAGCAAACTTAGATCAAAACAATGATTATCGCAATATGACCCACTCTAGTACAGGTGAATCTCCAGCAAAAATATTCTTTGGAAGACAACTTAAAACTCGTTTCAGTAACCTCACACCACCAACAACTCAAGAGAGAATTGCTCGTTCTCAATACAACAACGTTATTAACCACAAAGGAAATCGGAATGAAACTTTCAAGCAAGGTCAAAACGTTATGGTTCGTGACTATCGTAATCCAAACAAGCCTGCTTGGACTCATGCAATTGATAAAGAAAAACTTGGACCTCAGTCGTATTCCTGTATTTTTATCACATAACAATTACGTTATCAAACGTCATCTTGATCAGATCAGGAATCAAACGACTTCAGAACAACCTGTTGAAACAGATTTACAAACGTTACAAAATAGCAACACCACCTTAATGTTAGAGCAAGACAAGCAGCCTCAGGCAGATGTTTCACACACTAGAAGAGAACTCAGGCCGCGAGAAGGAGGTAGAGTAGTAAAAAACTAAACTCAAATATGAAGTTATCATATTTATAAATTAATCAATTTCTTTTGTAACTTAAACCTATTTCCAAACTAAAATATTGTAATTAAATTTTTTATTTGATATTGTAGCAACAGCTTTAGGAGGAGCATATAGAGTATTGATATTTATACGCCACCCTAATACTTCGAATATGAAGAATAACTAATAATAATTCTTTAACTTGAATAATTATACTTTTCGAATTTACAAATAAAGTTTATTCAGTAGGCGTTTGCAGCTGCTCATGTTTGTTTCATTTTTATATTACGACACTTCAAACAGGGTCATCGGGAAGACTAGGCACCCTTATAGGAATAAGCGGGATAGTGACTGGGTCGTGTTTAGGTCAGTGTTTTCTGCTAGGTTAGGAACGGGGCGAATGTAGGAGAATGTTTAAAGAGGCAAGTAAACGAACTATTATCCTGGCTACAAACAAAAGGTAACAAGATTTTAAAATCTTAAAACGGAAGGTGAAGAGGAGCTCTTGGGGGAAAAGTCCAGTGGGCTAGCAGACTTCGCAAACTTCTGATAAAGACTAACTGTAGTATAGATTCTACTAGGTTGGGTAATAATATCTAGACTGGAGGAGACTCTTAGAACGTAGTCATGACCCACCTGAGGTGAGGTGAGAGAGCCTCTTTCACATCATATGGGAATCTTTGATCCTCGGGCAGAATTGATTGTGTTATCAAATAGTGCTTAAGTTTAGTATGTTTTTCTTTGTGTTTGTAAAAATTAGTCAATCTACATAATGAGGCCCATACACGAAAATTCAAATGTATCAATTTACATGGGGCCCATACACGAAAATCCAAAATTTTTGATTTTCATTCAACTTTTGGCCAACCAGCTCTCTCATAATAAAATAAAATAAATAATAAAATACAATTCAAGCAAACAAACTAATTTAAATAGGTTACGACAGCAAGGACTTCTGGAGATGATGATATTTATATGCTGGAGTTTTATAGGAGCCAAGTTTCAAAGCGAGAAGTTTTTCGAATATTTTCTCAGTACTGCATTTCATTGAACAAATCCACCACTCCGCTCAAACGGACGCAGCCAATGTCCGAAATGTGTTACATTTGGTCACGGTTTGTCAAACTGTTACAGGAAAAATAACTGAGTTGATTACTGCGGTCGCAGGACTAATCAACTTGCCCACTAAATAAGAAATCATACGAAAGTCCTATTGTATATTGTATATTTGTATAAATTGTATAAATTGTGTATAAATATAATGTATAAAAAATGACGTAAAACAGAATCTTAAAAATGTTAGGAATCGTGCGGTTGATGTGGGGGTGGGAGGAGGTAGTATTTCGAAATTAGAAATAAAGTTTCGAGAAGACGCTCAAACGTAAATCTTAATAATAAAACTCAGTTTAATTTTTCACTTCATGACTTTACCCCAATAAGTCGTAACGTACAATATGTGTTGAAAAGATCTAAGTTTTGTTGAAAATGTAACGCATAGGTTAGGTCATCGATATCTGCAGCAATAGAATTCCGTTGTAATAATCCTAAGTGTAAATGTTATGTAATGAAAAAATCTAAGAAATATACTTTGAGATTCTTGATGCCTTGGAAAAGTGCTGGAGCAAATTTCACAAAATGCGTGCACTTGGTAATATGCTGAAATATGCTGTCATATAGTCGACAAATCTTCAACAAGATTCGAGTTATGCAATTTAATGCTGATGCATAACAAGTAACAAATTGATCTAGTTTTTATTAATGAAATTGTTTTAACATCAAATAAACCAAATTAAGTTGTCTAATTATAATGTGTACAGGGAAGATAGAAAAACTCATCGTGGTGGAATATTAATTGCTGTTAGGAATTCAATTCCTCACCAGCTGATCTCAAAATCCAATACTTTGCCCATTGAAAATGTTTCCACTGAGCAACAACCTACAGATCACTTCATCTTTTACTGATGACTTAGACAAAATTAAACATTATTCATCTGAATTTGTCATTCCAGGTAAATTTTAATGCACAACACACTACCTGGAATAGTAACAAAAATAATTCGGCAGGTATTTGCTTATACAACCGTCAAAACAACTATTATGTTTGTTATCCATAAGAATTTACAGGGTTTTGAGAAGGTGCACAGATAATGTCTACAATAGACATCATCCTAACGAATTACACACTAGGTTAGGTTAGGTTAGAGGACGTGTACTTGTCAATTAAGACAAGTACAGTACCCGGAGGTCGAATTGACCCATTGTACAACGTCCCAGTTTCTCACACCACTTATATTGTGTGTGTTAATTTTATACACGAGTGGTGGAACATAAATACACTACCTACTAGACTACGGCGACTTCATTCCACTTTAAATATTTGGCCAACAGAAACTCTCTTTGGTTTGCTTAATTCAAATCATGTTCCTATTACTTGCTAAATTTACTGCTCAGTTGCTGAAAGAAAGGTTTTGGTATCAATGTATAGAATCGCAAATAGGAATGTTATTTGTAGATGGGTTGATCAAAGAATTAGTTCATTTGAGTCCACTATTATCTCGGAATCAAATATTGAGCAAGTATTAGACAAGGTGACATACATATGTATATGTATATTAGTCGACGAATCAAAAAATATTCACTTGCTGAGAGACACGTATGACAAAAAAAAACTCTCCCACTTAAGTTTTTTAGTGGTCAAAGAAATATATTCATGTGATTACAAAGACGTTACCAGTCTTCATAGAGACATCGCCAACTTATTAATCAAAACGTAATCATTTTTACAAAGTTTGCCAACTGTAAAAAAAAAATTTGGTAAAATTACAAATGCAATTAAAGGGAAAACTAGCGCCGTTAGTAATTTGATTGAGAATGGCAAAAGCATTCACGATAGTCTTCGCGAAGCAAACCTCATAGCAGACAAATTGAGTAGTTTAATCAGCTGATAATGAGGTTAATGAACATACAAGACGGATAGATGTGCAACCAACTGAGAATATAAATAAGAATTTAACTTCAATATTAGAAGTAAAATCTGTGGATTGGTAAAGCCCATTATATTTCAAAAGATAAGAAATAATTTTTTTTATATAATTAATGTAGTTTTGAATTGCTGCCTATCGGTCAGATACTTTCCATATTATTTAAAACAGATTCAGTTATATCAATTTTAAAATCCGGCAAAGATAAAAAATTGCTTGAGAGCTACCTATCCATTCTTGGTAAAATATTAGAAAAAATTATATTAAATAGAGTAAATCATTATACAATAAATGGGACTACAATGATTCAGTTAGTTAGTTACTTGGATGTTGTTATTGATAAAAAGTTTACCTTTAGGCAACATATATATTTTATATGGCTGCAACTAGGCTTTAAAATGTATCAAAGTGCTTTTAGCACTTCTCAACAGAAAATGAAAACTGAATTCAAAGGACAAACTCTAACTATACACAATTTACATACGCCGAATCTTGATATAAGGTTGCCTGGCCTGGTTTAAAAGAGCTGACAAAATAAGTCATACATATACATACATAATTGGCCATTACAACCCTTCAGTCAGGATTACGGCCTAGCTTCTCACACCACTCATGTTGTGTGCGTTAATTTTATACGTGAGTGGCGGGACCTACAGTTTAACGTCGACTCCGAACGACAGAATTTTGAGAAACTTTTTCATGGCAGTTTATTTTACTCTCAGAGTTTTTGCCAGAAATCTGCTGAGAGGAAGTCGCCGAAGAAATATTTTTTTTTTTTTTCATATTTCATTTTTGATGTCTGACCTGGGATACGAACCCGGGCTTTACGAATAGTAAGCCAACACACTACCTACTACACCACGGCGACTTCAAAATAAGTCATCAACATTAAAAATTTAAAAAGAGTTTTCGATTTACCAAGAAAATTTTCTACAATTCGGTTACGTACCAGTTTTAAACGTATTAACTACATACGAAAGATTGCAAGCGAGCATAGCATGAAATCCGTGTTAACATACCAGTCGGGTATGCATAAACGAATTAAAATGATCATTGATAAGATGAAAGTCAGGAATGAAGAAAATTTTAAAGAAGGGCGACTGGTTCTACTCTACAACCTACAGCGGAAGAAAAGATTATCTCCTAAAATTAAAATCTCATGGGGAGAAACTTTACAAAGTAATCTATAGGATTCAAAAGCTTAACAGCTCAAGATCTAAAATGAAGGTCGTCTATCACACATAAACTCAGAAAACAAAAACGTACAAATTTTCCAAGATAAGAACAAAACAAATATGAAAATACAAGAATACCACTACATACAAAGATCGGGAAGTCGGAAAGTATAAAATAAGGCGGTATAAGTGGAGCGAAGGATAACGTTAGCAGCCAATATTAAACAGAGAGTGATAACAAAAAGTACGAAATTAAGCACAGGAACTTGTTTTACACTAAAGTTCGATCTTTGCAATAAGCGCGTGAGAGTGCAGTGTTATCAATTGAATGCGTTGTTAGAAACTTAGAACGATTGTATGAAACCAAATTCTTTTATTTTTATTGCAATCATCCAATTCAAATAAAATAAAGTTTTGATTAATTTTAAATTGCCTTTTATTGTTTGAGTTGATGGAATTTATTTTTCAAATTAGTACCATGTGCAATATGTCGGAATTTTAGACTAAAGCAGGGTTTTGTCGCACAGATAATTTCGATAAAGTTAATGTCACAGCCAATTCACATGTTGCGCATTTGTTTCTGTACAGCATACAAGTTTTACGTTCTAACTTATTTTTATTATTTATTTATTTACTATCGTAGGAATAATGTCTAGATGAAATTATTTACAACATTTTGGTTATTACTAAAGACTTATTCTAATTAATTACACGGTGCGACAGTCAAAATACACGCAGCTAATGATAATGATGGAGGTTGTGAGTTTTGTTGAGTAGAAGTCAAAAATATTTTTCTTATATTTCCCGAACCATCCAAAATTGTTTTATTTGACAAAAACTGTTTTTTTGTAATTTACACACAAAATTTATGGATTACACAAACATTTCTGAACCGGTGTCCAAAATTTAATTCTTTTTGGAAAGGAGAGGGATGGGCCTTTACGATAGACATTTATATATTATTTGATTTAATATACTATGAGGTTTGATGAGGTAAACTTGACGAATTTTTTTCATATTTTTTCTATTTTGTCCGTTCATAGTAGCAGACTTTAAATTAAAAATGTGAAATAAGTGATGACATTCTGAAAGTGCATTATCTTGTGAAAGGATTGACACTTCGCTTGATCAAATCAGACAAAAATTACAGTAGTTCTTATGTAAATAATATAACAGTCGAGTTATCTTTTACATATATACACTGTCGGACAAAATAAAGTGCGGTTTAAAATATTTTTTGTTTTTTGATTAAAGCATATGTTTATTGCTTTCAAATGTTTATAAATTATAGTTTCATTTCTAATTCGGTTAATATTTTATCTAATAAGGAACTTAACATTGAATTCTTTCATTATATTTTCTATTTATAATAGAAACTATGTGGCACATAAGGAATTTCAAGTGACAAAATAAAGTAACACTTCACTAGAAAATATTATAAATAGTTATATAACTTCAAAATTTAGTACGAAGTTGCTTCTCCCTTGTTAATTATGACTTCTTTTAATCTTTTCGGCATACTTAGCGCAAGGTTCTTCAAAGTGCTTGTAGGAATTGCCCTCCATTCACTTTGCATTTTTTCCCAAAATGTTTGAATATTTGTTCTGGACTCTATCGGGATTTTGTCATCTAAGATAGGCCAAAGATGCTCTATGGGGTTTAAATCTGGGCTTTGAGAAGGCCATTCAAATTTTTCAACATTATTTTCTTCAAAATATTTTTTAGCGATCTTACTCGTGTGCTTGGGGTAGTTGTCTTGTTGAAAGATAAACTCCCCCAAGCCCATTTCCTCCGAACTGCTGTAAAGATTTTCTTGCAAAACATTTACATAGTGCTCTCCAGTCATTTTGGAATCAATTTTAACGAGTCTACCAACTCCTGAAGAGGAAAAACATCCCCACACCATGAGGCTGCCTACACCATGTTTTACAGAATGGATAAGGTTTTTCGATTTAAAACTTTTTGTTGGTTCACACCACGCTCTTTTCCGATTTTTGTAATTCTTTAGTTCATATTTTGACTCGTCTGTCCAAATAATGTTGTTCCAAAATGATTCAGGCATATTTATGTAAATATTTATGGTGGAATATTCTTTAAGGTGTGTTTTTTTGGATATTCGTACTATATTTGGTCTTATACATATTTTGAATAAGAGTAGTTTGTTTTTACAATTCAATTTTGATTTCCTATTCATATATAAAGATCGCCTGCACCTATTTGCTTTAAGACATGTTTTCTTTACAATGTAACTTTTATCCTAATGCAATCCCTAGATATTCTACGGATTTTGCGAACTCTATTTCATTGCCTTGTATTCTGAGATATCTTGCTGAAATTTTCTTAGGTTCGATGTATGAGCCAGAGGCATTTTCCTTGCGTTAAGCAAAAAGATACTGAAAAAAAATTAAAACTTTTCTTATTGTTCCTGCTTGTGTGTGCAGTTTTGGCTATGTTCAAGAGCATACCCTGTAGAAAATTTAAGAATTGAAGAAAAAAATTTCTTCTGAAACTTGCAGTTAATACGCTTTTGCAATATTATTTATAAGAAAAGATACAAAATATCAAAATGTATATTGCTTACCGTAAATGGAATCAGACCTAATTTAGATACCAGGATCAACCATTAAGTTATAAAACCAATACAGCTGAAAGGGCCTATAAAGCGACTTGAACTAAAACTGTAGGAAAGAATTTGTATGAGATGGAAACTTTATGTTTGTGCAATGTTCTCGATCTATTCATTAATCATAGAGTTTCTTTCCCCCATTTTCTAAATTTTTAGTTCCTGTATTAGTAAGTGCACAGAGTAGGTCAGGGCCATTTAGAGGCAATTGTACCACTCGTTCCTCCTGAGAGACCCATCCATTTCTATTTAAAGCAGGTTGCACAATTGCACAATTGTGCAGAGAGAATTCACACATATTGCTTATGCTCTTTTTGTTAGCTGTCGATCAGACTGCGACAAGCACACATGTCTGTCGATGCTATAATATTTGTTTTTACACTCACAAAATATTTTATGTTAAAATTTCTTTTTTAAAATTGGAAGTCTTGTATGTTCTTAAAACACATTTTGATTGGTTTAATAGTCAAGTAAATAATTTAGATGATATGGAAAGAGAACAACTTTTTTATAGACTTAAAGCAATATTTTGGAAAAACTAAAAACAAAATTAGTACCCAGCAAATATCTAAAAAAACGTTACCTAATTATTGAGTCAAAGATGTATAACTTTATGTATGTTGATGAAATGAAAATTTAAAATAGGGTATATTGTTAACATTTTTCTATGACAGTAAGCTTTCAACTAATTTTCTCTCTCTTACTCACTAAACACAACCAAAAAATTTTTGTTAACTCCTGATGTAAAGTTAAAGATATTCTGCCAAAGAAACATTATATTATATTAGAAAACTCTAATACTCGGTTCTCGGTGTTTTAAATAAATTTTAAGTCACAAAGTCTATCGGGTCAAGCACAAGAGATATACAGTGGATCCAGAAGCGAGTTCTTACCTAGATACTCCAATATTTTTTTTCTTAGCAATTTTATGAAGCAATAATATGTAATAAATTATTTTTTATATTTATTTATTTCCTTTTTATTATAAAACAAAAAAAAATGTTTTTCACAAATCATAAGAAAAATAAGAAAAACTTTCTGGTAACTCCATATTATTGAACCGAAAAAATGTAAATACATCCAAGAAGAACTCAGAGTAAACTTAAAATTCAAAGTTGCAATATAATAAAATGTTATAGACAATACTTAGGAGAATATCCCTTAACCCTGGACGATTACTCTTCATTTTTGTACATTAAGGTTACTCTTCGTTGAATGGACGAATACTTTAACCCTAATTGTTTACTGTTTGTGTCGCCGTGGTCTAGTAGGTAGTGTGTTGGCTTATTAGACGAAAAGCCAGGGTTCGAGCCCCAGGCCGGACATCAAAATAAAATACAAAAAGTATTTCTTCGGCGACTTTCTCTCAGCAGATTTCTGGCAAAAACTCTGAGAGTACATAAAATTGCCACGAAAAGTTTCTCAAAAATCTGTCGTTCGGAGTCGACTTTAAACTGTAGGTCCCGCCACTGATGTATAAAATTAATACACACAACATAAGTGGTGTGAGAAACTAGGTCATAATCCTGACTGAAGGGTTGTAATGACCAATTAGGTATGTATGTAATTGTTTACTGTTCGTCGAATCGACGAAGCTCATTTACTTTTATCAACAATGTTGGTTGATAACGAAAGCTTGTAGTGAGTAAACGTACCCTGGCCACCCATTTTTTAATCCTGGATGGTCATTTTTGTACAGTAAGGTTCCTCTTCGTTGAATCGACGAACAAACAAAGATTTTTTTCGTCTACTGAGTGCAAGTTTTCATTATCAACTAACGTTGTTGAAAAAAACAGCGAAAGTTGGTCAAACATAAAAGAGTTATATGATAAAGAGTAAATGAGCTTCGCCGATTCGACGTACAGTAACCGTCCAGGGTTAAGACCAAGCACTCCCTTTAATCCATTTGACATTGAATGTACCAGTTTTGTTTAAAGTCTACTGTTGATATTTGCCGCCATCCACTCATGAGCAAGTTTTTCAGTTCACTTTTGTTTGAGGTTTAATGGCTACGTAAGCGTTCTTCCAAATGATCTCATAAATACTCTCTTGCAGGCATATCGTGATCAAATCTTCACGTTAGCATCAGTATGATTGAATTCAATGACTTGGCGGAAGTAATAACTATAAAGAATTCTTAATTCTTCGGAACTCTTGAAGAATTTGTTCTTTAGAATATTTAAATACACTCCCTTATTCATTAGTTTATATTTAAATTTCAAACTGCCCACGTCTGCTGCCCACAATATCATACTACCGAGGCCAATATTTACAAATGTTACTGCCATTAAAATCATGCTTTCGGAGAATTTGGCGTATTATTTTGTTATTATAACGTTTATTTAAATCGTTGTATAGTCATATCTCACATTTTCGGGACATTTGATTTTGGGATTGATTTTGATCTGGTTAACGGCCTATCTGTTAGTGATTTTTCCCACTGTTATGTATGTTTTATTGACGATTCTTGTAATTTTTCTTTTACTTTCACCATTCTTATAGTGCTAAAGGATTAATTTGAAATTTGAAGTGTAATATATGGCGGCAAATGTTAAAATTTTAAACTAAATATGAAAGACTTAAGACCGTAAGAGTATTAAAACAAACAATTGAAAACCAAAGAAGAATGTGGGAGAGATTCCATATTTTCCATAGCTCACAGTGGACTAATTTTATTGTGACCTGAATTTCAAATCATATTTTTACAAAGTACTAATAAAATATTTACTGTTAAACTGAGTTTTTTTTATTTAAGGTTTAAATTAAATTATGATCTACCCGATTATAGTCTAATCTACAAGATTTTATATCGATTTTCGAGTTTTTTCATACATTAAAGTCTTACTTGTAAGTGGACCAATTTCGCTGTAATCCACTGCATTCATTATAAAATTCTCAAAACTTATATAATTTTAAAATGATATGGAATTCTGAAATAATAAGCAAAAAAAGTGGGACAATATAATACAATGCAGTGCATGTTTATGTCGTTACGAAAATATCTGGTGGGCCAGTATATACAATACCGAGCAAAAAAAAAATGCAACGCTAAGCCGATTGATCTCTATGTACGCCTCTTTCAAAAAAACAGTACGGAAATTAAATACTTCTTTTTTATTTTTATGCTCCACAAACTTAGTTAACAAATGCAGGTAACAATATCAAAATTTTTCAATCCACTTATTTTTATTTTAACATTTAAGAAAAAACGGGACATTTTTCATTACTGTGAGGCCAGTCGCGGCAGCCATATGAATGATATAATATTCCATTTCTAGCCGGAGCAGTTGTACATCACAAAAAAAAAAAAATTTGGCAAAATTTCAAACCGTTTCCGTTTTATTAAATTTTAAATTTAAACTATTAAATTGCCCACCACCTTTTATAAAGATTATTTACATATATGAAAATATGTAAATAAAAAATATATACATAAATATACGAAAAAGTATAATTTTCAAATTTTTTTAAAAGTATATACATATTTATTTAATATATTGTAAAATGTTTAATGAATTTATTGTCAGGCTACTTACACATCCACATTTAATAACTTCCATATTTAAATGCTTCAATCATATTTGTTTTTATCATATTTAAAAATTGCCATGGTAGTTTCGTTCAGATATTGGCGCCCTCATCAACCCGGAACTAAAAACATAAGGCAGCGTCATTTTTTATGAGATTCTTCACAGATCACACTTCTGCATCATTAGGGGTTGCAATACAATGTTAGTTTTTTTTTTTTGTATTAAAATTTAATTCAATCATGAATAATTTAATATGCAAAAGGGTTGTTACTATTAAAAATCTTATGAGAGAACCCTCTACCACCTTTTTCAATAACAGTTAATAAATCTTCTCATAAAAATCGAACAATTTATTTATCTGTGTATAATTTCTTTTTTTTATCAATTTTTTATATTTAAATTAACGGAGACTGTACCTTATTTTAAAATATTTTTAATGGTAATGTTGCTCGCTTTCTGTTCGGTCCCTGTCCATGCAGCATATCTATACATTTCAAAAGTTCCTACGAATTTGTACATCCGAAAGAATTATAAAAATAAATACAGTGTGGGTTATAGATGTTGTTAAAAATGACTTTTGTTTTTGGTTAATGCTTATGTGCAGTGCGACCATTTTAGCATTTTTGCAGCTAGATTTAGAATTTTTTATTTTAATGGTAACCAATTGTATTTAAAGTTTTTAAAGCCTTTATTATCAGATATACAAAAAGTTAATAAAATGTTTGAAAGTAATGACGCCGATCCTGCACTCTTATTCTCAGAATGACACATTCTTTTAAAAACTCTTTAATCTCAAATAGTTTTAAAATCTGAATATTTTGATCCTTTAACTTTATTCTTAGAAAATTTTTTATATAGCTATACCATATTTTAATTATGAATTTGAAATTTTTTTAAAAACAAGAACATATATAAATTCTGAAACTGAAAAAGAAATTAGAATAATATGTAGAAATTTCATAGCAGAATTAATACGCCAACTAAGGCAAAGATTACCCAAAAATTTCTCGTACGAGTGGGAAAATCATAAGACAACTGTTGAGTTTTGGATACAAGTTTATGAAAACAAGAATGCTGTGAATGAAAATCCCTTCAAAGAATTGTCCGATTTTGTTATGAAATTTTTAGTTTTGCCATTTAGTAATGCAGAAGTTGAGCGTGTATTTAGCGGAATGAATCTTATAAAAACTAAAATATGAAATAGAATGATATTAAATATGTACAATGAATTCACTCCTCTATATAAGATGTGGATTGAAAAGACTGAATAAATGCTGACAAAGTTTTCAAATAACTCAGAAAGTGAAGAATACACTTTTGATGAAGTATTTAATATGTAGCCATAAGTTAGTATTTTTGTTTAAACTAATTTATTTGTGAAGTACAAATGCTATTAAATAGCAATACAGTTTTGTTTTTTTTTTTTTTGACATTTTAGAATATATAAAATACATGAAATGTTACATGAATTAATGGTCAAAAGTCCAAAATTGTTTTATGTATTTATATATGAAGACATATCTACTTACATATATATATAAAGACTGAAAAATATATATTTTTAATTTTTGTTTTATAATTTTAGTTTACGATTCTTGAAGAGAATAAATAATTTGCTTTTGAGTTCGATGTGGTTTTATTTATATAATCAAACTTAAGTTGTGGAAACAGCTGTACAAATAGTGAAGAATTTCTTCATAATATTATTAAAAAGATTTTAGCACACTATTTTCGATGGCCGCAATTTCTTGGATCATGGTACTCGATCGTAATTTATATTTTCTACTACTATTTTTTACATTGCTGTAGCAAAAGGCAATAAGAAAAATGAAACGAAAAAGGAAAACAAAACAAACAACAACGCGATCAATATGTGTGATAAATTCTTAAATTTGTAAAAAAAAAAATATTAAAATTTTTTTAATACAAATGGATCCGTTTGTGGAAGCTTTTTTTCATTATTTATTTGTTTGTCCATTCTTTTTGTACTTTTGGGTTTTTTTGGCCTTAATGTTCAATTTCCCTAAAAACAATTAAAATTACATTTTTGAAAAAATTTTGAGAAAATGTTCTAAAAATCCTTACATTCTTACTTATTTATTATTTTACTTAGTTGTTTTCAGTTAATTTTTTTTTTGTTTTGCGCCAAAAAGTTACTGTTTGTTAGTTTTCGATGACCGATTACAAATCGAGTACAACTACGAGTAGATACGTTACGATATCGATTACCGTGATTCACGTTAAATATATTTCGATAATAAAGTACTCGATATCGAATGCGGTGATTTGGCCCCTGGTCACACTAATTGCAAGTTTCGAATCCATGATAAATAAACTTTTTACCAAATTTAAAGACGTAGTTATATCATCAAAGTCTATTTGAAACGTAGTCGAACAATGCACTATACGAAATTTTAAGACTTTTTTGGCCAAAATTCAAAATTAAAATTTTTGAAAAAAAGTTTTTTTTTTGCTTCATTATAAATAAAAATATAACAAAGTAGGCAAATATTTTTGAATTTCGCCTTTATATTGACTAACTGTCACTTTATTGGTTGTTTATGTTGTATTTATAAATAAGTTATTAAATAACGATTGAGTGTAGTGAATTTTGTGGCAATTTCTAATAGAAGTTTTCATAATATAAATATATAGTTTTTAAAAATTAAAAAATTAAAAACAATGTCGAAAGCTAGTACTTTATTAATATATAGTGTAATTTTGTTAGTGTAATACTGTTAGACCAATTAAATTGGAAAATTTAAGGTGACCTTACAAAAAAAATTAATATAAATATGAAATGGAATTTTACTTGGACTTACAAAAAAATGATAACAAATGATAGTTACACCACTATGTATAACAGATCTTTTAAACAAGCAGTTATCTACTGAATTTATTATATTTCAGCTGCGGATATTTGCCAACTTTTAAAAAAAAATTCATTTTTTCAGGTAAATACAGTGGAAAACTATAATGTATATGCCCACTTCTTGTCATATATTAAGGAAAATGGTTGTTACAAAAATATAGAGCAATATTTAAAGGTCTCGAACATTTTGCTCAAATATGATTAGGAAATGGCGTAAAAGCGGTAGGAGTTTGAAAGTTTTTAAAGGACAGCATGCTGGTTGGCTTAAAGGCAATTTCTTATTAACAATATGTAAAATAAACCCTGCCCACAATTAATTCAAAATTAATATTTAGCCAAAAATCTGAAAGAGCAAAAAGACGAGTTGCAGCGGAAATCTCTAAATATCAAAATAATGAAGTTGATCCCTTAGTACATTCTGCAACGACGATTGCTCGTAAATGTAACAAATTATATTTAGCAATGGTTTTAAAAGAGACTGTCACCGACAAGAGTAGCCAAAGTACGAAAACTTATTTCAAGACCACCATCAACCAAGCTATCCGCTGATGAAGCATTAGCCTTTCTTTTAGAAAACAACTTTTCCAGAGATCAGTACTGTAATATAAGAAATGAAAATAAAATAAGAAATTGCGGTATATATCCTCTATACAAAGAACTTACATCTAGTAAATATAAATACAGACCAGACGGTGTAATTGTTACAGAGACGTTAGCGAAAGTTCCATTGGAAATGTTACTAAACCATACATCTGAAAGAATAATAAAAGTACAAGAGGAAGTTATATATACTCTAATGGAAAATAAACAAACGGACATTTTGCACGCCGCGCTCATTGTCGGAGTGCGAAGACGAAGAAATTAAAACGAGTGCTGTCCTGAACCCTTATTTTTTAAGAACAGTTGACAATTTGGAACTGGAAAATCAAATTTTTGAATAAAATAATCTAAAACATAACTTATTTTGCTTAATTTTTAAATTTGTAAAATTAATTTCTATTTTTAAAAGTTAGTGTACACTAAAAAAAAAAAATTAAAAACGGTTAATGAAACCATATAAGATATACTAATCTTGATCGGGATTGGGTCCGGGAACCTATTACAACTGATTATTAGTTTAATTTATATTTATGTTTACTAATTTTTTTCTGAGCGTATGAAAAAAGTTAATGGTCTCTTCCTGCTCCCTTCCTAAAATCAAATACCAAAAAATTATTGAAATCGGTCCAGCCGTTTGGCTATAATTAATTTTGGCCAATAAAAAGTGTTAAATTTCCTATAGTGCAATGGTTCGAAATTAATTCGGAAGGAATTTCGTAAATTTAGTTTACGCATTGTTTGTGGAAGAAATCTTCTGTTTCATATGTTATTGTGAATAATATGATGTTTTGACATAATGTTTAGCCAAATTATTAACTATAATTAGTAATTATAAGCTATAATTGTTAACATTAAATTATATTTGGAATTCGTTAAATAATGTTGTGATTTTTATTTGTTTTGTAAGAAACTATTCTTTTAACTAACAATTGATTCATTTATTCATTCCAGACATCGATTATCTTTTAGGGATTGCGATTTCGGGACGGCTATTCAATTAAAATCATAGTGTTATTAGTGTCTCATATGTTACGTTTATTAGGGAAACGTGGTAGGGTTACAACTGAAAGACTCTTAGGGCCATTATTACAACTTGTTTTTAAACTTGGGGTTAGTTAAAGGTACCTTTTTTTAACGCAGTGGCAATCGCGGGCTTCCACTTTTTTTTGTTGTATATGCTCATTTTGTTTAAATTTGAAGTCGCCATATTGAAAATAATATATAATATGGCAAGTTCTTTAAATGTTAAAGGTAGGATGATCCTCCCTTTAGCTTAACGATCACTTCTATCTTATTGGGTACTCATAATAATGAAAAACAATTTATTTGCCCGTTAAAATCCTTCCTTTAGTTAACGGCAAGTTGTAATAATGGCCCTTACAGGCATGGACTGTCCGCCTTTTTATATTGTAAAATAATTTTTTTCTCTTTCTCACAATTGTACAAATAGATGGAAATGAAAACGTATATCGTAATCGTAATAAATACATTGACTACAAAAACTGATCAAAGCCTAAAGTAACATCTGGTTCTGTAACAGAACTTATTATTTTCATAACAAAATGATCTGCAATCGTTTCCGGTGATTACTCTAAATCCTTCCTCCAGTAAATGTTAAAATAATATCCGGTGATGGAACACACAGCGAAGTCACTTTTTCTTAATCCTCTTTGAGAGCTTGGGAAGTATATGTATGTTGCATGAGAATGCGGCGACTATTAAATGTGATCATTGATTCATCAATACTTTGGTAAAAATTGTCTTTTAAATCTTTCAGTAAATTCGTGAGAGTATTTCTGCATTTGGTGATCTGTTCATGAATTGATTGATTACAAAGAGAGGACGGATGTAAAATTTTATAAATAATTAAACATTAATTACATTTTATTCCCTCTAATAGAGGAAGATATTTTTAAAACTCATCCTCTTTGACTGCAGTATTCTTAGGAAAATTGGAAGTTGCCGTGGTCTAGTAGGTAGTATGTTGGCTTATTAGACCTAAAACCAGGGTTCAAACCACAGGCCAGACACCACAACAAAATACAAAAAGTATTTCTTCGGTAACTTCCTCTCAGCAGATTTCTGGCAAAAACTCTGAGAGTAAATAAAATTGCCATGAAAAGTTTCTCAAAAAAAAAAAAGGCGTTCGGAGTCGACTTTAAACTATAGGTCCCACCACTCATGTATAAAACTAGGTCGTAATCCTGACGGAAGTGTTGTAATGATCAATTGTGTATGTATTCTTAGGGAAATTGTCCAGTTGGAAATAATCATTACTAATTCCTAATTTTTCCGCACTTTTGTAGAGGTTATCCTGTAGAATGTTTGTCTTAAGAAAGTTTAAATATCGCCTTACGCATTGTTTTAGTAAATTCCAAATTACCCACACCTCTTACTAGCAGACATCTACAGAGTATGTTTAACTATATCACGGAAGTTTTTTAAATGGAGGTTTTCTTTCATTCAGTTACAAGTGAATCAAAAATAACTTTTTTTATTATTTTTTCCTTATAATTCTTAAAATTGTTTACAAAAGCTAGGGTATCCAATTTATGTTATACACTCCATGAAACAAGAGAATATAATTATGTATTCTATATAGGGCAAATGAGTTTTTATTTGAATTTTATGTAAAAATTGTTAATTTTTTATTGTAAGTTCACAAAACTGTTGTTATTTTTTACTAACACCTTATATGTACATCATAATATGGTTTATTTTTCACTAAATACTTATTAAAATATTTATTTAAGTTCGTTATAATCGTGACTGTTCTAAATATTTATGTTTATCAGCTCCTAATATTTAAATAACAGACGAAATGTATTGTAAATAAATTTATTTAATGTTTTCGTTATGTAGAAGAACCTGTTTTACTAGTTATTGTTAATTGCATGTTGTGACCTAATTTGTTGATTGTCCAAATTTAGAACTTTGCTTAAGTCTGAGCGTTCTCTTATCCTGAACAGTCTTGGCAATTCTCCCTAAGTCCCCTAAGGAGAGTACCCAATAAGATTTTGTTATCAGTTGTTGCGCCTGGTTTTTTACACTGAGCAAAAGCAAATAAATTGCTTTTTAGAGTTCCGATGTATCTTTTGCGTTGTGAGACCCTTTATAATACTCAGTTTAATAGAATATTACTGGACTCCAAGGCTTAGATCGTTTAAAATACCGTAATATTTTCGATTTCGTACAAAACTTCCGTCCATTTTAATTATTCTCTTTACACTTTTCTGATACGATTCAATTTCGATACGACATACTAAAAAGTTTCAAACGCTCTTGACTGTGTCTGAGACTTGATCAAGATATGTAAAGCCTAAAGGCTGTTAATTTATTCCGCGACCCTCTATTAATGGTTTTCTGCTTCTAATTTTTTGTTCTCTTAAATAAATTATTGTGGACAAACTAGAATTTGGGACAAAACTGATTTGGTTGACGCCGTACGTGGGTATTCTGGGCATTTATTATTTCAAGTCCAATAAAATTATTTGGACTAGACGTATTAATTGTTTATTTTATGTATCGATAAGATGCAAAAAAACAACGTCGTATTGATATTTCTACAGTTGTGAAAATGTATTATACTCTTAACTTTCCTAAAGAAATTCTAAAATATAGATTTTATGGTACCAATGTTATTCACAAATTATGTAGTAATGTTATTCACAGTGCGATCTCGATTATTATACATAATTGGTCATTACAACCCTTTAGTCAGGATTACGACCTAGTTTCTCACACTACTTATGTTGTGTGTGTTAATTTTTATACATGAGTGGTGGGACCTACAGTTTAAAGTCGACTCCGAACGACAAATTTTTGAGACACAATTTCATGACAATTTTATTTACTCTCAGAGTTTTTGCCAGAAATCTGCTGAGAGGAAGTCACCGAAGAAATATTTTGTCATATTTCGTTTAGTTTGAGATGCCTGACCTGGGGTTTGAATAATAAGCCAACACACTACCTACTAGACCGCGGTGACTTATCAATCTCGATTATCCCAACTTGAAAAAATCGAGCAACCTTAAAATCTAGCAACCACACTTGCTTATTACACTTGAAAACAAATCCTTTGTCTACAAAAACAACTTTATAACTTTAAATAAATAATTTATTAAAAACAAAATAAATATGAACATTTCATTGATTTCATATGGACACCTCTCATTGTCCGCTTAAGGGAGGTGTCCCATATACGGGCTCTATTTTCATTTCGAAAATTTTTTTTAAGGATTATTAAAATATTTTCCTCTTAAGCGAATAACCCTCCCATGACAGGGTGACAGGACACGCCGTGTGGCATTTTGTAGCATTGTATTAGAATTCCACTATAAGCTCTTGCTCAGTTCTCCAATATCATTAATCGAGTTCAGAGAGTTAGATAATGACACAGTTATTAACTATGAATTTGTGGAATGTATTAGAGAACTATAAAATTAATTGCTTGTTAAGAAACGCTAGCATACTCCTCTGAAGATGGTCTAGAAACTAAAATCGAAGACAAGTTAACTTTTTATAAAGAGACTTATTTTGCTATATGAAATCTAAAAGCGGTTTTTCTTTTTCTTCAAAAGTCTGTTCAAGATATTGAAATTAAAGGAAAAACTAACCAAGCTACAACTTCTAACTTTTTTCAATCCAATTAATTTGAATATGTTGCTGATGTTACAAACGTTTTCTTCTATATTTACAAAAATATTAGAGAAAATATTGTTTACTTTGCATTATTTTTATATTTCAATTGTTTTTCTCAAAAATGTTGTTAGAAATTCTGTTTTTGTCATATTTGTATGAGTATGTTATTTTGTTTTGTTTTTGGAAATAAAAGTGTTTAAGATTAAATATATCAGATTATTAATTACTCTTTTTGTGTTTCTTTCATAAGCGGACAAATTCGTCAATCGCTTTGGAGTCTGTTTGAGGTAGCGTACTCTGGACTTATGTACATGCTATGTATTTCTACGTAAGGCTTTATTATGTTATTAGTAGGAATTAAAAAATTTTGAAATTTTTCGTTCGATCTTTAGTTTTAAATTTTTTAATGCAATCTCTTTTATATCCTGAAATGTATATTCAGTCTTTCATAACTATTCATTTTCTGTATAAAGAAGCAATAAACCGTTTTGAGACGTCATTGATGAGTAAGAATTTTTTAATGGTAGTTCTTGTCTTTACATTATCACTTTGACCAGTCTACGTTTCTAGACAAGAAATACAGAAGAAAAAAACAATGTAAACGAATAATAAAAAAATAACTTGCACTTATTGAGAGTCGTTTCTAAAACAAGTTGCAAAGACTGTAAGGTCAACGATTTGCCTGTTGCGTAAATCGGTGTGTTGCAATAATCGGAGGTTTCGATCATTGAGCTTGCACTGTCTATCGCAAGAACTATAAAAAATAAGATCTTAGATTCCGAAACATAAGTTTTTATTTTTCTATTGCTAACTTAAAATTTTTTCTCTCTATAATTATTTGAAGTTTTAATAATTGGAAATTAATTTTTAAATTTATTTAATAATAAAAATGAAAATTTAGCAATTATAACAATTAAAGTAATTTTTAGTACCTTACTTATTTTTTTAATTTTATTTTAAATATTTTTTTGCTCTAAAATTAATCTTAAAGTGTTTCTTCACTATTATTACTTTGTTTTGTTAATTTTTTATGTTAAAAGTTTAATAAAATTTTATTGGATGTGTTATCCTTTTTCATTTTTTTATATTCTTTAAAAGTTCACCTTAAATGAATTTTCTTTTTAACCTAGTTACCAGACTCTCTTCTTTGTGTCTGTGACAATTGGACAAACAATACTGGTTTTTCTCTGTTATAAATTCTAATCTAATCTAATCTCTAATTTTTTTCTTAGTTTCTCATCAATCGAAAAAGTTACAATTAAGTGATTACAATAAATCAGTTGTAGATTTTCCTTCGGGTTAACATCCTAACCCGCAAGCAAATGCGATTAACAAAGTTTCATCCCAACAGGATAACGCTAGCAAGTGCAAGTTGATATTAAGTTTAGAAAAATTTCGACTTTTCAATAAATTTTGTATTTCTTTGTTCTTACAACCGAAACCATTTATTTTAGGAACCTGACTCGAGTCATATTTTACAGGTAATATTATTCCTATTAATTTTTTTTAATAATATTTGCATTGAAACATTAATTTTTCACATTATTTAGCCATTATGAAATCAGATCGTATCGAATATCTCAATAATCCTGTCTTTACAGGATAATTATTTTTACTTCACTCTTTCACTTGAAGAATTTTTCCCGATATTTTTTATTTTTTATATTATGTGATTAAAATACATTTTGGTTCGAGTATTTAGCTATGATATAAAATAAAGCATAATTTTAATAAAAATAAAATTATTACAGACATACATACATACGTAGTGTCAACAATAAACAATTTTAGTTTAATTAGTAATAAATTATTTTACTTTTTTATTGCAAAATTTATTAGTAGTATTAGATTATATACTAAGAAACTAACTTACTGTTCCAAACCAAGTAAGAATTTACAAAAAAGAAACAAAAATAAAGAATTTGCGAATTAAGGTTTTAGAATTAACTTCTATACAATATTCAGTGATTTTTGCACATTTCATGTGCCCAATTCCGAGTACGAAAAAATCTTTTTTTGATAAAAAAAAAATCAGTTGTAGTAACAAAAAAAAAAAAAACATAAATGAAAGCATTCGCCACACATTAAAAATAGGCTTCAATTGATAGTAAAAAATTTATTACAAAAAGTCAGCTGTAATCCATTGTTTGTCTTTGAATAAAACTAAAAGTAATAAAGAAAACTTCAAAAGTTGTTTGTCATATTTATTTAGCATTTAGTGATTAACAAAATAAAATAAGATTTAAAATAGAAAGCAACAATCTCTAACAAACAAGCAAAATCAACTCGCATGTACTCAATTTTGCACGTCTCCATTTTATGATATGTTTGCAAAAACGAAATCAAAAACTATCGTTATTTTTTCATGTTTTTGCACTACTTGACTTTTTTAAGAAAATATTTGTTTAATATTAATTACTTAATCTCGTTGAGCGAATATTCTTTGCAACTTATCGAACAAAACGTATTTTTAGTAGTCGCCGTAGTCTAGTAGGTTGTGTGTTGGCTTATTAGACGTAAAGCCAGGGTTCGAGCCCCAGGCCAGACATCAAGACGAAATATAAAAAGTATTTCATCGGCGACTTCCTCTCAGCAGATTGCTGGCAAAAACTCTGAGAGTAAATAAAAATTGCCATGAAAAAAAGTTTCTCAAAAATTTGTCGTTCGGAGTCGACTTTAAACTGTAGGTCCCACCACTCATGTATAAAATTAACACACACAAAATAAGTGGTGTGAGAAACTAGGACCTTGTACAATGGGTCAATTCGGTCTCAAGGTACTGTAGTTGTCTTAATTGACAAGTACACGTCCTCTAACCTACCCTAACCAATCGAACAAAAATCTATTTCTATTAAAAAATGAAGAAACTCTCAAAATCAATTGAAGATAGTAATGTAGCTTTGACTGGAATTGGCTATTCTACCAGTAAAATTTGTAAACAACTTGGAGTTAGTCAGTCAGTAGTCATCAGAGTCCAAAAACGGTCTGTTGTTCCCAAGCCTCAACATAGATGTCGTAAAAAAAAACTACTAACAATATATATGCAGATGCTCGTCTAATGGTAACAAAAATGAAAAGGGACAAATTTTTAACACCAAAAGGAGCCTCTTTGGCAATCGGGAAAACCGTTAGTCGATGGACGGCAAGTAGAGCTCTTAAGATATTGACTATACCTAGCACTTTCGGCTAAAAATGTAAAGGCACGGTTAAAATTTGCCAGAGAAATTGGACAGTTTATGGCTGGAAACATGTGATCTGGTCAGGCGAACCTTAAATTCAACCGCTTTCAGTCCAATGGTAAGCGATATTGCTGGAGCCGCCAATGGGAAAGAATTGAAAGATACCATGTTAAGGAAACGGTGAAACACGGTGGAGGAAATGTCATGGTATGGGGTTGCTTTACATGGTGGCACCTCGGACCACTGCAAAGAATCAATAACATTACGAAAAAAGAAGATTATTTGAGAATTTTGCAGACCCATCTTCCCGATTTTGTCGACAAGAGCGCCTATCCTGCGCAAGAAGTAGTTTTCCACCTGGATGGTGACCCCAAACATACTTCCAAAATCGTTAAAGAATCGCTTAGTGAACAAAATTTTTAATTAGTGCAGTGGCCAGCCAAAAACTCGACCTCAATCCGATTGAGAATTTGTGGCCAATCGCGAAGAGACGGTTGGGACAGTGCTGAGCAGCCCCAACCAATTTAGATGAGCTTTGGCAAGGGATTCATAAGGAATGAACAAATATTCCGAAAGAAATTATAGAGAATTTCACCTGTGGCATCACAACGGGCCGCTATGCGTGCTCAAGTGAGCTTTTTGGTAAATTAAAGATACCACGCTAACCTAACCAAACCTGGTAGAGAGCATGCCATGTCGCGTAATTGAGGTTTTACATAACAAGGGCCTTTGGACTATATATTAAAAATACTCGTATTCCCTAAAATTTTGGAATGGTGCAAAATTGAGTACATCCGAGTTATTTTCCTCTTGATTGTTTTTTCTTAGAATTTGATCATTTCAATTTTGAAATTTATATTATTTTGTTAAGTACTAAATACTAAATTAAAAACTAACAAATTTTTGAATTTCTTTACCACTTTTATTTTTAGCCAATTAAAACTGCTCCCAGAACAAACATATAGTCATTTGCGCACCCCACTGTATGTGGCAAGTTCTTATTCTTTTAATTTTTTAAAGCTTACGATTAGAATCGGATTCTTAACGTTTCATTTCGTTTTATAATACCACGTGCCTTTTAAAATTTGGAAAATATTTCTTAATAACATAGCAAAAAAAAATGTGCATTATTCAATAAAATACTAAGATTTTATTTCTGGTTCCCGTAAAAATTTCAAAATTGTCGGGCCCGACGTGATCATGGCACAAAAATATTTTTGTAAAATCCTGAACAATCACTGTGGTTGCGAGCATTCAGATGCAGTAGCTAACGGTACGCATCGGAATTCCTAGAAATCTTTTATAAAAATTACTAAAAAAAATTTCAGCAGATGACTAGTTTGAATATTAACTCATGATTCACAACAATGGATTATTGATTTACGGTGTCTGGACTTGTTAGCTTAAAGGGCTGGTTATGCATACGTAAGAAACGTAAAATCGTAACGTACGTAGCTTTAAAAACGTTTGTGTAGTTAAAGAAACGTTAAAAACGGGACATATGTCAACGAAGAATGTAAATAAAAATGAAACAAAACACAATGCAACACACAAACAAACACAACACAATGCAAAGGAATTGGTATACAGACATTTGCACTCACCGTCAGTGTCGCCGTTCTTGGTTATTTTTTTGTTCAATGTGTATATTTGGTTACTATTTGGTTACAATATGTTTTGTGGTGACAACACTGCTCATCATCTCTCATGTTTAAATGTCACGTAAAAACGTGGGAGAATTCGGTTTTATACAGATCCTTCCGTTTTGCTAACGAGAGAGAACGTTTAGGTAAGCGTTTACATTTTTCTCCATATGCTAAAGAGAGAACGTTCGCTACGGTACGTTACGTTACATGTGGGTAACTGCTACTTAAAGCTAGGAACAGAAACAGTTTTGGCTGCTTTGCCAAAAGTCATTGCTAGAGCTGTTCATGTAAAAAAAAACATCGATGTTTTTTGCCACTGGATTCATCATTAATTAACATCGATTTTATTCGATGCATCAATTAAATAAACATCGATGTTTGCGATGCATCGTATTTATTCTAACTGGAACTTAACAAAATTAATTTAATAAAAGTCGAATTATTTTAACATATTGAATATAAGAATTGTTTATTTTATGAGAAATTTTTTCATTAAATTCAGTGTTATTAGATTATTAAGGTCCTAATTGTGTAAAGCATGACATCAAGTTATATGGATAGAAAAAACAAAATTTTTAATATATATGCAAAATTTGAATATTGTTTTTGGTTTCCATATAAATATGACTTTGGTGACGTTATTTACAAAATTAGGGCTTAGTATTATTATATTATTACATGTAAAAGATATATAAATTCTGATTGAACTAAAATGTTTATAAATGAATTTGTGGACGAAAGTCAAATAAAAATAATATAAAATAAAAGTAGAATTTAAAATTTTTCAATTATAGGCTCAAAATCTACACCGTTTACACTGGATTTATTTGACAGTAGCAAGATTTCATTTTAATAACATAAACAGCTGACTGAAATTTAAAAGGAAATAATAATATTTTAGTTTAACCCTAATCAAGTCAGGAAAATTTTTTACAAATCCCGTCAAAATGTGTCTCAGAGGCACATACAAAGAATTTACGTATTAATTTTGTTAAATTATTTTTATTTTATTAAATTTTTTCTTCTCAGTTACATAAATGAAATATTATTTATTTATTTTCGTATTTTAAGCAAACTAGAACTTTTGAACAATGCTTACACATTCTGCATATCTTCGGTGGGCACATATAACATCTACGTCGCATATCTGTCTGCCTTGGCTGGTTTGAGAATTCATCCTCGTGTTGTATGGACCGAACATTGGACAAATTATTTTTATTTAATTTTAGAAGACTACGGCAAATAATGGGTGCCAGAACTCTTCGTAACTCGTTATAACTCATTATTATATTTAATTTTGTTGTTCACCAACAATAGAAGTAATAGTTAGCGTTCCCATATGTGCCTCGTAGACACATTTTGACATGATTAAGAACATTTTTGATTGAAACAAAATAAAAAAAAAGAAATTAATTTATTACTTGAAATTTGTAAATTCTAAATAAAACAACTGAAAGTAGGAATTCAAGAAGCAGTAAGAGCTAGAACCTATATTTAAGGAAGTTACAACATGACCAAGTGAAATATGTGTCGGAGAGGCACATGTTGACTTGATTAGGGTTAAATTGAAATGTCATTTTTTTCCTGCTCAGCGTTGTATTTTTAAGTACTATTTGGCAAAACACATAGTTGCATTTCTATTTTTACTAGATTTTGAGTAGATTTTGCCGAAATCTACTAAATAAGTAGATTGTGTTTCGTATGGGAAATCTAGTTAAAATCAACTAGATTTGGCTCGAAATCTCATAAGTACTAGATTTCGCTGTAGTGTAAATGGCCTATTAGGAAATTTGTTTTACTATATGTCCCAATGTCCCTCTCTGCCTGCAAACTGCTTCTTTTTTGGACAACACTAATGAAGTCTTTGAGAAAAGCCTTTCAGATGGCACGGAACTGGCAACCATTGTTAAATATTTGTATGCTATATTGTACAAACTGGGGAATTGAATTTTATAGCCGGCCCACACTTCTAAAGGATTTTCATTAAGCCGACTTACCAGACTTCGCAAATAAACTGAGAGTTCGTCAGAAATGTTCTTTTCAGTCCTATTTGTTTTCCAATTTCTATGAACTAATTTGTGGTGATCACTCCATAGACTAAATTAGTCTATCGGCTTGTCTGAAATATCGGAGTCGCCATCCCCAGACTTTTCGTCTGCCATATCTCATATTATCATTTCTTCGATTTTCCCAACGACTTTCGAACATGCAAGTGGATCTTCAAAATGTATTTTTTTAAACCGTGGATCCAACAATGTGGCAATAGCCAGAATTGATACATGTTAGATAGCACCAATTCGCTTGTTGATTTCAGTACGAGCAATTTCATGTACTTCTTTTAAGAAGGGTTCTTCAATTTTTAGTTTCGATACCATACAGTGAACTAGCGGAATAACTTTGCTGCTATTGCAATATGTATCACCGGATATTTCTTTTGTAGCTGCCTCAAAAGGCCGTAACATGTTAAGTAGTTTTGAAGATGTGGATAAGTCCATACCAGTCATCATGGGTGGCACGTGGTAATATTTCACTTACGGCATTTCGAAGTTCTAGAAACCTTTCGATCATATAGAACGTACTATTCCAACGAGAGTAGGTACATCTTGGATAAGTTTCGCATCAGCTTTTGTCGTTTTTCTTAATTCGTCACTTGCTACGCAACTTTGTTTAAGTAGCAGATTGCAACTCATTTAAAGTAGTGACAATGTTTTTAAACAAAAGCCCTCTAAGAATGACTTAATTTGTTTTAAAATCGCTTAATGCACAGTAAAAAATATACGTTATATTCATAAATCATCATCGAAACAACAGCGTTTGCAGGAAAAATCAAAAGTATATTTGTATAGCGAACAAAATTTTCTTTTTTATGGTATTAATCAGCAATGTAAGTTCTTTTTGTGTGTTTGATGTTGACAGCAGTAATATATTTGTCTTTATTATACTGTTACAGGTTGTAATAATGGCACCTTCAACGTCGAGCTTGGTTTAGAAATACTTTGAAAAAAAAAATGGCGATAAATCTGGAAAGTGTAAGCTGGGCGAAAAAATATAAGGACTGCTGGTAATACTTCTAACTTGATGGGGCATATTAAACACATTCATAAAGCTACATTTTTGGAAATTGATAAAATAAAAAATCCTGGAATGCAAACATTAATAAATACAAATTTTGTAAGAGTGTTGACGAAAATACACCAGTTGTTGCCGATTCATGTGTGCCGTCTATAAGTAGTTCAAGTAATGTACATTCTGTACCATGTATTGAGGTAAATGATGACTACTACTGAATTAGTACCTTTAAGGCGTCAGAGGTCTATACAAAAAAGTTTTGAAGATATTGCTTCTTATTCCAGTGGTGACACTGGTAGAGAATGAAGGTTTTAAACACCTAATAAAAGTTCTATCACCGCAGTTTAAAGTTCCAAGTAGAGTTACTGTGACACTTTGGGTCGATAAAAAATATGAAGTTTTATCAGAAGTATTGAAAACTAAATTACCAACAGTGGACAATATTACATTGACAACTGACATTTGGTCCGATTTTCAAATGCGAAGTTTTTTAGGTGTCACAGCCCATTTTGGTATTGGAACTGAATTTCAGTCGATAACGTTGGGAGTATACCACCTCGATGAGAGACACACTTCTGAATACATATCAACTGTTATTACCAAGGTATGCAATGAATGGGGCTTTCCAAAAGATCAAATTACCGCAGTAGTAACAGATAATGCGGCCAATATGATAAAAGCTGTAGAATTGGCCTTTGGAAAAAGAAGCACATACCGTACTTTGCACACACACTAAATTTAGTTGCGCAAAATTACTAAATGTCTCAGAGTTGCAGGCATTAGTAACTAAAATAAAAATAACATCGAATAAAAAATATCGATGTATCGATTAACATCGTATGATACGATACATCGACATTTTAACGATGTATCGAAATCAAAACATCGATGTTTACGACGCATCGATTAACATCGAACAGCTCTAGTCATTGCTGAAAATGCCTTAAAGCGACAAGTACAAATTTATTTATTTATTAATAAAATCCAAATCCTGTACGACAAGATGATAATCTTATATTTAAAGTACAGGAACGTAATATGTACATAATAATTAACTAAATTTAATAAGTGAATAACTGACTTCATAATAACAAGTAATTTATACGTAGATAGATGCAATAAGGGGAATAAAACCACAATAGAAAAGAAAAAAAAAGAGAGAGAAAAAAAACAAATTTGCTAATATATACATATAAAGAAAGAAAAAAAATTAACGAAAATATTGAAACAGAAATATCCTGAAGCTATTAGCGTTGGTGTTGCATTGCTGATGTTGTGGAAGAATGTTCCAGAGTCGAATAGCATGTAAATAAAACTGCCATTCGGAAAATAAGTAGCGATGCGGAGGAACTATAATATTCGTACTACGGGGTCACTGGACAAAACGTAGCCTGTCAAATAAATAACTCGGTATCCGCCTGTTCACAATTCGATGCAAAAATAAAAGTACACGAATATTGAGAAGATTATCAAAGGTCACACCGTAAAGACTCTTAGCTGCCACAGAGATATGATCATATCTTCTCAACTTATAGACATATCTAGCAATATTATTGAACAGAACGTTCAGCTTACGTTTGCTGCCAGAATCGCAATTACCAAACAGCTCGCATCCATACAGTAAGCAGGGAATCAAATAAGTTTTCGCAATTAAAATCCTCCTTTGAGAAGTATATAAAAGTTGCGTGGACCAAAGTGCGCGTAACTTAATATACGTCTGCCCTACCAGTGAATTGATGTGATCATCCCACGTCAAATTGGAGTTAAAAACTATTCCTAAATTCCTCGTCGCATGAACTATCTCAATTTTCTCACCATTCATCACAACATCTCTAGAAATTGTGGGTGCAACACTTCTTCTATGCAATAAAATACACTTAGATTTCCCGGGGTTCAAACAGAGACCAATAGCACTTCAAACAATCAACAGCAATAGACAATATATTTTACCATTTCGATGATGGTAATGGTAATCAAAGTTGCCATTATGTGACACAAAGCACTCTGTAGTTTCACTAAAATCCGTGATTTTGCCGAATTCTCTTAGACGAGACCATACTTCAAAGCAAATTGCTTTGCTAAAATAAAAAATATGACTGAAACGCAAGAGTATAATGGAGTACGGTTATCGTGTCAGAGAACTACTTCATGAGAAACTCAATATTTCGCCTACAGGTAAGAAACTCAATTACTAAACGAAAGTGGACTTTGACTCTGATTTACTTTTTCCAATTAAAAAGTGTAACTAAAATTAAACAATTTAACTCCTTACATGGTGTAGGCGATTTTGTTGATATTCTATAAATTAAACCATATGATATGACTAAAAATTGTACAATTTACCACTGATTTGTCATGCTCGCCTAGGTAGACCACACTCAAAACGACCATTGTCACTTTAAAAAGTTCGCAATTACAGACCATGTAATTGAAAGTTTGTTCAATCAATCAATCAATCAATACAATCAAAAGGTTCGTGGATATCATTTGCCAATACCGCAGATTAAACGCTCAAACCTCGTTTGGTCTCAACAAGTTAAAATTTATGAGTTTTTAATTCCTCAGAGGTACTAAAGACTTGATTTATATTGCGCTTTTACTATGCAGATGATGTTTGTGTAACTTCAATATCAATTGGACAGAATAGACAATAACTTAACTAAAAATTTTTATAAATGGGAGCAGCGGCATTCCGTGGTTTTTTAAACCATAGGAATTACAAGAAATTGAAAGGATGCAAGTCATAAAATATTTTGAATACAAATTTTTGCATAAATCTTCAACAAATCAAGTAAAACTGCTAATAAAAGGTAACAAGATTACGCTGCGTTAGTTGGAATCGTGAATCTGAAGCCGCTTTCATTTGATGCGAAAAGGAATAATGCAACGCTGTATTATTGTTGGCGCAAATCTTACCAAAACAATAGAAATGCTAAGTACCAATATTCATTTAATAATATCTCCTGGACGAAAAAGTATATCGTGAAATTAAAAAAAAAAACATTTTGAATGGCAATATAAGCACTTTTAGATGTTGCAACGATAGGATGTCTCAAAAATCTAGTTACCTTGAGACCTTTTAATTTCGACCTGTGAAATTTTTTTGTGGAGAAGTGGGACTAGGGTACTTTCTTGTGATATTCTAGTGAATGTTTTTTTTACGTGCCATAGCAGACTGAGATCTTATATGAAAAATCTATTCAATAAATAAATTTCTTACAGTTTATGCATGTAGGAGGATAAAAACTATTTGATCTTCAATAACTGCTCATCGAACTATACCTCATCAAAAGTTTCAGATATAGTTAGTTCGATTAGTTATTCCGTGTACTTGATATAAAATTATTAAGGGTGAGCCATTTAAAAGCTTAAATTTAGAAAAGCGATAAAACAAAAACTATTTGAAGTTTTGCCAAATTTAGTTTTTTGTTGTGAAGTATAATTTTTCCGTTTAGAAATGGAATATTATTTTATTCATAGGTATGTCTGCTGTGGCTGGCCTGTGGGGTCGTATCTCAGTAATGGCATTCAAATCCTCAATTGCGCTTGGTTTGCCAACATAACAATTTTCTTTAACCCCACAGAAAATAGTCCAAAGGCTAATTGACATCACCATTTTGGATAATTAAACGGCTATCAAACGTTTGACGCAATAAATCGATTGTAGCATGAGATGTATGGCAAGTTGCATGATTAGTTGAAACTAAACATCTTGTTGTTGTTGTACCATGAAGAGCGGGTACAAAAACATGGGTTTCATGGTCCGATAGGTCTCTCCATTCACCGTAATGGTTGCGCCAACCTCATTTTCAAAGAAATATGACCCAATGATGCCTCCGCTATACAAATCGCATCAAACAGTCACTCGTAATGGATGCATTGGGTTCTGTAAGACCACGTGAGGGTTTTTTTTGCTTATTAACGTATCCAGCATAATAATAAAATTAAATTGAAAAGTTTCTCAAAAATCTGTCGTTCGGAGTGGTTCCGCCACTCATGTATAAAATTAACTCAGACAACATATGTGCAGATCACTGAAAAATTATATCTCAATGGTGATCAAATAGATGTGGTGAAGGAGTAGAAGTGTCTAGGAGTATAAATGGAGATGCAAACCTAGCGCTATATAATATTCGGAAACGTGTTCTCGGTAGAAATAATGTGGCGCTGTCTGTGAGATATAATATTAATTCTTTTGCTGTTTATTCCATCTTATAAATGAGCTATGGTTGAGAAATTTGAAGATATAATGTAGAAATGCGTTTAAGGCATTATATAAAATGAACACGTAGTCGTCCACCGAATTACTTATATGCTGCAGTTAGAAACAGAACTTCCAATGCTACTTCCTATGTATCTGTATCGTGTTATGAATAAGTATATCTTATTAATGGTTAAGCATAGTAGAACAGCATAACTTTCAAATTACTCTACAAATTACAAGTCCTGGAAAGGGTTGCACTGGTATGTCGGTCAATAATTAGTACATGAACAACAGAAAAAAATTTGTTTAGCAAGCGTTCCTAAAAGATATGATATGTTTATCAATTTAGTAATTAATTAAAATATTAATTAAATCCCCCGGGGATCCTGTGGGCAACGGAAATTGACGGTGCGAGACGGGCGATGGAATCTGATTGTCATGAATATCCCCTTAATGATTTCGCAGATTTTGGAAAAGCTTTCGCTCAGAAGCTCATAAGAGATGGGATCGCAGATGTTTCTGGTGATGGTGCAAAGAAATTGAAAATTGGAACATTATTCCTATTTCAAATGCCTCCGATGTGAATACTCGCGATGTGATTTCATAGGAAAATTCCAAGTTTCAAGATGGCGACACAGTCGTAAGAGTTGGTGCTAGTGTTAGCTTGGAGCTTGCTATGTTGTAAGTATTGTTAAAAAAATAGATTAAATAACATCGAAATATTGGAAGACACTCTTTTGAACAAAGGCTCTTGTTATCGAACTTCCAAACAGAGTGTATTTTCATAAAGATAATGTCGCCTTTAATTCAGTGTCTGATGTATCTGCAGGCAAAATCTCGACTAATATTTTGTAGGCTCGAAACGCCTCTTTTGAGGCTTTCCAATTCGGAGGTCCTTTTGTGTCCTGAAGTTTATCAAGGTAAATTAGTTGTTCTTTTTGACACCTCTCGGATTGAAGCTCTCAGATGTAGTATTGAAGGCATTAGCGACATAAGGGCTATAGATATGTCTCTCTACAGGGTATTTTTGAAAGTAGTTGCTAACGCGAATAAGTGTATTGAAGATGATGACATCAGGTTTGACTTCAGGGTAGCAACAGCGTGTAGTTTCATTAGAAGGAAACGTAATGACGCAGATTCTGTTCCGTTTGTCTGTTAAAATTCACTTCTTTGGAAATCGCCTCCCGGAGGAGGTATCTCTTTTCTACACAAAAATCAAGGCATATCATTCCTACCCGACTGTTAGGATGTGTATGAACTGCGGTCATTTTTACCATACAAGAAAGTCTTTCAGATCTGGAAAAAATGTGCCAAACCGGGGGAGTGTTAATTAATTAGTTAATTCCTACGATTCGTGAGGGATCAGGGTCCCGACTATTCTCCCTAGTCTCCCTTTTAACCCTATAGTGTCGGTCACATACCGGTGGGGCAACGTGCCTTCTCTTTCGGATTATTTGAGGTTGTACTCTAGAGGAAAAGTCAACCATTGGCTCCAGGTCACGATAGAATTGCGTACTGATAAGGGCTTCCTTGCGCCAAGAATTTGAATTTTTTATTGAAGGAGAAATCTGAGATTCTTGGAGAACCATAAAGATTATTTTGATTCCGCAGAGAGGTAAATACCTCTTTGACTACAGACACTTTATACCGATAGCCATTATCTCAGTGTTCATGAAGTTGACAAGCCTGACGATTAAGAAAAGAACGATTGGCTTTGTCAATCAAATGTACAATGGGTCAATTCGACCTCCGGGTGCTGTACTTGTCTTAATTGACAAGTACACGTCCTCTAACCTTGTCAATCAAATATTTTGAAATCAACTATTGCCGGTCTGATATTTTGCATATAGAAAAAACTAGTCAGTATTAATGTGTCCCAATGATCTCTTTTACGGATTTATCTACTGTCCTCAAACATAGAGTCTTTCCCTTTCTCAAATGGCTATAACTGCGGTAAATGCGACGTCCTGGCATCCTGAGTTGACTCTTTCGGTATCCCCTCTCCATATAGCAACGGCATTGCAAATTTCCTGTCCGACAGGCTCGGCAGTGATACTTTGGGAGATGGTCTCCCCTAGGCCAACTGCCTATCCCACTTGCTTTTCAACATGAACACTGCTCTGCTACATAACATTCAGATCTCCTCGATTCTGATGCATCAATTTACTAATGATTCCCTGCATATATCCTTTGGTTCATGTTTTGATTGTGCCTTACGAAACATTAAGTACAAAACTGCCATTTTTCGCCAAGCTTGTCAATGCATATATCTATTTAGAGCGTGTATCTGGAGAATCTGTACCAGGAGAATATTGAATGCCCAAATCGATGATACTAAAATAGAACAGGCGCCCTTCCTGAAATTTCTGTCACCCTTAACCTCCTAACTGTCGATGATTATTGTCGTTGAATTACAACGGAATCCTCACCTAATGCCTGCTAATATTGTGTTACGTTGCACATTGGGGTTTTTGATGCCTAAGATGGAAATTAATTGGAAAATGAAATTCTTGAGTACCAAATATTTTTTTACATGAGCTAAAAGCATCATTCTGCATCATTATCTAAAAAAATTGTGTCTCTAGCAAGTACCGTTACATCACTACGTCTTTTTAAAATTTCAGTTTTTTGTATGTTTTTAATCTTTCGTGAAAAAACTAAATTTTCAGTGTTTTCAAAATTAGTTCTCGGCAAGTTTTTAAGTAAAAATATTAAAAAAAAATATGGAGCCTTCGTTGTTATTTAAGTTTATATAGTTTTGTTATTTTTAAAAAATTTTTTTATGAAGGCCTATAAATTTGCAAATTTTGTAGCATATATGGAAAAATAGTTGTGAGTTAAGCAAAGTTAGGTTTTCTTAAACCTAAGACAACTTGTAAAATAATCGAAAAACAATTTTTTCCACTGTTTTGCACCTGATTAAAAAAAAGGAAATATATTTGTGCACCTATATAATTTGTATCTAATAATTACTTATTTTTAATGAAAAGCAACATAAAGCAGCCTATGTTTTTGTGGATCATATTTTAGAATACAAATATGTACGTAAATTTTTATTCTAGTAAGAAATGGGTTCCACTTTAAAATACTTATTTAAAATACAGTGCATCCTCGGTTACTGCAGCACACGGTTTACGCTAGTCCTCTATTATTTTTTATATTGGTGACTCGGTAAACGTAACTTTTCAAAAAAAAAAGACCTTGATTAATGTAACTTCGTACCAAAATTTCATTAAACTTTGTATTGAAACTTCATTTTTATTATTTATTTAAATATTATTTTATTTTATAGTAGTTTAGTAACTATGCAGAAGCGTCTAAATTTTAATAAAACCAAGTTTATTTTTACTATATCTGTTTTGAGTAATTGCTTTTTAATTAGTTGCATTAATCAAGATTGTACTGTATAAAAATAAAGCATAAAGTGCGTTCAATAAATTATTTGTTAATAAAATAAACTACGTGCGTTTATGTTTAAATCTAGATTTTTTCATTGCTCCTTTTTTGATTTCTCAAAATTTTTTTTATACTAGTGGCTTACAAATTAGAACTGAATCGTTTCGAGATTTTACTCTAGATACCGCAAAATATTTTGTAAAATTATATCTTTGGTATTATATGTCCCCAACGATACAGAAATTTCTAACCCAAAGGCCAGAAATAATAAACTACTCTTTAATACCAATAGGGCAGTTAACTGAGAAAGCACGAAAAGCCTTAAACAAAGTCTCATTCGTTCTTGATCTTGATGATTGGAATCGTTTTCTTCTAAGACATGCATCACGTTGATCAGGTGTCTCAGTAGCTCCAGATGTTGACGCTCGTAGTATCTCTCTTGATCGTACATCTCGTTGTTTCTGCAGCTACTGCTCCTTGCGATCGTATTCTTTCTCTTTCTAAACGTTCATCACGTTGAACTGGAGACTCAGCAGCACTAGATGTGGAGGCTCTAGAGTCTAGACCTTTCAACACTCAGACGAACATCAGTTTCGTCAGCCCTTTGTGTTTGTAAATTAACTGCATTTTTTGGTGGGTTTAGAAAGCGAAGATTTTTTAGGTGGCATTTTTTGTTTTTAATTTATCACAATATGATCACTCACAAAATAAATGTTTTACTCGTTTAGAATCTGGGATTCAAATGATTGATAAGAAAAAGATTGTAAGTACTATTTAAGTACTTCCTTTCAATCATTAATAGGCAAATATACCATAACAGGTCAAAATTTTTTTTCAAGATATAAAATTTTGGGCAATAGAAATTTTTTAAAATTTTTTATTAGAGTGACCATAAATGAGCTGACCATAAAGGTTTGGTCTGTATTATATAAAAAGCCACAGGTAACAATTGCATCTTTAAAAAATTATGTATGCTGTAGGTAGTTAATAAATTAAGGCAGTATAGTGTCATCAATGGTCTGTGTCTACTGTTAATGGTACCTAAGTTACACATGTCCCTCTATGCGTATTTTTACAAACATATAATAAAACAGGTATTGGAATGAACAGGCAATACACGTGACTTTAGCTGTAATAGTTTATCAGATATATGATGTTTAGTATTTCCTTTCTGTCTAAGAATTCATATAAAAATAGAGTCTATTTATTCCCTAACCCGAAATGTTCATATGTGCGTAAAAGTGGTTCATGCTAGATTCTAGCTCTAATAGTTTTCTATGTACACGAAGTTTTGTATCATATTTCTGTGGGAGGGTCTAGCCCTTATTGCTAGTCCGGCAATTTTTTCACAAATTATTCATATGGATATCAGTGTTGCCCCTGTATAATTTGATGATTTTATCTATAATGATTTCCCAGATATAAGAAGTTTTAAATTTAATTCATATGGGAAGTACCACTCGTAGTACTATTTTCCTAATCAGCCCATTTTTGTCAAAAATATTCATATTGACACTAAAGTGATTCGACAAAATTTTAGGACACCAACTTTTCTTAGATATATTCGCTCAATCACGAATATCCTAAAGGAATTTCTTTCTCACGGAAAACGCTTTTCTGGAGAAAGAAATCCTCCAATTATAAATTCCGCGGGAGTAAAAGTTTGAAACAGTGGCAATATCAAGTTTTTAAGTCAGCTGTGTTTCTTATTTATATTAATAATGATATTAGTTTTTGACAATTTGTGAAAATATAGTAAAATTAATATAAGTTAAAAATAACGAATAATACAAGAAAATACAAATGAATAGTGCTATAATGTATATGTGGAGGAAATTGGTGGTTTGGAAAAACAATAACAAAACATCCAACGTATTTCCAGAAGGCAATTAAGGGATGAATCTAATCCTCTTGAGTTGCCACAGTCTTAGATTTTTATTAGTTGTTTTAGACCTACAGGTCTAAACCACTTATTAAATATTTTATAATTATGCAAATTTAGTTGTACAAAAATATATATATGTACTTACATTTTTAAGCAAACTCCCCTGTTTATTATGAGCAAATTTTTTTTTGGAAAAAAACAAACTAAAATACTTTGAGAATACGTACTTTGATAAAAATGGTATTAAAACAGAGAAAAAGGAAAAGTAACAAATTTCATGCGGAAATGGTATTCATAATAGGAGAGAAGGGAAAAGAGAGAAATTTCATGCGGAATTTTTATTCATGATTGGGCTGATTATTTTAATATTTTTATAGGAGGTGACACGCCCATTAAAGCAAGTCTACCCATTTTGTTCATACAGATGTCAAAGTTGTCCATATACAATTTGAGGATCTAGCTGTTGCAGTTTATGAGATATGCGACAATAAATACTTATTGGGTATGTGGGCGTGGCACCTCGCCTACTTGAAATTTTAAAATAAAAAGTAGCCTATAGTTCTTTCCAGACATACAAGAAGGTAATGTTAAAATTCCATCGGTCCAGCCGTTTAGCCGTCTATAGACTTCAAGCAAACAAATCCACAAACAAGTAAACACACATTGATTTTTATATTCAACAGATGCTATGATTTTCGTCAGGATCGTTTTCAGAAAATATATCCAATGAATGGGAAATTCATTGCATAGCTTTGGAAATGTTAGCGATTGTTAACATCATATTCTAAAGCATGCTGAATATTAATGAAAAATAAATTATCATTATCAAGCTCCTCATCGTGAGACAATAAATGTTCATTAATGTCATCCTCCTCCATTCCTTCAAATTCGGCTTCTATAGTTAAATTTAATCGACGCAAGTTGAAATTGCCGCAACGCAAGCTGAGTTTTGTCAATTTTTAAAAAGTGACGCAAATCGAAAGAACGCAAATCGGATCGAAGCAGGTCAAGGCTCCAGTGTATTTTCTAGATTTTTATTATCTTCTGAACATTTGTTTTATTTTATTTATACTGTTTTAGTTATATATGTAAAAACACTGTCTGGTTAGTTGCTTTAATTTGTGCAACAAGTGCATGTCCAAATACGTATGCATACATAGTTTAATTAGTAATAGTTTAATTTCTTTTCTTCTCTTTATTACCATCGGCCACTTTATCGTCAGAAGCAATGCCTCATTTTGGTTTTTCCCATTATCGGTATTCCTGTCATGCCATATTTAGTATACATTTAATCAGTGAATAAACATCGTGTTGAAGATTGTAATTGTTTTCCATTGGAAAGGAATTGCTGGAAACACTGATGCCAGATGGGGCGACTTATCGTCATTTTGACAATTTTATATAAAGAAATAATTAAATGACGACTTTAAGATTTTTGCTTCTAAAATTACAATTTTTGTTAAAAAAAAATTCCCCATTTTTAAAATAAAATATATTTTATAAAAGTAAACTGTAAAAAGGACAAACAATATCAATTTTCTATGTATGTATGTTATTTTTGAGTTGATCATCTTTGGGTTATTTGAAAACTTTTTATGCTTTTTATACTACATTGTTCTTGAGGAAATTGTAACGAAGATGTGTATAAAAAACACATCGCAAACCAAGTTCACAAGTGATCCAACTAAAAATTTTCAATTACGAAAAGGTAATTAGAAAACCACCTTAAAATTAAAATTTGTACTATACAGTGGACCTTTTTTCTACTAATTTTTAAATTTGTTTCTCAATAATTTCTGCGTTATATTTTTTTTCAAATGCGTTTTTTTCAAACATTTATAATCGTAAATACGTTTAACAACGCTATAATAATTTTTTAAATTTGGAAAAAAACAAGCGGGGAAAAAGTGTACAGTGGTGTATAAAGACTTTTTTCTTTATTTTGAACTTTACAAACAATTTAGAAAGTCTCGAAGAGAATGGTGTTCCATTACTTAGTCTTCGGTATGTAAATGAAAATCAACTTTCCTAATAAAAAGGAATATATTGAAGATGTGAATTAAAAAAGAATTAGAAAAGATTCGTTTACTGACTCAATAATACAATTCTGAACAGTAAAACAAAATGATATCCTTTATTGCAAATTTCTAAAATCCAACTAAAAATGTCCTCTAGAAAATCAGACATTATTTCATATACTAATCACAAGGCATTAAAAACTCGCCAACGTTATTAATCACATGGAAACAAACACATTCTTTTCGGTAGAAAAATATGGCGGCAAAATGGCAGAAGCTCTACTTTTTTTCCTTTGACCTATCAAATAACAAAGGTGAGTCAGAATACACTCTGAGACTCCCACAAACATAAGTTTGTGACGTACTAAAGCTGCATCAATTACGAAAACTTCAGTTGTGAATAAACAATTATTGAAATGTGTGATCTTTTAAACAAAAATCAATTTTTAATTTAAGATAGATTTAAAGTTGGCTTACTTGCTGTTGATCAGTGCGATGTTTAGAGGTTTTGGGCTTAACAAAACTGGCAACACTGATTGGAAGACGCATTGAAGGCCTGTTGAGGCATGTCGTTATCATGCTCTCGCAGAAGCCAAATGCTAAAGATGGTTTCTACTGTTCAGAGGTAACGAGTTTGACATGAGGAATAAACAATGTAGTAAACCGCTAAAAAAGTTTGAAACGCCAAATTTCCAACAAATCGGATGGAGATCATACTTTAAGTCAAAAACAAATGGCAAAAATGTTAAATGCTACACAACATACAACTGATCGTTTAAAAGCTAAGGGAAAGATCCAAAAGTTTGGAAAATAGGTGCCACATAAATTGGATTACAGACAGATGGGAAACCAAAAAAACTATTGTGAAATTTTGCTTCAAAGACACGGTAGATAATTAAGAAATCAGACAACTATGGACCTAGGCTGTGGTGTACCACGAGCTCGCAAAATCTGATGAAACCTTTAATACAGATCGCTATCGACAACAAGAAGTCAATTTGAACCATGCATTGATTGAAAAACAGGACATGACAGTGCACCAACACACAAAGTAAAACCGGTTACAATCAAACCATTAGGCTGGAAGCTGCTATTGCACCCGAACTATTCACCAGACTAGCTTCTTTCACTTACAGTGAGCGCCATAAGTGAGTCAACACTTTTGTTCTTAATTATAAAACAGTTTTGTTCTTAAGTATAGAAAAAGTTCCTTTATCATGAATTGTTGTTTTTGTTTTAACATTTTCTAAGTAATAAATAAATGTTTCTATTTTTGGAAATTTATTCGACAATTCTCTTTTACTTTTCTCGCTATCCTAAGAAAATGAATTATTTCAGTGGTATTCAGTTTACTCACTTTTGGCGCTCAGTGTACATATAGCAACCGGAAATTTGGTGACTAATTGATTGGTTTTAAAAGACAAACAGTTTTATTGGCGTGGAATCCACAAATTGCTTGAAAGATGGGAAAAATGCGTAGCAAGTAATAGCCAAAATTTTAAATAAAATGTTTTTTACTTCCCCATTAAAAGTTTTTTACAAAAAACATTTATTTTATACCGGTTTACCTGGTATAAGTCGTTAGTTTTTCTCCTATTAATTTTATCTGTTTCAGTGATCTAATAAAGCCATTCAACTTCAGTTGCTTTCTTAGTTAGCACACTAATATTTTGCATGATATTAGAGCTCTTTAATATTAGTTACAGGTTTGTAAGTAATTAATTTTTAGTTACTAATTATTTGGTCAATCTTGCTCCTAATAAATTTAGCCATTTATGTCGATATAAAATAATTATTCCGAATCTGTTTATAATATCGGTAAAGGATTAAAAATAATGCGTATATTCTGAGAAATTTCTAGAAAAAGGTGCTTCTCCTTATATTTGAGTTGTAGTATTATTTTTGTTATTTAACTTTTCTATTTTGTACCTACAGAGGAAATCCACTGACCACAACCACGATGTCAAATATGTATGTATTTGTACAAATACAAATTATTATTCAGTCCTGAAGAATTTCTGAACACCAAATGTTCCTGGTTACAGGTAGAAAATTTGTTTGTATTCCTTTTAAATATTTGTACATTTTAAATTAATGATTGAGTTCTTCTGTGTTGTAACAGAACGTTATAAATCTCGTTTTAAAAACGAACTCACATTTATTTCAAAACACGTGCAATAATTAGTCAAGTGTCCACCTCAGTCAATCCATCTGTATTGTGTAAAATATGGTGTAAAATGTGGTCAAGGATATTATAGGAGTTCGTTTTTATATTTCTTTCTAATAAAATTATGTTCACGTGGAATTAGTGGATGCTGGTGATAAGCGTGAACACCGGATGTGGAGTAATCATAAGAATTTACAACACAAAACATGTGTTCATAGATAAAGCGTGGGAAATAGAGTTAAAGGTATAAGATTTGTATGAATTTTAAATAAAAGAAGGCATTGTGTTTTATTCTTCATATCAAAAGGGAATATTTTTTTTATTTTGGTATAAAAACTAAACATAACTGTGAATGTTTCGCTATGTTTCTGCAATCTAATGATAGCGAGGTATTTAAAGATTCAAAAACAACGGTATCGATATCCTGTTTGCATACATCGTTGAAAGAATAAACAAATCCTTCGCTAAAAATTTATTCATTCATACAAAGTGAGGACGAAATCAAACATATAAAAACTATGGAGAAATTTAATAAGATCCCTTGGCGATACACACAAACATTGTATGTATGTATTGTATAAATACAATATTCTTCTTGAATAACTGTTTGTTGTAGTGTTGATTCATCATTAGAAATAAAAATATTTGCTAAGAGTTTCATTGTTATTGCTGTACAATGATACTAGTGGGGCCTATTGCATAGTACAGAGTATGCTATAAAATGGTGTTAATTATTACATAGTATCTTAAAAACAATTCTACGAAAAGTAAGTCCCTTTTTAATTAATTTTAATAACTCGAGCAAAACTAATGTCTAACTTTTACTCTCAATTCGTAATTTCAATGAAAACTTAATTTTAATATAATAACACTATTCGACAAAAGGAAGTCGCCGTGGGCTAGTAGGTAGTGTGTTGGCTTATTAGACGAAAAGCCAGGTTTTGAACCCCAGGCCAGACAACAAAATAAAATACAAAAAGTATTTCTTCGGCGACTTCCTCTCAGCAGATTTCTGGCAAATACTCTGAGAGTAAATAAAATCGCCATGAAAAGTTACTCAAGTCCCGCCACTCATGTATAAAATTAACACACACAACATAAGTGGTGTGAGAACCTACGTCGTAATCCTGGCTGAAGGGTTGTAATGACCAATTATATATGTATGTATGTATTCGACAAAATACCAAAAATTTAATACATCCGCGAAACTACCTAGTCGAAGTTGTTCAGTTAATTGAGTAGAACTCAAAAATACTTTTTTATTTTTCTCGAACCCTCCAAACTAGTTTAATTTGACAAAAACTGTTTTCTTTTACTTTACGCACAAATTTATTTATTGCACAAATATTTCTGAACCGATGTTTAAAATTTAAACCTTATTAGAAAGGAGAGAGATGGGACTCTAAAACAATATATATATATATATATATTATTTGACTTAATATGCCGTGGGGTTTGATGAGGTAAACTTGACATATTAATAATTTTTCAAGTTTGTCCGTTCATAGTAGCCGACTTTAATTAAAAAAATTTAAAATAAGTGATAACATTCTAAGGGCCATTATTACAACTTGCCGTTAAACTTGGGTTTAGTTCAAGGTACCTTTAGCTAAAGGGAACTGTAAAGTTACCTTTAACTTATTTTCGTTATTACAACTTACAGATAAAATTGTTCAAAAATATGGCAATGTCGATAAAACTGCTCAATTATACAAGTTTTTTTTTTAACGCAGTGGCAACAGCGGGCTTGGTTTTTTTGTTGTATACATATGCTCATTTTGTTTAAATTTGAAGTTGCCATAATGAAAATGATATATAATATGGCAAGTTCAGACATAAATTTACCTTTAAGAGTTAAGCCGAAAGTCCATACCATGCGTTTTGCATTACATGCGTATACCGAAAAAGTAGAATCAGTGTATTTGATTGTGACAAGTTACAGAAGAAAAAGCATAGATTGTATAGACGCATAGAAAGTAGGATTACTTTCTACTTTTCTATGCTACTAATGCAGTGTTGGAAAATGTCAGCAGTTTTTTAAACTTGGCATGCCAAATTATATACTATTGTGAATGGTTTCTACAAATATGTTTAAATAGTGCATTACTATTTTCGCATTTTTCTTTTTGCATTACAAAAATATTAATAAAGACATATTTTATAATAAAGTTTATTACTAATTTAAGAGGAAAATACATAAAAATACATTTTTTAACAAATTTCTTTCATGAACAAAATATGTATATGATGATTGTTTATACATATATGTATGTATATATGATTGTTTTTATGTACTGAGTGTCTGTCATCTTTTTTGAATTTATTAATTTGTAAACAAGAAAAATGGAGGATAAATTAAATGAAAACACTCGTCTTGTGTTATTTTGAGGATTTTCGTAGGCCTTAACAGCACAATACAATGTAATTTTTGTGTAAAACTATTAATAAATAATAAAAACAACTAATAACAATTTTTAATTTTTCCTTTCAAGAAATTAAAAAATATTGGCAACTTTCAGCAAAATTTTTTATGAACAGTACGTCTTATTTTGATCTTATTATATTTAGCTTCTTAATTAACTCTTGATCAAGAAACTATACTCATTGTGACCGAAATTCACCCACATTTCGATTAATATTTAAATATTTAAGAATCTTTAAACTTTTCATTGAAGAAATTAAAAAATATTCCAAATTTCTCCTTTTTAACACAAAATAAATGTTTGTTTACATTTAAATTTTCTACTTTATCTGCCAGTTTTCACTCTGTTGTTTCTAAAGCCGAAAGTCCATACCATCCTTTTCATGCGCCTTGCGAATCTTGCTTTCTATGCCGATTTTATTGCAAGTTACACACAATGCGTTTGTGCGACTGGTGTTTTGTTTTGATCAGCTGTTGTGGTAAACAACAAACAAGCGAACAAGAACATTTTTGGAAGAAATAGAAAATCAAATTGTAATTTTTAAAGTATTTATGGCATTAATTATAAATTTATGAGTTTACATATGTGATATTTTGACATTTGAAAAACGCTCATAACATAAAAGCACAGGCCAATTTAGAGGGAGAAAAAAAATGTTATGAGTTTTGCGAACCAAATGTGTTAGAAGCAACAGAGTGAAAACTGGCAGATAAAGTAGGAAAACTAAATGTAAACAAACATTAATTTTGTATTAAAAAGGGGGAAATTTTGAATATTTTTTAATTTCTTCAATGAAAAGTTTAAAGATTCTTAAATATTTAAATATTAATCGAAATGTGGGTGAATTTCGGTCACAATGAGTATAGTTTCTTGAGCAAGAGGTAATTAAGAAGCTAAATATTATAAGATCAAAATAAGACGTACTGCTAATAAAAAAATTTTCCTGCTGAAGGTTGCCAAAATTTGTTAATTTCTTGGAAGGAAAAATTGTTATTAGTTGTTTTTATTATTAATAGTTTTACATAAAAATTACATTGTGTTGTGCTGTTAAGGCCTACGAAAATCCTCAAAAGAACACAAGACGAGAGTTTTCAGTTAATTTATCCTCCATTTTTCTTGTTTACAAATTAATAAATTCAAAATAGATGACACTCAGTACATAAAAACAATCATATATACATACATATGTATAAACAATCATCATATACATACATATTTTGTTCATGAAAGAAATTTGTTAAAAAATGTATTTTTATGTATTTTCCTCTTAAATTAGTAATAAACTTTATTATGAAATATGTTTTTATTAATATTTTTATAATACAAATAAAGAAAAATGCGAAAATAGTAATGCACTATTTAAACATATTTATAGAAACCATTCACAATAGTATATAATTTGGCATGCCAAGTTTAAAAACCTGCTGACATTTTCCAACACTGCATTAGTCGCATAGAAAAGTAGAAAGTAATCCTACTTTCTATACGTCTATGTAATCTATGCTTTTTTCTGTAACTCGTCACAATCAAATACACTGATTCTACTTTTTCGGTATACGCATGTAATGCAAAACGCATGGTATGGACTTTCGGCTTAACACATTTGCCTCGCAAAACTTGTAACATTTTTTTCTCCCTCTAAATTGGCCTGTCCTTTTATGTTATGAGCGTTTTTCAAATGTCCAAATATCACATATGTAAACTCATAAATTTGTAATTAATGCCATAAATTCTTTAAAAATTACAATTTGATTTACTATTTTTTCCAAAAATGTTCTTGTTCGCTTGTTTGTTGTTTACCACAACAGCTGATCAAAACAAAAAACCAGTCGCATAAACGCATTGTGTGTAACTTGCTATAAAATCGGCATAGAAAGCAAGATTCGCAAGGCGCATGAAAAGGATGGTATGGACTTTCGGCTTTACAGGTAGGATGATCCTCCTTTTAGCTTAACGATCACTTCTATCTTATTGGGTACTCATTATAACGAAAAACAATTTATCTACCCGTTAAAATCCTCACTTTAGTTAACGGCAAGTTGTAATAACGGCTTCAAAAGTGCATTATTTTGTGAAGAGATTAAGGTTCATCAAAAATTCTGAAAATTTTGGAAAAAGTTCATTTGCAAAAATATATATAGGAAAAATATAACTCGACTGTTAAAGTCTTTAAATAATAACTACGGTAATTTTTGTTCGGTTTGATCAAACGAAGCGTCAACCTCTTCACAAGATAATGAACTTTCAGAATGTCATCACTTGTTTTGCATTTTTTAAATAAATTTTGCAATTAAGAATAGCTAAACTTGAGGAAATAAGAAAAAAATAATATTTTCCAAGTTTACCCCATCAAAACTCATACCATATAAGTTTGAACAAAACATTTTTGTAAACTGCTTTAAAGGCTAATCTCTTCCCTTTCTAAAAAAAAACTTTGGATTTTAAAAATAGGTTCAAACATATTTGGGTAATCAATAATTTTGTGTGAAAAGATAAAAAAACCGTGTTTGTCGAGAAAAAAAGTATTTTTGAGTTCTACTCAACATAGTCAGTAACTTAGACTATGTAGTTACTCGGGTGTATTTTCACTGTAATTTTCAGTGTAATTTTTGCAAAATAAAGATTCCAAAAAATAAACCTCATTTTTGTCAATCCGAACAAGATAAGTATATACTATACGAGTATAACCTTATATTTAATAATCTCTGATGTTAGCTATTAATCTAAAACAAGTAATTTAATTAAGGTTTATTAATTAATTTAATCATGTTAGATTTGTGGAGTTAGTTTTAACCGACACTATGACACCCTTGTGGATGAGAGATATATTTTCAAAATACTAACCTAGAAATGCCATTGATCATTGAAATACTTCAGAGTCGACCAATATGGCAATATAAGTCAACAGGTACTCGTTTGGGACTAAATAGTTTGGAGATCATTGCATTCTTGTAATAAATAACATAAATAAATAAATATTGAAAATATTTTCAACACAAGCAAACTGAATACAGATTTACATTTACTCTTTTGACTTGACATATTTTTGTGTGAACTTATTTTGGAAACAAAATGTTTAAATAAAACAGACATTTGTTGATACACATAATTTTATTCAAATTAACATTCATATGTATATCACAAAATTGATATATTCTCACCAGGCATCTGCTTAACTCCTCTTGTATTTGAAGTTTTGTTCAAAGCCGCTATGTAGATTTGTAAATGATTTCAGAAGAAGTAAGTAATTTTTCTCGTTGTGGTTCAAAAGTCAACAGATCAGTAAGCATCTCGTCTTTTCCTCAGTTATTATTTTCGAAATTTCATATACATTCTAAAGCATAGACAATCATGCAATGCTCTCTGGGATTACTTTTAAGTCTGATGAAATAAATTCTCCTGATAATTTTTTTTGTTGCTGTAGAAAAGTTATAATATCTTTATGATGTAAAACTATAAAATTTACAAAATGGTATTGTTTTGTCTATAAATCTATTCAGTATAGAAAAGGAAACGGGAGAATTAATTTTGAGGGCATATACCCATATCAGTTATTTAGGTTTCTCTGCATTATTACCAAGTTTCACAAATAACTCAAAATTAGCGTCCACGCTGGAATAAATAACAAAATATGCAAGCTTCGTAATGTGCAACCTACGCATTCCCAATTTCAAAAAAACAGAAATTGAATTTATTTTAATTTAATTCGTTATAACCAGAAACCAATTGAGGATAAATAGGATAATAATATAAACGAACGTCATTGAAACGTCAGACAATGCTCTCTGGAGAAAGAGTAGAAATCAATCTGCGAAAAAAATATTAGCCCTATATACAATCAAAAAAGTCTACACCGTTTTACAGCAATATTCTCAAAATTGCAAATGAATATTTCTGTCTTTTATATTCTATTCATTTATTGGAAATACTCGCTTAAAAGATTATCTTGTTTACTGCAAACCCGTTTAAATGCAAGAGATTTTGTCTGTAAATTCACATTTTTATATAAAGAGAACTCCGTTTAGTTGTGAATATTTCGCACTACCGCCGACAAAACAGTTATAGCGCCGGATTTTGTTTTTATTGCATAATATGAATTCCGTTTAATTGCAATGAAAGTGCCGTTTTTTAAATTTGCAATTTACTGAACTTGACTGCATATGCTATACTATATAATGTCGTCACTAACTTCTCCTACGAAATAAAACATAGAGCGAAACGAAAAAAAATGTTGATATTTGTGATTATGTATTAAATTTTATAAAGTTTTAGAATTTAACCGAATGTGGTGATTGTTTATAATACTCACCGGTTTAAAATAATTAGTTTGGGGACCTAAAGTCTGCTGATGTTAGGACTGGTTCTTTTGGTGAAATTTTCGTTTTTCGTAATAGGCAACATAATAACATAAATAACAACATAATAATAATAATACTATGAACAGTACTATAAATGTAAAAATCCATGGAACATTTCAAATAAATTAAATGTTAATAATATTCCTCTTGTTAACAGGAGCGGTTGGAAATATTCGTCACCTTTTCGATTTGTGAAAAACAAAGTTTACAATTCCATCATTGATTATTACAAACCGAATTGTTTTAGTCGATTGCAAAAATGCCATAAGAAAATATGTATTACTGAGGCGCTCCTATTCTTCTTTTGTTTTTGTTTTTGTTATGATTTGTAATGAACAGTTTAATGTACAAACGATTAAATATGTTTGTTAGTTACTAAGAGTGTATAAAGTCTAGATGTTTAAAAAATAAATGACGCGGCATCGCCACCATTGTTGGACGTTAGACTGCAATGACAGTTAAGTTGTTGGCTATCGGTATAAATTTACCAACTTAACCATAGTCTTTGGTCTTTTTCTATTTTAACATTTAAATGCCATCATGAGCTTCAAGTAGTACTGTTGCACATTATTTGTGCTGCTGTCTGTTCATATTAACCAGTATTGCTTTTGTTTTGTTTTTTTTTTAACATTTCCTACGGCCTCACGTTTCTTTTGGACACTAGAGATGTTGACTCCCGATTAGAAATGGAAAATCTTCAAAAACATCTTTTTTCTATTTTGGCGTCGTCAACAAAAACAAAATACATACAATTTTATAAAATGTCAGATTCGTAGTTAAAGCGGATATCATTCATACACATACACATACATATGTATGTAGTGTAGATATTTTAATAAAACTAAAACAAATCACGTGGTCTTATGTGGTTAAAAATTGTCAAAGGGTTTTAAAACATTATTTTCTGTTTAGTTTTCTTAACTATTTATCGTCGACGCCTGTGGTTGCAACAAATTGTTGTCAGTAGAACAAAATAGTTTCCAAAGGAATCATGTAAGGATATCATGGAGATCAATGGCACAACTAAATAAACACCTACCGCCCTATTCCCCTTCGTTTAAGTTTAACAAAATACACTTCGTGAAAGAATTCTTTCGTTAAAAGTGGAAGGTAGGATTTTCTCTTTAGTAGCTTTTTACACGAAATATTAAAATTAAAGGCACAAAAAACTAAATTATAATTACGAATAAAATGTTACTTTTGATTATCAATAAGGTATACTTTTGATGAAATACACTATGTTTGATTCAGTTTAAATCGAATACATTTACCTTACGACAGAAGTAGTACAATACAACAATAAATGGTAAAAAAAACTGGCATCAAACTTTTCGAACAGTGAATGTAAAACATTGCATATACCCTTTACTGAACGCAGCGATTCTTGCAAAATGAATACTTTTCTCACTACTTACCTAGTGTGGGCAACATTTTAAAATGGTCGGCTCCGAAATTACCGAAATACCGAAATAATTTTTTTACTATTAGGTAACCACTTACGCAATGAATGTTGTACTTGTTGTGCACTGTGATACATATGATGAGCTAACGTCACTACTCGTTTTTAAAAAAAAACTTAAAAGTCGACTCCGATTGACAAATTATTGAGAAACTTTTCATGGCAATTTTATTTACTCTCAGAGTTTTTCCCAGAGGAAGTCGCCGAAGAAATATTTTTCATATTTCGTTTTGATTTCTGACCTGGGCTTCGAACCACAGCCTTACGTCTAATAAGCCAACACACTACCTATTAGACTACGGTCACTTTAAATACTATAAAAAACGTAATTTCTAAACAACCAGCAGACAACTTGTTGTCATAATTACCTACTTTTACAGGCAGAAATATTTTACTCCGTTGATGCTGCTGAGTATATTCGTCTCCGCTGGAAAATAATTAAGCAGGCAAAAGAAATTTTTTTAAAACATAATTTAAGAGTTATAGGATTAAATTTAATTCAGTTTATAGTTGAATAGCGCGTTGTTTTTAACATGTCACAGAAAAATGTCAATAAAAGAGAAGGCTGCATAGCATACTGGACGTTTAATCTATGTGGTAAAAGAATCGTATTTTAAAATTCTTAAATATTTAAAAAAGTTTGTTTTGTTAGTGTTATTGTCATATGACCAACCCCAGGAGTAAATAGAGCAACCATTTAAATTGAATCAAGTTCAGGGCAGTCATGCCGCACTATGATACAGATGACAAACTAACACTTACTGTTTATGTTGTGTATACTCGTCAGAGCGAAACGAAATTTTTCGTATAAGGTCGAGTATACTCCGGAATTTTTTTCTTTTTTCCCAAGAAGTAAATTGAGCTACCAAAAACGTCACAATAGAAAGTAGAAGCGAAGCAGTATATAAGAAAATTAAAGGTTTTTCAAATAAAGTTGACAGCATTGAAAAGGAATCGAAGGCGTTGGGGAGAAATTTAAAGACATTTTAAAGAGAGAGAGAGACAGATAGGTAGCGTAGAAACTCAAAACTGATGTAATTGTTTTGGAGAAAAATGTTAAAGGCAAATTTATGAATTTTAAAAACATTCATTACCAGCAAAGTAAGTACGCTTTGCTTTAATTTAAACCACAATCGGTGTTAAAATTTCTATTTGACACTGTAACCGACAAAAAACTGGAACGAACTGGCACTCAGGGCTAAGAACTAAATCTCACCATCAAGTGCTCTATGGTTTCCATATCGGTTGTGCAGTAGAAAAACATCAATCTGACAGCGTGTGGTAAAATGCATATAATAAAAAACTTTTAAGCCATCGGTACTAAATCATAGAAGGCCCGATATTGTGAAGGACAGATGCGAGATTGTAAATCATCTCGAAATACGTTAGGGTAAGGGGTAAAGGAGAAGTCAAGAAGAGAAAAGTCAACATTATAGTCAAGCACATGTTCACTATTGATCACATGTTCATTTTAACGTGGGGCAACAAATGGTGATTAGAAGTAAAGCAAATCGACGTCTCGATGTATCATACGATAACCAAAACAAAAGTGGAAGCCTATGGGGTCTGCAAAAGTTAACACAGTCTGTGGCTCAGAACGTTAATGGCAATAGCTCTTATAAGAATAAGTATGAAACAAATAAGTATAAATAAAAATAAACCAGTATAAACTTAACTAAGGGATATTATATTATTATAAATTTAGGCAACTTAATATCACTGCTAAAGAAGTGGAAGACCTATTTGATTTATTTCGACGTCTGAGATAAACAATGTCTTCATTGAAAAAACTTGGCTGAAATTCTTAAACGAATACATGACACAATATGAAGAAGTGCTCACTATTTCAGCAACAGGCGAAGTATATGTTATTACAGTTGGCATCACTACGGATGATGTACGCCAATAAGGACTGGACACGCCCCAGAATCCTCATTACTTGCGTAGCTTTGTTTGAAATTTGTCAAGAGTTTCTACTGAGATCTGACCAATGATTACTTGCAAATGCACAACTTCAGCATCTAACGTAGAAGGGATAAAAAACACTGGAATGCGGATGACTCTCACGGCGTCCCTGCATTTTAGACATACAAATGCCAGTTTTTTGCAATCACCTTGCTCAAGTGTTTATTCATTAATGTAATACTATGTTTGCTCAGACATGCACTTATATTGAGTAAATCACAATAAACGGCATTATTGATCTCAATATTTCATATAAAATGTCAATAATAATAATAATATAATAATAAAAATAATAATGTTATAATATTGATTAAAACTTGAAACACAGCACTGTCATAAGTACGTTCAGTGAGCATATTACAATTTTCCGAACACTTTCTCAAATACCAACAACACCAAACAAAAAAACAACAAAACAAAATAAAAACAATGTTGTTGAACCAACCAGCTGTTTTGTTTACCAGCTGTCAAATGAATATTGAATAAGCAGCTGAACTGCGTATATTGTTATGTCTAAACACTTAAAATATTAGTAATCAATAAACCGAATATTGACTCAATAAAAGTGCATGTCTGAACATAGTATAACAATATTTTCGAAAACACTTTCAGAAAACATTGCCATTTGACAATTTTGTAGAAATTGAAATATTGTTATAGTTTGCTGCAATAGTGTCTATATATTGAACGCAGTGGAAATCGGGCTCGGTTTAGGTTGCTACAAATGTGGGATTTTAATTTTAGATACTATAATATTTAGATATTATTCGAATGGTTATTGTTGTTAGAGTTGGCTTCTTCTTACTAGACTTTTGTTTGACGATATTCATTATGTAGGATAATGTTACAGCTTTTCCAAAATTTTGATTACTTGGTTGCTTACTTGGTGGAAGTTTTGCCATCTACATATGTATGCTTCCCAGAATACAATCCAAAACTGTTCTAACAAGTACAATAATGTTTGATGAGACATTAGACATGAGACTCATATCTTGTTGTGTTTTAGTCCCCCTATTTTGAATACTATGGCATCAAGTTTTAGTGGCGCTGACCTTTTTAACGGAGAATCTACAATCGAATTTTAATTCTCTGTCTTGAAGCTATACCTCAATTCCTTAATCGTAGTGCAAAAATTTTAATTTAATTGTTTTTGTGATGTCTAAGAATTTTTAGAGGCTATATTGCTTCATATACATACATGCATATATATATAAGTTGAATATTAAAACAAAATATATAAAAAACAACAAAGTTTTGAAAAGTTGGAAAGTCGCACAGCTGAGCTTATATCACCTTATAAGTAAGTACACTTTACCCTAAAATGATTATTCTACAGAAACAAATACAAAACGCATCAGTCGTGCGGGACAAAGTATTACAAGAACAAGTACATAAAAAAGTACTAGAACTTAGTTCAAAATGGCGGATTCAATACGGCGGTTGAGGTTTATAAAAATTAATCAGATTTACTTGACCGCCATATTGGATCCGTAATTTTGAATTTTTTAAATCTGAATGAAGATCTGTAATCAGCGACCCCGAAAACCCCTGAGTAATAATTTTCAATCTGATTAATTTTTAAGGACCTCCGTAATGTGTTTCTTTTTCCCTTGCACCCCTTGACATAAACCCACCCCCTACTTTAAGGGTGCATGCAATCAATTTGGCTTTGGGCTCATTTTGAAGAGCAAAGATCAATTGTCAATTTCTGACAATAGCGATGGTTCTAGCACGTCAGTGTTTAGATCTACAATGTTTCAAAAATAGGCAAAAACGCTATTTTTAGGGGTTTCAACCCCCTTTTTCTCGAAAACCTGACGTGTTGGAAAGTTTATGAAAACAGATTCGTGTTCAGCGCGAAAACACCTGGAGCCGTCTTATTTGCACAAAAAAAGTCCAAATTTGCAGGGTTGTGTTATCATTACTTATCTCACAGACACATTCTATTTACGTTAGAAAGCAACATATTCGAAAATTGTTGTTGTCGCCAAGCAGCAAGTGATCGATAATACCATAATATGGGCATCCATCAATATCACTAATACTTTTTACAGCGATAAGAATGGTATGATATAAATTATTAGTAGGGGTATTCATATGTATGAACACATACATAACAGTTAAACACAGAGGTATTGTACACTGAGAATTTGATGTTTGCAATTTTAGGATCATGTTATTAAGTTGATTGCGCAGTATAGTATTATTAATGAAAGTGTATTGAAAACATAAACCTTTCGAAAAACTAAAAACTTTACGACATGAAATAATATTGCAAAAATTTAAATTCCTAATTGATCGATGATATCATATATCAACGAAAACAGTTCTAAATGTTTTAAGAATCTCAATTAAAACTAAAATTGAATATTGTACAATGCTGAAAAATTTAAATTTTGTTACAATATTTACTGCATTAAATTTGCTTAACAACTAATGTAAAGGCAATATCTTAATATCTTAAGTAACTAATACCGTGATAATAATTTTAACGGGACTTTATTGACCTTTGTGACGACATTGTATACAAATAAGTTCAAGACGATCATCACATTGTTTTGCGGCCTCAATGGTTTATAATTTAAAGGTCCGAGATATTTGAATTCTTGGAAGATTTTCACTTAATGATTAAAATACGAATGATAAGTCTGACTGTTGTTGCGTCCCTTGCTCGTCTCGAAAAGCCTCAGAGTGCTCACTTTGCCTTAGTGTTGAAGTTGTCCATGTGTTTGCGGAACAATTGAGCTTCCAGTCCTTGGCAAAATTAAGGAGTTTGTGAAAATCCGCTCTATAATTTTGAATAAGTTATTGATTTTGTGTTGAAAATATAGGGTGCGACAAATTTTTGTGGAAATATTGTTTTTTTTTTAATTTATATCCGTTGTAAAAAGTTTCATTTAATATTTTCCTAAAATTGATTTGTTAATAATTCTCACTTTCTTTTTTCTATTATAATTAATCCTATAAAATAACACCCAGAGTCTGTGGTGGCAAGCGAATCCGCGCCCCCTACACTTGTAATTTAATACACTACTAACTAAATCAGCGGGGCACCCATTTGATTACAAAGACTATAACAAACACTGTTACAAGACTTTGGAATTTTTTTAAATCTTAAGTGAGTGTGACACACCGCATGAAAAGGAAATAGTTATCCCAAGCGAAAGGAACATTCTTGAACTTTCCAGTTTTATGACTCCATTAACATCGAGCACGATAGGAATAAAAGAAAAGTCTTCCCGTGCAGAAAAAATTCAATGTGCAAAAAGACTAAAATTCCCACTAGTTTGTATTATTAACCTAAATATTTAAATCACCATAACGACAGGTTTATGCCTTAAGCGCTATTAGTTTGAAAAGGTAGCAAGATGTTAGGAGGCATACGGTGATGAGACCTGCAAAATATTACATATACATACAGGCTGGTGAGTGCAAATCAAAAGCGTCAGTCATCAGTTTGTGTTCAAAGAGAACGGTCGACGCGCGTGTTTGTATTCAAATAATTATTTTTTCCAAATACTTTTACCTTCATTAAATTTGTTTCTCTGTAATACTTCTTTATATTCTGAAATAAACTCAGCCAAAATTAATGACCTGAGTGCGTGAATCGGTTAACAAATAGAGTAAAGAGCATTGGGTGCTCTAAAAGTTTCTTGGAAGTCAACAACAACTTACGAGAACCACTATCCCTAACACAATCCCATCTTTGAAAATGACGGTGAAATTTGGTGATAGTATCAGGCAAAGAAGATAACGATGCGTACAAGAACAAAATAAAAAAAGTCGCGAAAAATTTGAGTGATGGAGATATGGTTGCAGTGGGCATTGTACTGGGCTTGAATTACTACCACGAGGTTGTTGTTTAATCATATATGTAGAAATTTGAAGAATGGACAGTAGATGGATCATAAGACGAAAATAATGAAACAATTATACATAACCGCGCAAGTGAAAATCAATTCAGAAGTGGTGTTCAATGTACAGACAACAATAACAGAACCAGAAGACTAACAGATGTTTTAACTACAAGTAAATACAACACATGTAAAGCCTAACACGCGCGTAAACAAAACGACAAGAAAAGATCATATGTATGTATGTATGTGAGCATGCATCGCTTTGCAGTAAACTACCGCGACATCAAAGAATGAATACCTACATTTGACGGCGAAGGTTAATGCCTGGTTAATTGAATTTGAGGAAATGTCATCTATAATGGGATTCGATGATTTTCAGAAATTCATTTTTGCGAAAAAATTATTAAAAGCGTTAGCGAAACTGTCTCTAGCGAACGGTGAATATTGAATTATTTGAGACTTAAAAGCGCATTAAAAGAGGAATTTGGAACGTCAGTAAATAATGCTAAACTTCACAAAATGATGATTCAGCACAAAATAAATAAAGACGCAACATTACATGAGGCATGAAGGAGTTAGGATCAAGATGAAACATCGTTAACGATTCTTTTATGGAATACGTTATCGACGGTATCATTGATTTAACACTCAATAAATCAATTTTATATGCTGCAGTAAATCTCAAGGAGTTTAAAATGTTATGAGACAATGGTTGATAAATCTACTTGATAAAAACCAGAAAAACCTGCTCCAAGTAAAAATAAATATGAATATGAAAGGGAAAAAAAAACTGTTTTAATTATGGTGACAAAGGAAATGAGTCGAGCAATTGCAGATATAAAGATGAAGGCGTTCAGTGTTTTTCATGCAATAAATTCGACCATATTTCTAAACAGTGTCCATCAAACCCAAATGAAGAAAAATAAAATGAAAGTAGAATTTAAAAATCTTGTTTGTTACTGGCGACGGATTTAAAGTAATCTCTCTCAGACAGCCCTGAGCTAAAACAATTAGAATTCGTTTTGCTCGATACTGAAAAACTACTAAGAGCAAAATAAGACCGGTTGGAAATTTCGAGCAACACATTGTTGTTCACAATGAGGAGTATTTTCATAGTATTTCATGTGGTATCCGATAATTGCGTAGATTATCAATTAATTTTAGGAAGTGACTTTTGCATTTACGCTCAAATTAAAAGCACAGTAGAAAGAAGAAGATTCAGAACGACACAGTTGTGGACAAAGAAAAGTTAATGGTGATCAGTGCATACGAATCCAAAGATTGATATCGATCTGATTGAAGTCAAAGTTCTGTGAGCGATTTAAGACTGTTCCTGAAAAATAATAACCCGATTTTTTATTTTTGTGAAAGTTACTTTTTATTTATCTAATACACCCGGATTTTTTCAACGTCATGTAAACGCAGTGTTCCCAGATTTAACCAGAAAAGGTATAGCTTTGCCCTTCATAGACGACGTAATAGCAAACACCAAAAGTCGAATTCGAGGCGATACATAATGTGAAGAGTGTACTTAAACTTTGTGAAGGCTATTTCTAGATATACATAAATTTAAAGAAATGTAACTTTCTGATACAAGAATTCCGTTCCTTGAGTATGTCGTTGAGAGTGGAACAATTTCGCCATCTCCAGACAAAATAGAAGCGATGATAAATTATCCTATTCCAAAATCTGTGAAAGAACTTGAAAGCTTTTTTGAAAGTGGCTAATTATTTCCAAAAGTTCATACCTGATTTCTCAATATTCGCGAAACCATTAAAGGTTTGAAAAAACAGCATAGAATATTTGATACAAAGAACAAATTTTAGCATTCGAACAACTCTAGTATATCATGAGTCGAAAACCATTTGTAAGAATTTACTATCAAAACAATGAGACTGAAGTGCATACTGATACATCTATCTCCAGATAATAATCAGCTCCTCCGGTTTACCATATTAGTAAGAAATCTAACGACCAAGAGAAAAAATATTCTACATACGAACTTGAGATTCTTGCTGTCATCGAAGCCATGAAGAAGTTCAGAGTATATTTGTTGGGTATACATTTTAAGTTGGTTACAGACTGCAACGCATTTACCAAAACGCTCGAGAAGAAGGCAATGTACTCACGTAGCACGTTGGATACTTTTCTAAAAGAGTATAATTATACAGTAGAGCACAGACCGGGTATACGAATGAAGCACGTCCACGATTTTCTCGGTAGCCTGTAATAATAACTACAATAACGTAATTCCTGTAATACAATTACAGCCCAAGATGGTATTTTTAAGATGATAAAACATTGTCAAAAAAAAGATGAAGATATTGAAATCATTTAAGAATTATCGGAAACTACGACCGCTTATACTAATTATAACATCAAGAATGATATTCTATATAAAATAGTAAATGATTGTGATCTATTGGTTGTACCAAAAGGTATGCAACTAGAATTAATTAAACGATCGCATGAGAAAGGACATATTTCCGTAAAAAAAACTCAAGAGATAGCGTATCGAAAATACTTTATTCTTAGCTTCGAAGAGAAGATTAAATACCACATCGCAAACTGTGTGCCATGCATCGTTGTGAATCGAAAAATTGGGAAACAGGAAGGAGAACTTAATCCATTACCGAAAGAGAAAGCACTACTTAAAAATTGACCTTTTGACCCGACTAATAGGAGCTACAACCATATATTTGCAGTTATTGATGCGTTTTCCAATTTTTGTTGGTTCTATCGAACTAAATCCACAACACCGAAAGACGCTCCTCTAAATTAGAACTGCAAAATACAACGTTTGGAAGTTTATCCAGATGATATCAGATCGAAGGTCAGCATTTACTTCGACGGAGTACAGCGAGCCAATGGTTCTAGTGTTAGCTTAGCTCGTTATCGAATATCCAAGCAAATCGTTTAATCGTATCGTAAAAGATAGACAGATTTTGAATTAATGCTACAATCGAAGTATCAACACAACTCCTTTTGAAGTAATGACTGGGGTAAAAATGCGGAATAAACATGATCTAATAGTCAAACAACTACTTGAATAAGAGACGATAATTAATTTTAACCATTAAAGATCAGAATCTAGAAAATCAACTAAAGAAAGCAACAGAAAACTGCAAGAGGAAAACAACACGTTGGACGCAAAGAAGCTGCTAATACAGTCTAAATGATCTGCTTGCCATGAAGAGAACCCATCTGGGAGGTGGACTCTGAACTGCAAATATTATCTTCCCTACCGAGTTTTTAAAGTAAAGTCATACAACACGTGTGATTTTATAAAAATAGGTAATGTGGAGGGCCCTAAACAGACTTCAATTTTATTTTTCGAACGTCCCCACACTAATCCATCATCACCCGACCACTACAGTCTGGACTGTAGCGGGTAAGCCACGTCCTAAGCCACGTAAACGGAATAATAAGAACTGCTTCTGCACAGACTCTATAGAATCACTATGACAACGATAGTATGGATTCCAAATAATAGACGCATACTCCAAAATAGGTCTAACAAGTGAAATGTATAGCAGTCTTGTTATATAAGGATCAATGAATTCCCTAGCCCTTCTTTTCACACAACCAAGAACTGCCCGAGCTTTGCCAATCATCATACTAATATGATCAATAAAAGACAGTTTTATATCCAATAATACTCCCAAATAAAGAAATGTAGTCACAGTTTCCAAAGGGCAAGAATTAATCACATAAGTGGACGAAATTACGTCCCCGCGAGAGAAAACCATGCGTTTACATTTTTTCAAGTTAAGATCCATTAAATTAATTCTACACCAATTTACAAACAAATCAATATTTCGCTGAAGAACAGCCTGACCATGATCATCATCAAAAGTATAAAATAATTTAACGTCGTCAGCATACATCAGAATATTACAATCAGAAATAGCACAAGGAAGATCATTAAGAAACAATAAAAACAGTAAAGGACCCAAAAAGAGATAATCCGTCACCAGTTTCTCCTTCAACTTGGGAATAGCACTGAGTTTGGCAATACCCCTGTAATTGGAAATATTGGATTTATTACCCGACTTATGCAAAGGAATTATAAACGAACTCTTCCAAATAGATGGAAAATGACCAGCCCTCAGAAGCCCATTGAATATAAAGGTCAAAGGACCACTCAAGACAATAGCGCACTTTCTTAAAATACAGGCCTGTACCTCGTCAAGGCCCGGCAAGTATGTAAGTTTTAGTCCAGACAAACACTCAAGAACAGACTCCTCATCAAATAAATATACACTGGCGAGCAAAAATGATACATAATATTAAAAAAATATTTTAAATCCAATATTTTTTTCAGACGTTGAAATGGCCAGCACAAAGTCCGGATTTAAATCCGATCGAGAATTTGTAGGCAATTGTAAAACGAAAATTGGCACAGTATGAAAACCCTCCAAATAACCTTAACGAATTGTGGCTAAGAATTGAGGCAGAGTGGCAAAGTATAAACAGCGAAACCATAAAAAAAAAACTGGTAGAAAGCTTACCAAAACGCATTAAATCAGTAATAAAGAATAAAGGATTATGGACAAAATACTGAATTTTTCATTTGAAACGGAACGAACAAAATTGGATAAATGTTACTAAATAATATTTAAGCTGCATTTTATATTTAAAAGGAAATAATATTACTGTAAAGTTTTTGTTTTAATTAGAGGATAGTCAAAATAAATGTTTAACATATGGATTGTTTTTTTATTTTAATAAATAAAGTACAAATATAAAGTGTATATTTTTTGTAATATTATGTATCCATTTTTGCTCGCCAGTGTATATTAGAAATAGAAACACTTCCCACTGAATGAGAATACGAAAAGCCGCTACTCAGATCAGAGCCCGAGTCCAACTGCCTATAAGTAGACTGAAAAAAGTCAGCAAACATATTCGAAATATCATGGTAACTAGAGGACGATACGTCCCCATAAAACATCTCAGGGGGAAACAAAGATGATTTACGTTTAGCTCGAACGAAGTCATAAAACGACTTAGGATCGCTAACGATTTTCGACCTGACTCTAATCATATATTCCTCATAACAGTAATGATTCATTCTACGATAATCCGCACGCGCCCTAGAGTAAAGAGCATAATCACAATCTAACAAACTTTTTAAATAACCTCGATTTTCTGTTCCTTAACCTTGACAGTTTAGCCGAATTCCACGGAGGACCAGAACGCTCCAAACGACTATTTACAAATGGAACACACTCCCTAAAACATTTAAATAATACCTCATAAAAGCCATCTAAGATCCTGTCAAGTGAAAGAGAGTCATATGGTCGAGAAATAAGTACAGACGAGCAATCTACAGAGGATAGTAGTGTGTTTAAACGACTAACATCCGTACGATGGAAATTAAAACGCGCCTCATTACTAAATGAGCGATTAATTATAGGAGGTAAATAAAGATCAACTTCAATAGAAAGTAACAACACATGATGATATCTATCCTTAGGGATAGATATAGGATCAATGCGAAATAAAGAAGAAATACTTGGATCCTCAAAAATACAAGATCCAAAATTCTACCCATTGAATTCAATACCCCATTAACCTGGAAAAGACCTAGATCACAAATAGCGGACAGAATTTCATTATAAAATGGAACTGAAAAACATGGCACCAATGAGCCAGTCTCAGGTGAAAAATTCCAAGATGTATGCGGAAGATTAAAATCATCAAGGACCACTATAATCTCCTCTTGCCCTGTTGAATCGATTACTCCAGAAATCAAATCGAAGTGAGCGCTATAGATATGAATGTCAGAACAGGCAGGAATATACGAGCAAGTAATGTATATAGACTTCCCACGATTATAGACCTTAACGCAAATATGAAATACTGATCAAATTTATGAAATACTGATCAAACTATATGCATTATGATGCTGTATTCGAAATGAATCTAATACTGGATGGCCGATTTTTTTTACCCGACTCGTCTCAGGGTCGTACGAATAAACGAAATATTGATAATTCGAATGAGCTCGGTTACAATTAGGCGGAGCATAGCTTAAATATGTAGTATCTCCGATAATATTAATTAAGTCAGACAACACTCTAGCTTGTTGGAATATCGATATTTTCGGCTTCGCTTTGTAAGAATACATTATTTAAAAAATATATTCTGTAAAAAGGTGTCTACGTTTTAATATAAATGCAAACACAGAACCCTACCATCACATTCTGTCTCCTTTTCTATTACAGAAAATGTAAGAATGATTGCTGGCTGCTGAAATATTTTGTGAAGCTTTCGGATTCTGTAACTAAAGATAAATATCACTTACATGGTTTCTTCATTTTTAATCTGATATTAAAGACCAATTTCTACGAAATCTATGAAATCAGGGAAAACTTGAGAAAAATCAGCATGGAAACAGCAGGAACGAGGGACTAGGCATTCATAAGCACACAATCATTAATCATTTGATGGAAGTTTGATGCACAAAGCGGTGTTTAATTATACCTGTACAAGATTTTGTGAACCGATTTTTTATTTGAATCAAACCATGATGTATATGATAGCGGGCGGTGAAAAGTGGATTCTGTACAGTACTGTCAAAAATGAGCCACAAAGTAAAGGTGGCAAAACCGGAATTGACACTAGGAATGGAAATGCTGTATGTGTGGTGGGATGGGAGAATACCATTATGAACTTCTTGAGCCTTATCGAAATCCAATAACAATTGATTCTAGTAATTCAAATAATTATTTCGACAAAAGTTGTTTATTTTCTAATAATAATAATGCGGTGAAGATAGTGCCGATAACAGAGTTCTCAAATTCTAATTTCTCTTTAGAATTATAACACTTATAAACACTAATAAGTACATACTTAATGTTTAAGTTATCGAAGAGAAGTTTTACCTCAATTTTTATTTATAAATCGTAAAATGAAATAAATAAGTGCAGCAGAAATGGTAGAAAGATTTCACTCTTCAATTCGATGAGTGATAAATAAATACAAAAAATCAAAAGAATTTGTAACAAAGTAGTTATCTGCCTGTTCCGTCAAGTCTACAGAACGAAAGAAGGCATTTTATCCAAACCATACGAAAAAGTCTTATGATAACTGCTTTAAAACTAGCAAAGGATGTTGGAAACAATAATAAAGAAGACAGTTACCACCACTGAGTAGCACGATGATACTTTCAATTCGTTTGTTAATAAACAAAACATAACGTTTGCCGAGGAACATATAAAAAGTCTCCGGAGCTCTGGTAAAAATTAATTTTTTCGAAATTCTTACTAAGGCTTCAATTGTTACCAGTTCTAGCTTACACTAGCATGTTACTCTAGCATAGAAACATTTTTCTCAATTCCTCTTTTCTCTGCAGAGGTTAAGCATTTTTTATATATGAAAAATTTAATTTTGCAGACTTTGTTAAATAAAGTTAAAACACATGTTCCATTTTTCGAATATTGCTGTTAGGCTAATCTCATCGTATTTATGGGATAGAAGTCAATTTGTTTATCATCGTGGTAATTAGTCGAACAATTTTTTAACAGCTAAAGGTGTGCCATAGGGCTCGTACTTCGTCCATTTTTATATTCAATTTACTCTAATGCGCTGCCAACTAAGTCGAAGTTCTGTAATGTACAAATGTAGGCAGGTGATGTTCAACTATACATTAGTTGCTTGCCGTCTGAAATTACAAATTGTATAGGCAAAATAAATTATGATCTGGATAATGTGTTTCAATGGAAGTCGAATAATGGCCTTTGCCTCAATCCGATAAAATTGAAAGCATTGATAATAGGCAATGTAAACTCTACAGCATAGCTTACACCAATACAGATTAATAATACTGCTATTGAGACCGTACATAATGTTAAGATTCTAGGATCAGTCTTAGCTGATCCAAGAATGGACCACCATAGCATTTAGGCTATGTTGCAAAATCTTTGGCTAACGTAATACTTTACTCCGTTTAATATTCATATGCCGCTCACAAATGTCTCATACCCACATTACTGTAAGGATGTGAACTATTTTCTAGTTGTGACTCAGTAAGTAAGAATAAACTCAAAATCGCTTATAACATTATTGCTAGATATGTTTATGATCGTACAAGATACAGTACAATATCTGAATTCTCCTATATAATTAACAATACATCTTTTGAAAATTTTTTAAAATGCCGTACTCTGGTATACCTACATAAAATCAGCTATATTAGGAAACCCCATTATTTGTTTAATAGATTAGTTAGATACCGTAAACAACTATGTATCTGTGAGGCACTTTTACACTAATGCAATTCATCTCTGGAATGAACTCCCGAGCACCATACAGTTATTAAGACTCCAACAATTACATTTTTAATGAACAATAATGTCCGAATATACATACTTAATTAATCATAATTTTTGTTTTTAATCATATTTAAGGCCATTATTACAATTTACCGTTAAACTTGGATTTAGTTAAAGGTACCTTTAGCTAAAGGGAAATGTAAAGTTACCTTTAACTTATTTCGTTATTACAATTTACAGATAAAATAAAGTTAACTTTTTCAAAAATATGGCAGTGGCGGAGCAATGTCGACAACGCTGCTCATATGAAACAAGTTTTATTTTAACGCTGTGGCAACGACGGGCTTCTTTTTCGTTGTATTTGCTCACTTTGTTTATATTTGAAGTTGCCATATTGAAAATAATATATAATATGGCAAGTCCAAACATAAACTTAACTTTAAAAGTTACCAGTTGGATGATCTTCCCTTTAGCTTAACGCTCACTTCTACCTTGTCGTCCACTTATAATAATGAAAAAAAAACAAATTATCTGCCCTTTAAAATCCTCCCTTTAGTTAACGGCAAGTTGTAATAATGGCCCTTATTATGTAGAATTATTTATTTATTTACAGTAAATTCAATACAACAAGAACAAGTCTTATTTTAAAGTATTGGTTAGGTAATTGTCATATAGGTTTTTAAAATAATATAAAAGTGGAAATTTAAAGGTTATCAAAGTAAATTTTAGAAACATAATAAATTTAAGAAAAACGAAAGTTAAACTATACCATACAGAATTTTGTTTTAAAAAGGTAACATTTAACAAAAAAAGAAAAACATAACTACGGAAAGTGCTTAAATATGGCAGTTTTAAAATGGCTTATTTCTAAGATTATTATTTTTGTAAATTCTCAAACTTTGTTATACCAATATCCTTCGCAGTACTATTGAATAAGATAATATCTTGTTGTACTGCATTTATGCTTGCACATAATCCTTACAGAGTTTGCATAATTTCTAAAGTTTTAGATTATATTTTACTCTAATCGCGTATTGTCTGCAACGCGGATCCTAACTATCATATATTGTTGAAGGAATTTCCTGTCTTAAGCGCATATCAACAAAATACCAAAAACTTGTGGCAGTAATATAACAATCGAAAATAATATATGATGAGATATAAAATCGCCATCGGTTTGTATTCCAATTAATCGTTTGCAAACGCCAGTCACCTTTTATTTAACGGTTGCAACACTGCACTACAGAGGTGCAACAAACACAAAGGGCGGTGTACCAGAATTGAAAAAAAAGCAGTTCAAGTTTTTACACAAAACAACAGTAGTCAAAACCCAAATCTTCCGACAATCTTTTTGACATACCGTTAATTAATTTTTTTGAACTAAGGCCAGGTCGTTGAAGAGGTGTCCGCAATCGTTTAAGGACATTACGTATGACCATGAAGATCCAATTTTATGATACTAAATTTCCTCTCGCATTCATCATTGTTTTAATAAATTAAAACGGACCCACTTCGCATGGTGCAATACACCCCGAAACTATCACACTCCTTAAATAGAGCTATATCTTATTTTTCTCCACACTATTTATCTTTCTTTGACGTCAACAATACAAAAAAAATACCTTTTCCCGAAATTCTACAGTTTTGCTTATATGTTTGTTGGCAACGCTATTCTCCCTTGATTTTTAAAGCCCGTAATGTGTGTATTTCTTCGTGCTGCACAACTGTAGTAATAATTTTTTTTTATAAATTTTTAAATCTGATTTGAGAATCACCTTAAAATTTGTTTAAACAATTTGAATAACATACCATTGCTTTCCTTATGTAACTTGAAGGAATAACTTTGAAATAAAGTCTCTTGCGTTCTTGTAATTATCAGTGCAGTAGAGTGAGGCTTTTCTACTGTTTGACCAACTGTTCTTAACTTTTTTCCACAAATTTATACAAAATTTTCGCTTTTCTGAATTTTTGTTTCTATTTTCGATTCATAATTAAAAAATTAATGAATGTGAAATAACATAACGACGTTAATTTAAACGAAAATTGTACAAAAGACCCATTTAACTTTTATGTATGCAAACTTTTTCTGAGCAGTGAAGAAAACTTTTTTCTTTTTTATAGATAAATTTAATGTTACCGATAATTGTGAATTACAATTAATACTAATATAATATCTTTAATATACTCTCTCGAGTAATTTTATTATAAAAAATATATTTTAATATTATGGAAGAGTGTTGAGAACAAAGCAATGAATGTGTAGATATGTGTACGAAGACTTTCCGTACCTAGTTTATGGGAACAAACATAAACAAAAATTATTGAAGTTAATTTTTGCAACAGCCTACTCTTACCAATTATTTCCAAGTACAGTAAGACCACGCTTATTGCGGGGGATACTTTCCCATAAGTTCCTGCGCTAAACGAAATAAAGTAAACAGATATATTAAAATTGTCTAAAAAATTTTATTTAATATTTTGTTTGTAATCCTTTTGACTTTATCACAGCAGATAATCTTCTAGGCAAAGAATCAACAAGTTATTTCGTAAAATCAGTTGGAATTTTATTCCATTCGTCCTGTAAAACTGCCTTCAGGTGATCCTTGCTAGAAATATTTCAATCTCTAATTTTTTTATCGAGATATTACCACAGGTGCTCGATGGGATTAACGTCTGCGGATTGTGGTGGATGATCCAGAGTTTTTGGACAATGATGAAGTAACCACTCTTTCACAATTTTGGAGGTATGCTTAGGATCATTGTCCTGTTGAAACATCCAGTTTTGTGATAGTTCTATTTTCTCTACACTAGGGGCTACATTTTGCTTCAAAATATCTAGATAATCTTCCTTTTTCTATTCTATAAATACCAGATTACAAACCCCTGATGCCGCCATAGATCCCCAAACCATTACTATCCTCCACCGTGCTTTACCATCTTTGTAACATGTTTATTGCTGAAGGCTTCGTTTTTATTTCGCCATATTTTAGGTGATTTTTTTATACCAAATATCTCAAACTTACTTTCATCAGTGATCAAATTATGAATGAATTATGTAACATAGTTTTTTAAACTTTATCATTAAAGCATATTTAACCGTTTGACTACTACGCGGCGCAAATTCACAATTAATATTGTTTCTTTATAATACGAAAAGAATTATTAAAATTGATTGACATTTGTCTAAATTAGAGTGTTTTATTTGACAACATCAAGTCAAAATATGACCCGCAGTTTTCGAATCGCTTAGCAGTCAAACAGTTAATAAAGCCTTTTTTAAAAGATTATGTGCTGTTTACTTTATTTTGACGCTCACAGATGTATTATGTTTATATTTTTATACACCTAGTAACGTTGATGACAACTAATAAAACAACTGTGACGCAGGAAAGATGCGTTCGTACTGTGATTGCAACTTCTGAAAATACAGTTGAAATCTTTATTTTGAACAGACTAACAAAAGAGCGTTGAAAAAGATACACAGTATAATCCGTCGCTATATAGTGCACCGCTTTAAGTTGGTGCATGACCGTTTCATTTGCACACATATACAACAAGTATCAATACAGTGTGCGATTTAAGGGAATCCCAATACTACCGCGTAATACTGAAACAGCGTTAAGCGGAGCAGCGTTAAGCGGGGTCTTACAGTACTAGACAAAAACGATATTTGTTGTATTTCATATAACCCAGATATGTCCAATGACCTATATATAGTACACCAGTACATTCTTGTTTCCTTGATACGTCACGTTTATTAAAGTACCGTTTCTTTTTTCTTGACATACTCAGTACTCATCAATACCTCGTGGGAGATTATGTGATCGCATTATTTTTTGCTATTATTTTTGAGTTATTAAATTATTAATTAGTGATATATTCATAATGACTGAATATGGGGCCACGTTTGTACGGTAAGTAAAATTTTGTACATTTACAAGTGAATAAATACTATATTATGTTTGAATTTATATTTATGAAGAGTACCTTGATTGTATATGTATAAAAGTTTAATTATTGAGTTAAGTTTTGTTGTTGTGACACCTTAAAGTTTGGTGACCTATATCTAGGACTTTGGGAATATAATATGCTATGTATTTTATGTCTTTTCCATAGAGGATTTTCTCTTCATGAAGCTTTGAAGTTGATAGAGAATGAGGACATAGATGTGGGTAACAATATAATAAGGAGATGAAATAAATTATTCGCGGCAGTTATGATTTCATCAAAATTATGAATAGAAATATAATTTGTTTAAATGGAATGATAACAGTATTGTTACATTTTGTTCTAATGCAATCGGAGTGAATCACCTAGGATCTGCTAAGCGGAACTCACAAAAAGAGAAGAAATTTATTCAAGTCGAACAGCCCCGAATTATGAAATATTATAATAGGAGTATGGGTGGAGTGGATCGTTCTGATCAGAATATAAGCTTATTTATTTATTAATTAAGCCCCAACACTAAAAGCTTATATAGGCTTTTACATAATTCAAAAACTTATATTCTATCTTAATTATAATTTGTTACAAAGATTTAAATCAAGTCATATAATTTAATTTCATTTAAAAACCCCTTCACGAACATAAGCTTATATTGCACTGCTATAAGAGGAAAAAAATTGTATTTTCCCATTATAGCACACTGTGTGGATATGGCGGTACATAATGCTTGGCAGATACACAAGCATAATGGAGGAACTATGGATCAATTGTCTTTTAGAAGAAGACAATGCCAATGCTCTACTTGTTCAAAATAAAAAAATTCCGGTTCACCAAAGGGAGCATCCATCGCTTAGCCTAAATAATGAATTGTGTTACGATCGATTGGACCATTGGGTAATTTCACAGGAAAAACAAACAAGATGTGGAGCCTGTCATCAAAAAACCTTATGCCGCAAATGTGACTTAGGATTACATGTAAAATGTGCTGTGTCGTATCACACCCAATAAGTCATGTGCCCAATGTCCTATATAGGGCGGCTTCAAAAACCACTTTTTTTCAATAAATCTTTAAAAACCTAAAAATGCACTGTTTTTATTTCTCATTTACTTCCAAAATAATATAAAAATACTTTTAAAATGATCAAGCAATGGGCATATCTGGGATGATTAAAATTAAAATTTTAATAGTTTAAAAACAAAAAGGCTTGAGGTAATGCAATACCCCAATGAAAACAAAAATAATATAATGTATGGAATAAAACAGATCTAAAATTAAAATACAATAATTTTTTAGGAATTAATAAATCAGAAAAACTATAAAATTGTTGATATTATTATTCATATTTGTTTTTTGTTGTTGTTGTTGTTTCAATTTTAAGTGTGTTTTTTTGATTGAATCAATAGAATTGAAGTTTTGTACTGAATTTCTGCTGAAGAAAAGAAATGAAAAATTAATATGATTTAATAATTTGTACTTCGTATTAAGTTAAATTTTTTCGTTGTCCGTCATTCACACAATTCATTCTAACAGAGGCATATTGAAAATGAAGGTTAAACACAGCTTAGCTACTATGAAAACTAGTAAAAGTTTTAAAATGATATTTCATTGAGCATGACTACCAAATGTTATACATGGCACTGTGCTAAGTTAAAACTGTTTGACACAAATAATAAAACTAACATTCCACATAGACATGAGCCAGTCACCTCTTATTCATTTACATGAGTACTTGTATTCAAAATATTACAATTCAAACTGAAGTTTAACACATTTTTCTGAATTTAATGTGAATGGTGCATCTACATATATGTGAATAAATCTTATTAACCCTCTTCGGACTGTGAATTAGGAATTATGTAAAATTGCTATGAAGCTGTAATGTAGGTGGACCATTTAAAAGTTTAAATTAGATATTTTTTTTTTTTGTTGTGAAGTGCAATTGTTCAGATTAGAAATGGATTACTATTTCATTCATATGGCAGTCGCGTCTTTCCTCACAGTACTTAACACGATCGGACCAATTTTCGTGCACTTTTTCGAGTGTGTAGGGCCGTATCTCGGCAGTGACATCACGAATGTTTTCCCTCAAATGCTAAATTATCTTTGGTTTGTCGGCATAATACTTTTCTTTAACAGGCGGATTAAATCCATTGTGGCATGAGATGTGTGGCAAGTTGCATAATCCTGTTGAAACCAGACATCGTTCACATTAATACCAAGAAGAGCGGGTTTAACAAAATCAGATAGGTATCTTCATTGACCGTAGTGGTTGCGTCGTCATCATTTTCAAAGAAATATGAGCCAATGATGCCTCCGCTCCACAAGCCGCACCAAAGAATCACTCGTAATGGGTGCTTTGGCTTCGCCTCATCTCTTCCTATCTTAATAAATGCTCCCACTTGGTTCAATTTATTAGTATCAGCTTAGATAATATCAACAGAGGAGCTCCACGGGATTCCATACTGAGATCTCAAGTCCTAGTTCGAGACTGCAAATGCCATCTCGACAAGTGATGTGACAAGTAGGATGTTATTATTTTTGTTAAACTAACAAATAAATTTTTTTAAATTCTCGCAAATTTATTAAATGTTTAAAAAGGCTTACTGCATACAATGTTGAAGTTGTTATGGAGATCTATTGTTTTCACTATGATTGGGTATAAAATTTTCTTCAACACTATTCTTTTGATAGAAATACATACGCTACCAGAGTCTATTTCTTCTTCCTCCTTAAATACCAGAAATGAATGAATGGATTAATGCTTCATATTATTTTATTTTTGTCTTTATTGTTTTATAACGTAATGTAATAACAACTTCAATCTCACGTTTTGAAAGCTCATGATCCTCTAGATCCATGATCCATAATTGAATAAATCTTGCAGCATACGCACATACATAACCATGGACATACATATGTACATACATATGTGAATGTATTATGTTTACAAACGAGTTTTGAAATGATTGCAAATTCGTCCACTTAAAATGGTATTTAACACATAAACATTTCATTTTTTATCTTTAGATCTTAAGAATTCTTAGTGTTTATATATTTATATTGTTTACATATACTTTTTTGAGTATTATTATAAATATTAGCAACAATTTGCTATTAGAAATGTTATTCTATAAAAATTAAAACATTAATCTTTAAAATAATTTTCCCGCCACTCATGTATAAAAATAACATACACCACATAAGTGGTGTGAGAAACTAGGTCGTAATCCTGACCGAAGGGTTGTAATGATTCTTGTTATGTATGTATGTATAAATAAAAGTTATGATAGAATATATATAATAAATTAAATTAATGCCTACTTTTCTTTCTGATCCATCAGTGTGAAAATAAAATGGAGAACCACGACTAGACGATTTCTTATTCTGACCTCCACCTACACATCGCCTGCGTCAGTGCGAATAACTCTCTGCCTATTACTTGATTAAGACCCAAGTGTTTCGTACTGATACACATTTTAATGGCATATGTCTTCAATAAATCGTTCTTCTTTTTAGAGAGTCTGAATATTAGGCTTGAATCGGTTCCTATTCTAAAACAAATCTTATTTGATTCTTCTTGTTAATCTGATGCATAATTCAAATCATTTCTCATTGAAATTACCCAACAATTGTTCGGACTGCCTCAAATTTGTTAAAGTTGATAAAAATTTCACCTGTTCTCATCTTTCCTTCTAAACAATTTTTTCTACACAACAGAAACGTTCTTGCAGTGTGGAAGATACCCTTCCTACAAGCTGTTTTGTTTAGTCATTGCTGACTTACTTACTATCAGATAGTATTATCCAAGTTTAAATGTGCACATCTTTCGATGGTGAAGACTTCCGCTTAGAAGATACTCGAAAGTTTCCTCATGTGCTCTAAATATTTCCATTTGGGATTGTCTTAGTTTAAAAAAAATTATTTGATATTTTCTATACCCCATTCAAATGCTGTATGTAAAATAGTATAAAAATTTAATCCTACCAAATTGGAGAAAGGAATCTGAACAGTGTGCTCCTAGTTAAAATTTTTTTGAATTATACATGTGGGAAAAACAAGATTGGTAAAAAAGTGATAAATATTTGCAAGCCCTTATTTTTAAAAGTTTTTATGTAATCTCGATATTATTAATTATATTGTTACGTTTTTACCTTTTTAAAAACGTTTAGATATGAGTTCGTTAATTGCAAACAAAGTAAAAACAAATGTGTTTAATTTAAGTTCAGTTAAACTCTTTATTCTTTACACTAATTTTGTGTGCCACCGTATACAAGTTAACGATACAATAATAATCTGTTTATTCACGTTACTAGTTCACACAAGTATTCACTGGATCTTTACAACCACAAGTTATTTTATTCACACGCAAGTTCACACAAGGCTGACTGAATTCTTACTGACAGTTGCCTGCTTTGTCCAGCCCTTTTATAGTCCGACACAACCAGTCTAACAAACATTCTTGAAGAGGAAGGTTTGTGATCTCGCCTTCTAGAGAGCTCTATTGCTAATACATTGTTGTTTATGCACTTTGCTTATGTTGTCTTTCCCTTTTTGTCACATACATGTTGTTGTTGGTACCAGCCGCAACCAGGTTCGTCGTACATATGTACGTGCAACTTTAGATAATCAGCACGTTCATTGTATTCTTAGTGTTAATGTGTATTTGTATCGTGTGGCTTTTGTTTATCGTTTTTGTTGTTAAACGATATTAGGTCGTTTCGATTTGCGTAACAATATTAATATTTATACATACATTAATTCCCAGTCGCCGTAGTCTAGTAGGTAGTTTGTTGGCTTACTAGACGTGAGGCCACGGTTTAAATCATAGGTAAGACATTCCAACAAAACGAAAAATTAAAAATATTTCTTCGGCGACTTCCTCTCAACAGATTTCTAGCAAAAACTCTTTGAGCAAATAAAATTGCCATGTAAAGTTTCTCAAAAGATCTGTCGTTCGGAGTCGGCTTTAAACTGTAGGTCCCGTCACTCATGTATACAATTCACACACAACATATGTGGTATGAGAAGTTAGGTCGTAATCCTGACTGAAAAGTTTTCTATGTAAGTAATACCAAGTCGTGATATACATAAATGTTAATAGTGTTCGTATGTTGACCGAAAGTTTACCTTAAGTGGTTAGCAATTTTAAAATTAATTCATAATAAAATTACATATTTGGTGCACTGGTAGCCTAGTAGTAGCCTGGGTAGTGTGGTAGAGTGTCATGGGTTCGATTTCCACCAGAGACTCTAGTCTGTTGCACTACAGCAAGCATACATGACATATAATTTGTAATTGTATTGTAATTTACAAATAACTAAATAGAATGAAACTGCATATAATAATAATAAAATTTAATGTTATTACTCTACTTGAAAAAAGATCTACCAATTGATCGTGCTCCTTTCACCTCTTCAAGATCTGACATTCCTCGATAATTCTGCAAATCTTGTGGTGTGATATATTAGATAAGTAAAGTTATAAAATGGGAGGGAGGGATGCATGCAAACAAGGTAAAGTTTCTGATTGTGGTCAACGTGGCGACCACCAGGACGATCCTTGTCTTGCTGTAATCAAGTTGACAAGCAGCCACCACGTGGCCCCTCCTGGATGGCATTCTAGCACCCGCTAGATGTTAACTAATGCGTGCAGCAAATGTCCAATCCCCTGGACGTTAAACTTGGGTTGTGCGTAGGGCTTGGAACCCACCACGTAAAAACAAATATCCGCCCAGCTGGTGGATGCCCTCATTAAATGTAGGACTGACATCACTGCCATTCAGGAAATGCGATGGACAGGACAAGGATGCAAAAGGCTTGCATCTTGCGATGTATACTACAGCTGCCATGAAAACAAGCACGAATTTGGATGCGGATTTGTGGTTAATAAGAGACTTCGTCACCTTGTCTCTGGGTTCACACCTGTGAACGAAAGAATAGCCACAACCCGCATCAAGGCAAAATTTTACAACATCAGCCTAGTATGTGCTCACGCCCCGACGGAAGAAAAGGACGATGTGGTTAAGGATGCCTTCTATGCTAAACTCGAGGACGTATACGATAAGTGCCCGGCCCATGACGCCAAAATCGTCCTCGGGGATTTTAATGCAAAGGTCGGGCGGGAAGGTATCTTTGGCCCCACTGTCGGACAGTTCAGCCTCCACGCAAACACTACCTCCAATGGTATGAGGCTGATCGATTTCGCCGCGGCGCGTAACATGGTAATATGTAGCACTAAGTTTCAACATCTCGACATTCACAAGGCCACGTGGATGTCCCCGGATCGATCAACATCCAACCAGATCGATCATATTGTGATAGACGGAAGGCACGTATCCAGTGTACTAGATGTGCGCACATTTAGAGGTCCAAACATCGACTCGGACCACTACCTTGTCGCAGCCAAGTTTCGATTGCGCATTAGCGCTTCGAGGTCTGCGCACTCTAGTGCATTGCGAAAGCTGGACGTTAAGAAGCTGCGATCACAAAGGACAGCTGAGGCGTTCTCCGCTCAACTCTCGGATAAGCTCCGTCGTTCCCCATCTAATCTCAACGACATTGGCGGATTGTGGGCCAACATCTCCCACTCCTTGCGCACTACTGCGGAAACAGTCCTTGGTTTCGAACGCCCACCCCAACGAAATCAATGGTACGATGAGGAGTGTCGCGAGGCATCTGCAGCGAAAAACGCCGCATACAAGAAAACGTTGCAGTCAGCCGCTACGCGAGCCATTGTCGATAACTATAGAGAGAAGAGAAGGGATGAGAGACGCCTTTTCAGACGCAAGAAGAGGGAGCAGGAAAGGCGTGAGCGTGAGGAAGTCGAGATGTATAGATGTAGGAATGACGCTCGAAAATTCTATTAAAAGGTTAAGCATCTAACCGAGGGTTATAAACCCGGAGCGTCTTCCTGCAAGGACGAAAATGGAAACTTAGTAACAAATCCGCAGGGAGTACTGAGGTTATGGATGAAACACTTCTCTACTCTGCTACAAGGCGATGACGACACCAATACCGCCTTTAGAGATGATGTTCCGAATCCGATCGATGATGACGGCGTGGAGTTTCCGCCGCCTAGCCATGAAGAGGTCAAAGTCGCGATTACGCGCCTTAAAAACAATAAAGCGGCAGGTCCTGATGGCCTCCCCGCTGAATTGTTTAAGACCGGATGTAATGAGTTGGTAGGGCGCATGCACCAGCTTATTTACAAAATATGACTAGAGGAAAGTATGCCCAACGATTGGAACCTCAGTGTCCTCTGTCCTGTCCTGAAAAAGGGAGACCCTACTATATGCGCCAACTATAAGGGTATAAGCCTTCTCCCTATCGCATATAAGGTTCTTACAGGCGTATTGTGTGAACGACTGAAGCCACTCGTCAAATCACTGATTGGACCTTATCAGTGCGGCTTCAGACCTGGCAAGTCCACCATCGGCCAGATCTTCACACTACGCCAAATCCTGGAAAAGACCCACGAGAAACAAGTCGACACACACCATCTTTTTGTCGACTATAAGGCTGCCTTTGATAGCCCCATAAGGGATCGTGTTTTTGCCGCAATGTCTGAGCTCGGTATACATGCGAAGCTGATAAGGCTTTGCAGAATGACGTTGAGCAATTCCTGTAGCTCCGTCAAGGTAGGAATGGACCTCTCCGAGCCTTTTGATACCGTGCGAGGTTTCAGACAAGGCGACCCCTTATCATGCGACCTCTTCAACTTCGTCATGGAGAGTGTTCTGCGAAAGGCAGGAGTGCATCGCAGTGGCACTATTTTTCAAAAAAGTGTCCAGTTGCTTGCGTACGCTGACGACATTGACATCATAGGGCGTACGAAGCGAGATGTTACTGCTGCCTTTAGTGCTATTGAACGCGAATCTACCAAGATGGGTTTGGCAGTAAATGAGGGCAAAACAAAGTATATGTTATCGACGAGTCGAGACGAGCGGCGTATTGATTCTCAGATTACGGCCGATAACTATACTTTTGATACGGTCAAGGAATTCATCTATCTTGGCTCCGCCGTTACCACCAGAAATGATGTCAGTCTGGAGATCAAGCGCAGGATCACTCTTGCTACTATGGTCTCAGTAGGCAATTGAGTAGCAGAGACCTCTCTCGTACGACAAAACTAACACTCTACAAGACACTCATCCTACCCGTGCTTCTTTATGGCGCAGAGGCATGGACCCTATTAAGTACAGATGCAGCGGCCTTGAGAGTGTTCGAGAGAAAAGTACTGCGCAAGATCTTCGGTCCAGTGCGAGTTGGCGATGATTTCCGTATCCGATACAACAGTGAGCTGTATGAGCTCCTCAACGACATGGACGTTGTACAGCGTATTAATATCCAGCGGCTGCGCTGGCTCGGACATGTCGTTCGAATGGAGGAGGATGCGCCGGCAAGGCGTGTATTTGATGCGGGAATCTGCGGAAGTCGGCGAAGAGGACGACCTTGTATCCGTTAGAAGGACCAAATCGAGGAAGCCCTGTCATCGATTGGTGTGACCAACTGGCGTAGGCGCGCACGAAGCAGAGGCGCCTGGAAGGATGTATTGCGGCAGGCCGAAATCCGATAAACGGGTTGTTATGGCCAATTAAGTAAGTAAGTAAATAAGTTATAAGATATATTTGAAAACTCATTTATTTTAACAGATGATAAAATTTGTGATTTTCGTCTCACATAAATTTTTTTTAATATATTGTTTGAAATATTTAAGGTAATGTATGTACGTTTCTTTCATTTAGGAATCCTAGAACTGTCGGAAAATATCTATCCTATCTTGTTTTGTTATTTTTTTCGCTTTGAATTTCGTCAAGTTGTTCCTGGTGATTAGTCTAATGTAGAAGGACCACAGATAACGCCAGTTCTATCTATTCTATATATAGGTAGAGGTCTGGGTACTATCTCGAGGAATTATTCGTAGTATTTTTGACACTTCATAATTTGATAAATTCGAAAACAATGACCAATGGATTAAAGGTGGTTGTAGTCGAGCACTCAAACTCTGTCTTCCCCTATATTGCCCAATTAAGTGTTGTAGAAACATTGAATTTTTTAGGCTACAAAATGTTGATTGTCAATGTGCTGGAAATCGCATGCAGTTATTGATACCGTTTCGACATCATAAAAGGGTTACTCTGGTGTTTTTAAATAACAATGCGCCTTCGAGCACCCCCACGCACAATGATGCAAGCACATTGATTGCATCGCCATACGTGAGTACCAATTCGAAGCAATGCAATTGGACATGACTTCCCTCTTGGTTAGTCGGAGACTATCTAATCTCATTTGTGAAAGTGGTTAAGAGTGTAACGCCACGCCGAGATTGTGCTCTCCTCGGGATTTGGGTATAAACCACAGCCACCACGTTGCTCCCACTAGGGACCGCACCATTGTCGGGCAGAAACAAGTCTCTGGGGCTCCCGTCACACGTGGTACCAGAATTAAGCCTCCGGTCAGGCTTCGCAGCTTCCAGTTGAAGCCCAAACGGTTTGGGTCTGGTGACTCTTTAAGTAAGTAAATAATATATATGTATATAATATAAGATGAGCTATGTTCGTCATTTTATAACTCGAAAATCGCTGTAAATGCCTTGAAAAGGTCTTGATCCGTCAATGGTTTGTTTTATTAAAATAGCAATAAAGATATACCAATATCCGTTACAAGCCACTTTTATGATGGTGTATATATTAAACCTCTTCTTATGAGAAGCACATTTTATAAGTAAGCTTCTGTATGTTAAATGTAACGGACAAGAAATCAATTAAATTAAATCAATTAAAGTCTTAAATCGAAATGTGTACGTGTTCCGCGGAAATCAGAAATTTACTTATTCATGCTTTGCTGCTGTTAACTGGAGACTTCAGATGAACGCAAACTGTTATTTCTAAATCAACACCAGCTGATTAAATGAATATGAGTTTGAAATTATCAAATCTATGGAGATACGATAAAACATTAAATGCTCGAACACGGTCGCCAAAATATTAAAATACCAGTTATCAGCTGTAATACCAATTTGTACCGGCTTTTGCAATTACTATTATCAATTTTAGTTAGTGCAAGCTTTTAATATAAATTTATGAAGACCTGTATGTTCACACTGATGGTGATATGGTATTAGCGAATATTTTTTTGTTGGCATAATAAGTACGATACATTTTATATGATGTTTACTTGAGCAAGTCATTAATCGATGGAAGATAACTGAAGTAAATACCTTACATTTTAATAAGTCTCCGGTATCATTAATTGCAATGCATGTATAAATTCCTTGTTCTCAACTTTGCGCATGTTAAAAGTCTGAAAGACTCTAATAAGAACATATTCGCCCACAAAGCTTCACTTATCAGACTTACCATAAAAAGTATTTGTTCAAAATAAAATATTTAATAATAGAAATACAGTATTTAGAATTAATTTCATATGAAGGTTTTCTGGTTACCATAACGAACTTTAAGAGCACAAGGTAGGTTTTCGTTTGGTTTACGCTGCTGCTGGTATACATACATACATAATTAGCCATTACAACCCTTCAGTCAGGATTACGGCCTAGCTTCTCACACCACTCATGTTGTGTGTGTTAATTTTATCAATGAGTGGCGGGACCTACAGTTTAAAGTCGATTTCGAAGGACAGATTTTTGAGAAACTTTTCATGGCAATTTTATTTACTCTCAGAGTTTTTGCCAGATATCTGCTAAGAGGAAGTCGCAGAAAAAATATTTATTTTCATATTTTCGTTTTGATGTCTGACCTGGAGTTTGAACTCGGGCCTTACGTCTAATAAGCCAACACACTACCTACTAGACTACGACGTTGCTGCTGGTATAGTGTGTGTTAAAAGAAGTGAGCTCTCTAAGTCTAAAGTGATTCCCAACAAAGATGTAATAGATGCGCTATTACTACAAGCAGCAACCAGCTGTTATTGCTGTTCAGGTTTAATAAAAATTTGGTACAATTATATAACATTCTTCACTATAATCCTCTTCACTGTTATAATTATGAGATAGAATCTCACAAGAGTACTTCAAAATTTTTGGAAAGCCATTAAAATTTATTTCATATTATAGCTTACAGTAGTATTGCGCTATCGGTTCTTACACATTTTTTGTCGTAAGCTGTGTATTCTAGTCGAAGACTCTAATATTTATCAGACTTTCCACAATATCATTCATTGACCAAGTATTCAATCATGTATTCATAATTTTATATGCATATTAGCTAATCTTTATTGCCCCACGATTCAAATAAATCTAGTTGTTTACTAAATCCATTTTTCCGGTATTTCTTGCATTCAACAACCTTTTGTACATTTTAACAGTTTTAGTACTTTTCTATTTAATAAAACATACGATCATTCATTCTTTATTTATTCATTTACAGATCAAAACATAAGATCATGAAATAAGCGGTAAGCAGTTGTATTTATTAACGTTTAATTGAAAAGCAAATGCGGCCTTTTTAATTTAAACTTTTTTGTAAAGAACAATTCACAAATCATACACTAATAATATGTTCAAATTGAAAATAGTTAAAGACCTTTAAAACCATTTCTTTACAGAGTTCCGTAGAGCGTTATTGGTAAGAACCTTTTACAATTTATTTAAATGATATTATGAACCTGTACTTTGATGATTACCTTTTCATATTATATGCAGATGATAGAAGGCTTTTCTATCCATACTCGTACAAGTAAGCCACAGTCTATATGGAATATGATGGAGCTCTAATTTCAGAATTTATGGGAACAAATAAAATAATTTTAAATTCAAATAAAACGAAACCGATACGTTTGAATCCTATTGACACATCAATAATAATTTCAGCGCTGTTTTTTTTTCGATGGAAAATAAGTATTGGATCTCTAATCAATAAAATATCTAGGGATAACGATGCATAGTAATTTATTTATTTCATAATTTGGAGAAAGCACATACAACTGTTGAAACCAAAAGTAGCTAAAAGCCTTGTGAGAATTATAGCAATGCAATGCCTTAATTCAAAGCAATATTTAGCTACCGCACCCAAAAAAAATGACAGAACAGAATAAGTGCAGTTACTTATCAACAATTTTCTCATTTTACTTGCTTTCTCGTCATTTCTCTATGTGTCACATTAAGTCCTTATTATTTTCCACATCACTGTATATTCTGATAACTTTCACAGGTTTTTTTTAGATATTACTTATACACATACATTTTCATCATTCATGATTAGTCATTAAAATCCTTCAGTCAGAATTACGACCAAGCTTCTGCCGTTAAATAATCTAAAATATCAAAAATAAAAGAAGCCGCCATAGTCTAGTAAGTAGTGTGTTGGCTTATTAGACGTAAGGCCAGGGTTCAAACCCCAGGTCAGACATGAAAACGAAAATATGAAAAAATTTCTTCGGCGACTTCCTCTCAGCAGATTTCTGAAAAAATCTATGACAGTAAATAAAATTGCCATGAAACGTTTCTCAAAAATCTGTCGTTAGGAGTCGACTTTAAACTGTAGACCCCACCACTCATGTATAAAATTAACACACACAACATAAGTGGTGAGAAGCTAGTTCGTAATCCTGTCTGAAGGGTTCTAATGACCAATTATATTATGTATGTATCAAAAATAAAATTAAGAGATTTAAATTTTAAATTTAAATTGATTATCTAATGAGATTGGAAAAAGGACCACATGAATTCTGCAACAGAAGTTTAATTTTACTACCTGTTCGCTTTGGATATGCCACAATGAGAGCACATTTTACTCACATACATATACATATATGTGTTACGTTAATATATTGCTATGAAATTACATGTCAATGTAATATTTCTCATGCTTAATCAATATTATATTTGGTTTTAGGTGTAAAAAATAATTGAGAAGCTGAGTATTAAATCAAATGAAATTTACACAAATATAACAAGTTTTAAATTAAACTGGATTAATAAATTTGGTGATCAAAAATTTGATTTTTAAAAATTTTTTTATTTATTAAATCGAATGAATTTTATTTGTAAGATTGTATCTGTAACACTCTTATAATCAACAGCGGTCAGTATTGCAATGCCAAAAACAATAGCAATGATAAAAATGAAATTTTCAAACAATGTGAATAATATTTATTGATTTATTTTCTTTAGATTGTAGCACTTGACATATTCATTGAAATAAGCACAAACCTACTAATTTCCTACCATTCCACAGTATTACTATATAATACGTGCATCAATAAATAAAAAAAAAGCACAAAACATTTATTTCGTGATTTAATTTCGACCTTTTGTGGCCACACTTTTCACAGAATCAAATTCAGACCATCCCAAATTCAAAACTGGCCATTTAAATACCATTTATTCGTTTTCGTGTTAAATGTTAGAAAACGATGAGAACGTTTAATGCAATTATTTGCATTGGCAAAACGTGCCACAACATTAACTGTGGTGTTTCTTAGTGCGCTGGATAAGATGGTCAAAATGTTATATAAGAAGGTGGCAATATTTGAAAAAGGTAAACTGAATTCAAGTTATGCACCAGCAGTAAAATTTCTGTTGTAATAATTTTATTCTTTTTTAAGACCTCTTTTGCTAAACAGCCGGAATTAAAAAAGACAACAACTTTACGAGTATGCAGAGGCTTAAAATAATGTATACTTATTACACCGCTCTAACTCGAAGGATTGATTTTAAACAAAGAGTTTTACAGGCCTATCGATTCTAACTGACATTGAATAACATTTTAAATTAAAAATAAAATCAAAGTTCACACTAACAATGTTTTTCGATATAATATGACTGTGATTATTTTCTTGAATTCACAAAATTTCATTGTTAGAAAGATGTGACTAAAGTCACATTAAAAAACGAAATGGCAACTTTTAACTTTATGGTTAATTTGAATTTTGAATTTATAAATTTTGTAGCTAGGAATCGTCACAAGTGTAGGGAATTTGGTGTTGATAAAATTACTACGATTTATATAAACAAACTCTAGAGTATGCGACATAGTAGGAAATATCCAACTATAATTGTTTTTCTGTTTCCCCTCTTGGCAGCATATCGTTTCCACAAAGCATCCCCATCGTACACTATTATTTTTGCGTTTTCCTATTATGATTCTACTGACTATTTTCCAATATATCGTATGTCTTCCAATGTGTTTTGTTTTGTGTAACTGTACGGTAGTAGTAAAAATTAATTATTCTTTCGTTATGAAGTACAATTATTCCATTTCGAAATGGAATAGTATGTCATTCATATCGTTGCTGCGGCTGGCCTCACAGTATCTCATTCGAACGGACCAATTCTTGTGAACTTTTACGAGTGTATGAGATCGTATCTCGGCAATGGCATCACAAATTTTGTCTTCATATGCTCAATTGTCTTTGGTTTGTCGGCATAACACTTTTCTTCAAAGGCACCCCACAGAAAATAGTCTAGCGGTGCCAAAATGCAGCTTCTTAGCGGCCAATTGACATCATCATGAATTAAACGGCCATCAAACATTTGACGCAATAAATCGATTGTGGCATGAGATATATAGCAAGTTGCATCATCCTGTTAAAACCAAACATCGTTCACATCAATACCATGAACTGCGTGTACAAAAAATCGGTTATCATGCTGCGATAGGTGTCTCCATTGAAAGTAATGGTTGCGCCGTCCAAATATATACGACATTTTTGCTTGTACGTAAATCGATTCATTACGTTCAGTGGAAATAATATACTGGATTTTGTGTTTGTGTTAAATATAATCGAAACTTTTTATTTGTTTGAAAGAGCTATTGATGCCATCTCTCGGCGCAACCCAAATATCCAATTTTCTATAACTATGGCGCATAAATCTGAGTGAAGCATTGAGGATCGCTAATATTTTTCGACACAATTAGTCCTGATTTTAAAGTTCCGCCAATGTGTACACCAATAATTGAAAAAAGTTGAAATACTCTACTTCAGTAAGAGGATATCTGGAAGAAATCGCCAATTTTATTGAAATTGCTTATGGTGTTATTGTCGGTAACGTTTGGCTTTAGGAACAAGTTTCGAAGTACTAAGTACTTGACGTGTTACAGCCGTTTTACAGAAAAAGTGTGTTGAAATTGCTGTCTTAATTGCATTACAATTCTTTTTAATTGGATTTCTAAAAAGTGATTTTCAGCCACCTGTTTCTAGAACCTTATGGCATTTATCCTGTAGTAGCTTATTAAACAGATAATTTTGTTCCTTTAGATAGACAATCTTGTATAAAAAATGTGCATGCGATATTTCATAAAGTTTTCTATTGACATATTGTAGATCTTTTAGGAAAAATGCGAGATACTACTGTATCTACTGGGTCCATAAATGTATCTTGCTCTGTTTTTTATAAGCTACGTTTATTTTTACTAACAGAGTCCACACCCACAAATAGCTCACATCCATACAAGTGAATGGGAATTAGGTATGTTTTTGCCAAGAATATACATACATACATACATTAAAATCTGTAAAGGACTGAGTCCTACACAGTCTCATCAGCATTGCATACGTTTTCCCATATACATTGTATTCACATGGTTAGTCCAGGTAAGTTGACTATCAAAGACAATACCTAAGTTCTCGGTATATTGTATCAATTCTATATGTGAGTCACAAAGGAATAATGATAGTAGTGGTTTTGGCAAAAAGTTAATTTTCCCAATTATTTAAACAAAGACCATTTGCCTTAGCCCATTTAGAAATATTGTCAAGATCCTGGTTCAATTTCAATACACAATCGTCGATGTCAGTTTTAAAACAGTTAATGTAGAGTTTGACGTCATCGGCATACATTTCAATTCGGCAGTGGGTACACATGAAGATAGATCATTTGAATACATTATGTAGAGCAGAGGGGCGATAATAGAACCCTTTGGTAAATGATTTTACATCGCCATGATGAGCCCGCGACATTTAAAGTGCACGGACGTGCAGTCGGCAAATTAAAACAAAATATTTGCAAAAGAGGTTTTATTACAAGTATTGTAATTGGTAATATTATTATTTTTTTAAGCGATTAAAATAAAAAAAACTATAACTTAATAAAAAATTTAACTGTATATAGACAGACAAAAAACAAAACAAATAAGCAAAAAAAATAAAGGCCGTTAAACTAATGAATGAGTGCGCAAAGCTCAAGTGCTAGTGAACGCAGACTGAGTTTTAATGATAGAAATGAGTAAGTGATCATTACTTGAAAAGAATGTGAAACAGTTAATATAAACAAAAAAATTGATGACTGGCGTTACTTGACAGCGATCGTGTACGCTGCTTTAGCGACCTAACGACTGAAAAAAACCAGCACAATTAATATTAACATAGAGCCGACTACTGTCCGTCCATCAATACCTACTCTTCCACAGCCTGTAACGAACGCTACAAAAGTCCGTATCCAAGTAAGAATGGAGAAGTACGTCACAATTTTAAAAAGGGGAAGGAGCCCGAACTCCACTAATATGACTTCCTTGCCGAAAATTTCTAAAAATAGCGAAAGGATTAGTTCCCAAAATCGTTTTGCTATAATGGTGGATGATACAAAGGAATTTACTAAGGCTCCCAAATCCAAATCACTTAAACCCCCTCCAATATTCTTGAGAGAATCAAACACAAACGAGACTATTAAGTGTCTTGTCAGTCTCATAGGGAAGAACTCTTTCTATGTGACTAAAATAAAACGGGGTAACTTATACGAAGTTAAAATTCAGGAAAATCATGAAAATGATTTCCGCAAAATAGTTAATGACCTCGAATAAAAAAATAAAAATTTGTATACATACCAATTAAAAAGTGCGACAGGTCTTCAGGTGGTAATCAAAGGAATAGAATCCTGCGTGTCTCCTGATGAAATAAGAGAAATAAGGATTTCTAGTAAAAAAGGTATTGAATATTAAAAATATGGAAAAGGTTCCCCAACCAATGTTCCGAATAGTACTGAAACCAGGCGACATGAAACTAAAAAAATTAAGTCCATCCAATATATAATTTAATATATTTGCTTCATCGGTAGTAACGGTAGAAGAGCCTTACAAGCAAACAAGACCGGTTCAGTGTATAAACTGTCAGGAATTTGGACATACCAAGGCTTATTGCAAACTACCCACGTTTGCGTTGTTTGCGGAGAACCGCATAAATTAGTCATGTGTGACAAGTCAAGAGGAGATTCAAAGGTCAAGAAGTGCAGCAACGGCGGTGGTAACCACACAGAAAATTATCGCGGTTGTCCTGTTTTTATCTTTGAGAAACAAGCAGCGGCCCGTAAATCTGAAGTAGTGCAAGTTCAACCGAAACCAACGAGCACTGAAAAACCCCTGATCTCAGTACCTGTCAGCAACCAGCCTTCATACGCTGACAGCTTAAAATCAAGCCAGTGTACAGTAACTAATATGACAGTTGGATCTAAATCGGTACCTATTCTAAGTTCACAGCCCAAAACAGGAGTTCCTGTATTTAATTTTGGTCATATAGAATCTACAATAGATAATCTGGTGCAGACAACAAGCAACTTCACTACTGCAATGAGCAGCCTATTACCCAATTTTACCAGCTCTATGAGCAACATGATGAAGGAAATGATGAGGATGCAGCAATGATACTGCAGTCCATCGTAAATAAACCATGAATAGTCCAAAAATCTGTTTTTGGAACGCAAACGGCATCCGCCTCTGAAACACATGTAACAGCAAGAAGTTTGTTTAAAATCAACGGATGATACCAAAGAAACGAGGGGCAGAGCATGTGGAGGTTCTCCGATACTAATTAAGTCGCGAATTAAACACTATCTAATGAACGAATTTTGCGAAGACTATCTTCAGGCTACTATAATTTATATCCAGGATTTCCTACATAATTTGGTGATTTCAGCGGTGTGCTTCATTGTATTTGCCTACGGATCACTCGCCACTTGTCACAGTATCGTGCTCTCCAACTGGTTACTTTGCGCCGACAGCCACTCGGCTAAATTGGCTGAAATTTAGGAAATATCGTAGCACGAATTGCTCTGAGAACTTACCACTTAGAATTTCAATATAGAGTGACCAATCTATTGAGAAGCTTTAAGAAAGTCTCAAGTTAGCTGCCCAGCACACTGCTTTACCTTACCGCCAAATAAGATTTAATATGATGCAGATGTGGAGCAGCTACTAGCTTAGAAAAGAAGAGTACGGGGAGAGTGGCAACATCATAGATCTCCACGTTTAAAGAACGAGTTAAAAGAGTGTATAAAGAAGCTAAAAAACCTGCTGAATTCGAGAAAGACTGTTTCGTTAAGAAAGTACCTTGAAAAAATGGACGCAACCGCAGATTCAGATTATTCTTTATGGCGCGCAGCGAGAAACCTCAAAAGACCCGTAATAAGCAGACTTCCGCTGCGACAGTCGAATGGAGACTGGGCGAGAGATGACCTCGAAAAGACTAATTTATTTGTCGAAAACTTAAAGCAGGTATTTACTCCAAATGTTGCAGACGGCTTTGTAGGATTACCACCTCTAGTATCAGGGTTTACTACAGCCTCATCAATAAGATTTGAGATGCATGACATTGAAAGGACTATCAGCGATCTAAAGCCCAAAAAAGCAACCGGAGTTGATAAAATAAACAATAAAATTATAATGGAGTTTCCCTATTTGGCGAAAAGATTAATTCTCTTCATGTTTAATGCTGTTTTACGCCTAGAGTATTACCCACGAGTTTGGAAAATTTCACTTTTCTCTAAGATCCCCAAACCTGGAAAAGAACCAAGTTGTTCGAGAAAGCGCTAATTAAAAAGCTACGTCCATTACTGAGTGAAAGCGAGTGTATTTCAAATCATCAATTTCGAACAAACTCATAGATTTTTGAGTGCCATATGAAGGACTTTTGAGGAAAAAAGTATTGCTCCGCTCTTTTTATCGACGTTTCTCAGGCATTATCTGTCAGAACGAAAATTTTAGAGTGAAGGAAAGCGATTATGTAAGCGAACCCCAGACAATTAAGGCCAGTGTACCTCAAGGCAGCATCTTAGGTCCTTTATTATATTTAATATATACCTCCAATATGCCAAGGCGAAAATACACTTTGGACCTCATTAGAAGACGAGCGCGAATATTGTCAAATTGACTTAAGATTCTATGAAATCATGAAATTTTGTCCCGCGCTGGCGGGTCTTAATTATTGTTATTAGTTTTAGGATTTGATATAATAATTGTTAGTTCACTTTTATAGTGCAGATTCAATTAAATAAACTGAGAGAAAAAAGCCATGATGTATATACGTAATAGTTTTACAGCTGATGGTGACAAATTAAAGATATTTCTCAACTTATGACAAAGATCAAGATTATGATCAACAGTATTGAATGCTTTTGTGTGATCAGAAAATACACCATGTTCTGATCCATTTTTAACCTTAACTCCTCTGCAACATCCATTTAAGCAGTAACGGATCTATGTTTAGGTCAGAAACCCGAATGTGAAGCATCAAGAACACGTAGTACATTATCCACATACACAGCTTACTTAATCTAATTCCACCAATATTATGCAATGGAACAAAACTTGCGGGAAAAAAATTTGTGAAATATGTAATAAAAGTAAAAATGAAAAATCCTAAAGTGATGATTTCATAATACAAGGGGTCCGAATTATTTCCATTAGTATGCCATTTTTAGAAGCCGCCATATCCTAGTAGGTAGTGTGTTGGCTTATTAGACGTAAAGCCAGGGTTCGAGCCCCAGGCCAGACATTAAGACAAAATACGAAAAGTATTTCTTCGGCGACTTCCTCTCAGCAGATTTCTGGCAAAAACTCTGAGAGTAAAAAAATTGCCATGAAAAAGTTCTCAAAAATCTGTCGTTCGGAGTCGATTTTAAACTGCAGGTCCCACCACTCATGTATAAAATTAACACACACAGCATAAGTGGTGTGAGAAACTAGGACGTTGTACAATGGGTCAATTCGACCTCCGGGTACTGTACTTGCCTTAATTGACAAGTACACGTCCTCTAACCTAACATAACCATGCCATTTGAATTTAAATTATTACAGTGTCCCTTTTACTTTTGCAATTACGTTGTCAAAGTCTTTGCATACCAAGAATTTGGAAGTTCCTATATTTTCAAATTTGCATCTTCAGGTGTTGATAAGTCGTCGACCTTGTTAAGTTTCTGTGATAATATCGTTAACCACCAAGCTATACAAATTTTTTTTTTTGATTTTTCTCATGTTGTCTCAAAAAATGTCTATTTTTCCAGATTTTATTTGAATATACCATATGTATGGAAACGTATATTATTGTCCAGCTAAACGGACTGGGTTAGTCTAGTAATAAACAAAGCGAACTGTGTTAAGGATTAGTAGTGAATTTTTTAGCTGTATTTATTTATTATACGTTAATAACCTAAATTGAAGAAGCCCAAAAATTAAACTATTTGTACGTGAATAACAACTGCACTGTGAAAAGAGTTGAAAGCTTAATTTTATGCGGCTTCGTGTACAACTTAAAAAAGTATATTTGGTGTGATTTTAACTGATCGATTGGTTTTTAACCCTCGTTAATAATACATACGTGTTTTAAAATTTTAAAAATAACGAACAATACGAAAACTTGTGGAATATTATCGCAAATCATATTTAATTTTTTTCAATACAGTTGGAATAAGAGAAATACTCCTTCAATACTACTTCAAAATTTTATAACTAATTTCACCTTCACCATTATTGTATTTGAATAAGAGCGAAAGTGTCCCATCCAGGTAAGTTAGTAGTAAGTTTGAGTGGGATTTGAGGTTCGCGAAATAATTTTGTACTTTTTTTTATTACTTTTTTTTCCAGTATGTTTCAATCTTTGTGCTTATTTTGGGTTTTATGAGAGCACTGTACATTTTAAGAATTTTATTCACGCTTTTTGTTTATTTGAAGCTGGATCCCTTATCGGTCTTAACATTGCATTATATGGAAGAATTTTGCAATCCAAGCAGTCTTTTATTTCTACCACGATTTCTAGTTACGAGTTAATCGATAAACAAAGTATTTAATGTACATAAAAAGTGAAGACACCGTAGCCTAGTAGGTAGTTTGTTGCTTCTAAAGTACGAGCCCATTCGGCGACTTCCTCTCAGCAGTCTTTTGGTAAAAACTCTGAAAGTAAATAAAATTGTCATGAAAAGTTCCTTAAATCTGTTATTCGCAGTCAACGTTTAACTGTAGGTACCGCCAATCATGTATAAAATTAACACCCACGACATGAGTCGTGTGAGAAGTCGTCTTAACATTGACTAAAAGGTTGTAATGACCAATTAAGTAAGTAAAGATTTATAAAATAATTATGACTGCTGAACAAGGTAAATCTAAAAAATTATATTACGCACGTTGCCCTTATCAGAAGTTTTACTTGAGTTCAGGGATTTAATAGAATTCTCAATATCTCGAAACTCAAATGTAATAGATTCAAAAGATTGGTTAACAATCGTTGTTTATTTATTCTTTCGATAGATGTATTTAGACTGAATACATTTTTTAAATGATCGACAAAAAAGTTCGTGGGTGATAATATTATTAACCAAATTACCATTTGGATCGGAAATGGTATCTCACAAGTTATCTACAGCGTGACCGATTGAGTATAAAATTTTCAACTATTTCTTTTTTTTATTCCAGTCATATCTTGAGAGGCTTCCGTATTCCTGATATCTTATGTAAATCTTTACTTTCTCTCTGATTTTTTTTTTCATTAGGTGTGTTTATACTGACTATATTATGTTAAATATGGTCTGATTAGGATAACTCAATAGTTTAATAACTCAAAGGTTTTTCCAAAATTAGACATTCATTTAATTTTTTCTTACGATATATTTTCGTCGACTTTAAACTGTAGGTCCCACCACTCATGTATAAAAATTAACAAACACAACATAAATGATGTGAGAAACTAGGACGTTGTACTATGGGTCAATTCAACCTCCGGGTACTGTACTTGTCTTAATTGACAAGTACACGCCCTCTAACCTAACCTAACCTGCCTATTGAAATATTACTTGCAGGCAATTAAGTAATATTACAAGATATTAATTCTAAAAAACTATGAATTTAAATATATAATTACATTATTTTTTATAACATTATTCGATAAAGAAAAATCAATTAGCGTATACAATTTATTAAATTCGTTACACATTCTCCTTATTGGATCAGCACCAGCGTAGTTGGATCTAGAAACTTCTATTGATAATGGGGAAAAATGACGTGACGGACATTGAGGAACATTAAACGTGAAATTATGGATTAAAAAACTGGACCCTACATCACCAGTAATTACATTGAATATGAACTAGGAATTTAATATAGTTCTGCGGCTTTTAAGTGTCGGAAGTTTGATTAATGCTAGTCTGGCAGAATAAGACGGTAAATTTGTGGGATTAAAATTCAGTCCTCGGAGACAAAACATCAGAAATTGTTTTTAAACAGATTCGATGACGTCGGAATATTTTTTATATAGAAGATTCCATATTATGGATCCATACTCGAGTATAGGCCTTGCAAGAGATGTGTAGAGCGATTTAGTAAAATACGGATCGTTAAATTCTTTTGCCCACCGTTTTATAAAACCAAGTACGCTTCTAGCTTTATTTACTGTCATAGTTATGTGCGGAATAAAATTTAGTTTGGGATCAAGTAGAACTCCTAGATCCAGGAAGTTATCTACAAGCTCAAGCTCGTATGCATCAAACGCATACATAGTTTGCAGGAATCGGATTCTTTCCTACAAATCTCATGTATTTACATTTTTTGAGATTAAGCTGCATTAGATTCAAATTACACCATAAATGAAACGAATTTAGGTCATTTTGAAGAAGTTTCTGATCGGAAATTTGGCGATAAATTAGGAAAAATTTTACGTCATCAGCGTACATTAGGATATTAGAATAGTGAATCATATCAGGTAAGTCTTTTGTTTATCTTTTGTATATCTGGCCACTGGAACCCAAAAAAGTATGTTTTCTGTTCGTCGTAATAACCAGATTATAGATCGGCAACGTAACGCCAACAAAAAAGCTGCCATATTAATTTTCAGAGATTAGAAATCTAGGCGGAAGGAAACCGAAAAAATTTTAAGTTTGGGCCGGAGAAATGAAAGAAATGAAAGAAATGCAGCCCTTCACAATACTGCTGAGTTTCCCCTGACCAAGGGGGTGTCGAAAATCAACATGACATCTACTTAATTAGTTATATAAAGGTATCCGATTTTTTTTATGTAGACAGCTGCCGTTTGCATTCATTCGACATTTCGTAGCTCCTTTAAACATTTAATTTTTAAAATTTTTTGTAACTTATTGCTCTAGGAATTAGTGAAATTTTTTACTTGAGCGTGAATTGCAATTATACTTTCAATCCGAATCATATTAGCATCGTTAGAAATAAGGTTACCTGTTGCCTGATCATTGAACTCTAAAATTTGAGCTGTCTGAAGACAAATCATTATTATTTTAAATTTTTAAACGATAACACAAACTACAGTGATCACAATTTTAAAATGTTACGGGGCCATAAAGTTTGTTTGAGGTTATAAATTGGATGGATTGTTTTGATTATTCATTTATTTGCTCACAGTTTCTTATAATTTCAATGGTGTCCGCATAGTAGTTGGTATTAGTTATTCAGTCTTTTATTGCATACGCTACATTAAGTTTACCGTATACCATCCATAAAAATATTAATGACTGTCGCACCGTGTTGAGCTGAGTAGAACTCAATAATATTTTTTTTATATTTCTCGAACGTTCCAAACTTGTTTTATTTGACAATATTTGATATTTGATATATTTTTGATCTTTTAACACAAAATTATTGAAAAAGCTTTTTGAAAAGGAGACAGATGAGCCTTTAAAATTGCATACATAAACGTATGGTTCAAACTTACATACATGTTATGAGTTTTGATCGTATGAACTTGGAAAATATGATTTTTTTTCCAATATTTTCAAGTTTAACTATTCTTAATTGCAAAACTTAATTAGAAATATAAAATAAATGATAATATTCTGAAAGTTTATTATCTTCTGAAGAGATTGACACATCGTTTGATCAAATCGGACAAAAATTACCGTAGTTATTATTTAAATCGTATAACAGTCGTGTTATATTTTTTATATATGTCATCTTATCAAATGACCTTTCAGTTCAAAATTTTTTTAAAGTTTTGATGGCTCCTGATAGTTTATCGCAAAATTTGTTAATTTCACGCAATTTGAGCATGTAAACAAAGTCCTGAGCTACCTAAAATGATTTATATAATCAGTAGGAAATAAATCAACGAATCCTGCACATCTTTGTAACCACTTTTAAGTGTAGTGAGTGTAACAATCAAATTCAAATTCAGTAGCCATGAGGCCAAAAGAAGGCAAATAGAATGACAAATCATTAGAGTCCGATAAATGCTCCAATTGCCAGGACTAAGCACTCAGAAGAATAATTCATCAGTATTTCTCCAGTATGATGGCTTCTACGGAACGCTTTAACGCATAAGCATTATTTGTTGTGATAATTCGCCAAACGGACCAAATGCTGAAAGCAGCTTTTAATAAATCATAAACTGTTTGAAAATCTGATTCTAAAATCTGATTCTAATATAAAAATGAGATTGAATAATTTTATATAAAAAAACACACATAGAGGTCTCTATTTAGCTCTTAAAGAGTGTGATCACGTTTACTGCTCGAGTGCGTATAACAAGAAAAAATAAGTGAGACGGAAAAACAAAAAGAATAAAAGAATAACTAAATACCGTTCTTGGTGATGAAAAAAGAATAAAACAACCCGTAAAGAAGAAAAAATTTAATAATTTAAAAAAACAAATAAAGAACTGTGTACAATGGATGAGCTCTAACAATACCCATAACAATGGCAACGGAACCAATATCGGAAATAAATATGCAATCTAAAAATATTATATGTTTATTTATTATTAATTACAATACAACTGCAAATTATATTTAATAATACGCAAGCTTTGACCATTTGATTGGTGTAGTGTCACAGACCAGAATCTCTAGTGGGAAGAATTGAACCCACAACCCTCACGCTAATAATCTAGCACACTATCCATTAGACTAATATGGTAGCCAGAATTTTATAAAAATCACAAATTGTTCACAAAAAAAAAATCATCAACATAAAAAGTGGTCCAATAAACTGAAAATAAAAATTAACGAACACATTACGAAATGAAGTTTCTTGACTTGAAAGTTATTCAATCTCAAAACGACTCAATCAGTGTAGTTGAAGTCGCCGTAGCCTAGTAGGTAGTGTGCTGGCTTATTAGACGTAAGTCCACGGTTCAAACCCCAGGTCAGACATCAAAACGAAATATAAAAAACATTTCTTCGGCGACTTCCTCTCAGCAGATTTCTGGCAAAACCTCTGAGAGTTAATAAAATTACCATGAAAAGTTTCTCAAAAATCTATCGAAGTCGACTTTAAACTGTAAGTCCCGCCACTCATGTATAAAATTAACGCACAGAACATAAGTGAGAAGCTAGGTCGTAATCCTGACTGAAGTGTAATGACCAATTATGTATGTAATATTGTACAAATGAATACTTATTTTAATTTGCTACGAATTACTTCAAATGCGGATAACGAACGATTAGAAATTTGAAACAATACTTTTCTATTTTTATCATAAAAAAAACTATGCGATTGTATTTATTTTTTTATAAATAAAATACATAGATAACCAATAGATGAAATTTGTTTTACCAAATAATCGTGCTCTCTTATTGAAAGAAACTATTTCAAAAGTATATAGCTTAGTAAAAAAAAATAAAAGAAAAAACATGACATGTTAGAGTATTTAGCTGAACAAAACTACATGACTACAATATGAGTGCAAGGTGCTAAAGAAATATGATGTACGTTGCCACAAAATCTAATTATTGGCCATTAATCAATAAAATTGATTTAATACATGTTCCAGCGTTCACTATTCGTTTGTTCATTCATTTCCTACATGCTGTTCATAACGTTTAAAAACGCTTACATGAATGGTTACTCCTTGGCTGTGCGTTCGTGATGTACAGTACATGTAAAGATGTATAAACATGTATGTACTCGTATGTATGCACATGGTTTACTTTTAATACACTAACACTCAAAATCAACATAAAAATGTTTAGTTGAACATTATCTACAGCAAAAAAAAAAAAAAGAAAAAAGAAAAGAAGTTAATGATTAACGAACAATTGAAGTCAACAAATTCGTAAACTTACGAATGTCGTGCATATTTAACTTCTCTAATTTGATATTAAAAAAAAACTGTTCCGGTCAGTGCCGAAAGATAACTGAAATAATAAGTACAACAACGAAAGTATGTACTTCGTTCTTTGAACGCGTAAAATGGGCATAACCATTATCAACGACCAATTTATAGTTATTCAGACCGAGTCGCTCTAAGTGTAAGTTGACATAAAAAAGTAACTTATAGAGTCTACATACTTACAATATAAACACTCTTTTGGCTTTTGCTAATGTTCATTGAATTGGGTAATATGCTGGCTGCTATATACATATGTATGTATGTATGTGCATGATATATGCCGTAAATGTTTACAACTGCAGTAAAAGTCGAAAAGTTTAAATCATAAAGTGTGACAAAATAAATTTAAAAGAAAATTATAAAATATTTTGCGTTTGTAAATACCCACAGTTTGATAACTAGCCACCTCTACCTTTAAATTTTCTTTTCTTACCAAAATTCAAAATGTGTTAGTTTACAGGTACTAAGTGTATATGAATACTCGTATACAGTTTCGGTCAAAACTGACTGAGTAGATCAATTACATTAATTACACGGCCCTGCAAATTTGGACTTTTTTGTGTAAATAAGATGGCTTCACGTGTTTCCGAAGGCATTTTGCGCGCTTAGCACGAATCTGGGTTCAAAAACTTTCCATCACGTCAGATTTTTGAGAAAAAGGGCGTAAAAGTAGCGCTTTTGGCCATTTTTGAAACATTGTAGATCTAAACACTGACGTGCTAGAATCATCGCTATGGTAGAAATTGACAATTGATCATTGCTATTTAAAATGAGACCCAAGCCAAATTGTTTGCATGCACCCTTAAAATAGTGCGTGGGTTTATGTCAAGGGGTGCAAGAGAAAAAGAAACACATTACGGAGGTCCTCAAAAATTAATCAGATTTACTTGAAAATTGCTATTCAGGGGTTTTTGGGGTTGCTGATTATTTAAAAGATTCAAAATGGCGGATCCAATATTGCGGTCGACGTTTATAAAAATTAATCAAACCATATTGGATCCGCCATTTTGAATTTTTTAATACTGAATGAAGATCTGTAATCAGCGACCCCAAAAACCCCTGAGTAACAATTTTCAAGTAAATCTGATTAATTTTTAAGGACCTTTTTTACTATGACTGAATTCAATAACTTTTATAGGTATTTTAATTGGAAACTACATTTTCTCGACCAGAATCCTGATGTCACACCAAACGCCGGGTAATTTCAGTTTTCATACCTATAAAAAAATAGCGATTAATTTCTGGCCATACGGAGAAGAAGCATTCACATGTTGGCGCAATATCAACAGTATCGAGAACTTTCTGCATACGCCGGACTTCGTAATAAAACTCTTTTTTCAAAGAGAAATAAGAGGTTTTGGTCATACGTTAAAAGTTTAGTAAATAATATTAGTTCGGTCCCTATTTTTATAATGAATAACTCTGTTAATAAAGCTAAATGCCAATTTTCCGAAACGTAACTAATCACTGCGAGAATTCAAAAGGGTATCAGTACCTGTGAGATGCTAGACCATAATCCTGACTGAAGGGTTGTAATGGCCAATTACGTATGTATGTATGTCTTCTGGGCCGAATGGTATGCCAGCACTGCTCCTCGTTTAGGTTTTCAGTGTTTCATATTGTGCCGGTATTTTTCCATATTTCTGGAATGTTGCCAATCCTCAAAATAGGAAGTTAATAACACTGAGCTCAGCGTATGAAATATCCAACAACCTGATTAGCGACAAGCAGTACGGTTTCCGTAAAACTCGATCTGTTTGCTTTACTCTCAAAAGAGTAGAACCATTCTATCCGACAAGGTTTTGGCTCTAGATATACGTATCCAAAATCTGCGATAATATCTAAATATAAGATATATCTACAGCCGAATGCCGGAATATGATTCGGTGGTAATCACTTTTCTCGATTTGTGTTCAGCTTTCTCAGAGATCACACTAGACATGTTATTAAAGATGGGATTTCATCATATGAGTTAAAGTTGTTTCGAATTTTATTTCTCATTTTCATTAACAACATCCAACTTATAATTATACCTACTCTATTGCAGATGACAGTAAGCATTTGTCATTCATATTATTTTAATTATAGGCCGAGCGTTTTGGAAATTGCAGCGAAAAGATTTAATATGAACGACACAATCACATCCCTACCTCCGAATGGGATTGTGTGAATAGAATCGATTTTAAGAGAAGATCCAATGTTGTTTATTGGCACACAAACGCAGCAATAATATTACGCCATCTGTGCTACGGGTGGTGTAAATACCAGCGAGTCAGAAGCCGTTGATGTTCTAGGGATGAGAACGCAATGTGATATTGGTTGGAACCAGCATAATTTTCAAGCAAAAAAAAAATCATTTAAGTACCTCGGTTTTTTAAGATGGTGCAAGAAATATTTCACTCCATCTGCTATCGTTATATCCAATCGAGAATAGAATATAAATCTCATGTCTCTCATCTCTCTAAGTCAATTCAGATACTTCCCGACTCTATTTATTAATTAGAGCATCATCGCCATGCGTTTTGTGTTTCACTGTTTTACTGCTACTTTAACCGTATCTGCTTTGAGAAAAGTGAAGAGCCTGATTTCCGAAAATCTCATGTTTAACACACGTCTATCACGTAGAGCGCATCCGTCTGCTTTCGATTGGCCAGTTACATCACTTTCGTACAATGCGTAACCGAATTCGTCCTTTACCTAAGTTTTTGTTGGTGGAGTTTCCTTTTTTCCCGTTAGCTATAACATAAATAGATTTAAATATAATGTCCACAAACACTACTCCCCTATTTCACCTTTCAATAAACTTTTTTTTCTAGTTTCAACACAATTCTCTGCATGATTACGAGCTATTCCCTAAGTGTTGGGGGTAAATTTAAAACAAAAAAAGTTTCAAAGGGGAAAAAAATAAAACATAGCTGAGAAGTAGAAAGCGATTCCTCCCAAAAAGACTTTGCAGAAAGTACAAAATGACGAAATCAATTCTACATCTGACTACAACCAGAACGCTACATGTACTCCACTTTGAACAGAATCCCTCTGATATTTAAAGAATTTATAAAAGATCCATACAAGTCAACGATAGGTTTCCACACGTCATTCGATTTTAAAATTAGCACTCATACAATTCAATGAAGAACTTTGGCAGCAGGAACTAAATCTTAAAGATCTCCAAAATGACCACTGATTTCACAAAAAATAATAAAGACGCCGTGAAATTGCATTGACATTTACATTACATTTTAATTGGACTCGAGAGCAATGAAGCAAGGTTTTGGTTTCCCGTTAATTCAAAGTTAATATACTCAATATACTACTTTAGACGGAATGCCAATACTATGATAATTACGTTATTTGAATAAAATTTCATGGAAACTTTTATGTACAGTGCTTAACAAAACAAGCGAAACTTTTACAAAATTTTATTTATGTGTTCTAATCGGACGAAAATTTAAAAATCTTCTTAAGAAATTAGCAAAATTTTTGTGCAGTTTATTAATATGTGGTGTTATTAACATCTCCGTATTTTAAAAATTTAAAAAACTTTATAATTCAGGAATTAAAAAAAAATTAAAATAATCTCTGTGTTGGCAAAACAATGGATACTTTTATGATTCTGCACGAAAATGGACTAAAAAAATATTTAAATAAACAATTAATAAAAGCACATAATGATTACCGTTATTTTATGTTTTTTATTCTTTCATATTTTCTAATAATGGCTGAAGTAAAGATTAGTGAGGACTTAGACTTAGAATAATAAGCGATTTTAATACTGGATTTAAGCAAAAAACAATTTGTCATCAATGTTAAATCTCATTATTTGGGAGGAAACCGTCTATAAATATAATATATTAATATATATATTATTACATATTAATATATGTATATATATGTATATATATGTTAGAGATCTAGTTGTGCCAGTTCAGAATTAGAAAATTAAATTTCCTGTCCAAACAATATTTTGCAGGAAGATAATTGATGTTCGATGCGTTTGGGGGATTAACTTCGAAAATAGAAGAAAGACCAGAAAGCATGATGCGCCATCGAGACATGGAATGGAGTCTATCGCGGCGAGTTTGGCTATTTGTTTAGCAATAGCACAGTGGGATTCCAGTCAAGCATTGCGAACAATGCTGTTGTCGCAGTGGTATGTAGAGCACCGTTGAGATCTTCTGATATTATATTGTGTACTTAGAGCAGTCCACTAGAAAGCAGTTCAATATAGGAGGTTGGGTACGATGACCGCAGCTAACTGTTCTTCTACAGCAGTAAGCAGCGCCGGCCGCTTTGCGTGCCCTAGCATCCAGGATTGCTTTCCAGTTGAGTTTGGAGTCGAGGATCAGTCATAAATAATTAAACTCAACTTGAGTCTGGTCGCACTTATACTAGAAAGGGTGAAGATCAGAATTGTATCGTTCATGGAGTAGTTGACAGACAGCTCAAATTCCCTGCGCCAATTTAATAATATCGACAGCGTAAAATTAAATCTATCGGATAGAGTCTGTGAACACATTTCCGACGCAGCAATGGCAATGTCGTCAGCGTAAGCTATAGTGCTACTACCAGATGATTCAAGATTCTTCAAGAGCGAGTAGACTGTGAGATTCCAGAGAAGTGGTGAGAGATCACTGGGGACTTGAGTGGTTCAAAGGATCAACAATCGTGGATTGGGGTTAGAATTAGGGGAGGGTAACTTTCAGATGGAGGCTCATTGATCTTTCACAAGTGTGACACTACCAGGAAAGTAGAAGCTCAAGGAAAAGCTCAAGCGTCTCTGAAATGGCCTTAAAAACTGCCCATTCACCAGTGGTTTTCGCCATGTTCAAGAGGCTTCCATTTGAACGGCAGCGAACATCAACTTCCTGGACCCACCAGGGCGGTGATATGGCCCCCAACTTAAGGGCCGCGGACAGTTTGTCCACTCGCCTTTCTATATCGAAACGGTTGCGGAAGTCTCGGGAAGACAGAATGACAATTTTACCATGAAGAGGGATCAATTAGAGTTTCTTCTATTGACCGGAAGGTTCGGCCTGGGTGGAGAATCTGCCATGCAAATATTGAAGATAATGTATCTAAGATCCGAGATGGAGCGTTCCTAAGATACAAACTTTTTTTGAGATAGAGAAATCCGAGCTAATCAGGGTAATGTCCAGTACTTCCTTTTTACTAGAGTTGAAGAATGTTGGTTCTTCACCCCTATTAGCGACATCTAAATTATTAGCAATAATAAAATCGAAGAGACACTCACCACGTCCGTTTATGCTGCAACCAGTTGATGGGTTCTTGCGGGAAGGGATTGAGCATAGTCATGTGCGAAGTACGAGGATGTGATCTAGAGGACCGCCGAGCTAATCTTGACGGCCATCGTGGTAGTGTCCATTGACTATATCTGTTGAGAAGAAAACCATTAATATTAGTCTTAACCATTACACTATTCCTAGGCAATTACACAAGTCCTATGGCTTCAAAATTTGTTAACAAAAGCTATAATTTTGAAATAATACTCAGAGTTCTCCAAAAGAATGAGTTCCTCATTCCTACTTTGGGAAAAAAATTTCTTGCTGGTTGTCTTGTGAAAATATTTGGAGAAAACTCGATCAGGAGATGAATCCGTAACTATAATGTCAAATATAGTAAAAAGTTCATAATAGCATGGGATGCTGGTGTCAGTAAATTCTATTTTGTTTAAGAAAATATGAATAAAATGCAGTACCTATTCCAAAATTTTCAAAGAAAACCTAGTATAAAGTGGCAAAATGCTGGGAATAAACCACATCAGGGTAATAATCCTGAAATCAAAAGATTTGATCATCATTGAAATTCTGTGGCAAAAACTAAAAATTGAAATATTTCGAACCAAGCTGAGCTGAAGAATACAGTATTAGAGGTGCAGAATAAATGAAGTCCCCAACATGCAAAAAAGCTCGCTAAAGCTGTACCAAAGCATCATAAAAATATCAATCCCCAAGAGTACTATCCAACTAATTATTGAAAACATTTTCATTTTTCTCTATGATTTATTTAACGTACAAATGATTAAAATGACCATTTTTCATTGCAATCAGAATTTATTATTTTTTTTATAACACTTAATCTTAAATACTTTAAATCCTTAACTGGATTTATATTTTTTGTTTACTTATCGTTTAAATAAATTAAGCTGACTGACTTAAAATTTAAATTTAATACAGCTTTTAGTTTTTTTTGTGTGCGTTTAAGTCCTTAATGGCAAGTGGACCAATTCTTGATCCACTGTATATGTATATGTGGGCAGGTATTGGTAACAGTGTTAAGATCTTTTATTTTTTCTTTTACACTTGATGCCGTCTTTTTTTCTATTAAATTAAATTTTCTTACAAAACAAGTAATTTTTAGTGAAAGTGGACGCATAGTTAAAACCTTTTTATTTTTACTACTTAAATAATGTATATTTGATACGTAATTTTGTTTGATATAGGCAAATTTATTAGGGTGTTTTAATTAATATCAGCAAAAATTTATATAAAAATGAATCATCAGATATGGAAAAAGCGCTAAGAGTAAGGTAATACTTTATCACAAAAATTAACGGGAAGACGGCAATTGAAATTTCGCAGTGACTTGGTTTCTCTACTAGAGTGAATTGAAAATGGGTCAGTTATAGCTAACGAACAATTTGGTTTGAAAAAACAACACAGTACAGTACATCAAATTAACCGCGTCGTAAAAACTTAACAAGAAATCTACAGAAATGATAGTTTTGGATGTAGAAAAAGTGGATTTCCTTATGAAGAGAACTTATTCAGCAGCAGTAAATATTACACTATCGTCTCCTAAATCGTTCACAATCGGTTTACTTCAGGGCTCAATAATATCCCCATTAATATATTTAATTTATACTTCCGATTTATCTTCTCCTAGTTTCTTAAAAGTTGCGTACTATGCAGACTACACTACTCTTTTAACTTCATGCAAACTCACGAAGGCGCTAATAAAGCAAATGGAAAGAAGTTTCGAGGCTTACAGAATGTACTTTTACAAATAGAAAATAAAAATGAAAACCAACAAAACCCAAGCCATTATATTTTCGTACAACAACTATCCTAAACCTCTACCCACTCGTCAACTTAGTTTTTAGAGAATATTGTTAAATATCTAGATATGTGTCTCGATAAAAAGCTTAATTATGGACTTGCATTAAGGAAACTTGTCAAAAATGTCTTAAAATGTCAAAAATGTCTTAAGACTTGCATCCAAGTCTGCGTAATGGATCGGCACTAAACGTGAAAAATTAGAATTTGATATTTAAAAGTTTAATCAGGCCAGCCTTGACTTATGCTAGTCCCATATGGTATAAGGCAGCAAATCCGCACCTAAAAAAATTCAAATAATTCAAAATAAATGCCTTAAGATTATAACAACAGACATTGGAGATACTCCAAGCAGCTTCTTCACAAGGAAACCGGCTATGAGCTAATTGATGATTTCATAAAAAGAATTAATTGGGCAATTCACACGACTTTGTATCGTGTATGTTGTATTGAATACATTTGTTTGTTTGTGAACGCTCAATGCTATGCTGTATTGTGTATCCCGTGGCATTCAAACAATTTGATAGCCCGAAACCAACACAACTTTTTAAAAACATATGAAAACATATACACATTTTTTCATTCACACAATCTGATAGCACGAAACCAATACAACTTTTAAAAACATATGGAAAAAATGTGTATAAGTGTATCGGATTTTTGTATGATAAATATCAACAACAATCATACACTGTTGTGTGTTCTTCCAATAATACAATGAATACAACGATACAACGGCTTGTGTGAATTGACCAAATAACAAATATAACGAAGGTATCGAAAATTCTTTTTATCAAGTGATAAGGGAATGTCTAGAATCGCCCTGAGGTAAAATTTCAGTTAAAATTAGCAAATTGAAAATTGTTTAAACTGCCTTCGGATATTTTAGATGTATGTATGTATACTTATAAATGTTCTAAATATATTTAAACTATATATCTTTGTCAGATAAGGATTTTCCTATTTTTCCCTTGAATATCATTAAAAATTAAAATAAAAACTTATCAATATCTGGGATTATATCAATAATTCTGATGTAATATCTTAAGATAAAATTTTGAAAAACTGTAAATATGGAAATAAAATCTGTAAATAAAGATGAATTTTAAAATGAAATGAAAAATCTAACAAAGTAAAACTTATATTGTCATATTTCAAGCAAGCTTTTGGGTCTCCTGATTATATTGTTACTATTATTATTATTATAGTACGTATTCGCAATTAACCAACATTCATAGTTTTCGAACCCTGGTGAAAGAAATAAATGTTATCACATCTTACACGCACTTTACATGTTACAATCCTTTCTCTAAGAAGCTTAAACATTTGCGTCTTAAAGAAAATCACAATGCGATCGTTCAACATTTTTGACACTGTTAATAGCCCTGAAAATTGTTATCGTTAATATCTTTTCTAATTATAATGTATAGTAAATACAGCAAGGAAACTGTACATTAAATTTTCATTACATAAATAAACACCTTCGATGCTATACAATAAGCAATAATGTGTAAAACAGTTACGAGTACGTACGTGGATATGTATATTCTTAAGTTAACATTTGGACTTTAATTTTGCACATGTAGTTAACAGTTTCTTCCGTTTAAATGATAATTCTAGGCGAATGGCTTTGCAATGTTATTTTATAAATGATATTAATCAAAAAAAAAAAAAAACAGAAGAAAAAAAATTGTGTTTGCCTCTTGTCTAATGTACTGCGATTTGGTGGGCAGCAAGCGTGGAAACCGTTGGAAAACAACATGCTAGCAACATTTAAAAACCATCGAAGTCCATGTGTGGGAAGCACTAAGCGTTAAATTTTAGCCGTTTCTGACAGTTTTAAAACGACACGACACAGTGGCGACAATTTTATAAGAAATAAATCATGAAAATCAACACGATGCGCTCTACGGTTGCTTCTTTCCATGCTTTTCTTTCATTTATTTTCTTAGATAAAACTACTATTCATTTTAAATATTTATTTTCTTTTTGCATTTGTTTTTCTTTATATTTTTTTTATTAAATTTTTTTTCTTTTAATTTCATTTTGTTGTAAAGTATGGTTAGTTTTATTCATAGTATGATTTCTATTCAATTTAAACTTACATACAAAATCAAAGTGAACTTCATCAACCGCAACAATCCACCAAATCAACGACGAGCAAAGAAACGAATGAACAAATTAAAGAAAACGGCATCATCTTCACTATGACTCCCTTCATACTCTGTATTGATTTACTCCAGTCCGATGTTTACAATATAAGTGTAACCATACCAATTGATATGCACTAGTATGTAGACACACATACATGCATACATATGTATGTATATATAACTTCTTGAGTTTAAAGACAATCCATTGTCATAATCATTATCACTAAAATTGTTTGTGTTGCCGTTGACGTTGGCGTCTTCACAAATGGTTTTTTTTTTCAATATTTGAAATGATTTACTTTCGACTTTTGCCGAAATCACGAAAACATCTAATCATCTTCTGCACGATCAAATGCAGCAGCAGTCTACATCTTGCTGCACATTTATCTCATGAAAGTCGAACAACAAAACAAATATGAAATGTTAGACACTTATGGAGTGCTTTTTTTTGACTGGATATCGAACATCAGGAAACTTGAAGAATTTAAAATTTGATACACAATATCAGTTAGAAATATTTTATTTAATAAAAAAAATGAAAGAAAATACAAATGCAAAAAATTAATTTTAAAATTTTATAATTAACCTTAATTTTATATAAACTAATCTATCAATCAAGCGGTTGCGTTTTGCTACCCTAACATAATTGCAAATACTATTTTCCAATGTGACATACATAAATACGCTGTGATATCATTATTGGAAAGTCATAGAAAACAAAAATATTTGCCATATTGTTTTCGAATAATATTATCATGCACAATTGTGTTTGTATTTGAGACGATGATAGCTGTAAATGAAATTAAGCAGATAATACAATATATTAATCTAAAAAGTTATCATTTATCACATTTGAGGTTCAATAAAATATTTCGTCAAGAACACAAACTCTAAAAAATTACGCATATCCCATATAAAAATGTCGGATCTCAAAATTTGCGAAACGTGGTACAAAAACATTTTTGGCTTACTAATCTTTCTATTTCTACATCGCTGCGTGGTTCTATTTATTTACAGTATTCCCCGGATATAATAATTCCCCACTTAGGAGCACTGAAACTTATGCAATCTTGATTTTTGTTTTAAAATGTATTAAAATTATTTCGATATACAGTAAAAAAGAAAAGTCTACATACAACAGTGTGTGTAGGGTTTTTAATGCTAATTTTTATTCTTCTTTCCAATAATTTCTTTCATATTCGTTTTGCTCTTAAAACGGTTTTGATTGTAAATGCCTTAGTGCCTAATGCATTCCCCTTTTAAGGATTCCCCGCTTATAAACGCGAAAAAATTTGAAACAACTTTCTTTCCAAAATTGGTCCATTTACTAGCTCACTCGTTTGGTTAGCACATTGCAATTCCATAGAATGTTTCACATGGTTTCATTCTCCTTGAGGCAGCGCCTGCACTATCCCATACAGAAGGCATTACCAACTGGGGCAACGCATACTCAGCTACTTGATTTCTGATAGAAAACCTACAATCCACCAATGTTCACCTTTCGTAATTTGAAAAGCTTTTCTTCTACTAACTTGACAACAGCCTGATTCAATGCCTATAAAACGCGGATCCATCTAATAAAGCAATTTCTTCGCAGTGATCCCAAAGCGAGACGGGGACCCTGCAAATTACAACTTTCTTTACCACACTGAGTTATAGAAGATGGTCAAAACATTTTCCGAACAACCAACATCCCATCAAATACGAATTCATAGACAGCAATGAGACAAATAGTATTCTATCAGCTTGAATGACACGCAGCTATTTGATCTCAGGTGCGATAAGCACTGTACTGTAATCATTTTCGAAAGTGCTTATATCCGGGGAATACTGTATATATGGTATATACAGTGGTGGTCAAAACATTTTTACATACATTTGTGGTTTGCTTTACTTATTTTTTATTACTTATTTTTAAAATATTATTGTTTAAATTACTGTTCGTCGCTAAAATCAAAAGTATTGAAAGACTTTAAAAATGAATTTTCTAAAAAAGTAATTTCTATAAAAAATGATATTCGTAAAGCAACAATTTGTCGCGTAATTAAACGTGGAAACATGCAAACACTACATAAAGATGAAATTCCTCGTGTAGCAACTGAAGATCAAAAAACTAAGAATTTTTTTATGAAATTTCCAAAGCTGTCGTCAGAGAGGCAAAAACAGAAATCCCCTTAACCATTAGTCTATTCACTATAAAAAGGAGAGCCTGCAAATACGGTCCTAGAAGCTACATATGCACCAAAAAACCCTAAGTGTCAGAAAAAACCGCAGAGCTCGTCTAAATTTTGCTAGAACTCATTCATATTGGACTCCACAGCAACGGAAAAATGTGCTATGGCCGGATCAGGTGAAAGATATTATATTCGACGAACTCGGGGTAAAAAGTTTAATCCAAGGTATACAACCGCCACAATTAAGCTTGTAGGAGGAAATATCATGGTGTGGGGATGTTTTTTGGGACATAGGATAGATCCAATTCACCGCGTTACTGACACAATGACAGCCACAATCTACAGAGACCTCCTAAGGTCAGTTATGCTTCTGTACGGTGAATGGAAAATGCCGCTTTCATGGATACTCCACCAATACGATGATCCTAAACACAAGGCTAAGGTTGTTAAACCTTAGCTGGAAGAACACTAAATTCCCATTATGTCCTGACCTTCGCAACTTTCTGATCTCAACCCGATTGTGAACATGTGGATAATTGCCAGCGCAGCCTCTGGATCGGATGCGGAAATCATCGCCAACTCGTACTAGACCGAAGATTTTACGTAGTACTATTCTCTCTAACACTCTCAAGGGTGCTGCATCAGTGCTTAATAAGGTCCATGCCTCTGCGCCATAAAGAAGTACGGGTAGGATGAGCGTCTTGTAGAGTGTTAGTTTTGTCGTACGAGAGAGGTCTCTGCTACTCAATTGCCTATTGAGACCACAGTAGCACATGTTGGCAAGAGTGATCCTACGTTTGATCTCCAGACTGCCATCATTTTTGGTGGTAACGGCGGAGCCAAGATAAATAAATTCCTTGACTGTATCAATGTCGTCAGCGTACGCAAGCAACTGGACACTTTTTGAAAAATAGTGCCATTGCGATGCACTCAAGCCTTTCGTAGAACACTCTCCACGACGAAGTTGAAGAGGTCGCATGATAAGGGGTCGCCTTGTCTGAAACCTCGAACGGTATCAAAAGATTCGATGAGGGCCATTTCTACCTTTACGGAGCTGCAGGTATACCGAGCTCAGACATTGCGGCAATCCCTTATGGGACTATCGAAGGCAGCCTTATAGTCGACAAAAACATGGTGTGTGTCGACTTGTTTTTCGCGGGTCTTTTCCAGGATTTAACGTAGTGTGAAGATCTGGTCGATGATGGACTTGCCAAGTCTGAAGCCGCACTGATAAGGTCCAATCAGTGTTTTGACGAGTGGATTCAGTCGTTCACACAATACGCCTGTAAGAACCTTATATGCGATAGGGAGAAGGCTTATACCCCTCTAGTTGGCGCATATCGTAGGGTCTCCCTTTTCAGGACAGGACAGAGGACACTGAGATTCCAATCGTTGGGCATACTTTCCTCTAGTCATATTTTATAAATAAGCTGCTGCATGCGCCCTACCAACTCATTACATCCGGCCTTAAACAATTCAGCGGGGAGGCCATCAGGAGCTGCCGCTTTATTGTTTTTAAGACGCATAATCGCGACTTTGACCTCTTCATGGCTAGGGTGCGGAATATCCCAGCCGTCATCATCGATCGGGTTCGGAACATCATCTCTAAAGGCGGTATTGGTGTCGTCATCGCCTTGTAGCAGTGTAGAGAAGTGTTTCCTCCATAACCTCAGCACCCCCTTCGGATCTGTTACCAAGTTTCCATTCTCATCTTTGCAGGAATACACTCCGGGCTTATGACCCTCGGGGAGGCACTTAATATTTTGATAGAATTTTCGAGCGTCATTCCCACATCTCGACTTCCTCACATTCACGCTCCCACTTTTTGCGTCTGAAAAGGCGTCTCTCATCCCTTCTCCTCTTTCTATAGTTCACGACATTGGCTCGTGTAGCGGCTGACAGCAAGGTTTTTTGTATGCGGCGTTTTTCGCTGCAGCCGCCTCACGACTCTCCTCGCCGTACCATTGATTTCGTTGGGGTGGGCGCTCGAAACCAAGGACTGTTTCTGCAGCAGTGCGCAAGGAGTGGGAGATGTTTACCCACTGTCCGCGAATGTCGTTGGGATTAGATGGGGAACGACGGAACTTATCCGAGAGTTGAGCGGAGAACGCTTCAGCTGTCCTTTGTGATCGCAGCTTCTTAAAGTCCAGCTTTCAGAATGCATTAGAGAGCGCAGACCTCGAGGCGCTAATGCGCATTCGAAACTTGGCTGCGACACAGCCTTGAACACAGAGACAAGGTGGCGAAGTCTCTTATTAACCACAAATCCGCATCCGAATTCAACATGGCAGTTGTAATATACATGGCAAGATGCCATCCTTTTGCTTTCTTGAACTATCCATTACATTTCCTGTATGGCAGTGATGTCAGTCCTACATTTAATGAGGGCATCATTGGGCTTTAATCGTTGTCCTTTAAACGTTTGCCGTGATCGTCTACTTTTGAAGGGATATTTTTAGAGACTATTGTTGTGGTTTTCATTGGATGTAGTTTTTTTCGTGGTGGGTTCCAAGCTCTACGCACAACCCTGATTTAACGTCCAGGGGATTGGACTTCGCTGCACGCATTAGTTAACATCTATCGGGTACTACAATGCCATCCAAGAGCGGCCATGAGGAGGCTGCTTGTCAACTTGAATACAGCAAGACAAGAATCGTCCTGGTGGTCGCCACGTTGACCACAGTTAGAAACTTTACCTTGTTTGCATGCATTCCATCCCTCCTAATATATATTGTTACGAAAATGAAAAATCTAGATACCAGAGTTTTGCTTTTACGTTGCTTAACATTAAAATTAAAAAGCTATAAGAACAAAACAATGCAGTCAACAAACCTGTTTACAAATTATCGTAGTGCTTAATGTAACAACAAACACCAGCATAAAAAATGGTAAAGAAGTAAACAAAAATAAGCAAACAACACTACAAGAATAAATGTAAACAAAATACACAAACAACACTACAATAAAAAATGGTAAACAATGATGTTTACATTTGTAGAGTTTGCGAGAAGGCGAAGTCATGAACATTCGCCTTCTAGAACATTCATCGGACTCTGCCATATAAAAGGAAAGGGAAAGCAGGCGACTGAGTTAATGAAGTTCAGGAAGTCTTGTGTGAAGAAGCGGTGTGTTTGAAGAGAGTAATCGTGGTGTGAAGATCTCCGTTACGAATATCTGTCGAATAATTGTCTAGTAATTATTATTGCTTATGTAAAGGGTATAAACAGAGGAATAACAAAAAAGGCAATTGTTGTTGTTTACATAAAGTTGTGAACAGTGACACACAGAATTGTGAAATTTATTTTTATTTTATTTGCAATCTACGAGCTCATATTTTATATATAGCTTTTAAAAACGTTTAAAATATGAGCTCGTAGACATGATTTGTACCAACCGTGATTACCTGTGCCAATTGTTCTGCAGGAGAATAGCTTGGAAGATTATCCAACAAAGTGTTACACTTAGGTGGAGAAAGAATTTGCTAAATATTTGCCTTTCGTACAATTGGATTTCGATACAGTGTACTCTCTTCTAAAGGACATCTCTCTTTAGCGGACACTTTCCATAAACGGACACTTTTTCAATACCAAAAACATTGTAAGGGATTATTAAAATATTTTCTTCTTAAACGGATAACCCTCTCATAATTGGACACGGACACTTTTTTCCGCATAATCGGACAGCTTTCAGCACTGTAAAACAGTAGATATCATTAAAATTCATAAAAATTAAAAACTTAGTGTGTTCAAGTTAGCAAAGACACTAACACACGAGCTGTTTGCATTAAAAAAAAAGATCTTTTTTAGAATTAGGAGATACTGATATCAATCTAAAAATGTATAAAGTATGCTGAATCCTAAAGGTCTTAACATTGATAAATCGTACGAATGTTTTTGAAGGCTAGAAATAAGGGCATTCTTCTATCGGGCAGACTTATAGGGTGTAAGGTCAAGAAAATTTGTAGTGAAACTTATGGTGTTTTCTTTTATACAAAGAAAATATCACCCTCTTTCAAAGTGCATTAAGAAATTGCTGACCAACCTTGTTATAATTTAACTTTTTATTTGAGAAGAACATAACAGGGTATGCCCTGTGTTTACCACTTATTAAGAAAATGAATGAGGAAATGCAAATTTGTTCAAAAGCTGATTTATTTCAATTTTCGGAAATAAAATAGATGCAGCAATATTCATATCGTTAGTATAATTCGCAAAGACGCTAAGCCTACTTTTTTCCAAAATTGAGATTTTAATGCAAAACGATAACATTATACAAACTACATATTTTACGACAACAAAAAATGTCATTACGTAGTTTAAAGTTGCTGTAATTTTGTGGTTTGCAAAAACGGTAAGTCCACAAAGCTACGAAAAAAATTAAAAGCTCGTGCTAACTCCACGAATATTATTTATTAATTATTATTCATTTTTGATCTAGGTCATTTAAAGAGAGCTATTTTGTAAAAATAATTGCGTTTAAAAAGTTTACAAATTTTAAAAACTGAAAAAGCTACTATGTTTTTTGTGTCTCCTGTAAAATTTCAAAAAAGGGACTTAACACAATTGCGAATTCGACTAACGATATTTTTTCTTTTTTTCAAAAAAAGGTTTTAGATTAAAAATATATTGTATTTTTTGAATTGTTTTCAATAAAATATGCAAATATGAAAAAGGTGTTGCTAGATCTCTAATTTTTAGACTTCATTTTTTGAGCGCTTTTTTTAATAACAAAAAAATGTTTAACACTGTTCTAAAACTGAATGCAATTTTTTTATATTACTGACTATATACTAGTTTTAATATTGTAATGTTTCCTTAAGGTTACTCCACAAAACAATGAAAAAATTAACTTCAAAATTGGATAACGATACCTTTCTAAATTTCACCTGGTAGCCCTATAAATAAACAAAAGTCATCTGCTTTACAGGGTACTATCAGCAATCTCGATTTATACAGGGCATAAAATGCAATGCCCTCTACCATTGGCAATTGCGAATTATTTAGAATAAAACATACCACCCTTTTATAGGGCGAAACATTTTTAATAAACAAACACAATCTTGATTTTTTTTTTTTTTTAGTAAAATGCACATTTTTTTGGTAGGAGAGAAAACACCATTAATCACGTCGATTTTAGTGCAGCACATGGTTCGCTAGACAGGTTCAAAAACAGCACAGCATAATCTTTCGGAGAAGCCGCTAGCTTAAATATCAAAAGTTTTATCAAAAAATTGCCATCTTTGATTGAAGGATATGATTTCCGAGGTATTTATAATGCTAATGAGACTGGTTTTTTTCATATTACATACATACATAATTTGACATTACAACCCTTCAGTCAGGATTACGGCCTAGCTTCTCACACCACTCATGTTGTGTGCGTTAATTTTATACGTGAGTGGCGGGACCTACAGTTTAACGTCGACTCCGAACGACAGAATTTTGAGAAACTTTTTCATGGCAGTTTATTTTACTCTCAGAGTTTTTGCCAGAAATCTGCTGAGAGGAAGTCGCCGAAGAAATATTTTTTTTTCATGTTTCATTTTTGATGTCTGACCTGGGATACGAACCCGGGCTTTACGAATAGTAAGCCAACACACTACCTACTACACCACGGCGACTTTTTTCATATTAAAAGGTGAAAAATGCTAAGGACAGACTCACGATTTTCACTGTACCCATATGGCTGGAGAAAAAGAACGCCTTTTTTTATTGGGAAAGCTGCAAAAGTTATGGCGTTTTGCAACATTAATATGTTTTTTTTATTAATTTATTGGATGACTTCTGATTTGATGACTGAATTCCTAAGGCAGTTCGATAGAAAGATGAGATATTCTTGCAACCTCAACCCTGTTTTTAGAAAATGTAGCTTCTTATCCTTGTAACATAAAAGTGAAAAAATCTTAAAACTATTTTCTTCCCAGCGAACACAACATCATTACACCAGCCCCTGATTTAGCTTTGGACTCATCAAAACCTTCTTTGGACTTATCAAATCCTGCTTTGGACTTATCAAAACCTATTAAACAAAGCGTGGAAGCAAGTAAGTGCGCAGACAGTGAAATATTGTTTCAGAAAAGCTGGTTTTAAAAATAATGATATCACAAATGATGGTGGCTGTTGAAGAGGAGAAGATAAGCTTCCACTATCAACGCTTATTCAGTTAACCAATATCATTAATCGAGTTCAGAGCTATATCCATGTTGATCTGCAAGATTATATCAATTTAGATAATGGCATACTTATTAACGACGAAATGTGGAAAGCATTAGTACTGAAATATTAATAGCTTTCCACGAAACACTGGTAAATTCATCTGAAAACGAGCTATAAACTGAATTAAATAGCCTTATTTAAGCATTAGAAAACTAAAAGCATTTTCTTTATATCACAGCGACCTAGGAGATGTTAAAAACTGTTTGATTTTCAAATGAAAAATATTGAATTTAAAGAAATCCAGTTGAATATGTATCTGGTCTTAGAAACTTTTTTCTTTTTTATTCGCAAAAATATGAACGAAAAATATTGTTTACTTTGGCTTATTATTATTTTTCTTTTATCACAAGAATATTAATGAAAATCCAATTTTGTCTTATTTGTATATGTATGTTGTATTCAATACACTTTTTGTTTGTGAACGCACAATATTATGTTGTATTGTGTATTTCGTTTTACAAACGTCAAAAAGCGATAAGAAGAAAAATAACATTATTAATAATTTGATGTTCAAGCAGCAAAATGAAAAATATTGCGGAAAAAAGTAAATTTAATATTTTGTGTGCGAAAAATTAATTATTAAGATGTTAATTGTTGACTTAAGTTGGATGGAAAATATTTTGTACTGATAGCACGTAACCAATACAACTTTTAAAAACATATTCTTTGATGTACTTCCATAGCACTTTCATTTATAAGATTATTATCTTGTTGTGCTATGACTAATAACAAATAAATAAATAAATAAATAAATATGAAAAAAATGTGTATAAGTGTATCGGATTTTTATATGAAAATTATCAACAACAAGCATACACTGTTGTATATTTGTCCAACAATACCACCATACAACGATACAAGGGCTTGTGTGAATTGCCCAATTATTTTCTACATTATAACTTTCATGTCGGTGCTGCATAAGTTTATGGATATGTGTCTCGGACCTGCTACGAATCTCTTCAAGAACAGAATTAACGCCGAAGTCTCTGTGTCTAACCGATACTGCTATTAAAATGGTCCTTACCACTGTGGAAACTCTGAATGACTTCAATAAACTGGTATTTGGCTGTAAAGCATTAATTTATTAAATACAAAAAGTTTTTACCGATTTCTTACCGATTAGTTAATTCAAATTCCTTTGCGTTAAATCGTGCTTTTCTTTCTTAGCATGTACTTTAAAATGTACCATAGCATTCACCATTTCTGGATATTTCGCTGTGTTCGCATATGGTACTTGCTTTCTATCCATAAAAACTTGTTGGTTATTGAAATTTTCATTTGTAAAATATTGTGAAAAATTTAATTAATTAAATTAATGAATTAAATTATTTGGAAAAATTAACTTCTTGCCATCCAACTACCATCGTTAGTCTTTGGAGACTCGCCCATAGAACTGATACAACATGCCCAGAGCTTGGGTATTGTTTTTAACAGTCAACTCACCTGGATTAGCCATGTGAATATAATTTGTGGGAAAGCGTATGCAATGCTGAGAAATCAATGTAGAACTCAGTACATTACAAATCTTAATATACGTATTCGCTTGGCGAAAATGTACTTTATTCCTACCCTTTTCTATGGATATGCGCTGTTTGCGGGTCTGGACTCTATCATCAAAAATAAACTTAAGGTTATTTACAACATTTTTGGGGACAACAGACATAGTAGAATTTCGCATGTGTCTTATAAGATCTAAAACATTGGAAAACTATTCGACGCATCGCATGCTGATTTTCCTGCACATACTTATCCACCTTAGGAAACCAAGTCACCTATTTAATAGGTTGTAATTTTCCAGACTCAATAGAGGCAATAGGATAAATTCTGTAATGTATAGGTAACTGGTGTCTGAAAGGCACTTTTAAATAAAGCCAATTCGTTCGTGGAATCAACTTCCGTCAAAAATACAATTAAAGAGAAATTTAATGCAATTTAGGGCTGCAATTTCAATACACTTTTCATTTGGATAAAATTCTTTTGCAGGGCTAAATATTTTTTTATTTCGGTTCAGCGTATAATCACATAATCACAAAACACTCAGGGTCTCGGATGGGTATCGAATCCACGGCCTTGGCATTTGAAGTTTAGCATACTACCAACTAGACCATCGGTTTAAGTAGGATTTAAATAATTGGCAATATTGTTTTGTATAGCAATGCTCATACCAAACATCATTAAAGTCAAACATCATTATATACCGATGAACTACCATCAGAGATTAGCTTTCCTGGTTTAGGAATCACTTTCACTGCGGCTACCTTCCATAGACTTGGAATATGCATTAAATTTATAACAGAAATAAAAATCTGAGTAAGTCGAACAATGGCATTACGTATATGGTAAGTTATTCAGAACCTCTTTAACTATAAGATCATTTAAACGGGTATTTCGTTATCATTGTTACTTTTCACTGACGCAAAATCACGAACAGTCGGCATATAAGTTCTAAAACCTCTTCCACGATATCTGCCAAAAATGTCTAATTGGTCCTTATTCGATTTTGTCCAGCTTCAATCTTTTTTTTCTAACTGTTGATTCTTGAGTTATAGGCAAATTTCTATTCTTTGTCGCTTTCCATAGAGAATAATCTGTTTTATCATCATAAGTTATCTCAGAATTACAATTTTCCAAGTTTTCATATTTAAATTTTTGTATTGTGTAGCATTTTTTTTTTAATTTTTAAATTCGTCTTTATTTACATTACTTATTTACATATATACTTACATTTTCGTTATATTTAATGATATTACAGTGAATTAGATTTGTAATCATAGATATTGATCGTATTTTTAGTCAATATTATTTAAAGGAAAAAGAGGAAAACCTTTATTTGAAAAAAAAAGAAAAGCAAAGATTCAAATTTAATTAGAAAAATATATATGTATGTATATAACTGAATTATATAAAAATAATACACCCTATATATCATTTTCTATTTAATGATTTTTGTTTAAAAAGCTGCCTCAAGCCGACTCACTGCAATCAATCTCTTATCAGTTGATAAGAAGAATTTTCCACATTCTCAAAATATTTTTTATTAAGTGTTTTGATAAAGTCTTCAATTCTGTCACAACCGGTTTCACTGTGAAGAAGCTGTCTCAAGTATCTCCAATGTTTGTTGTTTATTATTTTAAGGCATTTGTTTTGAATTATCTGATGTTTCTTCAGATGACTTTTTGCAGCTTTGTACCAAATGGGACATGCATATGTTAAAGTTGGACGTAAGACACTTTTGAATAACAAATTTTTGTTGCTTTGATTGAGTAATGAGCGTTTATTTAGCATTGACCACAGAGCTTTGAGCGTCTTAAGAGACTTTTTACATGTTTCGTCAATATGTTTTGCAAAATTGAGTTTCTTATCCAAATGCATGCCCAGATACTTTACTTCTTTTTGAATTGTTAGATTCTCATTTTCAAAGTTTAGCTGACGGCTTGGTAATCGTTTGGGAGAGTTATTGTATGGAAATATAATGGCTTGCGTTCTGTTTTAATTTTCCACTTGTATAAATACTTTTTGTAGGCAGCCAATCCCTTTTGAATTTTCTTTTGTAAAGCTTTCGTGAGTTTGCTTGAAGTAATAAGGGCAGTATCATCCGCGTAATATGCAGTTTTCAAGTATAAATTGAATACAATAAAGGTGACAATATTGAACCCTGTGGTAAACCTGATGTGACTAATTTTGAAGAGGAAAAAGTTTCATTAACTGCCACAACAAATGATCTGTCATCAAGAAAATCTGCAGCAAGCCTGCACAGATATCTTGGTATATTAGTCTGGGGCAATTTGTATACAAGTCCATTATGCCAAGTCCAAAATGATTAAACCAGTAGATTTTTTTATCCGCTTATTAGTTTTGATTATATTAACTATTCTATTAATCTGGTGTACTGCACTGTGTTGTTTCTTAAAACCAAATTGTTCATTAGCTATTATCGATGTGTTTGATATGGCAACACACAAACGATTATGAATGATTTTTTCATAAAGTTTACCCAAATTACTCAGTAAACTGATAGGTCTATAATTGCATAGATTGTTCTTAGGCTTATTTGGCTTTGGAATGGCAATAACTTTAGCTTTTTTAAACACTTTTGGAAAGTAGTTTAATTGTAAGCAGTTATTAAAAATAATCTTTAGTAATTTCACTGCCTTTGGAGGTAGATTTTTAATCAAAACATTAGAGACACCATCCAGACCAGGTGATTTTGATGCCTTTAGTGATCTCAATTACCGATGTGAGAGCCAAGCCTTCAGGTTCGATATCTGACGCCTTAAACAGATTGACTTTGGAGTTGACAATTTTGTCAATGGAGTGTTTGTAAGTTGAAGTAAGACTATTTGAAACTGAAAAGGTATCGGACAGGAGTTCTGCTTTTTCATCATCAGTATCAATCTTTCTGTTGTCTTGGGTAAAATGTGATATTTTTTTTTGTTTTTAATCCTTCTTAACCTTAGAGTCTGTGTAGCATTAATTAATAATGATTTATAATATGGTGTTTCCATTTCAGACGTAATTTCCGATTCCTTGCTTACATCCTAAGGATATGAAATATTATTGTAGATTTTAGGCTTTTATTGGGTCATACTTTTCCGAGCTGATTTTTGCAAACATTTTATAAATCTTTCTACTTCGTTTTCTATATCCTCAAGATTAATAATTGAATGCTGGTGCTGTATTTAACATACAGTTTCAATCTGTAAATTTATTTACTAATACCGGCTGTATGGTTTTGAGCTGTATATCACACAAGAATGTTAAATAAATTGGCGAGTAATCAGAATTGACATCAAAACCTTGATCTATACTAAGATTTAATTTAGAAACTTTTCTAAATATGAAAAACTCAATTGGATGCGGGATATTATATGGCTCTGATGGCCAATATTTTATACTTCCAGTAGATATTACACTGCATCCACTAACTTTTAAAGATTTATGAATTTCGAAGATGGCAATTTGGATCCTCACTGAATTTGCTTAGAATTAAAATGTTTGTTGATACTGGCTACATTTAATTACATGTCGCGAAACATATGAATCTCGTATTTCACATGTTATAGTAGTGACTTGGAATTCAGGAAAATTGATTTTTTCTTTAAAGTGTTCTCCATTAGATTTAACAAGTATCGCACTTTCAATTATTTTATTATTGCTGGGATGGATTGTGTAACAAAGGTTATATAATTTTCAAATTGTCAGAATACCGAAGCCGCCGTAATCTAGTAGGTAGTGTGTTGGCTTATTAGACGTAATGCCACGGTCTAATCCCCAGGTCAGACATCAAAACTCATGTATAAAATCAACACACACAACATGAGTGGTGTGAGAAGCTAGGTCGTAATCCTGACCGAAGGATTGGATTCAATACGTTCTTTTTAAAGTATTACGTCTAATTCTTTTTTATACTGGTGCAAGCCATTTGCATTCCATTCCGTAATTCTAAGCGACTTTGTCATTGATAAAATAGTTACGTTCTAAAGTTATAAGTCGAAGTTATATGGATTTATTAGAAACTTCAAGATTTTCGAGCTAGGATAAGATTTTTTGCAGTAAATCATTCCCATTTCTATTTTCCTGACTGTCAATCTGTCTTCTATTACTTTATTAATGTCTTTCGATTTAATAAAGGGTCCGCCAAATAACTTTTTTTTTGAAAATGCTTTAAAAAAATCGACTGAATATTTTCTCAAATTTCTTTTTTATTTGAAAGTACAATTCTTCCGGTTAATAATGGAAAGTAATTTCATTCAAATGGCTGCCTCGGCTGGCCATGCAGTAAGCTACACCAAAAGATGCCGGCAAAAAAAAATTATCTTTTCAGATGAAGCTCATTTTGATCTTGGCGGGTATGTAAACAAGCAAAATTGTCGCATTTGGGGCACAGAAAACCCGCACGCATACATTGAAAAGCCGACGCACCCAAAACGAGTCACTGTTTGGTGCAGGTTTTGGTCCAGAGGCATAATTGGGTCATTTTTCTTCGAAAATGAGCAAGGAGTGGCCGTTACAGTCAATGGCGATCGTTATCGGGCCATGTTGAACGAATTTTTGTTCACAAAAATTGAAGAGGAGGATATTGGCAACATTAGGTTTCAACAGGACGGCGCTATGTGCCACACAGCCGAAGCTACACGCGATGTTTTGCGCCCTGTTTTTGAAGATCGCATTATCAGCCGCAGAACTGATTTCGTTTGGCCACCTCGGAGCTGCGTTTTGACACCGTTGGACTATTATTTGTGGGGTGCCGTCAAAGATAAGTTTTACGCCGACAAGCCAGAGACAATTGACGCTTTAAAGGACAATATTCGTGAAGCCATTGGTGAAATACAGCTGCACACAATCGAGAATGTGCTTAAAAATTGGACCGATCGTGTAGGCTACTGCATGGCCAGCCGAGGCAGCCATTTGAATGAAATTATTTTCCATTATTAACCGGAAGGATTGTACTTTCTAATAAAAAAGAAATTTGAGAAAATATTCAGTCGATTTTTTTTAAAGCATTTTCAAAAAAAAAAGTTATTTGGCGGACCCTTTATTATTAATACTGTTACTATATTGAACTTTTCGTGCAGTATTAGGTTTTATCGATGTTTTTCTTTTTTTTTTTTTGGTTTTTCAGCTCTTTTGCAACTATACGTTGTCTATAGTTTGCTGGCTGTCCATCGGCACAATTATCAGCTTCAGATTTAATTGATTCATGCTGACCGTTACATTTAACACATCTGGATTCGATTGAGCAATAATTTTTAGTATTGACGAAGGGATTCGCTTCTTTTGCATTGTGGTACTTGTTCTGGAGGTAGTTTTTGTGCAATTTTTACCACTGTGTTTAATATAGATTTTATCTTATAAATTTTATTAACATCTTGAATCACATCAAAAGTTAGAATAGACATATCCAATGGATATTTTGTTGTAAATTTTAATTTATTTACGACATTTATAATATTTAAGCCCTATGCTAATATATCTGTTCGTATTTCACCTGGAAGAATTTCGAAAATTTTTGGATACATTCAAAGTTTCTTTAATATTTCTGTAACGTTATTGTTAAAATTATTTAACATGTGCTTGTTGTTCAATAGTTTTATTGTTGAACTTTCATTAAATTTCGATTTCATCGTATTATAGAGATTATTGGAATATACATATACAATCGGAGGTATCTTTTTATCGAAAAATTATAATTAAAAAAGGCATAACTGATCCACTCCAATGTCTTAATTGTAGGTTATTGGTGAGGTCTATGGAACCAACAAATGTTACAATTCGAAAAGCGATTACATTCAGAATAAAACAGCATCTATGCTGTTCCATGTACTTATTCGTGAAACTCCCTATGATTCAGAAGAATGATACAATTCTTATACAGGTTGGCAATTTAAACGCAGTTAATTTGCCTCTATTTACCATAATAATAAAGCATCCCCGGAAACTTTCTTAAATCTGTACCAGCAAAGGAACCATCAAGTGAGTCCAGTTACAAATTTAGCTAGCTTGAAACACAACATTGATGAAACGATGAAAACCTTCATGGTTAACATGATCGGTTTGATATACGATATGCGTGGAATGCGGTCTACTTTTATTCTGGAATGCAAATGTCATCTGTCAACATAAAAATTAAATGGAATATTTTCCTAGAGAAAAAGAAATTGAAATAACGTTAGGACGCCTTTTCAGCATGTTCGGTTGTATCTACATTATATGATTTCGAAGACCCTCGAGGCAGAGCATTCGGCGGTTCAAGCGTTCGAATTAAGTCGAGACTGAAATACTATTTGGGCGACGTGTGTGAAGATTACTTACAAGCAACTAACAAATGCGTTGAAAACTTTCAACACAAATGTGTTATATTATCAGTTGATTCATCTCCTAGATTTACGATTACAGAGGACCAATACAGAAATTTATATAATTTTCTGGAACCTTGGCTTTTGGCAGCTGCCTACATGCCAAACATACGTTCTAGAGTTCTCCACACTTTCCTGCTCGGCACGTACAGGAAGAAATTCTCCAAATAGAAACGTGTTTAAATCTGTAGAAAATAAACATTAATAAACAAAAATCCATTGATGTAATATTCATTTTATGTGAAGAAATGTGGCCTCCTTTCGAATGAGTTCGCAAATGTTGCAAAAATATTCTCACGTAAAATATGTCCGCGTTCAGCTGATAGACGCCTAACTTGTAAATTCCATATAGAAGCAAAAATATTGCAAATTAAATTGAAAATCTGAAATATATACCGGTTAATTAGTAGAAACTCACATGTGCAATTTTACTGTGCACCTCTATTGTACAATTCTCTTTTGAAATCAAAATGGAAGTTATGCAGTTCAATTACAGGGACCTGCTACTGCTTTTCACATTGAAAAAATTCAAAGATGTTAAAATGGAATCCATCGTATTATTATAGCTGCACATGATATAACAGCTGATACATTTAAAATCTCGAATATACACAAGGATTTCAACGCACCACAAATAAAAGATTAATAACGACTGTTTTCGTAAATACTATGAGACTAATACTCTGTTCAGTGGAAAGTGATCTGTTAGCAGTACTCCATAAAAATTGTAATTACTCCTTGCAACGATTTTGTTGAAGCATGATTATGGTACGAAATATATGTTGCGGTGTCCTTACATCGGATCCTTTGGCTTTCACATTCTATGAAGCCATTCACATTCATATACTATTTACATACATAATTGGTCATTACAACCCTTCAGTCAGGATTACGACCTAGTTTCTCACACCACTTATGTTGGCTGTGTGATTTTTATACATAAGTGGCGGGACCTTTAAAGTCGACTCCGAACGACAGATTTTTGAGAAACTTTTCATGGCAATTTTATTTATTCTCTACTCACAAAACATAATGCTCCCTACAAACATACGCCAAGCATCATCTATAACTGAGAGGGTAGAATAAGAAATATATATATATATATATGTTCCTCTTACTCCTCTAGGGAACATAGAGGAGTAATTAATAAATTTTCAGGTAACATATTTATTTATCAATTCTCACTAAGCTTCATCTTTTATTAAACACGAAGATAAAGTCTCTGGTACCTCAGGGTAAATAGAGCGACCTATGGCTTGACTACTCTTAAAGTTCCTTAGACCTGCTGTCACATACGTATTTTGTCGGATAGTGGTCAAGCCAACCTTGCTATACAGGTTTGGTGGAAAGTGTGAAAAAATAAATATTACTGAAAACTGATAGACAAATTGCGCAGGCAGCCAGCTGTTCTAATCACCAGTGCACTCTCTTCACGTCACCTTGCCTCCAAATCCGTTCTCGTCCATGAATGTCGGAAATTTCTCAGGAAACATGAAATATGTCTGAAATGTCATGGACAACATAGAACAGTAAACTGTGAAAGTCAGGAAAAAATAATGAAGTGCATTAATTGCTCCAACGTAAATAGTAGGCTAAATATGGGTTTAGATGAGAAACATTTTACAAATGATAAAATGTGTCCCGTATATCAACATAAGTTAAAGATCAAAATGAGAAATTAGAAGAAATACGTGCAGTATATACAAATGTACAGGGTCTTATAATTAATTATATATAAGTTGAAGTGATTGCGTTGACAGAATATCCCGATTTTCTAATATTGTCTGAAACACACTTGACCAAAAACATAGAAGAAAAGGAAATTTCATTACATGGTTATGATAACATATGTTCCTTATCTACGTCATCTAGAACAGGAGGAGTTATTCTATATTTTAAAAGGCACTGGAATGTTACAAAGGCTATTGAGAAAAATGACGATTTAAAATATTGGATGTTATTCTGCAATGCAACTTATGACAAGTACGATATTATAATTGGTGCAATATCTATATATCGATCTATATCGCCCAGCTATAGCGAGTCCGAATTCTGTGATATATTTGAGCAAACAATTGAGGAAATCTGTGATAATGACTGTGATATTTTGATTGCCGGAGATTTTAATATAGACTGGAAGAAAAACTCTTTATATAGACATAGAATTAGAAGTATAATTAATGATAATGGCCTTAGACAATTAGTTAATGAATACACTCGTGTGACGAGAGATTCAAGCACTATAATAGATTACGTGATAACTAATAATTATGAGATAACATCAGAAAACTGTAAGAAGAACAAAATTTCTGACCATGAGATTATTAACATATCATTAGCGGGAAAGGGCAAAATGAACAACGAGACAAAGACCATAAATGTATTTAGATACGATAGGTATACGTTTAGTGCAATGATCAGGGACACCATGAAATATGACGATTGCAAGGATTTGAATCAAAATATTAATTTATTCGATAGCGGCCTGAAGAGTGCAATACAAAGATTAACAATTAGAAAACAGATACATTTGAATAATAAAGTTAATAGATGGTACAACACAGAATTGCAGGCAATGAAGAGAGAGAAAATAATAAAATATTTCAGAGCTAAAATTGAGAATTCTAGTCAGGCTTGGGCTGAATATAAAATAATTAGGAATCGATACAAGGTACAGATTGAAAATAGTAAGAATAGTTACATAAATACGAAAATTGACAATGCATGTACACAGAGGCAAATGTGGAAACAGATTAAAACCCTGGTACTTAATAGGAAAGAAAATTTAACTAAGTCTGTGATATTTGACCAGGTGGAATATAGTGATAACTGTGATATAGTAAATAAGTTTAACACATTTTTTATTAATAGTATAAGTACCATAAGACAGTCGATTGATAAAGTTCAATATGTTAGTCAGATAACGTGTGAACCGAACAATTTATTTAAATTTCGTAGGATAGGCATTGCAGAACTTGAGAACATTGTGAAACAGATGAAGAATAAGCCTGACCATGAAAGTGTCTCAAATAAAATTATAATTGATAATTGGAATATAATAGGAAATGTTTTGCTAAGAATAATTAATACATCATTGGAGACTGGTATATTTCCAGAAAATTGGAAAAGATCAATGATAACACCGATTTTAAAGGTGCCCAAGACAAGAAAATGTGAGGAATTTCGACCCATAAATACACTTAATGTATGTGAAAAAATATTGGAAAAAGTAGTCAAGATACAACTTGAGCAGTTTATTGAGGATCATGGTATATTATCTGAACAACAATCAGGTTTCCGGAAAAAACATTCATGCGAAACTACAGTGAATTATGTTATAAGCGAATGGAAGGCCGTAGAAAAGGAAAATAGAATGATGGCAATATTTCTTGATTTTAAAAGAGCGTTCGAGACTATTGATAGGGATATCATGCTAAAGAAAATTTATATGTATGAAATAAGGGAAATTGAATTAGAATGGTTCAAGTCATATCTTGAAAACAGAACGCAAACAACAAAATTGAATAATACTGTGTCTGAGGAAGCGATTAATAATTTTGGAGTACCGCAAGGTTCAATATTAGGTGCTTTATTGTTTATATTATATATAAATGATATGCCAAAAGTATTGGAAAGATGCAAAATTGTTTTGTACGCTGATGACACTCTTATATATACGGTGACAAATAGCGATAGGGAATGCCAGGATAACATGAAATACGATGTTCAGAAAATAAATGAATGGCTTAAAATGAATAAATTGAAATTGAATGAAAACAAGACAAAAATAATGGAAATAAACATGAACTCTGACGAAGTATTTAAAATAAATGATTCTGTAATAGAAAAGGTTGAGCATATAAAATACCTAGGTTTTATAATTGACAGAAAACTAAACTTAAACGAACACATCGATTATACATGTAAGAAAATTGGCAAGAAAATTGGCTTCCTGAAGAGAATTAGAAAGAGAATTTCAAAATCTACAGCAGTAACTATTTATAACACCATAATTAAACCGCACTTCGAATACGGCTCCACTATATTGTATACATGCAGTACCGCAATTTAACTTACAAGAATGCAGAAACTTCAAAATAGAGCTATGAGGGTAATATTAAAATGCGATCGGTATACACATATAAATACAATGCTCCACGATCTGAAATGGATGAATATAAAACAAAGATTACAGTTTAACACCTTAATGTTTGTTACGAAAATGAAGAATGGTGACGCGCCTAAATACCTATGCGAGCAGATTAAATATGTTGGAGAAAGCCAACCTTATATGCTGAGGAATGCGGACGACTTTCGAATTCAAAGAGTGAAGTCAACTCAGATGCAGAAAACGTTGTTTTATAAAGGACTACAGCTATACAATTTATTACCAACAATTATTAAAAATGAATTAAATGAAAATATTTTTAAACGAAAATGTATTAATTTTGTATTATTTAATGTTTTGTAATAATTTTGTTTAATTTGAAAATTTAAAGTATTTTTAATACTTATAATAATATTAAAAAAAAAAAAATTAATCGTCAGAATACATTCTTGGAACCTATGAGGCACTAATGCATGCCAGAAGGAAGTGCCAGAGTATGTCATCTTAGTATTTACATTTATTACTATTACTTTTTCTTAATGTTTTTGGGGGTTTTACGATTGCGGAATCATCGATCTGTGGTTTTTCCTATTACAAGCGTAAATTTTTGAACACAACTTAATTTTAGGATCGGAGAAATATCAAAAAAAAACGAGTTGACGTTTCTTGTAGCAAGAACGGAGAGCCTTCCTCGATTTTACTGAAAAATTTAATAAAATTGTAAAATTTTAAAGAAATGTACTTGCACAATTTAACATTTTGTTGTCGTTATCAAAATATAAATCAATGTAAACGTTCATGATTTAATGATAACATAGTGGCACGATATGTTAATATATAATATTAGAATTTGTTATTTTTAGTATGTTTATATTTTATGTCAACAGGTTTATAGAGATTTTTTAATTAGCACATTTTATATATATACTTATGTATTTTGTGGCATATGGGTAAAAAATAAAAATATAACTCTGTATCGTACTCAATATTTATGTATTGTGAACGATAATTGGGCCAATAAATTCGCAATTCTTCTCTTTTACTGTGAATAATAAGTGAAAATTTCGTTGAAGAATTGATTTTCTTTCACTTAAAATTGTGGTGGGATCGAATTTATTCATTAATAGCATTTTTTAATTTTCATAAGTATAATTTCACACGTAAAAGTTATTCATAATTGAAATTTTGTAATTTCGGCGATAAAGGCGATAGTCTGGCTTCTAACGATTACTTTTCATGTTCAAAAAAAATTCCAAGAAATTGATATCTCTGAAGAAGTCTTCTAATAATTTTGCATCCAATATTCTACCAATGTTCCTGTTCGAGTGTCAAGAAAACAACAAAAATTACAGCGGCAGAATTTTTTAGAAACCGATTTGCATACATCAGCTGTTTCTATTGAACGAAAATTAAAAGACTCTTTGAAAGCAAAATCGGTTGTTAATATCGTTTTAATGTTTGAATATGTGAGTGCATTAGTATAATAGTGTTTTCACACTGAGTGGTTTTAATGCAACAGTTGGTTTTAACGGTTAAACAATAATAAAAACATGGTTTTACCATACAAAATTATTGTCTTAAAACCATCTTAAACCTTTTTTAAATTGGTTTTAAGTAGGTTTTATAAAATACAACCTTGTTTTCGATGTACTATAAAACTACTTGATTTCCAACCACTTCTTCACTTTTTATAAATAGATCCACTATTTTAAAGTATTCTTTTACAATATTTAGAAAAAATTTTAATTTATTGCTCATTTCTTAATTTTTCTTATTTTTTATTTTTTCTTAAACAAAAACAGCTGTTGCACAGTCGTAAATGTCATATATGTTAAAACCAGATTTAAGAAACTTATAGTGTGAAAAAAAAAAAAACAAAAAAAAAACATTCTTGACTTCTTATTTTCTATTGGATTGAAATTTCCAAAATATAATTCTTTGTTCTTTCAAAGAGAGCATACCGCCCAACCTAAACTTCTCCGGTAGAAGCAAATGGTGAAGAAGTGGCATTCAAATCCCTTAGTTTCTTTTAGTGGTTCAACTTATACTTGCCCTCATTCGATGTCTTTGCTATTTATACCAGCTCTAACCGAACAGAAAAAGAAGGGATTTATGTTAAATGTATGTATGTATGAATGTATTTTATCTTTGTAATATTTCAATATTCAGGTAATTTGTAGTATCCCAAAGCTGAATACCGTTCGTCCATACAGGTCCAAAATACATTTATAGAAAAGCAACTTATTTTCTAAAGTTAACTCAGATACTTTTTTATATTTAAATTTAATTGAAGTCTTTTAGATTTTATTCAACAACGTAATTTAGGTTAATTATTAAAGTTGAATGTTCTGTCAAGGTCGTTCATATTTGCTTTTTCCAACGAGTATTCTTGGAATATCGTTGAATACAGCGAAATCCAAGTTGTCCAGAATTTTATTGCAATCAGAGGGCCAGTACATGAGTAATGTGGAGACATGATCTTTTGAAATGCACTTACGTAGTTCTAACCCTTTCCGAATCGATTCGCTAACCTTGCTTAGCGTTGAAATCTCCTGCTACTAAATAGCGATAAATTGATAATTAACAATATGCCTTAGTGGAATGTAAATTAAGTATACATATGTAAAAGTTATTATTATTACACTTAACTACTTAACTTTAACACCAGCCGCTTGTAAGAATGGTTTCATATCTAATGGTCCTAATGATAGGATGAGCTGCTTCTGTGTGACATCTTTCGTTGGGACGATTTGCTGTAATTAAATCATATCCTCTTATTTTGATTTGATTTGCTATTCCTGTGTGTTTCGGATATAAGAAATATATCAATAGGTTTTGTTTTAAGGAACTATAAAAATACTGCTATTACAACGTTATATATATATATATATTGTGAGAAATTTGGTTTTAATAGAGGCAACATACTTATGAGCTGTGGAAACATCTTCTATATATAAAAATGAATGTGTGTTTGTTTGTATGTTTGAAGTTTATATACGACTAAACGGCTGAACCGATTTTCTTGAAATTTTCACAGTATCTTCCTGCATGTCTGGATGGAGTTATAGGCTGCTTTTTATGTTGAAATTTCAAATGAGCGAGGTGCCACGCCCACATATACTACATTACCTACTAGTGTAAGCTAATAACAAAATGGGTATATTGGAAAAACTATAACAATAAGATACCTCAAATTTTGTGCAAGTAACTAAAGTTTAAATATAAATATTTTGGACAAAAATAGGCGATTTAGCAAAAGTGGGCGTGGCACCTTCCATATGAAGTAAATACTAAAATCCGAATATCTAGAACACCAGAACAGTTAGACTGCTCAAATTTTGTACGAATATCTAAAGGTTCAATATCAATATTTTTGTTAAAAATGGGCGATAAAGCATTAGGGGCGTGGCAAACTCCATATAAACTAATTATTAAAATCTGTATATCTAGAAAACTATAACAGCTACAGTCTCCAATTTTGTATTCCAGTTATAGTAAGGTGGTGCCTCTCACGTGAAGTAATTACAAAAATTTGTATATTCTCATTAATTAATAATATTAGAAAAATTCTCTGAGTGATCAGTGAGTGTGGAAATTATTATGTCTTGAAATATGCAATAGTAAGGTATATGATCCTTAAGTGGTTGAGTTTGAAATTTTCAACTTATATACATAGTAAGTACTAAAATTCATACTATTTAAATATTTATCTTGAAAAACATATGCATACATATGTTATAGTTATGTTATTGTTTACTTCTAAAAATGGGTAACTAATAAAAATATTATTTATTTGTCGCATATCTTGAAAAATACATCAGGTAAATTTTATAATCAGCATTTTATTGGGCGATGAATGGGCATGTAACAATAGGCAGTAATATTTTCATTCATTACTTTTAATTACCTAAGTAATAAAATGTAAACTGTCAATATTTTTTCCAAATAAAATAAATAGCCGCAAAAATCATCAAAAAAATTACCTGTGACCGACGCAAATACAATTATTTGTTAAATTTTAATAACCTTAATTTTTTTTCAAAAGGTTTTTGACCTGAATCAGTTTTTTACCTATTTACATTAGGTAAAATATAAAGACATAAATATAACAGGCATTCGGTTATGCAATTCAGTTGAAACTTTTATTCTAAGCAAGTTAAACGTTATTTGGGTGACATTTATTTTGCAACAAGTTATAAAAATGCCCACAAAAAAGCATCCCTTTCCAGAAGCACCAAAAATGCATTGAGTTTGCAATCCCAGAGAGCAAATGAAAGTTCGGAAGAGCGTGAAATTCACCTCAGGACTGAAAGGAGTCGAGCTTTAACCTCTAGAGCCGCCGAAACTCCATCACAACGTGAAGAACGCCTTGTAGGCATACGACAACGTGCCACAACATCAAGAGCTACTGAAACACCTTCAGAAAGCCAAGAGCGCCTTGAAAGTCAACGAACAGCTTCAACTTTTTCCAAACAATTGCTTGATTTAGGTAATGGAAGAATTCCAATCGATCCTATAACAAAACATATAAAATTTCCATCAGACTTTTGCAGAATGATACAATCTAAAGAAGAATTAATAAATTATCGTGTAAAATTTTAAAAATATGCAATGGTTATGTAAACGTTAATTCCATCAACAGCAATATTCTCAACAAGATTGATGGGAATCTAAGAACTTATAAATCGATCGACACAGTTTGAAATATTGACGATGCGTCAATTATTCAGTCGAATTTTTAAATTCGTTAAATTTACCAGGCTTTCCACCACATGACTTACAATTAAAAAACGGTGTTCCCATTATTTTACTTAGAAATATTGATCCTCAAGACTTTGTAATGGCACTCGACTAACAGTAAAAAATGATGAACAATCTTATCGAGGCGACCGTTATAACTGGAAAGTTTAAGGGAACTGATGTATTGCTGTCACGTATTCCTATGACCACATCGGAGATGCCATTCGATTTCAAGCGCCTGCAATTTCCCATTCGCCTAGCATTTGCAATGACGATTAATAAAGCTCAAGGTCAGTTCTTGCAATTTTGTAGACTTAATCTAGGAAATCCAAGTTTCTCACATGGACAGCTTTACCTCGCATGTTCGCGAGTAAGAAAACCCGCAGATTTATATACGAAACAGAGGGAAAAAAATATTGTGTATCCCAAGACATTAGAATAAGAATTATTTATTTAAGAAAAAAAGTATATATTAAATTTTAGAAAGTAAGAAATAAATAGCTCATTAATGTATTATTTTAGAATTTAAATGAAATATATTGTCATCAAATGAAATTAGAATAAACCTTTAAGAAAAATTGCATAATTTAATTACTAAATAAATAAAAAATTTTAATTATTATGTATTTAATTTCGATGGTGGTAGCGAAGCACACCGGGTATTAGCTAGTATTTTCAATAGATTCAGTTTGATGGTAGTTTTAGTATAATACTGTATGAAAGATTATTATTGTTTTGAGATTTTATTTGATTGGTGTACCACATTACTTGTACCGTTTTTAATGAGATTTCAAATAACTTCTCAAATATGTTTGTAAACATAAGAAATATGAGTTTAATGCTTTTAGCAAGTAGTTCCTTAAAATCCTAACATATGCTGTATGTATGTGGTTAATTTTTAAAATTAAAAATTTGGCGATCTAAAAACAAATGGCAATACCAAATTATCAGCATTTACTGCACTGGTAGAGAAAAACAAAAACAAAAAATCCAACAACAATAAGAAGATCGCTAAGTTGCCATACTTAAAATAAAGAGGTACAAATAGAGAGTTGTATTAAGAAATGCACGTTAAATACAGTAGAATTGAACACTGAAACTGTTAATAAATATTGTGAATAAAATTGATAGCGCAGTATTATCAGTTTCAGAGCCATTATTACAACTTGCCTCTAACTAAAGGCAGCATTTTAACGGGCAAATAATTTGTTTAATATAAGTGGACAACAAGATCATCCTACCTGTAACTTTTTAAGTAAGTTTTTTAATAAACAAATAACGGCTACAAACAAATAATTTCTCTTATTTTATTTTCAATCATCGAATCCACATAAAATAAACGTTTTGTAAACTTTAAAGCGCAACAATATGTTGTGGCTGAGATTAGTTGTCATATGCTATATAAAACCTATTGCTTCTTAGCTCTAAATGTATTAAAGTCATCTATTTTTTAGCAAAAAAAATATGAGAAAACTGCTGACGAAACATAAAATGCTTCACTTAATAGGCATAGGAGATATTTTGTTTTAAATGGATTTTTTCCCTCTACTTGTCATCAAACAAACATGTCTAAATATTTGCCACACACAACATTCAATTATTCTAGGTAAATAATACATAACATTTGGGTAAAGCCATTAACCCTTTCCTTTCGAGCGCTCCACAGAGAAGCTATGTAGTATTTGTCTTCAAATACTGCACTGCTATGAAGACAGTGCAAATAATTTTCTGTTTATAACATTGGGACGAAAAGAAGTCGGACTTTTATAGCACAGCAAAGAGTACATATTGGTGATTGTTGAAGCCTTCCAATATGCAATAATTGTATTATTTTTTATTTTATTTTTTTCTCTTATACTATATATTATAAAATTTCTATACCTTATCAGTTACAAAAACAATTGCAAACAATAATTTTTAATATTTTTCTATTGAAATTACTTCGAGTTGCTTGTTTTACTATGAAAGAAAAAAATTCGTTTAAACTTTATGTCCTATACGTAAAAACTAAAACAGATTCAAAATCAATTTGTTGGTATTGTGCTCTTTATGTTATCAAATTTTGTAAAGTGTAAGAGACTTTAAATAGAATAAGTGATAGAATACCGTTAATATACACATACATATATATACATACATACATATATATTGCTAACAGTGCCAGTAATTGATCTAACAAAATTGTTTGCTACTACAATAAAGAGCTGGGCAACTGTGCTTGCTTTGGCAACTGCTACTAACGCTTGTGTGTGCAAGCAGTAGTAGTAGTATTAATGCATTAAGGTGCCGGTGGCTTTATCTATTCATAGTACCAACATAATCAATGGCTCTCTATTCAAATTGGCGAGCAATAATGATTGGTACTTTGCAATCAAAGACATTCTCGCGTTTGGCTCGTGACCGAGTGAGGCAGCAAACGCTAGAAACAACAACTAAATAACATAATGTGGCATTAAATAAAATGTTCTTTTCAACAAACGCACTAAAATCATACCGACAGGCATCAAAAAGCCGGCCAAGTAATCTATTACACCATGACTGCACTATTGACTGCACAAAGGGAAATACGTGTATAAAAAATTTCCTCATGACTTTAGCCCATCATTTTCAGTAGTAACGTTTAATAATAATCGCGCCATCATGATCGTAATTATATGTCTCAGTTCGAAAAGAGGAGCTTGGTACTCACTTATTACATAGCAAGAGAGGAAGGTGTTAGTCGGACTCGTGCCAAAAGCAAGGTGGATAAAAATGTTTTAACCTGCAATAGTGGTCACAAAAATGTTTAAATAGAAGAAAAAAGCTGACGTTTGATATTTTATGAAACGTTAGAATAACAGAATAGTGAATAAAATACTCTGCAATGTTACAGAAAATTTTTCAGCAGAAAAACTTTTAAAAATACGCACATAAATACATACGTCTATTGTGTTTGACATACTATTGATATTGCGATAACTGTGGTATGTTAACTGACAAATATAAGAGAAAGAAATATTAAATAATTAATATGCCTTTTGTTCATTTGTTTACATAATTAATCAATTATTATTATTTTTTTTTCATTAATCATTTCTTTAAATTATCTTCAATTACACGAATATGATGCAAAAATAATGAAATCTTAAAATTATAAAAACTAACATTGTTAAAACAAGATCACCAGGGATAAATTAAGCTTTCGTATTCGATTATGTTCCCAGAAGTATATATTTTTTAACCAATGTGGGCACATGCTTTTTGAAAGTAATGCAGTCTTGTTCAAATATTTCCCGTCGAGGTTTTGATGTGTTAAGACGCTACCATAATCACATCTCATATTTTTCTTTTGACGGATTTAGATTTTATCTGTGTGTAAAGCTGAGGTGTGACCCCATATCCATTTCCATTTTAAAGGAATGAATAATTTGACTTATAACGTTGTAAATATTTTGTAAGATATTTTGATAGATTCCAAATGTTAGAGAGACTCCAGATATTCTCGAAGCCGTTTTGTATATTCTTTAAATCTGATTGTATCGGGTGCGCCATCTATTGGTTTAAATTTGAAACATCGGTTATTTCGAATCTTTTAATGCTTGTGTCATTCTATTCTGTCACAAAATTCAGTACACTATGTCCACTGAACGTAGTGAATCGATTTCCGCCTGAGCAACGTTGGGATTTATTGGGCCAACGAGAAACTTCACGACAATGTCGATTTTGCCAAAAATAAAAAATAAATCACCTTTTCGGATGAAGCTTATTTTCATCTTGCTGGGTACGTCAGCACGTGGTTTTACTAAAGCCAATGCACCCATTATGAGGGACTGTTTGAGGCATAATTGGTATTTAACATAATTCTATAAAAATGAAGGCAGTCAATGGAGACACCTATCGCACCATGCTAACCGATTTGTTTGTATCCGCTCTTCGTGGTATTGATGTGAACGATGCACTATGTGGCATTTTGCCTGAAAACCTGGCCAAAATTAATAGAAGTGTTTTATGAGTTAATGGCTCGAATTTTTTTGATAATGTTAGTGATAATTAGGCCCAAGGATGAACCCAACTGATTTTGGTTGAAATCGGTCGGTGATTTCGCCTAGCCCCCATACAAATTCCCCTCGAAATTGCACTTATTTACACATACTTGTGGTAATTATGCAACAATCATGATAAAATTTAGCATGGATCAGTTCTGTATGCTAAGAAATCATGGTATAAAGTTTGGTGAAAATCGGATCACATTTGACCCTTGTCCCCATATAAAGTCCCCTTCAGAAATTCATGTTTGCGCTTATAAATGGCTTAAAAACATCGGTATCGTGATGAAATTCGGTATGAACGTGTATTTTGTAAATCTAAATCATATTACCAAATTTTGTTATGGTCGGTCCATAATTGCCTCTTGGTCCAAAATAGGGCCCCTTAAGAAAATATGTTTAGCAATTATAATTGGCTTAAACATTTTACTACCTCGATGAAATTCGACATGAACATGTTTAATATGAATGTGAATCATTTGTGATCACATTTTATTATGATCGGATCATAAGTGCCCCTAGGTATCACATACGGTCCATTAAGAAAATCAAACATACATCTCATATTGTTATAATAGTCGATATATGTACATATGTAATTAAGTTTTTAAAGTTCTATGATAATTAATATTTATTCATAATATTTATTTTACATTATTTAATACTTAACTTAAAAATACTTAAAAAGTGAAACTAACTACATTCGTTAAAATTGTTATCATCACTGTCAGGAAGGAGTAATTTTCTATTCCTTCGCGATTTTTGTGTACAGCAGCTTATAAAAGGGTCACTGCTTAAAAGTAACCTAATCAGGACATCTCGATTGGTATCGCTTCTACTGAATTTCCTCCCATAATTCGTAAGCCATATGGCTTTATTGCCTATGTCTTTATTACACTGCGTCTAATTTTTGAAATTTTCATAAAAAAGTTATATTTTCAAAAAATCGCCAAAAATAATTGGGCAAATTTGCGCAAACTTTTTTTTTCTTTGTTCCTGAATGTAGAGAGTTCGTATTTTCTTGTGTTATATAACATTAAACTACTAAAAACTACTTTCACCTTTAAAATCCTTATCTTTTTTTTTGGGTAGAGTAAAAAAATTTGAAATTTTTATTATTTTTAAATTTCGAACGAATAATTTTAACATTAATATATGAGATATATATGTATATATAAAAAAAACTGAAAGTAGCAATTGCTCATACCTTTCAAATAAAAATCAATATAAGACCTCTATTCGCCACAAAAAAATATCATATAAACCTATTAAAATTTAAAAAAAAACATCAAAAGCGCATATAATTTTCTTCACTTACCTGATCTTGACATCGTCTCAAATCTACAAATTTCAACTCAAACTCGTGAAAATTCACTATATAAATTTTGTTGTCTATCGAACTGCATACTCAGTTTCATAAATTTCCTTAAATTCATTTTTGCCTTTTTGGCCAGCTTTTCAGGGTAAATGCCATATAGTGATGGTGCAACTTGCCCTACAGCTCATGCCATAATGCATGCATGAAAATTGGTCCGATCGAATGAGGTACTGTGAAGCCAGCCACGGCAGCCATATGAATGAAATAATCTTTCTAACCGGATCAATTATACTTCACAACAAAAAAAATAAATAAAAAATTTGTGCAAAATTTCAAACCGTTTTTGTTTTATTCCATTTTTAAATGTAAACTTTTATAACGGATGATTTTTTAGCTATTATCATTTTGGCAACACTGGTTTAAACAGCTCACGCACGTTTCGTGTTTTGTTTCACTGTCAAACATCTTCAGTTTGGTCTATAATTTAACCACGCATCGTCTTACAAACGCTTGCAATCATTGAATTTTATTATCAAAATGCGTGCTCTGTTAAGAAAGTTCATCGCGCGCTTCTTCCATTTTATGGTCAGTTTAATCGACCCACTGAAGCGACTATTCGGGCTATTTCGCACCAAATTGACATTGTTGGACATTAAACCACCAACACGCTTTACGTAGAGTGCGAACTGAGGAAAATATCGCAGCTGTATCGGCCAGTGTTAATGATGACCATCAATTATCGATTCGTCGCCGTTCGCAGCAATTGGGCCTCTGTTACTCAAAAACGTGGAAAATTTTGTGGAAGGATTTAGGTGTGAAGCCTTTCAAAATACAGCTGGTGCAAGAATTGAAGCCGAACGACCTACAGCAACGCAGAATTTTTGGTGAATGGACTCTTGGAAAGTTGGCCGAAGATCCACTTCTTTATCGAAAAATTGTGTTCAGCGACGAAACTCAATGGATACGTAAATAAGCAGAATTGTCGATTTTGGAGTGAAGATCAGCCAGAAGCATTGCAAAAGCTACCAATGCATCCAGAAAAAGTCACAGTTTGGTGCGGTTTATGGGCTGGTGGCATCATTGGACCGTACTTCTTCAAAGATGCTGCGAATCGTAACGTAACTGTGAATGGTGAGCGCTACCGTGAGATGATATCCAACTTTTTTTGCCCAAAATGCAAGAGCTTGACTTGCATGAGATGTGGTTTCAACAAGACGGTGCCACATGCCACACAGCACGCGTAACAATGGACTTATTGGGAGGCGAGTTCGGTGAACATTTTATTTTACGTTCGGGACCGGTCCATTGGCCGCCTAGATCGTGCGATTTAACGCCTTTAGACTATTTTTTGTGGGGCTATGTTAAAGCTCATGTCTATATAGACAACATTGAAGCATTTATTCGTGAGATAGCTGCCGAATTGTTGGAAAGAGTATGCCAATATTGGACTAAGCGGATGGACCATTTGAGGCGCAGTCGCGGTCAACATTTGCGTGAAATAATCTTCAAACATTAAATTATATGGACCGTACTATCGATTCAAATAAAGGTTTCATGCATTTTTCTGAATTTTATGTGATTTTTTTTGAAAAATTATCCTATAGTTCTTAAAAAATCACCCGTTATTACCCACCCTACATATGGAGAGAATCTTGATTGTGTCTTAATATTCAACCCAGAATTTGTATAATTACTTTGAATTACTGTGTCAATAACGAAACGAAATTAATTATTACTCAATCAAACTCTAAACCCGAAGATACGTGTCTCTTTTATTTATTTATTATGTATGTATGTCCCATAAACAAGACTTAAGTCACATATTGCAGTGCATAAATACATGCAAAATATTAATATCGAATGGATTCACAAATTTAAGATATTAAATTGAAAATAATAAATATAAAATAGAAGAAATACAATGAAAATCAAATCAGGTTATAAAATAATAAAAACACTGAAAACATTAAAAATTGTTAAATCAAAATTATTTATACATATACATATGTATGTATAGTTAGTTATTCAAGTGTTAGAACTTACAAATAAAATTTTTTTGAATCGATGTTTGTATGATGTTTGATGATACGTGTAAAGAAACATGACCCCAAGCCATATACATAACGAATTACACTGTCGGACAAAATAAAGTGCGGGTTGATATGTTTTTTGATTAAAGCATACATATGTTTATTGTTTTCAAATGTTTATAAATTATATTTTCATTTTTAATTCGGTTAATATTTTATCTAATAGGAAACTTAACATTGAATTCTTTCTTTACATTTTCTTGGAAAAAATAATAGAAACGCGTTAAAAAACGTTGAAAAACATCCCCATATCATTAGGGACCCGCCCCCATGTTTGACTGCCTTTTTTGTGTATTTTGGATCAAACTCTTTATTGGCAGGGCGACGTACAAAACATTTTCCATCTGATGGAGCACGTTGTTCCAATTTTTGCGACTTTGGTGTTGACTGGCAAATTGTAACCTTTTTTGTATATTTTTGTTTTACGTAAAAGAGGTGCTGAGGTGCTTGGACTTCGAGCCTGTTCCTTATAATACTGCGTGTTACTCATGGTGTGGGGATGTTTTTCCTCTTCAGGAGTTGGTAGAGTCGTTAAAATTGATTCCAAAATGACTGGAGAACACTATGTAAATATTTTGCAAGAAAATCTTTACAGCAGTGCGGAGGAAATGGGCTTGGGGGTTTATCTTTCAACAAGACAACGACCCCAAGCACACGAGTAAGGTCGCTAAAAAATATTTTGAAGAAAATAATGTTGAAAAATTATAATGGCCTGCTCAAAGCCCAGATTTAAACTCCATAGAGCATCTTTGGGCTATCTTAGATGACAAAATCCCGATGGAGTCCAGAACAAATATTCAAACATTTTTGGAAAAAATGCAAAGTGAATGGAGGAAAAATTCCTACAAATACCTTGAAGAACCTAGCGCTACGTATGCCGAAAAGATTAAGTCATAAATAACAAAGGAGGAGCAACTTCGTACTAAATTTTAAGTTATTTAATTATTTATAATATTTTCTAGAGAAGTGTTACTTTATTTTGTCACTCGAAATTCCTTATGTGCCATATAGTTTCTATTATAAATAGAAAATATAAAGAAAGAATTCAATGTTAAGTTCCCTATTAGATAAAATATTAACCGAATTAAAAATGAAACTATAATTTATAAACATTTGAAAACAATAAACATATGCTTTAATCAAAAAAACAAAAAATATTTCAAACCGCACTTTATTTTGTCCGACAGTGTATATATGTAAAAGTCACATTTAGTTTTCTTCTGCTAATTCTAAAGAAGGCATTAAGTATGTTTTAGCTCCAATTCGAACATTCATGGGCGTGCAACGTTGACTTTGCCAAAGTTTTCTCAACATAGATGACACATAGCCAGAGGCGAAGACCCTGTGTAAATTCCCAAATTTTTTGCAACGTTTACGAATTTAATGGGTTGACTTTTCAAAAACAAAGGAGGGTGAGAATCAAGTTTCAATGAATTTGTCCTAATAACTAAACATTGAGATTTAGAGGGGTTAATCCCCAGATCATTATCAGCGTTAGCTAATTCGATTCGATATAATTCTTCATTTAAAGTTCCTATACATCGGTCGACTGATGTAATGTTACAACTTATATAAAACTGCACATCGTCAGCTTACATCCTTTCTTTGCATTGTTCGAGTTTGCTCGGCAGATCATTAATGTATAGCGAGAACAGTAGAGAACCATGAATTGAGCCCTGAAGATCATCTCGCCTTAGAGACAAAATTGTTGATTTCGAGCCACCTGCTTCAACAAACTGATTTGAATGTATCGTGTGCATTAAAATAATAAATTAATTATTGAAAAAACTAGCTACGTTTTTGTTTTTTCTTACAACTATTCCCGCCAAAAATTTTTTATATATCTTCCGCTTACCCCCACAAAATAAATAATTCGGCAATACGTAGGCAGCCTTTTCAATGATTGATAGCTATGTTTCGGCTGAATTGTATTATTATGGAAAAGATGACTTGTAGTTATACATGTTACATGTACCTTTTAAAGTTTAGGCGTCCGTTTATCTTTCTCTCGAATACTTAATTCATTTCTAATTAGTCATATAGCTTATACTTCCGAGATCCACAATAGCAAATGCAAGAATATGCCCGAATATGGCAGTAGTGGTCCTTGAATTCAGAAATATCTTGCAGTAATGACGTTTAGTTTTTTTAACGGTTTTATCTTTAAATTTAAACGGAACAACACGTATGTGAGATATCATCGACGTTGTTTATTTGCTTGAAAGAACTATTAATGTCATTATGTGTAGAATATAATGCCATGGCTTCTCTGTGTGGAATCCAAAAACTCCAAATTTCCACGACTTAAATCCGTATAAATCTGGCTGACTTCGACAGATAGTATTGGTTATACTGGCTTTGTATAACGCTGTGGTTTGCATTGCGACTGAAGATATTCCCACAAGAAAAAGTTCACATCACCTCCACATGAGATGACAATGCCCTCAAATCGCGAGTTCAGAATACCCAATGTGGCATGAAGTGTATTGGCTGTGGCGCCATCCTGTTGATGAAACAGCATGTCGTTGGTTATCCAGGCATGCCATAAAATAAGTTGTCAACTGCTCCAAAAGCGATTCACCATTTCAATTCCTGTTTTTGACTGGAACCTTCATGACTAAATGCAAACAATATTCTGCGATACAATAGCTTTGAACTCAGGCCATTTTAATTAAATTGTTGTCATATTTATGCATTGGTCACGCAATCTGTCCCGATTAAAAAAATTTATAGCTGCCCTGACATACCGATTATCAAAAAATTTTGAGACAATTTGATAATAATTGATTCCAGTCCCACTGAACTATCTCTTGTTAATGTTTTTAAAGCACAATTGGACAAAATCTTAAAAGTTTTATAATATAGATATTAACATTGAAGTCCCCTGGAGCTATGCATCAGTTACGATGGACGGCGAGAGAGATATTTTCCTTAAAAATGTGTTTGCTTTAAACACAACTCAAAATGATTGCGAAAGACAAAAATGCTCTATCACAGATTTGTTTTTTTATCGTCAGGTCGTGTGTCAAACTTTAGCTCCAATACACAGTTCCAACTAAAAAACTTAACCGAGATTTAAGCTTCTTGAAGACGTTAAAAAAGTTTTCTGTACAATTGCTAAATCTTTTTCAAGCAAGTCATCACTTGTGGCATTTATGTGAAGGCACAGTCATATTATTACTTTTTGATAATGCAGTTGATTAAAAAGAAATGTAAACAGAAATTTAAGTTGGCAATCACAAAAAAAGTTAGGTTGCTCCGAAGGAAGAACTGATCCAAAAGATGTCCGTTTGTATGTTTTTTTAATTTTTTTTTTTTCAGATATAACAGTCGATAGTTTTGTATCGGAAAAGAGCAAACAATTTCTATCACAACTTCAGATTGAAGACAACTTTCTTTGAGAGGATGTATTTTCTTGGGATGACAATGAGGCTTCTCTGGACGTCTAAAAAAGAACAAGTTGCTTGCAGGTTGTAAATGACATTCATAAATTAATTCTGGATTTAAACGAAATTATCACGACTGAAGAAAAACAAAAACAGTTCTTGTTACGTTGTGTCCAGGAACATCAAGACGTAATTATTATATTATTTCTATTGTTAATAAATCTAAGATAACAAAATTCGGCTGCAATAGGGACAGTCCTTTGTCATTATTAATAATATTGAATGAGCATGTCAAATGAGTTTTGGAATAAGGCGTTTTCTTCGGAAAACTGGAGAAATATTATTTATTTCTCGGATGGATGTACGCTCTTAAGGAGGAAAAATGTTGAAGAGTTCAATTGAAAGAATTTCCGCGAAACACTCAAGCTTAGGGGTGATAGTATAATGATCTGAGGATGTGTGTTTATTGAGGAAGCAATGAATAATACAGTGTACTTAAATACATGAACCTTAACTGAAGTACGCAAAAAAGAGAAATTCACAATGATTATTACTTTCAACATGCAACAATGGCCCTAGACATAGTGTTTCTAATGTGAAAGTGTTTCTTGACTACTAAACTCCCCACAGTGTTAATATTTCTCAACATAGCACATTGGTCGAAATGCATGATCTGGCGTCATTAAATTAAAATTTTGAAATGTTAAAATCGATAAGTTTTTTGCACTTTATGAATAACTGATACCATATTGATCATATTGACGTTTTTACTTTTGTTTTGCTTTAATATTCGCACAGCTGTCAAACATATTATTTGTTGTAGCTTTTGTATTTAAAAATTTGGCGCCAAATTACTCAGTGTGTTATTTTTGTTGATATTGACACAAGTGATTAATTTTTTGGAAACTATATTTATTTTTTTTAAGTAAAAGGTATTTATGTACTAAAAATGAATGTTTGTGAGCTGTGTTGCTCTAGTTTTTTAGAAATGGGTTGTGGTAGCTGACGTATATGGAGTGGTCTATATTGTAGCTTCATGGTGTACAACTTTCGGGATTTAATGGGATTCAGTCCAATTCCTATTTTATGTATTAATTTTATTTGTTGTTATTGTAAAATGTTCAAAATGGTCTGCACTTTTCAAATTTGGTATAAAGAAAATGTACCCACAAACAAATTTTCTGCTGTAGAGGACCATGTATTTGATAATATCATTCCCAGTGAGAATCAGTGCCGAGAAATAAAAAAAAACTGAGAAGATTTATAAGTAGACTGGTAGAAGTGGAAGAACTCCAACAAGACTTTATCGAATTGTGAAGAACGCAATAAAGATTGGTTGGAAAGTGCAATTTTATTATTTGAGCAACCAACAACAAGCCATAATGTTGGACGAACTACAAAAGAGTTCGCAGAATGCTCCCCTAAAACCCAAATAAACAAAGTTTCACAACTTGTGAATGAAACCCCTTGTGAGGAGCTTGTAGTGGCCACCCGCGTTAGTTTACACAAAGCGGGGAAAAGAAGTGAATCTGAAGTGGTATCAATGGTACATTCTGACAAAGAAATTGCAGCTAAGATTAAAAAAACTTGCTTCAGAAGTTAGTAAACCTATTGCATATACGCCCGATGAAGCCTTGGGTCTATACGTGGACGGCGGTTTCTAAAACACTCCTACTTATGCAAATTGGTGCAAAAATAAGAAATGCAAACATATATCCATCATATGATACATTGCTGTTAGCAAAAAAAAAATGTTATCCTCTTGGAGTCGAAATTACTGATAGATCTGCAGAAGTGTCTTTGCAGAGCTTGACCATACTGTAAGGAGGATAGTTGAATTGCAAAAGGAGTGTTTTGTGAATATCAATGAAGATCCAATTACAGCATATATATAAAAGGGGATGTGATGACAGTAGTGGACATTCCACTTATTGGCAACGATTTTCTGACGCTGAATCGCTTCGAATAGATGAAAACATATTTGCTATGTGCATTGTGCCATTGCAAATAAAAATGGAGGATGTTATTTTTTGGGAGAATTCACGACCTTCTTCAACACGGTTTTTGGAAATAAAGCCCACACAATTTGAGTTTTTTCTAATGTATCAAAAATTTTACGTGACCATGATAGATGGAAAAGTGTTTAGTGTTCTGGCAGAATCCTCGTCGCAAAAATGTGGCATTTGCGGAGCCACACCTACAATGATGAACGACTTAAATGCTGTTAAAAATCGATCATGTAATACAACTATGTTTGAATATGGATAAGATGCTTTGAATGCATTCTAAACATTGCTTACCGAATGCCTATAAAAGATGGCAAATTCGTGATTGAGAAATATAATGCCTTTATTATGGGTTAGGAAATACTAATAACGGTAACACTGCAAGAAGATTTTTTCAAGAGCCAAATTTAGCTTCTATTTTGACTGGAGTCAATGTAGAGTTAATAAGCAGATTTAGTGTAATTTTACGAACTATGTCATGTGGGTATAAAGTTAATACGCATGCATTTCAAATGTATTGTATGCAAACAGCAGAAATTATCCATGGTTTTATATGCCGTCTTCCGTGCACAAAATTTTAATTCATGGTGACGATATTATAAACCATGTATCTCTTGTAATAGGTATGATGTCTGAAGAAGCTCAGGAATCAAGAAATAAGGATCTAAGGAATTTTAGAGAACAACATACACGAAAAAATTCAAGAAAAAACACAATGGAAGATTTGATGCATTCACTTCTCTTCTTATCCTCTTATTTCCTCGATTTCTAAACGCCATTCTTTATATTCCCGAAACCAAATAATAGTAGATAATGACGTCCAAAACTTACTTGTAGAAGAAAATATACAAGAAGACGCTGTTTGTTCTTATAATTCTGATTCTGATTAGAAACATGTATTTTTGCCTTAAAACTATGTATCAATTGTGCAAATCAGTCGTTATTAAAGAGCGAAAGCGATAAGACGTGCTATCTTTATGTTGACAAAATTTTCAAATTAAAAACAACAATTAAATCAGTAAAAAATAAAACACTTGCATTGTGCATTGTTAAATGCAATTGTATTAAATAAAAACAATAACATTACATACGCAAGATCATTAAAAAAAATAAAAGAAGAGTGTAAAGGAGATAAAAAACAAGTAATAAACAATAACCAAAACAAAAAATAAAAAACCGTAAAAATAAATTCCAAACATTGTTTTGATATTTTGAAGCAAACAATAAACAAAAAACAGGCAGCTAACATGAATACTGCTAGCACATCAAACATTGAAGATGATAGTGAAGACAGTGAATGTGAATGTGAATGGCAAACGATCAATAATTCCAACAAATGTCGCCAAAGAAACTCACCAGGAACTTATAGAAATAAACGCCAACTTGTTCAACCAACAGATTTGCAGATCTAGATGATGAAAATGCTAGAACTAACAAAGGAGAAAGCTCTACTGAACCTAGACCTCCCCCCTTATACATTCCAAATGTGACCAATGTTAAAGACATGAATCGAACCTTTTCAAGCGTTATACCATCCACTCAGTACACCTACAAGGCACTAGGAGACAGTCAAATCAGAGTTATGGTGAAAACTATTACATCTTATAGAACTCTTGTTTCTTACCTTAAAATTAAAAATATTAGTTTTCACACTTTCCAGATCAAACAAGATAGGGCTTACAGAGTCGTTATTAAAAATTTACATTACTCAACTAATACCGACGACATTAAGACTTTTATCGAAAAACATGATCATAAAGTACGGAATATTTCTAACATAACGAGTAACCTAACCAAAAAACCACTCTCAATGTTCTTTGTTGATCTTGAACCCAAAGACAACAATAAAGAAATTTATAACACATAAACAATGCGATTGTTACTATAGAACCTCCACGCAAGATCAAAAATATTCCGCAATGTCATCGCTGCCAACAGTACGGAGACACCAAATCCTATTGCCACAAACCCTACAAATGCGTCAAATGCGGAGCAAACCACATTACTGCTGAGTGTACAAAAAATCAAGCTTCACCTCCCAAGTGTGCCAACTGCGAAAAATCTCACCCAGCTAGTTATAGAGGATGCATAGTCCATCAAGAATTAAAAAGAAAAATGCAAAACAAGGTATCTAATTACCACCATGGAAAACCAATACCAAATTCTCAAAATATAGGATTTGTAAATAATGTAAGCCCACCAACAATGACACATAATATTTCTTATTCTGATGCAGTAAGAGGCAACAATATATCTAACAATACCAGCGAAAACTCACTTTTGCAAAAAATGTATACCCTCCTTACAAAACAAATGGAGATGACAAACACCTTACTAAATATGATGTCATTAATATGTGGTAAATTATGCCAATAGATTTTAGAATTGCAACATGGAACGCTAACGGTCTGCTAAATCAGATTCTAGGAGTAGAAACATTTTTGAAAACTAATTTTATATTATATAAGATATTCTACTAATTTCAGAAACACACTTTACAAAAAAATTATTTCTTAAAATAAAAAATTTTGATTTAATAACTGCCAACCATCCCAACGATAGAGCACACGGTGGTTCAACTATTCTAATAAAATCTAACATTAAATACCAAACGGAGAAACACATATCCACCGAATATTTACAAGCTACCTTTATTAAAATAATAAGTAACAATACATTGGTCTCAATTTGTGCAGTTTATTTTCCTCCATGCCACAACTTAAAATCTTGGATTTTGAAAATTTCTTCAATAAACTTGGTCCACGGTTCATAGCCGGTGGCGACTATAATGCAAAACACCCTTGGTGGGGATCACGCCTAATTAACCCGAAAGGAAGAGAATTATATAAGTGCTTAATGAAGAATAATCTTTATACTTTGTCCACAGGAACTCCAACTTATTGGCCTACTGACCCTAGAAAAATACCAGAGCTTTTAGATTTTTTCATTTACTCTGGAATACCAAGCAATATGTTTGATATTAAGGAAAACTACGAATTAAGTTCTGACCACTCACCAATAATAATCTCATACAACACTTCCATTAAAAAATTACCTAAATTTGGAAAATTAATCACATACAATACTGATATGGAATCTTTTTCATATTGGTTAAATGAAAACATTAACCTTAACACCACTATCACAAACGGTTCTGAGTTAGATAATGCTGTCGAAAAATTCACAGACCTAATACATGATGCCGCTTTTAGGTCGACGCGAGAAAATAATGTAAGTAATATAAAAATTGCGGCCCTATGCTCCCTAGAGGAGTAAGAGGAACATATATATATATATAATATAAACAATTATGATATATCTTTTGATACACGCGAACTCATTAGACAAAAAAGACGATTAAGGAAAAATTGGCAAAGAACAAGGAATCCGAATGACAAACGTTTACTTAACCGAGCAACTAAATCACTAAAACTACACTTAAGAGAACTTAAAAATGTCTCAATAAGTGAATTTTTCGATTCTATTAATACCAATAACGACAATGATCACAAACTGTGGAGAGCCACAAAATGCCTAAAACGTCCAACAAAAAGAAATCCGCCGTTCAAGGATCAAAATGGTATATGGTGTAGATCAGACTTAAGCAAAGCAGAAGCTTTTGCCAATCATCTTTACATTATTTATATTTAATATACCTCTGAACTCAAATGTTCAACAATATGACTGACGATGATGTGTTACAATAGCTTGGTGTTGCCTATCAAATGAGCTTGCCAATTAGGCCTATTTCACCCTCCGAAGTAAATGATAAAATTAAACTCCTAAATATCAAAAAATCGCCCGGTTACGATGGTATTGATGCGAAAGTGCTAAAAAAATCTCACTAAAAAAGCTATTATTCATCTCACTGATATTTTTAATACAATATTAAGAATAAATTACTTCCCATCACTATGGAAATGCGCAGAGATTATAATGATAAGAAAACCAAATAAGAATGAAAATGAAATATCGTCATATAGACCTATTAGCTTACTTAGCATATTCTCAAAAATATTTGAAAAATTTATTTTAATTCGTCTTGGACCCATATTAGAGAATTCTAAACTTATATCAGACTACCAATTTGGTTTCAGATAAAAACATGGAACTATAGAACAAATACATCGTGTTGTAAATACAATTAGGGCATCTTTCGAAGAGAAAAAATACTGTTCTGCAGTTTTTCTAGATATAGAAAAAGCTTTTGACAGAGTTTGGCACAATGGACTATTATATAAAATAAAAACTCTCCTTCCATCTAACTTTTACCTTTTTATTAAATCATATCTGCAAGATCGAGCATTCTACGTAAAAATCAATGACGAAAGATCACATATTTATGACATCAGAGCCGGAGTTCCACAAGGTAGCGTGCTAAGTCCAGTTCTTTTTTCAATTTACACAGCCGATATGCCTATAATCGATCAAATAAATACATGTGTCAACGTATGCTGATGACACCGCAATAATGGCGTCAAACGAATGTCAAATTACAGCTACAAATTTAGTGCAAAATCAGCTTAATATAATTAATACTTGGTCACAAAAATGGAAAATTTCGGTAAACGCAGAAAAACCGGCCCACATATTATTTACCCTAAGAAGAGGTAGTTGTCCAAACGTGATGCTAAATAACACTGTAATTCCTAAGAAAGACTGCATTAAGTATCTTGGTATGCATCTAGACCGCCGGCTTACATGGAAACAACACATAAAATCGAAACAACAACAACTAAACATTAAAAACAGAACTCTTTATTGGTTACTATGTCAGAAATCAAAACTTAGCATTGAAAATAAACTCAAACTATATAAAGCAATTCTAAAACCTATCTGGACATATGGAATTGAACTTTTGGGTGACTGCTAGTAATTCAAATTTAGAAATACTCCAAAGAAACCAATCGAAAACTCTCAGGTTAATTACTCAAGCACCATGGTACACGGTACCAACGAATCTATTCACAAAGACCTCCGAATTCCCACAATTAAGGAGGTTATAAGAACTCATAGTGAAAGATACTTAAAAAGACTGGATAACCACGTCAATACATTAGCAATATGTTTATTAGATGACACAGAAGAAATAAAAAGACTTAAAAGGCATCACGTCTTAGATTTACCATTTCGTAGATAACGACTACAATTAAATTATTAACTTTGTATTTGTGTTGTAACTACATACATATACATAATTGGCCATTACAACCCTTCAGTCAGGATTACGGCCTAGCTTCTCACACCACTCATGTTGTGTGCGTTAATTTTATACGTGAGTGGCGGGACCTACAGTTTAACGTCGACTCCGAACGACAGAATTTTGAGAAACTTTTTCATGGCAGTTTATTTTACTCTCAGAGTTTTTGCCAGAAATCTGCTGAGAGGAAGTCGCCGAAGAAATATTTTTTTTTTATATTTCATTTTTGATGTCTGACCTGGGATACGAACCCGGGCTTTACGAATAGTAAGCCAACACACTACCTACTACACCACGGCGACTATGTTGTAACTATATTAAAAAATTATGACATCATAAGGACAATATTGTACAATATTCTTCATTTATGTATAATTCATAACTCTAATGTAAATATGTAAATAATTGTAATAGTATTAATTGTTTAGAATATTAAGGTATTTGCTTTAAATGTTATGATATTGTTTGTTATTAATTATTGTTAAAAAGAAGATTGTATCTAAACTTATATTTGTACTTAATAGAGTACATCTACTAATGTAAATTTATAATTTCTCTCAAAATTGCTTAATATCTTTCAATTAGATAGATTGTAATTTTAAATAAACGTATAAAAAAAAATTGTGCAAATTTTTTATACCTAAATTATTAAAATAAATGAAATGTGTTTACAATTTACTTTTTTATACTTTTCCAAGTGAAACAAAAATAAATAATTATGTTTCAACGCTGTTTTAATTAAATGACGCCAGATTGCGTATTTCGACCACTGTGCATAGGTAAGTATTTGGGGGGTTCATTTCGAAAAACGGTTCCACAGAAACTAAATCTCATACGAAACTTTCTTTTGTTTTGAATGCATAATGAATACATTAATAACACGGTGCGACAGTCAAAATACACCCAGCTAATGATATAGTGGATGCTATGACCTATACTATGACCTACACTATGTCATTAACTGGGTGTATTTCAATTTTTTTATTTCGTCGAATAGTGTGATTTTTTTTCATTGTAGAGTAGAAATAATTTAATAAAAAAGTATAATTCTAAAGGGTAATTTAATAAGCCAGAGTGCAATCTAATAAAAAAACCATCAGTCGAACTTATAACGCCGTCAATATTAATTAGCCTTAATACAAAATAATTATAATTCGAGAGTAATCGGAGGGACCTGGTAAATCTTCTTTATTTAAAAAATTAGGATATTTTTGGTTCACTGGCTGGGCACAAGACATGGGCAATATAGCCTACCTAAACTAAACCTTTAAAGAAATTTGGGGTCGATTATAGTAATTCGACTTTCACAAACACCACTATTAAAATTTTTAGCAAGAAATTCACTATCAAACAAGCCTCAGTAACGTCGGTAATTCATTAATTCTACTGAGGAACAACAGAAAAAATCAGTTTCTCTTATGCAGCTGAATTTGGCTTGTTGAACATATGAACGAATTATTGTATTTGGGTATAGAAAACCTTGATCAATTTATCAAAACCGCTCTTCATTCTTCATGTAATAGTCGCTCTCCTATTTTAAAAGCGCAACTGAACAGATGCATTGCCCTACTGCGGAGTAACCTGATGAATACACAGAAATCTAGACTTGCTAGTTGCCTCCAAAATCTGAGCCCCACAAAAACACAAATTATAGTCTCTGGAGAGCTGTAAGGCATTGAGATGTCCTATCACTCTAGGATCACCACTAGGATTGGAGAACCACACTTGGGCAAAGACCTGTAGCGAAAAAGTTAATGCTTTTGAAAACCACTTGGAGAATGTCTTCACACCACACTACATAATGCTCATATCTACCCACCAAACATAAGCAACACTGTTAACGCACGTACAAAAATCCGGCTTTCTCACGTACAGGTCGCTTTTAAAAGCCTTGAAGTGAAAAAGTCGGCAGGGCCCGATGGTATTACAGGCTCAATGTTAATCAACTTACCCACTATTCATATTTAACGCAATGTTAAGAATTGGCTACTTCCTACTATATTGGAGGATATCTACAATTGTTATGATTCCCAAGTCGGGAAAAGATGCTAGTCAAATCACATCATATAGACCTATTAGCTTGGTATCATTTACTATCACTCAAAAGTGTTCGAAAAAATTCTTCTCCAAAGCTTAGCCTCGTACCTTGACGAACGGTAAATTATCCCCGAACATCAGTTTGGATTTCGAGCTAATCACGGTACCATTGAGCAGGTTCATAGGATCGTCACTATAATTAGTTCGGCATTTGAAAAGAAACAATATTGTTTAGCTCTTTTTATCGACATCTCACAAGCACTCGATAAGGTTTGACATGATGGTGTACTCAGCAAAATAATACGACTGCTCTCTGAGAACACACACAAACTTCTTAAAAGCTATTTAACTGATAGAACTTTTAATTGAAGGACGAACTCTCTACAACAATAAAGATCTCTGCAGGTGTCCCCCAGGGAAGCATACTAGGCCCTATTCTATATTTCATTTATACATCAGACATGCCCACAAATCCTAACACATACACATCAACATATGCAGGCGACTCGGAGAGCTTCGAGATTACTCCACTCACCACCGCTGAGGCAGAACGGCGAGCGATCCTGAAAAAGAGGTGGATGATTTCACCAAACTAGGCGATAAAATTTCTGAACTCGTGGAGATGATGGGCGGAGGAAGGAGGTCCATACACCAAGCGATGCGCGACTTAGTGGCTTCTATATCGTCACTATATCGGCAAGCCGCTAAGGATAAAGTTGCGGAACAAGAGAAAAGGATCAGAACTAATGATAGAAGCACGCAGACGAGCCTTCAACAGCAGACACCTTGTGTTTCCAAGAGGCAGAGAGAAGAATTGGGAAAACCTAGGAGAACACCTCCGAAGAGGACCAGACCAATTCAACTGGAGGGATCAATTGACCCAACTTCAAAAATTGGAGGCAATGATACGAAGAAAGGAGCAGTAAGTACTAATGAAGGTGTAATAAATCGGGATGCTGAAGTACCGGGTACCGGAGTGGAAATGAGCACAGAGCCCAATGATTGGGTGCTCAAGACAAGGAAGCGCAAAAAGCCCCCAAGACCGGATGCAATGATAATAAAACCTACGGAGAAGCTCTCATTTGCAGACATCCTGAGGAAGTTTAGGAATGCCCCGGAGCTTAAGTCAGTTGGCGAAGACGTTCACCTTGTTAAGAAAACACAAAAGGGTGAAATTCTGCTGGAATTTAGAAGATCGGCTGAGGCGTCTACAGAAACTCACCAATCCAAATTGAAGACCATATTGTCCAATGATATAGAGGTCAGGACGATAACTCAGGAGACAACATTTGAACTGCGATACCTGGACGAGGTTACCACGGAAGATGAAATAATAACCGCTTGGAGAGAACAAATAGGAGAATTACACCCATCGGCTATCAGGACGATAAGAAGTGCTCCAGGGGGTACCCGGACGGCAATAATTGTAATACCAACGAAGCTGGCTAGCAGGGCCGAAGAGGTAAGCAAACTGCGTGTCGGGTGGACAGTTTGCCGGTTAATGAGGAAAGTTGTCCCAAGGAGATGCTACAAATGCCTAGAATTCGGGCACGTAGCTGGAAATTGCCGCAGTAAGAGGGATTGGTCAAAACACTGCTTCAAGTGCGGAGGGCAAGACCACCTTGCCAAAACTTGTAGTGGTGACCCTCACTGCCTACTCTGTAGGAGCGATCGTAATGTGGACTCAAAACATGTCACGGGGGGACCTAAGTGTCCACAGTACCTAGCAGCTCGGCGGAGGATGATGAACATAGGAAAATGAGGATCTTGCAGCTTAATTTGAACCACTGCGAAGCGGCGCAGGAGCTTCTTAAGCAGACAGTCCGGGAGCAGAAAATAGACCTTACGATTTTGAGTGAACACTATAGGGCACCTGACAATCAGCGTTGGGCTACCAGTAAATGCAACAAGACAGCGATATGGTCATGCGGTAAATTCTAAGTGGGAAATGTTGACAACAGGAGAGAAGGCTTTGTGAAATGCACTGTTAATGGGGTACATTTCTTCAGTTGTTATCTCCCCCCAGCTTATCAATGGAGGAGTACAGACTCAGATTGGACGGCATAGTTCTCGAGGCCAGAAATCTAAGACCCGTGGTGATTGCCGGGGACTTTAATGCATGGGCAGTGGAATGGGGTTCAGCGTACACGAACCAAAGGGGTGAGAGCCTGCTTGACGCATTTGCAACTTTGGAGGTTGTCTTACTCAATTGTGGGCAAATTGATACATTCTCGAGAAATGGAAGGAGTTCTAAGATTGACTTAACATTCATCAGCGATACACTGGCGACGACATCGAATTGGACTGTGTCCGATGTCTACACTCATAGCGACCATCGGGCGATCATTTTTGATATCCAGGAACGCGCTGCAGTGAACCCCATTACTGCCGCCCCTCCTAATCCCTTGTGGAGGGACTCTACTTTTGATGAGGAAACCTTTGTTCTCGCGATGAGCGACATTCGGGTGACCGGAAGCGCAAACAACATGGCGGTGGAACTTATGCGCTGTATAACGGAAGCCTGCAGCGCGCCTATGTCGCGGAAGTCTCATCTGCCAGGCAGGAAACACGTTTTTTGTTGGAACGCGGAGATAGCTGAATTAAGAAGGAAATGTAATCGAGCGCGGAGGATATTCCAGAGAGCAAGGGGTCGCAATGACTTCATAGAACTTCGGGAAAGATACAAAGTGCTCAGAGCCAACCTTAACTGGGCCATTGACAGGAGCAAACGAAGGTGCTATAGGGAAATGTGTGCCGATTTTGATGAAAATCCCTGGGGCACGGGATATAAGGTGGTAATGAGGAAGCTGAATTCCTTTCGACCACCGGCCACGGAAAGCGCGGAGAAGCTGCAGTCGATTGTTGAAGGCCTCTTTCCAGAGAGGGCCGAGATCACGTATGCTGTGCGAGACAGTATGTCGCACGATGACATTCCTGAAGTCAGCGGCCAGGAATTCGACACAGTCTGGAAGGAAATGAAACTCAGGAAGGCTCCGGGAATTGATGGAATCCCAAACGTCGCACTTAAGGTGGCTATAGAGAACAACGTTGAGGTGTTTAGGAAAGTATTTGATACATGCATTCAGGAGTGAAAATTCCCAAGGATATGGAAGCGACAGAGGTTGGTTCTCATCCCGAAGGGCAACGGTGCGCAGGATGCAACAGGTTACCGCAATTCGGCAGATTGGGACGCCACCCTGGCTGCACTTGATGAGAGGAGCGTACCTGGATATTTGATGGAACTCATAGTGGACTACTTTAAGGATAGTGTACTTTTGTATGATACAGACGAAGGCAGAAAGTCATACACTATAACGGCAGGGGTACCACAGGGTTCGGTGCTGGGCCCAATACTATGGAACGCCATGTATGATGGTGTACTGAGGCTTAGGCTTCCTACGGGCGCACAAATATTCGGATTTGCGGACGATATAGCCCTCGTGGTGAGGGGTAAACATCTTGATAATTTGGAACGAACGTCCAATGCGGCAGTTAGCAGAGTTAGAAGCTGGATCGCGAGTATAGGTCTAAAACTTGCTGATCATAAAATGGATGTCGTATTAGTAAGCAGTAGAAAGAAAATGGAATACATCACCATAACTGTCGGCGAACAAAGGATAACATCGAAGCAGTCTATCAAGTACTTAGGAGTCATGATTGACAACAGACTCACATTCAAGGAGCACCTGACGTATATTAGTAGGAAGTGTGCGGCGCACTCGCGCGGATAATGCCTAACTTGGGAGGTCCGAGACAGGAGAAGAGGCAATTGCTGATGAGAGTGGTTAGATCGATTGCTCTATATGCAGCCCCTATATGGGCCGAGGCCATGGATAAGAAGACATATAGAATAGGAGTTGATGGGGCCTACAGGAGATCTGCCCTCCGAGTAATTTCTGCCTTTCGCACAGTATCTACGGATGCAGCCTTGGTGATAGCAGGAATGATGCCGCTACGAATGTTGGTAGAGATAGAGAGGAGAAAACGTTTAATAAGTAGGTGAACGGGGCTAGTGCACCCTGACCAGGTGAATGATGATGTAATGAATAGGTGGCAGCACGAGTGGACTTCTTCCACAAAGGGAAGATGGACCTACAGATTGATACCGAATATAGAAGAATGGGCTGGAAGGAAGCACGGCCGGGTGAATTTTTACCTTACTCAGTTCCTAACGGGCCACGGATGCTATAGGACATACCTTTACAAGTATGGGCATGACGTGGATGAAGCGTGTCCATCATGTCTGGATACAAGTGAAACAGCGGAGAATATATTCTTCACTTGCCCGCGCTACGAATTCCGACGAAATTTCCTTGAGAGGACGATCGGTTCCCAGGTGACTCCCGACAACGTGGTTAATCTGATGTTAACATCGCGCGAAAACTGAAACGCGGTATGTTTATTCGCGAAGGAAGTTCTAGTACAACAGAGAATAATAGAGAGAGCAAGAACAGCAGAAATGGATAGCAGCACTCGCTGAATCTTTACCTCCCCCGATGTAATACTTGATTGTGGTCCCGGGGGGGGGGCGACTTAATGGAAGTGTGACGAACTAGGTTGGGTTTAGTAGGCGACACTGCATTTATAAGCATCAACACGGACCCGAAGGTAGCTTCAACACAACTGCAGTCACACATATACGATTTGGAAAAATGGTTTGAAAAGTGGAGAATAAAGGTGAATCCAACCAAGTGTGCTCATGTAACCTTCACACTCAGAAGACAAGACTGCCCACAAATAAAAATAAGTAATATTGATGTCCCTGTTGAAAATCACTTCAAATTCCTGGGAGTCCACTTAAAACGGCGTCTAACATGAAATCCACTCAAATGCACTGTATTATTGGTCCTAATTCAACACTAGACCTTTAATACAAGGTTCTTTTATACAAATGCATTATAAAGGCAATATGGAGCTACGTCATTCAGCTATGTGGCAGTGCTTGCGCGTCTAACGTTTTGAAATTACAAAGAAGACAGTCCAAGCTTTTACGACAAATTGTCTGCGCTCCATGCTATATTCGTAACGACAATATCCATAGAGATCTCAACATTCCTACAATTCAGGAAGAAATTAAAAAATTCGCCATAAAATACGTCGGTAAACTAACGATTCACCCCAATGCATGAGCAAAGGACCTGTTTCAATTCGACGGCCATCAGAGGGTAAAACGAAGTGACACATTGAGCCTCGCTCGAGGGCTGCAATGACCCTAATTGTTAATGTAGTATTATTATAAGATATGAATACAATATATAGTTAACACGCTGGTGCTAATTATTAACCTTCAAAACTAGCTTTAAGATTTGAAAACTATTGTAAATTTCATTAGGAAAGATTCAATAATAAAAAAGATAAAAAAAAATTCTTCATGTTTGGCTGTTTGGATCGCATTCTATTCTGGTAGTAAAGAGAAATGGAAAATCGTCCATCGCACTTCGTATACGATTTCGTAGTATTCTTCACAGATGGCTCAAGGCTAAATAGAGCTATATCTCACTTGATAAGACTACTGAGCGTCTTTCAGTCCGAAGTGTCGACAACACGGGCTGTTGTGATTGTTAATGAGAACAATATTTCGCTGTGCGACCAGGGGCCAGGCGATCGTCAAGGCACTGGATTATTACTAAAATTCCTTTAGATCGGTTTATGACTGTTAGAAAATTCTCAATGATTTTGAAAAACGACCAACCCTTTTTTTTCAACAAGTTTTTCAACACTTTTCAATTTTCAATAAATTCAATATTAGCATGAAATATATAAGTTTTTAAACAAAAATTGCGTATTTTATTAGTTGCAAAGTTAGCAAAAAAATGCTTTATTAGTGAGTTTTTAGAAGCAATATTCGACAAGATCTGTAGAATAACGCTACGTTTGATGGTAGATAACACACCAAATCGTTTAACGCTCTATCATGCATAATTTTTAATTATTGTACAGGTTTTTCACGGTTTGTGATGCATTTTAGAATGAGAGACTACGCCTTAATGCCTAGAAACTAGTTACCAAATAAGACTATATGCATTTAATTATGATACTGAAAAATGCTCATTTATTCAACTCCACAGCTATTTGTTAACAATTTCATTGATATGTTAGGCCTAGAGAGAATCGATAAGTAAATAGCCATAGATAGACTTATTATTATTATTATTATTATTATTATTATTATTATTATTATTAATATTATTATTATTATTATTATTATTATTATTATTATTATTATTATTATTATTATTATTATTATTATTATTATTATTATTATTAAATTATTTTATTTCTTGAGAAAAATTTCTATTAGTTGTTGTTAACATCGTGATATTGAACCATAACTATTAGTTGTCCCTTAGAGTTTACACATTGCATTCTAACCATTGTGATCAAATTTTAAAATAACAATATAATCTGAACTAACAATGTAAGAAAATGGTAAACAAGCTGTATAGTTTGCTGTTCTCAGATAGCGGACTTCGTTAATTTTGAAAGTCACTCTTGTAGTCAACAGAAAAAACCGATTTTGTGTTTTATCGCCTTTTTTGTTGATGTTAAAACACAATTTTCTGTTTTAAATGCGCACTTTACAGTCTTCAAATAGTTGTTAAAAACTAAATTAGCAAAGAATATGTGGACTTGCAACATATATTTAGAAATGATTTTGTTTAATATAAGAATACCTGCATTAAACCTAAGTGAATGTGCTACGGTGTGGCTTCAGCTAACTAATGTACCACATTACATTCCAAAAAAGCGGAGGGCTAACAGCGGATATAATTAAAGCTGTACAGACTTGACAAAAATATGGAAAATATTAATTATTAGAAAGCCGCCTGGAAGAGTTCGTACCGTACTTCAACGCTTCGCAAATGCGCAGCTGGTTCGCATAAACAAAGAATATTTCCTTAATTAATAAGATACGTACGACAATAAAAAAATTTTAATCAGTTGCTAAATTTGAAAAATTTTAATATTTGCTTAATTTTTTTTCGAATTAAATAAATCTATACAATAATAAGTTAATAGAACTCTAAAGATTTGAAATACATAATTTGTCATTACAACCCTTCAGTTAGGATTACGTTCCAACTCCTTACGCCAATTATGTTGTGTGTTTTATATGATGAGTGACGGGATCTAAATTTTAAAGTTGACTCCGAACGACAGTTTTTTGAGGCGTTTCATGACAATTTTCTTTTATACTTTTTGCCACAAATCTGCTGAGAGAAAGTCGTCGAAGAAATATTTGTTTAATATTTCGCTTTGTTGGAGATGTCTGATAAGCCAACACACTACCTACTAGACTACGACGACTTCGATTTGAATAAGATTTAAAATAACTATTATTAAAAATACTAAGAATTGTTTTTTACCATATTACTATGGGAACGTTATAATATTCAAGGCCATTATTACAACTTACCGTTAACTAAAGGGAGGATTCTAACGCACAGCTAAATTCTTTTTCGTTATTATAAATGGACAATAAGGTAGAAGCGAACGTTACGCTAAAGGGAGGATCATCCTACGGGTAACATTTAAAGTTAAGTTTATGTTTGAACTTGTCATATTATATATTATTTTCAATATGGCAATTTCAAATATAAACAAAGTGAGCAAATACAACAAAAAAGAAGGCCGTCGTTGCCAATGCTTTTAAATAAAGCTTGTTTAATTTGAGCAGTGCTCTGGCACTGCCATATTTTTGAAAAAGTTAACTTTATTTTATCTTTAGGTTGTAATAATGAAAAGAAGTTAAAGGTGAATTTAAAGTTCACTTTAGCTAACTTTACCTTTAACTAAACCCAACTTTAGCGGTAAGTTGTAATAATAGGGCCCTTAGGGCTATTATTACAACTTGCCTTTAACTAAAGTCAGGATTTTAACGGGCAGATAATGTGCTTCCATAATTAAGAGCACACAATAAGATATAAGTGAGCGTTAAACTAAAGGAAGGATCATTCTACCTGTAACTTTTAAAGTTAAGTTTGCCATATTATAACGGGTGTTTTTTATAGAGGTATAGAACTTTAAGTTACAAAAAAACAACGATGGATTATTCGATTGACATGAATTTTATTTATCCGAAAGATAATCTTGTGGCATTACATTTTAAATATGATTTCTGGTATATGACCGCCACGGCTGGCGCGGATGTAGTCCAATCTGGACGTCCAATTTTCGATGACTTTTTCCAACATTTGTGGCCGTATATCGGCAATAATACGGCGAATGTTGTCTTCCAAATGGTCAAGCGGTTGTGGCTTTACCGCATAGACCAATGACTTTACATAGCCCCACAGAAAGTAGTCTAGCGGTGTTAAATCACAAGATCTTGGAGGCCAATTCACAGGTCCAAAACGTGAAATTAGGCGGTCACCAAACGTGTCTTTCAATAAATCTATTGTGGCACGAGCTGTGTGACATGCTGCGCCGTCTTGTTGAAACCACATCTCCTGGACATCATGGTTATTTAATTCAGGAATGAAAAAGTTAGTAATCATAGCTCTATACCGATCACCATTGACTGTAACGTTCTGGCCACCATCGTTTTTGAAAAAGTACGGACCAATGATTCCACCAGCCCATAAAGCGCACCAAACAGTCAGTTTTTCTGGATGTAACGGTGTTTCCACATACACTTGAGGATTACCTTCACTCCAAATGCGGCAGTTTTGTTTGTTGACGTAGCCATTCAACCAGAAGTGCGATTCATCGCTAAAAAAATTCGCTTATGAAAATCGGGAACAACGGTAATCTCGTTTTGGGCCCATTCGACGAATATACGCCTTACATGATGATCGTGAGTCTATTCATGATGAATTGCCAAACCAAACTGAGAATAAATCACTTGACAGCTGTTAAATCGGTCGCCATCTTGAAAAGTAATGCCAACTTAAAGTTCTATACCTCTGTAAAAAACACCCTTTATATATATATGTATGTATATGTATATATATATATATATTATATATTATTTTCTACATGGCAACTTCAAAAATAAATATGAAAAATAAACGTGTATATAGATATAGGCGTATTCATTCTATTTATTTAAAAAAAATACAAAAATAAAAAAACTAAAACCCTAACACACAAATTTTATAAACAAAATGAATAAACATAACAAAAAAAGAAAGCATTGCGTTTTTAAAAAACTTGTTTAAATTGACAAAAGTTATGGAGTTTACTTTATTTTTTGAGAAAGTTGTAATAACAAATAACAGTTACAGATGACTTTAAGGTTCACTTTAGTTAAAGTTACTTTTGACTAAACCTAACTTTAACGGCTAGTTGTAATAATGGCCCTTAGTTGCGCCACTAGTGCAACTTTCAAATAAAAACATTTTTTAAATTAAATTGTAAAAAGAAAATAAATTAAATATTAATATTTTTTGGATGCATACGATACAGAATATAATATCGAATGACTTCTGTAACTTTAATTTTGTATCGGTTATAACTTTTGTTTTGTGGGTTTAAGGTTTAAAAAATTTTGTGGGCATTTCAGTAGCCTTTGCTTCATATCGTAATGATAAATAATGTTATCCATCAATTTTACGAAACCAACAAAGTATAATTTTTTTTCGGTGATAATATCGGTTATTTAATCTATAATGAGTCTAGAATAACTTTGTCTAATATCGTTTGTGTGTATGCGTTTAAAATGTGATGTATAATTCGTCTGGCAGATTTAATTTTATAACCGGACTATCTCTTCCGGACCAAGTTTTTGCATTAGAGAAATTTTTCTGGCAATTCTTCCTGGAAAATCCCTTCCACACAACGACGACGAATACTTTTATATGTTAGAATAAAGTGTGTCTATTATATATATGTATATTCGAATAGTATAAAATTCTCTTATAGTGTATTTTCTGTGAAGACATTCCCTGCCAAGCTGTTTATGAGAAGGTGTCATTTCTAGGGCTCGTGTACCATTTTCGGTAAACGATAATTACTTTTATAAATTTCTATAAATACATGATTTCTTTTTTTGTTTTTAAGAAAATGTATATTACTCTCAAAATTATTAATATTAAGACGGCAAAATACATAAAATAACAATAAAAAATTAAATTTAGTTCACATAGAATAATTGACATAAGAGTGGTGTACAAAAGAGAATATATATTTATATGTATATTTAAGTTCGATTACACTATAATAATTTTTCACGCTTTCTGCATAGCCTGATTTTCAGAGGTTCCTTTTTGCTGGTCTGTCATTACCTTTTTGTAATTTATGGCGAAGAAGGTGGGGCATGGTCATCTTCTTTAGAAAATATATCTTTATTTGTATTATTTATATATGAAATCAGTAGCTTTCTACATTGTAAAAGTGAAATTGAGCTGTTGTTTTTTTTGTATTATACAAAATCGACGTATTCAGTAAAAGTTCAAAAGTACTCTGATAACTAATTACCACGCTACATGTACCGTTTTCAGTACATGACTTAAAAATTACTTTAAACATCATTACGTCACATAAAATAGTCTTACCAACAAATACATTTTAGATATAAACATCTAAAATTTAAAAATTCAGCTTTTTTTTGAAATGAGGCTTAGCGTGAACCGAAAACGGTACACGTGTTAAATGGGCACTTAAGAGAGTGATTAATTTGTCCGCTTATCAGAGGTAACCGTGAATTTTTTTAATTCCAATATTTAGCATTTGATCAGTCAGCTTTTTAGCACCTCGTATGTCGCTGTGTTTTCTAATGCCTAAATAAGTCTCTTTATAAGAAGTTAACTTGTCTTTAATTTCAGTTTCTTGCTCATCTTCAGACGTTTATGCCAGCGTTACTTAGAAAGCAATTAATATTTACAGAACTAATGCTTTCCACATTTTCGTCATTATCTAACTCTCTGAACTCGATCAATAGTATAGGAGAACTGAACAAGCGCTGATAGTAGAAGAACATTTTCTGCAGTAAATGGCCATCACCTCCGCCCGAAACACGCTGCAGTCGGAGAGAAATGTTCAGATTGAGTTTGTTATAGTATACACGGCTACCAACCCGATTATCGATGAATGTATACACTTCCAGGGATTTCGAGACGATGATAGTGTTAGAGACCCATTCATCCCTGGTCGGAATCAGAAATTGAAAACTCCTGGCAAATCAATATTCCATAATAAGATGATCGGGGGATTAACCTTCAGAAAGAGGAAATCTCCGAAAGAATAATGTGCCAGCAAGACAAGGAATTGAGGCTGGGCGCGCCGTGTTTATCTTCTTGTTTAGCAAGAAACGCAATGGGTAGCATTGCACATAAGAGTAAGAGCAGATGTTTTGATCTTGTCAAGAAGTCTAATATTATGCTCTCTATTCAGAGCAGTCTACCAGAGAGCAACTCCATATAGAAGGTTGGGTTCGATGACTGCGAAATAGATCCAGCGACTCAACGCGAGGCTGGTCCCGTTTGTACTATGAAGAATGAAGGTCGGAATCTTGTATCTTCTAGTGAAAAGAATTGTGTCGGTCTTAGAGGCGTTGACAGACAGCTAAAATTCTCTGGACCAAATTGATCTGATAGACAGCGCGAAATTAGTTTGTCGGACAACGTCTGTGGACACATTCCCAACGTGGCAATGGTAATTTCGTCAGCAGAAGCTATGACGTTATTATCAAAGGATTCAAGCTTTTTCAAGAGCGAATTGCCTGCAAGTGGAGATAAAGCACTGCCTTGCGATGTACCTCTGCAATCCAATCTCTAACAATATGTAGTCCCCACTGAGGGTGGTACAATCTCGACTCAAAGAGGAGCTCAATAAATCCAACCAGATCCTATCCCAGATTTAAAGAATTAGGAGCCTTTATTATAGCGTAAGGGTTGATTAACCAATTTCAAAGAAGGCTGCCAGAGTGTATTCTTTAACATGCAAGAATTTTTTTCACCCGTGAGATGAGAGAGTGTAGTGCCAGTTCTACTGATTTGCTCCTCGCATAGGCATGTTGGGATACAGCTAAAAGTGATGGATCGAGGTGGTAAACATCAAGGACCCGGAGTTGCCGAGGTTGACTTTAGTTTTTGTGATGGCAAAGGTAACTCCGTAATAGATTATCGTATATGCTTCCACTATCTTTTGAAATATGTTGGTGGCTTTAGCATTCTTTGCAAACCATTTTCTGGCCAAATGCGCCAAGGCTTAAAAACTCGTTTCTCTATCTTAAATAATCAGATATCTCCTTCAATTTTGAGCTCCCGAAGACTTTGTTGGAATCATAATAATGCTGTTAAATATCTTAAACTCTGGCATTTTTCATAATGATCCCGTAGATCTCAATTATATTTTGGATGAAATGTGTTGTATGTATAAATTATAAAATTATTGATGCTTATAATCGAAACAGGTACAAAGGTAGTATATTCTACTTATATACTATATATTGCCTAAGCATTGAAATACTATAACAAAAAGGTATACAAACTTAAATCAAATAATATAAAATCGAGTACCGAAATAATTAGAGGAGACCTTTATACCGACGACGTTTTTATTTACTTCAATTCAATGTTACAAAGTCATGGTATTTTAAATGAAATACATTGGTGTATCTGTTATTTTACTTATTTGTTCTTAGGTTCACCAATTGAATGATGTGATTTTTTTTCTATAGGCATTAGCCTTCAAAGCCTAGTATTACAGTCGCCTAGTCAAAATGGCCCAAGTCACGAATTTTATCAGTACGCTTAGCTCAGCTTTACAAAGAATTTATTTAATTACTGGATCACAATTACAAATTCTATTTTAATTATTACTACCTGAGTAACTTCGACCTTATGCTTGGTGTAGTGTAACAGACCAGAGTCTCTGGTGGAAATCGAAACCACCCAAAGCAGTTATTATTCCTATTAAACTACATATTTTTAAAAGAAAAAATTCCTGCAAGTTTTAAAACATCCTTCTTGATTTCTCTTTTAAAAAAAGGTGAACCCAATTGTGTATCTTCTTAGCGAGGCTTATCCTTGATTGATACGATATGCAAAATACTGAACAATATTATTTTAATTCGTATAAATGATTGGATTGATAAATTCACAATATTCTACAGCGAATAATTTTGTCCACATAGTTTACCTAAGCAATGTAAACTACAACGACATCATCTACTTTTACTAGAAACTCCTAGAAACTCTATTATTTTACGAAATATTAACTATGTGACTATCGTAGCAAAACACAACCAGTCAAATATGTTACGGAAAGAACATCTTAGAGTCCTTTAGTGTAGATCCTATCGTGCGACAAAAGTGTATATTGAATCCAATTGTCTTTGCATAGTAAACCTGAAAATATTCTTATTTACGCAGATGGTATTTGTCATCTTATCTGACTCCCTAAAAGTTCGTCAAAAATCTCTATATGGCTCTTAATTATTAATCTTGTTAAATCAAAAATTTTAATTTTTCGCATTGGCAAAATAATTTCCATGGTTCAATATTAGAGATCTCGTAAAGAAAATATTGAAATTGTTATTAATTATAAATACTTTTATGTAGGGCTTAACTACAACTTGTAACAGTAAAAATTGTGATCTATTCAACATGGTCGAATTATCGTAAAATTCAAACTGAATCTCAATTAATAATGTTCCACGTACCTCAAATCTGAGGTTTAAAAAAAAGAAAAAGTTTACATATTTTTGACACACAACGATATTATTGCTGGGTAATAATACAACTAAAACTATTCGGACACCTTAAAGGAACATTTTTCTTATATCGCCTAATCACAAAATAACTTATATCTTCTGCCAAAAAGTTCACAATTCTCAATTGATTTACTTTATCAACCCCCTTCATTTGTCAACATTTTCGCCTCGGACCATAATTTAATAAAATTAGTAACAGGCGGACTTTTAGATTTGAATGGAAGAGCGTTTAGAAGTTCCACAGATTAAATTTGTACACTCTCTTAACCTGGATGTGTCGATTACATATATTAGACAAATTAACTTAAATATAAAATTAAATATGAAAAGTTGTTTATAATTTTTTTTCTCGCCGTGGAGGGGTAAATGTACCTAACCGCACCATAGAGGAAGTCGTCACATCCTCCGTGTGTGGGTCCCTCACCCACTAAATCCCCCTTTGTTTCGTGGACTTGTTGTGCCCACTCCGGGACTACGGTGGTATTACTTCGGAGTGGAGTCCTTTTGGCCCCTGCGTCTTCATATCTGGATTGCGTGTCGAAAGTTGAGGAGACATCTAAGTGTCTCCACTATTCCTTTCGTCCAGGTTCCTGTGTCGGATTTTGTTTGACACGTGTGCAAGTATCACCTATGCCGGCGTGCCTACATGTTCTGTAGCCTCGAGTTCTCTCTTCTTCAGTCTTAGGATACGCTCCACGTAATTCGCCACTGAAGTCCAATTCTCTCTACTCGCAATCATAACCGCGACAATGTTAGCGGTCGTGATCGTTCCAACTATTAACGTCAGTTCAGAGCAATAGCTCTGCCAGCGTGCACATTCGAAAATAGTGTGCGCTGCATCATCAATTACTTCCTCTCCTTCGTAAAGGCAACAAGGGGAGGCGCTCTTGTCAATTCTATGCAGGTACTTTCTAAAATACCAATGCCCCGATAGCATCTGTGTAGTGTAGTAGTTCACCTCTGCAATTTTCCGTCCAATCCATAGCCCAATATCCGGGATAAGTCTCGCCGTCCACCTTCCTCTGTCCCCTTCATCCCATTGGCGTTGCCATTTTAAGATGGTGTTTTGTTTGAAGGAACCTGTTGTATAACTTCCAGTCAATTTCGCCATATAAATTTCCATCCGCTCCTCGGCCAGCAGATCCCCGGGAATTGTACCTGCAATCACAAGTACGGCTGGCGCGGATACTGTACGATACGCCAAAGTGATATACATTGCAGCTGTTCTCTGTGCCGACATAAATGAGTACGTTCTCTCTCTAACATTGAGCGCTTCGGCACAATTTATGTAAGTGAAACATAAAGCATAATGCTGTTACTAACCTCCATCAGGAGTCTTCTTCTCGCCGGTAGCGGACCTCCAATATTCGCCATTAATCTGCTGAGCTGTCCCACGATCTTTTGGGCTCTGTTAGCCGAGTATTTAATCCCTTACGCATATTTTAGTCTGCGATGCAGTCTTATTCCTAGGTATCTCAACGAGCTCTTAGTCCTAATTACCTCGTTTCTAATACTTATGTCCACGTGAAAGGGGATATGACGACCAGGGATTATCAATAATTCCGTTTTATGCATGGCCAGGTCTAGGCCGTGGGAGTCTAACCATGCTCTCATTCTTAGCATAACGCGTCGTATCGTTGTGCCTCTTCCGTGTTCCTGGCCGTGATAACTGCGATATCGTCTGCGTATCCAACCTAAAAGTTCCGTCCGGCATATCCTCTCAGAATTCCATCATACCTAACGTTCCACAGGTCGGGGCCGTGGATAGATCCTTGTGCCGCTCCTGATGTTATTTGTTTCACCCTTGATCCCGAGCTTGTGTTATACACTAGCTGCCTATTACCAAAGAAAGTAAATTATAAAGAATGTGCATTTTAACATATTTTGGAATATTTTTCAAAAATATTTCACGACGCGGGGGGAAGATAGAAGGCAATGATACAGAAACCAAGAGCGTAACAATGCGTTGTTCTCAGCGTGCGTTTTTGTTGTTTGACCACTTTTTATTTATTTTTCTGGTGTTAAAAACAGACGTCGGCACCAATGCCCCTCAGGGGAAGAACATCTTCGGCTTTTTACACACATAGGACACGAACATCAAGAATGTTCGTTAAAAAGAGCGTAAAAATCTTGTCAGTTTTTAAAGAAGAAGGTTCATGTCGCTTTTTTTCAGACTTCAATTATACACCCAAAGAAATATCACAGTAGTATTCACTAATATTAATGAGAAATGATTTCGATTTTTGGAAGAATACTTGCCAAGTTAAATACGGTGTTTTATGGATTTAGTGCAGTACAATTTGTCTATATTTTCCGATCACATATACATATGCTTGGGTTAATAAGTAGACTTGAAATTATTACTAACAATTTTCCTCTAGGCTAATACATGCTTTTGGTTATGGATTAGTGAGTGAGAAAGAGAAAATAAGTTGAGAGAATTTATTTATTTACAGCCATATAAAAGTGTTAGTAATATACGCCATTTTTAATTTCATTTCATCAACATACATATGTAAAGCTGTCTATCTTTGGCTTAATAATTTTAGATGAATAAAAATAAAATAAAAAATCCATTTTATTATTAAAAGAACATAAAGCTATCCATCTTTGGCTTAAAAATTAGGCCATGTTTTTTAGATAAATAAAAATAAAAAGAATAAAAAACCATTTTTTATCAAAAGAAAAAAAACGAGCATTCCAAAGCATTTAACAAAAATATACTATGGGACAAAATAAAATACGCCCAGCTAATGACATAGAACATTTTTAACACAAAATATTCTTCGAGTGTTATTCTGAAATAAAGTGATAAAGCATCCGCAGCACATGTATTCTTGTCGCAGCCTGATCGACAAGTAAATCAAAAAACACAAGAATACATACACATGTGCATACGTACGATGAGAGTGTTCATTTTCCTTTTGTCTTCCTCCCCCCTCATCAAGAAATGAAAAAGATTTTGGTGAGAGCGGATCGTAATGTTACGACCCGCCATAAGAAATTTTACTTCTACATGATGCGTATTCTTTATATCCATATTCTTTGCTATTACTCAAATAACTGCTTATCATGGCCAGAATGTAGTGTGGCACAGAGAAATTGTTCTCCAAAGCATCCAGTATATTGCTCCATCTAAGGCTATTAAACAAGTTTTTAACGTCTTAAGTTGGAAGCAGTACGACAGGCCTCGTAAAGTAATGCCCACGTTGTGTGACCATAGCCGCTTCAGTCACCTCTCTCAAAGCATCAATTGTTGACCGACCGGATCGAAATCCATATTGCCGAGCAAACAGTCCTCCACTGTTCTCAATAGCAGCAGTAAGCCGTGGCTTCAAAAGCCTCTCGAGTAGCTTCCCTGACGTATCCAGCATGCACAGTGGCCTGTACGCGGATGCCATCGGGCCCTGGTGTCTTACCGGGTTTTAGTCCGACTGCAGCTGCTTTCAGCTCCTCTACGGAAAGTTGTCGATAATGCTCCGGTATACGTTTAAAAAAGCTAAAGGTGACTCTAAATTTCACTTTAGCTAAAGTAACGTTTTACTAATCCTTACTTTAGCGCAAGTTATAATAATGGGCCTAAATGGTATTGATTTTTAATTATAACTTACTTTATAACAATTTAAAAATTTGTCTAAAGTACAAAAAGTGAATACTTAATGAATTTTTTTGATTTGTTCTATTAAATGTACTGTATGTATAATAAATATATATTTTATTTTTATACAAATCATTAATTCATCATTAATAATATAAAACTGAAATTAATGATTGTATCAGCTTTACATTTTGCTATTCTGACTCACAACTAGAAGTTATGCCAATTTTAGATAATTTTAAAAACTGTACATACATGTAAATATAAATTGATATTCCCCCTTTCACCTTATGACCTTCTCCTTTGTAGGTTGTTTCTGTTGCCTTACCTTCAGTTGACATTGCAATATGTGCTCCCGATTTCAATAATATGTGTTCCATAATTCTATTTCCATATTATCTAATTATTCTATATTCTATATTTATATCAATTATGTTTTAATTCAGAATTTCATTTATTAAATTATTTTGTATCAATTATATTACAATTTAACCCTGGATGGTTACTGTTCATCGAATCGATGAAGCTCATTTACTCTTTATCATATAACTCTTTTATATTTGATAAAATTTCGCTCATTTCGCTAGTTGATATCGAAAGCTTGCAATGAGTAGATGTAAATTTTTTTTAAATTGTTCGTCGATTCAACAAAGAAAATTACCATCCAGGGTTAAAAAAATGGGTGGCCAGCGTACGTTTACTCACTGCGTTATCAACTAATGTTGTTTTTAGGATCAGTATAAAATTAAGATTAAACCAAAGATAAGATAATTAAACCAAAAAAATTAAGGGCCATTATTACAACTTGCCGTTAAACTTGGGTTTAGTTAAAGGTACCTTTAGCTAAATGTAACTTTACAGTTCTTACAGTTACCTTTAACTTACTATCGTTATTACAACTTTTCAAAAAAATTTCAAAAATATGGCAGTGCCGGACCAATGTCGATAAACTGCTCAATTATACAAGTTTTTTTTTAACGCAGTGGCAACCGCGTGCTTCGTTTTTTTGTTGTATATGCTCATTTTGTTTAAATTTTAAGTTGCCATAATGAAAATAATATATAATATGGCAAGTTCAAACATAAAGTGACTTTTAAATGTTAAAGCTAGGATGATCCTCCCTTTAGCTTAACGATCACTTCTATCTTATTGTGTACTCATAATAACGAAAAACAATTTATCTGCCCGTCAAACTCCTCTCCTTAGTTAACGGCAAGTTGTAATAATGGCCCTAATAGAAATATATGCTTATTAACCTAAATGTAAACCTTATCACCGCCACTATATTTTCTATTAACTTTATCCCTATTGTGATAGTTCAAGTCGATCCTCTGCTTAGCAGCAATATTTAAAGAAACCTCTCTGTTTCAGGTCTTCTTGAATATATGTATGTATATGGATCTCATTCCGGTAGAAGTATGAATAGTTCAATTGTATTTCGACGTAGCAAGCAGTCTAAGGGATTTAATGAGGAGTTGTCCAAATGAAGACGTCTTACAATTTCCGTTAAAGTGCTATGGAAGCGCTCCCCTTGCCCGTTGTATGAGCTGTGAAGGGGCTCCATACCTGTTCGTTATAAGCGTTCTTATTACCTCTGGGTTAAGGGACTTCTCGTTATCGTTATTATATTACTATTTTAGCATTTTCAAAAAACTTCAATGTCCCGAGAAAGGCTTGTTTTGTAACAACGATAGCCCTTGAAGCTATGGACTTAACCACAGCAAAATACGAAAATTTGGCCAAAAATGTCAAAAAAATTGTTTATTTGTATTGTAGATATTTACGTGAAGAATTTCGTCTATACTAGTCGGTATTGGTGTCTCTGATATTTAATGTTTATGGGGATGTCTAAAGTATTTGAGTTGACATGTTTTACACGAGTAAATTTTATTTTTTAATTGATTTCTCATATTTTGATAATAATAATCCGATAGAATTTGCTGACTATCCTCCTTCAAACAACGGCGCGTTTTTAATTACTTATTGTGAATTATTTCCAACTGGTCATTTGGATTAAAAGTATCAGTGCCAAATTTTTCAATATGATGGAACTTCAATGAGGGATAATTGGTACCCAGGAAATTTTGGATTTGAGCCATAACATGTAACAGATATATTTTCAGCAACTCTATACGAATGGTATGACGCACTCAGTCCTTTTGATTTGATTCCGGAAGTAAACAATAGGATTCTTAAAGCTTAGAACAATTTTAGTAGAAGAAATGTCGCTTGTGCAGGCTTGCTTAGATGTAGATAAGTCGAGTCTGTTGCCAAATTTAAATAAAACAATGGCTAAAAACTACCGCTCATTGATGGAGTAATTTTCCTCTAATGGTGACAACGTGTTCGAAATCATTGTTATAGGACTCTCTGTCTGGGACAGGGTTGTTCTGATAGCATGTGAGGATGTATCTGAGGGCGAAGTTTAGGATGTGTCTGATCAAACAGTTTTTCAAAGTCTGCATGTAAGAAAAGAATATCCTCAGAAGATAAGTAGTCTTCTTAACTTCCCAAAAGCAAAATCCTTTGATAGTCAAGCACGTATGTGGCCACTATTCCCTCATAAATATTTAGTTGACGATTTGGCAATGGCAGCGAATTCTTTTTCAAATCTTATATATCAACCAGTGAGGCGCAAAAGTGATCTCAGGCCTCTAAAGACAGAAGATTTTTCATTGTTTATTATAAAAATTCTATAGAAGTCTCAAAAAATTTCGACGAATCAAAAGAAACCAAACGAAACAAAATTTTGTTTCTGTTACTGCTCCGAGTCTGAAAATAAAAAATCATCTACGTAGACATGACAGGTTTTGTCTATTTTCTCACACAATTTGTTATCTATGGCCCGCTGGAAAATGCTTGAAACATATTCAAATGGTAGACGGCAGAACTCGTACTTGCCATTATTAACTCTGAAGTCTATCTTTTCCCGATCACGCTCACTTTTTAGGTGCAGGGTTTAGAAAAACTTTGCTCTACCAAGATTTGACAGAATAATTGATGGATCTCGTATAGGATATTTACCACAAATTGACTTCGAATTTAATATTCGAAAATCGATTACAAAACTCTAGTTAGGTCTACCCAAACCAGGATATTGTAGGGGGAAAGGGAATGAGTAATTATGCCATCTCTTAAAAGTTTCTTCGCTTCTTTGTTCACAAAGTCAATCTTAGGGTATTGGGTATACCGGGGACCATGATTATAGTGTTAGTTCATCCTTCGTCCTACTTTTTGGGGATATTTCAGTGTTATACTGTAAAGCTTCATTTAAATTTGCAAAGACTTCTGCGTTTCTACTAATTACATTTATGAAATGCTTGGTTGTAGTGAAATATCTGGGTGTGATACTGGAAGATAGGGCAGCAAAAACCCAAAGGTGCTGGTTCATATATAGGATAGGCATAGATTCAAATGGAGCCTCACGCGAAGAATGAAAGCCCCAGCTCTACAGAAGCGTAATTAGACCTGTTATAACTTATGCTTCAGCAGATGGAGAAGAAATGCAACATTAGAATAATTCAAAGGGATTAGTGGTGCGATGCGACCATCGGCCATTAGGGCATTGGAAACAATATTCTTCATTCAACCAATAGAGATAAATTAAAGTGCTAATGAGAACGATATAAAACATCAAATTTAAATTTTTACAATATAGTTACTAAATTATAATTTAATTAAACATATGCAGTTTACATATATAAAAAATATTTAGTTTGCATAGTAAAAAAATTGTCTTCAAGTATAGAAATTATACAATTAAGAGATTAAAAAGAATTGTAGCATTCAAGATATCAAATTAATAAGAATCGCACTGGATTAAGGTTGGCCAAAATATTTCATAATTTTGTTTTTAACCCATTTACGGTCACTGTGCCAATTTGGGAACACTTAATTATTAAGGCTGTATTTATTTTTGCATTATTGAATAGTGGAAAGTGCTCTGAATAAATATCAAATGAAGCAATTTAACTACATTTATTGTTATTGTTGTCATAATCTATTAAACTTCATTAACAATACACATGTAGAGGTAGGTCAATGGTAACCAAATTTATATTTTCTACCTAAAGCTTATAGTCGTTATTTGTATTATAATGTAAAATTCAATAAACAGTGAAACATTGAAAAGCATTTTTAGTTTCATACAACAAATGTACAAGATCACTAAAAACAAAACACCTTGTAGACAACAACGACGCTGCAGAAACTAGTGACAAAATATTTAAAGTACGTCAACTTGCTGATATTCTTATCAAAAAATTTAACCAATGGGGTGTTTTCCACGAACATACTTCTATCGACGAATCCATGGTGAAATATTACGGTCGTCATTCCGCAAAACAGTATATTCGAGGTACACCCATTCGGTTTGGTTATAAAAACTGGGTTGCAGCAAGTTCCTCTGGATATCGTTACTGCTTTGATATGTATTGTGGTGAATCAAATACACCTGTTTCTGAGCCATTGCGTACTAGGATTGTGAAAACGCTGCTACAAAAATTAACCATGAATCCTGCCAACCACAAAATCATTTTTTATAATTTTTTTACAAGTTTTGAGTTACTCAACGATGTTATCTGCCAAATGCAAAAGAGATGATGAAAAAACCAAGAGCCGATATCGATTTCAGATTTGACAGAAATAATGAGTTATGTATTACTGGTCCGCTGGAAGGATAACAGTATTTGCACAATGGCGACCAATTACGATTCTTATGAACCAGTAGGAAAAGTTAAAAGATGGTCTTCTCAAAAAAAAAAACAAAAAGTTGATATGCAAATACCTCACTTGTTCCAAACTTACAACAAAAGCATGGGCGGAGTTGATGAGATGGACCAATCTATATCTTTATACCGAATTAGCATACTTGGCAAAAAATGGTGGTGGTGTTTATTTACGTACATGGCTGATATGGCTATATCAAATGCGTGGCGCCTACATGAATTTTGTGAAGAAAATGCTATGGATCAATTACAATTTCGTCGATCAATAGCTAGGTTTTATCTAAAACAGTCGTCCAAAAGACATTCTGCTCGGCCTTCGTCATCAAATATTAAGGGTCTACATCTAGACGGCGGAGATCATGTTCCAGAAAAGCTTCCAAAGCGTGTGCGTTGTGTCATCTGCCACAATAGAAGCCGCTGGAGTTGCAAAAAATGCAAAAAAACGCTCTGCGTTGAAAAAAAATTGTTTTGCAAAATATCACTCATAAGTGGCCATTGTACCAATTTGGGTACACCCTTCTAATGTCCTGAATTTTAATTTTTTTACCTTTTTTACGTTTCTGTTTTCTTGCATTGTTAAAAATAAATATACATTGGAATTTTAAAAATTTAACGTGTACTTTTTGTTTGGCTGTAAATGGGTTAAAACTATTGTTCGGATGTGATTACGTAGTTGGTTCCAAAGATTAATTGTGTAAATAAAGAAATGTCGCTGGGCGAATGTTCTATAATGTTTTAATTGATTTAATGTTCTTTCTCTTGTTGATGTTCCTAATTTTAGGAGTTGGAAAAGATAATTCGGTCGCCGTGTAATTACAATTTTATGGAGAAAGATAATGCATTGAAATTTTAAAAGACTTTCAAAGCTCATATGACAGATTTTCATTATTCAGGACAATACTATTATCATTTATGAAAATATACTTCGATTTCGAGGGATTAATACTCAACCCATTGTTAGCAGCCTATTAACTGAGCATTTCTAAATCTGTGTTTAAATTATCGCCACAATAATGAGTTGTGTATATCCTACTACTATAATAAATTAGGACATCGTCAGCATACAAATGGGCAATTTCGTGTCAAGTGACCCAATTTTTAAAATCGATGTCTTCCGATTTGGATGCAATTTGCACCAAGGTTAGTACTATTGGATAGTAGGCCAGACACAAATTTTCAGCTCTATCAGTCAAGAACTGCCGGCACTCATTATTAGATCTTATAGGTTCTACTGAAAAGTTAGAACTGTATTTTGGGGTTAGAACAACCATCATCTCCTGCAGAACTGTCATCATTTTCAGAATTGAGTTTGTTTTCATCTGGAATAACCGATAATGTGTCCAACTTTCCCATTATTTTCCTGCACGATCCACAAATTAGCAAACGTTTTGAAAGAGTTGGGAATTTTTTCAATAAGTTGTCCGGAAATATTTCGCATATCTGATGATCTGTGCTTCTTTGTGTTTAAGGTATTACAACAAAAAGAAGTCAACATTTTCTTTTTGGAAGCGGAAGCCATTGTGAAGATTAATTATGTAAGTAATTAGTAAATAACGCACCTCCAAATTTTAACACTGTTTATAAAAAACTAATTTCCGAATGTCCTTAAAATACAAATAAATACTTTTTAAGATCATTTAGGTGGTACGTTTTTATGCCAAATATTGAAAAATCTTTTTCTTGAGTTAAAAAATAATTTTTTTGATAGATATCCCACTCGCATTCCAAAAAGCGATTATAAAGGCCTTAATGGAAATTGTATAAGCTTTCTTTTGAGAAAAAAGGGCCCATTTTGAAAAAAAAATTAAGAAAAATTAATTTTTTAAAAATTTTTTTTCATATTTTTTTATTTTTGGAAGGTTGAAGAAGTCCAAGTCTTGAACCCTGTGCAACTCCTCTGTCTATTTAAAGAAAAAAATAAAAAATGCTCCTTCAAATCGTCCGGAGAGATAGCTTTATGAGTGTTTACAGGTTGTTGGTGAAAAGTGAAAAATTTTCTCCAATTTTGTCAATAAGATTGCATGGCCAACAGTATCGAAACCCTTATTGTGCACATGCAGTACTATAAAAGACAACCTACCTTTTTCGAGATCAGCTCTGAAATTCTCAATCACTTTCATAAGAACAGTAATGCAACTTCAGCCTATCAGATAAAAGATTTTCTTGTTCAAGGTATTTCTTCATTTGCTTTACATAATATTTTCCATATCTTTAGATAGATAAGGAAGGATCGCGATTGATCTATAGTTATTATTTTGCTTGGGTAGGGGAATGATTTTGGGCAGCTTCCATCCATCAGTGTAAAATGAACGATTGCATTGAAAAGATACGTGACAAATGGCAAGAGTTTTGGCATTATAACCTCTAAAAAGGAGGCATTTATTCCACCGACGCCAATAGCTTTTGATTTGAATTGATGAAAAACTTCTCAAAACTGAAAGTGTTCTCTATGGTAGGCAAACACAGATGACCATATGAATTGTTCGTGTCTTTCTGCATGTTAATGCTCACAAATCGTTTATTTAAATCGTCAGTGTTTCCGATAGAGTTGTTCTCTCTTTCTTTAAAATTTTACCAACTTCTCTTCTTAAAGCCTGAATATCTTTTGTAGCTCAGGAGTTTTGAATCGCCTCCACCTAGAATAAGCTGCATTACGTTTCCTGATTAAAGTCCCAAGTTTCCTAGTGAACCATGGTTCATGATTCGTTTTCAAGCGTTTGGTCTTCATCGGATTACTCATATCGAAACTATTGTTAATGTTGTTCTGTAGGAAGTGTATAGATCTGATTCCAATTAATTTCCCCCAATTATTGATAGAAAATATTATAGGCTAGGTTATGCAGATCGGTTATATATTACAGGGGGATAGATTTTCCCAATCCACAAATCATATCATTAGAGTATAGTTAGGTCATTGGACGGCCTCTTACTTGACTCTCAGTTATTCGATAAGATGTCCAACATATCCATATCAACTTACTGCAGCACTCTAATTTTTGATAGACTTTATTGGTCAAACGAATCCCAGCTACCCATGGGGACTAATTGATACATGGACGGCTCTAAACATGGAGTTAGGACGGGACTGGACCTCAACATAGAAGAGCCAGAGACAAAATCTTGCCTGCGGCTACCGGAACATATTTCGATTTTTCAAGTGGAAGTACGCGCGATCAGGGAATATATAATAGACGTTAGTAATAACTTGCTGAGCTTAACGTATAGAGACTTAAATATCTTTACGATTGGTCAAATGACAATTAAATCATCCAGGAATACTGGATTAAAGATCGTCCTGGAGTCTAAAATGGCGATTAAGAATTACTGCAAACATGGTTCCTAGTAAGCTTGGATAACCAAATGTTCTATAAAAGTTGGTGGAAAAAAGTGGTTGGAAACGTCACATCGCCTATTGTGGAATAGTGACAAATTTGAAAGAATTACAAAAATAATTTCGGGCGATCCGTATGAGGAAAGAACCATGACTATTTTTAACTAATTAAGGGTAACCTGCGTTGGGCGTGGTGAAAAATAATGAAAACATGTGGTGAACATATTGCGACGATAGAACGCTTTTTGTGTCATTACTTTCGTAAGATCTAGATCCCAATATTTTGAAGATGACACTTTACCAGACCTAACTCATCTCAGATAAATGGAAGTTAAAGAAGTTTGTACAAGATATGGACTTCCTAGAAGTCGCCGTAGTCTAGTAGGTAGTGTGTTGGCTTATTAGACGTAAAGCCAGGGTTCGAGCCCCAGGTCAGATATCAAGACAAAATAAAAAATTATTTCTTCGGCGACGTCCTCTCAGCATATTTCTGGCAAAAACTCTGAGAGTAAATAAAATTGCCATGAAAAAGTTTCTCAAAAATCTGTCGTTCGGAGTCGACTTTAAACTGTAGGTCCCACCATTCATGTATAAAATTAACACACACAACATAAGTGGTGTGAGAAACTAGGACGTTGTACAATGGGTCAATTCGACCTCCGGGTACTGTACTTGTCTTACTTGACAAGTACACGTCCTCTAACCTAACATAACCTAACCTAGACTTCCTATAGAAAAAAAGGTGGTATTTCGAATTGTGAACACACAAAAAGTCTACTTGATGGCTTAGGTGTATGTCAATTGGCGAGATATCCTTGGATGGTTTCCTCCTCCCTAAAAGGGAGTCCAAATGCCAACACCTTTGTTGCTCATGTCTCCCTTCAAATGTTAGAACATTTCCACCCATATCGATTACATCTTTAATTTTGTTTAGAAAATCAAAACCCAAAATTCCACCGAATATGGGTAAATGTTCCCGCAAAAAAAAAAACTGAATTTTGCAAATTTACGAGTGTTGCATGATCAATTTTACTAGCTTCTTAACAAGAAAAGATTTAAGATTTTAATAAGTCTTTTTAAACACTTCAATTCCGTCTAATTTCTTATATAGCTTTTATCTGAGTCAGTATCAACTAAAATTTTTATATTTTCTCCTACCATTGATGAGGTGAGGGAACTGCGCTTTTCCCAAGAAATTAATTTATAGAATGTGGTTTGGTCCTCTTGTAAAGTATTATTTCTTGTTATGTAAGGATTGTCCTCCTACTGAAATGGCTGCGGGATCATGAACCATGTGATTTATTGTTCGCATTTTCTGTAAATTTTACAACCACACTCAAAATTGTCTCAAGTTTCATAGGCTCCACGGATGTAATGGAATACATACCTACATCTGTAGCCAATACTTGAGAATCGGGTTGAAAACCAAAACGGATAAAAGAAAGTCTAATAGAAAAGAAATCGAAAAAGAAAGTATGTACTCAAAACAGAATCAGTGTTTCCTACAATATTGTACAGCGACCGCTTGGTAACTTTAGAACATATTCGGAACCGTCACCCCCAAGTGCAGGATCCACAACTTCAATATCTTTGTATTCAACTACCATCAATATAGTCTGAAGTGATACTAATTTTCTATTTGGTACTCTGAAACCCTGTCATGTCTCAAAAGCGTTTGTAAAGTGTCCTAATCCTATAATAGATTTAAAGCTTCGTCGATTTCTCTTCACAGAACTTATACATTTTTAGCAAAAAGAAAATCAAAAAAATTTATAAAATTAAAATTTGAAAAAATTAAAAGTTAAATTTAAGACATTAAAAAACATACCGTCTGTGCTGAAGGAACTTAATACCGATACTTTTCCAAATTTTTTTCACATATCTCTAATTGATATCGTTCTCTTCCTTACCAGCTTGGTATATTTTCGTTTTTTTTTGAATTTGTCCACCTTATTAACAACACTACAAGAAGTTAATTTACAGTCAGAAGTAGAATTATTGAAATTGAAACTCTACCTTTCACCTTTCGACTTTCAATTGATACTCTACCTTTTACCATTTGACCTTCAATTACGATATGTTCGCCCGATTCCAATAAAATATGGTTAACAATTCTATTTATAATTTATTTTATTTAATTATTTTATATCAATTATATTAGAATTAAATATGTAATAAAGTTTATTCGAAACTCCTTAAAACTTATTTATAACTTTTGTCAACTTTTCACTTTAAAGATACCTACCATGTAGGCTCAGTACAAAATTAAATAATGAAACGTCCTAAACTTCAGTAAAAACAGGTGGCCCATAATGAAATCGACAACCTTAACTATAAATACTATCAATTACATTTCAACATACATATGTTACTTTCAATTTCTGTCTTTGTTTGTTTTACTTTTTGTTTTAATTTATTACTTTATTTTTTCCAAAATTGGGCATTCAAGTGCATTCGAATGTCATAGGCTTGGATGGGTTTTCTATAAACAATAATTTCTGATCACACCTTGATTATAGAAAGCTTGCAATGCAAATAATGCATAAAGTAATTTCCTAGAAAATGATGGTCTTCCAAAAGTGACCACGAAAATCTTTGGTAGTGAATAACTTAAAAACTAGGACTTCTCCCATATAGCGTGCAAAAAATCGTTGGAGCCGTTCCCGAGAAAATGAGGTTCCTCCAAAAGCAGCCACGATAATCTTCGGAAGCGAATAAGTTAAAGACTAGAACTTCTCGCGCATATACATACATAGATAAGTTAACTATGAATCTGTAGACTTCGTTTTTCGTGCCAAAACAAAAACATATGTTGTTTGTTTACAAAATTCATAAAATTCCGTGAAAGTACGGCCACGCCACCTTTATGTACATAGATTGTAAGAAAAACGCTGTTAAAATAAAAAAGATTCTAGGTATCTCATGGCTGCTTTTGCTGATGATTTTTTATGTTATTTTGAACGGAAAAAATAGTCAATTCTGTTCTATCTCTACTAGACTAAAGAACTTTTAAAATTTAAAACACTGAAAAAAGTATGGCACTAAAAATAAAAAATAAATAAAAAATTAAAAGTAAAAATTATCAGAAATATGTACGTAAGTGAAATGTCGTGTCTGAAATTCGTGGCCGTATTTATAATAGCGAAAATTATATTAAAACGGTGTAAGAACTTTCGCTATACTTTATACTTTTCGCTATACTTTAGCTAACCACTGAACATTGTTTGAGTGACGGTGTACTACTCTCTTAAATTTTCCAAAGCTTTAAATCTTTTTTGTAAAACTTCTTCACCATAAACGCTCTATAGCTTTAAAATTTAAAGATAAAATAAATAATTCTATTTCCTTAAATCGCAGTACATCGCACAATACATTACAAAATAAGTTCGGATTTTAATAATGCCGCTTGTACATCGATACGAGTATGCAAAACTCTTTTCTGTCATTTAACGTAAACTCAAATGGCAACAAACACATCCCTTCCTTGACTGCTGGTTTTTATAAAGAATTTGAATATGGTTCCATGAAAATGTTTATACTCGTATACTATAAATGTATATGTGTATGTAGTTTAATTCATTTTCGCTAAATCAAATTGTAATTGTCATCAATATTATTTTAATAATTTATGATAAAAAAAATAAAATTAATGATAAAAATAGTTAAAATGAGAAATTCGTTTTGTGTGTTAATTTTTTCAATTTTGAAAAAAAATTTTTTAAAATGTTCACGAAAATTATCATACATACATACAAATATAACCGTAAGTTGAGTTTGAGTATGTTGACAAACCTTAACGGCTCGTACATGTTCACTGATGTTCGTTTGGAACATGGACCAGTTCGTTGCTAAGTTACCAATGCGAATAATGTTCTTATCAAAACAAGTTAAGTTTGTGAGAGCTCTGTCAGACAGGGTCGTGGCAGCGAACTGAATTCTGTTATGTTCAAAATGTGCAGCGAACCTCTTAAATATGCTCAAACAAAATTCTGTTTGTTACGACTTTAACTAGTGATATAAAATTCCCTTTTGCTTTATAATGAGTTTTAACGATTTTTTCTGCTTAAAACCAAAAGCTGGCGTTTTAACGATTTTGGTTCTAAACGCTTAAATATCAGAAATTTTGAAAAAATAAAATAATTATAATTTTTTTAACAAGTAAGTGACCGTTTTTACATTCCATATACGATTTTATTCTTTTAAGCATTAATTGCAGTTAATTTTTTTTAATGTTTAATGTAAGTCATATTAAAAATAAATTATTTTTATTTAGTACGAGTCTATGATTATGTAAATTTAAGAGTGTATTCTTGAGGATGTAATGACTCACTCTTCCAGACAGACTTGTTTATAATCGAATTAGTGATAATATTATTGATGATAAGGAGTAATCAAATTATTCAGTTGACGTTAGTCGCGTTCAAAATTTTGAAGAAATTTTTAACAAAATTTTCAAAGAAACGCTTTGGAACTTGCCTACATGTTCCGTACACCGAACAAAATTGTGAAATACGGTAGCTTTTTTTATGAAAATGTATACATATATCTGTATGTATCTCTCACCTAGATATACTTCAAAATTTAGTAGATGTTGTCTTTTTGTTTCTCGTTTTATATAGATTTTCCATTTGGATTTACATTTTTTTGCCTTTAGTCTTAATTTAAAGAGTATTTGATTCATTGATAAATCGGCACCTGTTCAGAGTTCTCTAATATGAGCAATTTTCCTAATTTAATTATCATATGCACATAAATGAATACAAGCTATAAAATTTAAATAAAATTATTTGTATAATTTTGTATGATATTTCTTAAAAAAAGTTGATATTAAGGCTGTTGAAATTAATACAGAAGCGTAAACAATCAGGAAGCAATAGATTTCTTTAGAGTTAAACTATCCTACTTAGAAATATAAAGTGTGTATAAACAGTACGTTTTGATACTTTTTGACATTATAATAAAATAACCATTTTGAGTAAGAAAATAATTTTGTGTGCATAAATCTAGTGTTACCGGTGTCAACCGTGTAGTACAAAATAGACTGCGAGAAGATGTCCATGTGCACAATATAAATGCCTGTGTCCATGTGGATTGAAGTATCTTGTGACAGCTTGCAAAATATAACAAAAGTATCAAATATGTCAGACATCGCCTTGATTGAAACAATGTCCATTGGTGCCAAATATGTATGCAGTACAGATAGCCAAAGGGTGTAGTAACACCGGGATATTATGATTTAATCAATAGTTAGGTGAACGTTCTCAAAATCTTATTTACATACTTCATTGATCATTACAATTTTAATTAAAGTTTATCCGTGAGTTTCAGGACTTATACTTTAAACTCGACTTTGAACAACAGATTTTTTTGTGATGTCAATTTCATTTATAGTTAGAGAGTTTTGCCAGAAATATGCTGAGAAGTCGCCAAAAAAATATTTTTTATATTTCGTTTTGTTCGAGATGTCTGACCTGGGGTTTGAATCGTAGCCTATCTACTAATAAGCCAACATACTACCTACTACACTACTTACAGCAACTCACAATCTTCTCATTTAAATACTATGTCCGGAGAGATTTTGTAAATAAAGCTAAATATATAAAAAAAAAACTAATTGAAGATACGATGTGCAAAACTAGTTAAAAATTTAATAAAATTTTTATATCTAATTTTATCCATCTTTTTTAATTTAATAACATATTGGAAATTTGACGAAGCCTATAACTTGAATTGTTTTATTCTTAATTTTTGTAGAATAATTCAAATTGAGTGATTGTATCTTGAATGGAAAAATATGTTTTAATTTATTAGAGTATTTTGTTCATTATTAATTAAATATTGAACTTTTATGCCAACTTAATCGTACAGATTAAGTAAGTATAGTAAAGTTATTTAAAAAATTAATAGTATTACCTCACAAGTAAAAATTAATTAATTAAATTGTTTGAAAATAAAAGCCCTTGGAATTTACAATTATTGAAAATTTTAAGTTTTATAAGAATTATCCTAGTGATAGTTCCATTTATTTATTTTAAATGGGGCTTTTTTTAACAAATAAAAAAGAACATCTTTACTTTCCCATTCTTATTTGTGATTTTACTTAATACGTATAACAGTTTTTCAAGTATTACTTAAATTATTTTTATACAATTGTATATTCTTGGATAGCATTAAAAAATTAATCACTGAAATACGATTAATTTAATCGCTGACAATAAGTTGGCAACACTGTGACAATTGAAGGTTGTATGCAAGTTTGTACTTGAATTATTTAAGAGATTTATATTACTTCTTAAGAGAAAGCTTTAAGAGAAACAATATGAGAAGACTGCAAGTACTATATGTATATTCGAACACTATTTGACACTTCGGTATGATGTTCATACTTATGTATGTGGTGTAAAGTCGTTTCAATCTATGAAGGTATGTATGCATTTTTATATTGTTCATATGAGTTTATGTGCTATAAAAACACGCAAAAATCCCATACATATACCTACATACGTACATATATATATATGATTGAATATTCGAATTGTCTTTATCTGATCGTATAGATGAATCCTTTTTTACGGAAACGAGGACCTACAATTTTTCGGAGCAGCCAATTATTTACCGATAATTGTTTAAACGTTAATGTATTATTTTATTTTTACAACTATATATTGCTTTTAAATGTACATATTTATATGATAATATTTCGATTGTATTGCAATTTGAAACCAACAGTGCAAAATTAGTAACAATCTATTGAGGAAGAAAGAAATCATCAGCCAAATGTTTGCAGATAATATCCATTTGTTGGAGAGTTATGTTTATGTGCCGATACTGTTAAGTTCACCGTGGTGTAGTTTACTACATTCTCTGTGTATGTTTTGTATATACATATGTATATATGTGTGTATGTGGCCAAACATGTCAAAATCAAAGCTCATTCTTATATACAAATGAGTCGCTATTATGTTTAAGTAAAAAGAGTTGAATTTATATGAGCATACATGGACATACGGACACATGTATATACGATATGTACATACATACTTACTACATACGTATTTATGTATGTATATTCTTACACACATGTACAATATGCATATAAATACGTAAATAAATGTACATATACATACATATGTACGTACATACGTATTTGTACACATTTCAAGATGCCTGGAATTCAATTCAATGTCCTCTTTAACTGAGAATGTTAGTATATAGGTTGAGTTAATGTCCTGCGGTTACCTCCATCGCATGCATATGTGGATACATGGATCTTATGTGTAGCAACTACTTATTTCTAATAACAAGAGGATATTTAGTGTTTCATACTTTCTAACAGCCGGATGTATGCGGAAATTGCTGCCCGCGTCCACCTCAAGATAAGAGTCAAACGTAAGTAAAAATGTTGCAGTTGACGCAAAGTTTTGAGTGTTAAACTAAATAAGCACAACACAAAACAAAAAACAAAAGCAAGCACTCACTACAACGTTTTGTCATCTCCATTGAAATCACCACACTCACCACCACACAACGACAACAACAACAGCTGTAACATTTTCAACTACTATGGGCAATAAATGCGAGAGCAAAATTTAATTTGAATAAACTCTTTTATTTTGTTTTTTCGGTTTGTGTTGTTATTGCTCTTACAATTGTGTGTTATCCATGTGTGCACGTGCTTGTGTGTGCGGCTGGTTAGACATTGTTTGGTGTATTCGCCTACGTATACGATTACGCCGACGATGGCGTCAACAAAGCTAACACAACGAAGGGAATCAAAAATTGGTGTGGTCTGAAGATTCTGTATTTCGTGCCCATGTTCCATTCGTATTTAACCAATCTTATGTATGAAGTGAGTGCGCGCGAGTGAACTAATAATAAAAGAGTAAATTTAAGACAAAACAACACAACACGATGAGGAAACAAACACACAACGGAGTGGCAAAAATAACAAACCTCCTCTTGCTTGTGTTACAACTCAATAAAATACTGTAATCGTTAACCATCAACCGTTAAAAGCTTAATGTGCATGTGTATGAATGTGTGTTTGGCTTTATTCGCATATTTTGAGAGTGAAACTGGACAAATGAATTAAAATGAATGAATTGTTCGTTGTTGGTAGGAAGGTGTTTTGACTGTTTGGTGTGGTGAATAGATATTTGATGGACAAATATGAGTTCTTTAGAAGCATACGGTCTGCTGCATAGTGAGGACGTTAGTTATTGTTTTTGTTTGCGATATTTTGCTTTGTGTTTTTATTACAAAATATCGTGATTTTTCATTTGTTTAATAGTCGAATGTAAATACCTTTTTCTTCGGTACTACAACTCTTTACAAAGTGCGTTATATTAACCGTTATACATATACCTGCATATGAACTTACTCTATATGCAGGTCTAAAATAAGTTTTCTTTTTTTTAATTGTGAAAGATAACATACATGCATACAAGAGCAGTAATAACACAATAATGTAACAAAATTTAACATGTATAAATGAAGAAGCATAAGCATCAGAATTTTATAAAGTAAAAATAATACATAAATATATAAACAAGGAATACAAAGCCGTATATAATAATAAAACAAAAAACAAAAATAACTCAGTATATGGATATGTATGTATGTATGTATATAATTGCAGAAAGTCGCATTTAAAAGCACGAATTTTCACATACTGGAGAATACGAGCAAATTTTAAACAATTCGCAATGTGGATGTTGCTATTCTCTATTGTTTCTGTACTACTTGTCGCAGGGTTTGGTTGTGGTTGTTTTATGCGTAACGGTAATCGTTGTTCACATACAGATACAGATCCACTACATATATGTAATATTTCAGCCGCATCGCTGCTAGCGTATTTAGCTGCCGTTATCACTGTTCCCACTGCTTATGCTGACTGCTTAGACAGTCAGTCCGACAAATAGGCAGACAAAGAAAGATAAAATTCAACACCGATACACATGTAATAGCCGCTATCGAACGACATTCATATATAAAACACCAAGTGATATAGAAGCGCGCGCGATTCTGTGTGTCCACCCACATTATACAATAATAAAAACAACAAAACCTATTAGTTCCATCGGATTCTCATATGAAAACAAACACATTAGATATCTAACAAAATACTATATTACCACCTGCTTGTACTCTACTGCTTCCTCCAAAATAGTTATCAATAAGGAGTAAACAACAGAACCCTCTCCCGCGCATTCGCCTTTGTATCCATCCATATCCATTCAACTATCAATCTACCCATCCAGAACCAACAACCATACCGCACCAGACAAGACCAGAACACCCACCCCACCACCTTACGCCATTCAGTCAACCCTCGCGCGTAACCAACAAAATAAAATCTAATTTTCAAATTGGCATCAATGTGTAAACGCCGAAAATAAAATTGAATTATCTGCACGTATGTGTCCGTAGTCACTCGCAGGACATGGACGTGTTCGGACGTGTATTTCTTTAATTGGACATTATTTCTCAATAAAAAAAAAAATAGATCACACAAAACAAAACAAATTGTAATAATACACATAACAATGAAACATAAATAATAAATACACATAACAAATAAAATATGTGCTTGTGCTGGCATTATATGTACGTACCCCCTTATCAATAATTTAAATAATAATAATAAAATGTTGAAAAAGAGTCAAGTGCAAACAGTTAAAAATAAAAAATCAACACACAAAGATGAAAACAACTGAAGTTGTTCTTACTTTATAACAACAAAATAAAAAAAAAATAAAACAAAAAAATATTAATAAATAATAATAAATTAATTAAAATTTCAAAATGGATAAATTGAGATCTACATACATATGTACATATGTATATGAGAAAAAGTGAATAAATTTATATAACATAAATTAAATAGAAAAATAGTTCAATAATTAAAATAATAATAAATATACTTTCGAAGGTTCCTATTTAATATATTTTTAAATAATTACAAAATATTAAAAAGCAAAACAAAACAACACAAAACAAAGAAAATAAAAATTGCTTCCAAACAAAGTTCACAAACTGCAAAGTCCGAGACCGAGTACATTCAATATTCAAAATTTGTTCTTAGCGGTTCCTGCACGCTCCAACGTCACTTAGTGCTCACACAAGTGGGCGAAAACATATGGATCACGTTTTATATTTAACGAAACACAGCGCATAAGACTACGTTTAAAAATACTGCATTAAAATCGGTAGCAATATTGGATGAAATTTTCGCATTCTTCACCTAAACACATTACGTTTTTAAAGTGAAGTGAAATATTTAAACAAAAAGTGTAAATTTTGCCGAAAATGCGAATTAAAATGCCTGCAGTTAGGATTGCGCAAGGTCAGTTAGTTACATCTTTAAAGTTTAATGCATATTTAATTTATTTCGCAGTAAGTTTATCAGCGAAGCAGAAGCGAACTCCTGTTTATCCACACCGATCTAAATCTATAAAGTTATTACCCTTAAATTCTTTTCACTCTTTTCAAGGTAATAATTGTATGAGCAAGTGTTTATACATATGTACATACATACATACATATGTATATGAGTGTGAGCGATTGAAAGTGTGCATGTGGTAGTATTTTGTAAACAAGCTCCGCTATTTACATTAAATTTTACTTTATCGATAAGTGCCGAAGAATGTAGCTAATCTGATATATAGGAGTGTATAAATTGCAATGATTTGATTCAATAGATCGATATAATAGTTAAAATTGAAAAATAATTGAAAAAAAATACATATAGAAGATGATGAATAATTACAAAATTTTTCACAATTCCTTCTTTAAGCCTTAATAACATTAGTCACTAAATCAAGTTGCCGACGGTATATAATAACAAAATTATAAATTTTGCATTATTTTTTCTTTTTTTTGTATTTTTAAGGCTTTTAGTAGGATCTACATATAACATTAGGCGGGCGATAGCTTTAAATTTAAAATGGGTGCGTTCAATCACGTCAAATTGTGTTATCAAATATTATGACCGATAATAAATCGCAGACATTAATAAAGATCGCAATAGTTCAAAAAGAAAATCATCAAAAATATGAAAAACAATTAAATTAAAGAAAGAAAGAAAATAATAATAATAATAAAATAACAACGTAATAATTATGTTGTATAACGATAAAACTATTATAAACATCATTAAATATTAAGTGATATTATTATGACTATGTGACCACATGCATCTAAACACACACACGCACAATCGACTTCAAAAAAAAAATACTCTCCTTACCTTGTGTTTACAAAGAATGACGCTCGAACCTCTTATCTTTCTATGAAATTTAGTGAAACAGCTATTGTGGCTATTTTCGAAAAAGTCTATATGGTTATAACTCTGCTAAATAATGAGTCTGCTTTCATACAAGTGTATCAAATTTTCATTTCATCTTACGTTTTTTGCGATATTTAAGATACAGTATCTCAAAAAAAAGGAATTGGAATTATAATTCCATTTAAACAGATTATTTTTCCGATATCGCCTGAACATTTTTACAAATATTATTATTACAAATTGTTAAATTGCCATTATATAGTCATTTCTAGCCTTTAAATTTATATGTTTGTATTTTTTTTTTGTTATTATTTTCTCTTTACATTAGTTTTTAATTTTGTTCTCCCATATGTATGTATGTATGTATGTATTTGCATTAATAACCAACGCCGGTGAACAACAGAAAATACTGGATATGTACAATCATTGCTATGAGATAAACGCATACAAGCGTCACGAACTTATCGGTGGGAATGTTACAATTAGATAAATACAAATTAACAAAGTCTGCTCTAAAATAAAGAAAACGAAACTAAATTGATATCGCTTGCACAACATTTACATGATGTACATTTTATTATTTGTATGTATAATTATAATTTTACGTTTCATTCTGTTCTTTTGAAAGTCCTCATTTGCCACCACACCGTCAAATAATGCTTTTCGTCTTCTTCGTCCATTTAAATATGCTGTAAAACGAACCTATAGAAAAGCAATTATTTATTTAGTTGTTTTGTCTTATCAGAAAAAAAAACAAAACACATACATAAACAAAAAAAAAAAAAGAGTAAATAAAAAATATGTATGTTCCAACGTGCAAGTGTATCGGAAAGGTTCCTATACATATTGTAGCCTAAATTACTATTGTTCAAAATGAATTTGTTTTTAAATGTTTGCACATGGAGAATGTTTTTAAAAACAGTATGCCATTGTATTTATTTCCATTCACATCACACCTTTATATAATTATTATCAAGAAATTATATTAAATGTCTACAAATTCCAGGTGTAGCCGCCTTCCCATACAGAGCTAGTATTTTGATTTCTGTGATCGTAATGACTTGTTTCTCTCTTGTTATTCATATCTTTCGATATCATCTTTATTAAAATTTTATTTTTAATTTATTTTTTATCAAGAGAAATTGAATACATTTTGTGTCTTTTTATCTCGTTTGTAATGGGAAAACCGTACTAATTAAAAAGCTAACTTTATCGCAAGTCCCTCAAGTATTGACAATGAATTTTAAAAACGTTTTAACAATTAAGTCATCCACCAGAATATTAGGTAAATTTGTCGACGAGCATCGTCATTCTGATTCCACATTTAAACGATCGAACTACTATAGTGGGTGATTTCAAAGTTTGGTTTTACCATTTAATGCATACAACACCTGTCAAGTTTTCCGCCTCGCATGTTTATATTACATAGTTAGATAGTAAATTACAATAGTTAATAATACTCCCGGTTTTGCATTACCTACACCTTAAAAAGTGGGAAGCGAAGGTAGTCTTCGGTAGTTCGAACCACAATTTTAGTCAAATTTTTAATTTTCGGATTTTCTCGTTGATACAATTCCAGTAATGGCTGAATGAATAATATGGGCTTGAATATACACTTTTATATCTATCAGGAATTTCGTCAGCCCGAAGGAATAAATCATAGTTTAATTGGACAAATCAGTTTGATAATCGGAAGTACTTATATCTACATTTCGGCTAAATTACTTTGAAGTATTTCATACTTGCCATACAGAAAGCAGTCAACGGCTGCTGTAAGTTATCTGTAAGAGTTGAAAAGTCAAAAGTTTATAATATTCTGCTACCGAAATAAGCATTAAAGTTAGAAATTGATTATTAAGGACAGTGGATTATAGATTCAAAATTTTTTATATATTACAATACAGTGCTATGCAAGTACTACGTATTATATGAGGTTTTCAGAAAGATATTCCATTGTATTGTCGTTTTCAAGTATAGTCGTTTTTCAAGTGTATTGTATAGAATTCCATAGGTTACACAGAAAATGCTTCTGTCAAGTTCTATTCTGTCTCTAACAATGTAAGCGGATTCATCCTTGCAGCTCATTCTCTTTGGCGAATTAAATTTGAATTTTGTCACAGGTTCACACCATTAGCAATGTAGAATTATTTTGTTTTTTCGTTAGAAAGGAAAAGTTATTGAAACAAAATTACCAACTCTTCATCAGTTTTTGCTCCAAAATACTTGAAATAATGGAAATATAAATGTTAACCATCAAATTAATCTTGGTTGTATACCATCACGACCGCAAGTCATGATTTTTCAAAACTTTAATGCTGTCCGTACTTGGTTGGACTTAGCTCCTCACATCAACTTTCGCCTGACAACAACAGAAATTAAGTAGAAAATATGTAGTATTAATAAATTTAAGATATCGGAAATGCTGGCTTGAAAAAGTGAAAAATTGTTGATAAAAGCGTATCAGAGGGAAAAATTGGTAATTATGAACTTGTAGTCTCTTTCAAACTAAACTCGAACTCGGTATTTCTAAAATATTGTAAATATTAATATAGAATGATCATTAGAAAAATTGTGATAAGAATATTGGTTTGCTTTTGTATTGTGGAGTAGAGGCGAAGTTTTGACCAAAACAAAACAAAAAACAATGATTGAAATGTACATATAATTGCATAAGTCTGATAATAGGTTATAATTGAGAAATAATTTTGTAAAGTTGTAATATGTAACCAGTAACAAGTGAAGTCGCCGTAGTTTAGTAGATAGTGTGTCGGTTAGAGGAGGGCCCGAGGTTCAAACTGAAAAAATTCGCCGACTTCTTCTCAGCAGTCTTCTGGCAAAAATACCATGAAATGTTTCTCAAATCTGTCTTTCGTAATCATAATAAAACCGTTGGATAATTTTAGCACACAGTGAGTAGCTCGATTGTAAACCTGACTAAATGGTTGTAATGACCAATTGCTTAAATTTACCCAAAGAAATTACATTCGGTTTATACGTTAAGTTTGATCAAATAAAATTAAAAAAAAATATTTCAATACAAAGTACCAATATGTATAAAATAATAGGAATGAACTAATTCTTTCCAATATTCATTTTCATATATTACGGGGTCATATTACAAACTCATGTGCATAACCTTTTTGTAGGTAATTTCCTGCAGCTTATTACTCTGTCTTGTTCATCAGGTGCGATGCGTTGACACCGCATTGCTTGGTAAACATACTGTTGTTACCAACGCTACTAATCTAATATAATATTAACACCACCCCCACCACCCTTTGCATATGTTTTCATTAATAACTTTGTATTTCAAGACCACAACTTCTGTCGACATACTATGTTCAAATTAATTTGATTATCGACCAAACGTAGCCCATTAGTGTGCCAATTTTACTCTGCTTTTTTTTAATATTTTATGGTTGTGTTTAATATGTTAAAGTAAATAAATTAAAAAAAATGTATAACTTTTTTCACGAGCTAAATTTTGGTTACCATGGCAACTCTTTTATTTTATAAATAAAAATAAAAAAAAATGCAAAGCCGCAAGGATAATAATGCCGCAATTTATTGACCCAAGGTTGCTTTGGAAATGGCCAGATGTAAAAACGGAAAATTTATTGTTAGAAAAATATAACAAGAGGAACAAATAAATAAATAAACGAAGAGACGAACAATGACTGGCACTGCCACCATGTAAATTTAGAAATTCTTATTAAGAACCAAAAACAAAGGACATTTCAAACACAAACCTTCACACATGTTGTATATCATACATATGTATATGAAAATGCAAATAAAAAAAAAAAACAACAGAATAACGTAATAATTAAAAGCATCTAAAAGTCTGTAAAAAATGAAAAAAAAAACTTGTCACGAACTGTCAACTTAAACTACACGACACAAAAAAATAATGGGACAGAGTTGAAGTATAACTCAACAACGGTACTTCTTCCTGCTGGACCTTATGGAAACGAATGCAAAAAAATATATCAGAACAACAAAAACAGAATCGAAAATATTACAATAAAACCCTAAAGAAGAAAAGCACAGGCAGTAGCGTATGAGTAGAAAAAAAAAACCTTTGTTACGCATCAACCTAAAAACAACAGCAAATATTTCCAAGCTAAGAAACACGATGCATACACATACAATAAAGGAAACCGATATTTATAATTAAAGGGGCAAATTTTGGTATATGCTGTCGAGTCAAATAGTTCCTTTATCGCATAACAGAATGGCTTAAATGCACGAAATCATTGACAGAATATTTCATTTTAACATTTTTCAAAAAATGATTTGTTTGGAAATATACCGCGCATTTTGGTAATTTATGACAAAGTACTTATTACTCCCAAAGTTAAAATAAATTTTTAAAAATGTTTTCGAAATAGTGACTTAAATGTGTATAAATGAGTAGTAGATAAGAGCGAATATTAATTACAAAATTCAATTAGAGCCACATATTCTTCAATAAATATTAATTTTCATTTTGGCTGGCACTGTAATATTGATCGTATATACCATGCATATCCGCCTTTATACTTTAACTGGATTTGTTTACGTCCTTTTTTCTACTGAATATAAAAGATTCTGGAGTTGAAACATCCTTTATATGCAGCCACCACAAGGATAATCTTTTTCCTTTTCTTACTGAGTATCCTACACATAAGGCATATGCATGACAGTGTATTTACACGCGTAAATAAGTAAATTCTCAAAAGTATGGAGATAAAGATTAAGAGTCGAGTACTTCAGCTTTTTTTATTTTTTTTTGCAATTGCATAAAAACAATCAGTCAGTACATACAGCAAGTTCTATTACATACATTGCAATTCGAAATATGAAAGCATGGTGTATGCTTGAACGTTTGTTTAGAAATGTTCTTTGTTTTAAGGAAAAAAAAACGTTTTCTATTGTTCAAGTACTAGCTAACATACATACATACATACATACCAGTATGTAGTTTGTGTAAGTAATTATGTATGTACATACATATACATATCTATGTAATAAACTACAAACAAGTGAAAATATAATTAGATTTTCTATGAATTATATAAGGCGAGTTAAATATGAAACAAAACCGGCAAATAGAAATTTTTTTATATTCAAAGTAAATCAGTCATTACAACAACTGCAAAAAAAATGTATTTGTTTTTTTTTTATTGAATTGGTTATCAATTTGCTTCTTTTCTATTTTGGTACAATATGACAGATATGGACTTAAATGAAATTGGCTGAGAAAAATATTTTATCCTGATAATCCTCTTAAATTATTTTGTAAACTAATGTTAGATCTGGGCATTATTTACAAGTAGAAATCGATAGGTTATACTCTGACTATCATTCTGTTATATCAGCAAATACAAACGTATAATAGATTTGCTTAGATATACCATGGTGACCACAGATTTAAGATACGACGTTTCACTTTTATATTTTTGATAATTTTTAGATTTGATCGAAAAAAATTTATACCCATATTATTTTTTAAAATGGATTTCTAATGTACATATTATACAGATTAATAAAACTTTTAGCATTGTTATGAATTCACTAAAGTACTTCATAAAATAACTTTAGTATTTGGTGGGAAATCCTTTATTTTGCATTACAACAGACCATCTCCTGACTATAGTTTTAGCTAAGGCCATATAGCTTTCCTTGGAATGGTATATCAAGCTTTTTGGGTTTCTTTCCACACATTGTTTAACTTTTTTGCATTACTGCTCGTTTATTCTCCTCAGTACCATTCTACAAGTTCTTGATTGAGCTGCCCACGGCAAGGTTGTAATATTGTTTTTTTGTATGCAACTCTTTACTAGGCGTGAAGTGTGCTTAGGGGCATTATTTTGCATAAGTTTTTACATTAGAGGCATGTGGTCTTCAGCGAATTGTATCATACTTCTTGTCAGCATATTTTTGTAAATGTGTTCTTCCATTTTAGCGTAAGTAAGTAGTAACAGAATATCACCTACGCCATGCCAGTAAAATGCTGTAGCCACTATGACATTGGCACCAACATACTAAACCGTTTCAAGAGAATACTTTGAGTGATATTCCAGGTTTGGAGGACGCCATAACTAACGCTTTTCATCAGAACCGAAGCGCCAAAACTCGTCACTCCGAACGGTGTTTTACCAAAATGTAGTAGGTTTATTGAGTGTTCTCTTGGGAACGCTAGTCGGAATTCCAATTATTTTTTTTTTAAGTGGTGCGAAGTGAGTTGTGAAATAGGCCACACTAAAGTCGTCGTAATCTGGCAGGCAGTGTGTTGGCTTACTTCTTCGCCATTTTTCTCTCAGCCATGAAAAGTTTCTCAAAAATCTGTTGTTCGAAGTTGTCTTTTAAGCTGTAGCTCCCACCAATGATGGATAAAATTAACCCATTAAACTGGGTTGTAATCCTGACTAAAGGGTTGTAATGACCAATTAAGTAATATACCACACCTATCCAAGCTCTTCTCATTCTCATAAATACAAAAATTCGAAGAAATCTTATATTTTCCCATTTGTACAATGGGTCAATTCGACCTCCGGGTACTGTACTTGTCTTAATTGACAAGTACACGTCCACCAAACCTAACCTATATTTTCCATTGGCAGGTTGAGCGGTAGTTTGTGAATAACAAAATATATTATTTTCAAAGGGACCCTTTAATCCAAGGCCGTACGGATGAAGTGTATTAAATAAGTACTGTTGCTGCAAACTCGTGCGCACGTGTTTTGTATCGTTATACTCAAATAGCGGTCGATTGAGTTGTTATTGTTGTTGTTGAGCCGTTAAAGTAATAGGATTGACATATGAGCCGGTATATCGATATTTTGTGTAACGGTACCTAACATTATTTAAACTTGAGCAGGAATTGAAATTTGGCATCTCGAATGACCAAGAAGTACAAGCAGCACAAGACTCTGTATTTGTTGTTCTCTTTTAACATGCTTGGCAACGAGGGATAAGAGCGTTTTAGTGGCTGACGTGTTAAGCCTGAGCGAGTGCGAAGAGGTGATTTTTCCTCAGTGCTACGATTTTTAGTGCGGACATCATTTCATCAGAATTTTGCTTGGTTGGCTCCTTTGCAAGAATAACTTGAATGAAGTGCAATAGCTTATGAGATTGAAAGTGCGTTTTCTGCTACGGAAATAAATTTGTAATACTGGAGTAAAGTCCGTCCTTACCTATTAGAAGCTTTAAAATTATTTTTAAATATTCTACTGCAGTACAATTTACTATTTACACAAACTGGAGCATTAATTCACATGGCAATAATATACTATACATACACATATACCTCGCTTTGCGTCGTGCCTTGTGCTGTTTTGGGTTAAATTTCCTTTTTTTGGAAAAAGATGGCACAATTTTTGTTTCTAATTTGGGGATTCCCTATCTAACTGAAAATAATACAGTTTCATTTTCACCTTGTTTTTCTAATTTTAGAGTTCAGTTCCATTTAATTAAGTTAATTTTTTATTTTATTTTAATTGATTTTTGTTTGTTTATTGTATGTATGTAATACAATTTGATATTATATTTGATTTTTAAATGTTTATTTTATTCAATTTTCTTTTTAAAAAGTACTATTTTCGTAACCCTTTCGAACCCATCTTTGATCTTTACATGGTTTGCTATACAAAATCATAATCCACTTTGCGTCGTGTTTTTTTTTTTGGAACGTAACAACGACGCAAAGTGAGGTATGGATGTAATTGAAACATATATGAACATGTACGTACATACATACATTTTAAATATGTTTAAAAATGTATAAACGCAGCAGTCTGGCAATAATATTGCAATTTCGATATGTTGTATTATTGTTTACAGTATATTGCTATGTGTATGTGAATATAGCGCAGTGTCGGGCAAAACTAAATACCAAGGCTCTGGTAAAATATCTTTGATTAAAGGTTAGAACAAACTTTATCAAACAAACAATCATTCATTGAATAGAATTGAAGCATGTATTCAAGTATTGCAAAAATACTTGAACTACCTTAATATTTAATGTGGTAACTATTAATTTTAACAACTTATGGGCATTTACACTGCATGCATTCAATAAAATTAGGCAATATTTTTTCAGTAATTCCAAGCTTGTTCCACCTGCCATACAAGTTAGTCAGTACTGCTGAAATTGTTACCAAATACTTATCAATCTATAATTTTACATCGATTTTAAAAGGGTTTCAGTTGAGGCATCTGGGCTTGCCATTTCAAGACTGCTATGTTATTTATTCAATTAGATGCACGTTAGGTGTTGTCTTCGTGTTGATATCGCCTCTTAATGGGCATTTTCTCCTCTGCTCTGTTCAAATAATGTCTCTGTAGGAAACTTTTTTAGCTTCCCTCTTGTTTTACTATACCTTTGCTATGTCTTAGATTAGGGTGTTCTCTTTTTCGCATCAAATTCTGTTAGAATAAATACAAATGATTCATCAGAGATAAGAATAGTTTTTAACTGAATAAAATAGTTCACTTATATTTGTTTATTTTTTATTTTTTTGTGTTTCTGCATAATTTAAAGTCGCCATCTACAAAAAGAAGCCGTAGTAATTGTCCACTCAGGAGAGTTATTTTTTTGATTAAATAAATTGTAATTTGCCTATTTTAGGTGGGTGGTCGATCATCCCCAATTACAGTAGACGTTAGGTTAGCATGGTAGCTTTAATTTACCAAAAAGCTCACTTGAGCACGCCTAGCAGCCCGTTGTGACGTGGTAATCCAAACTTTAAAACCGCTTAAGAAACAAGAAATAATAACTAATTTACCGAATGATACATTTATTCTTGCTGTTCGAGTCCTTTTATTTTTCTTTAAATTGTCTAAAAAATGGTTCCCCTAAGAATACAATAAAAAACTGATTAATAACATATTTATTATATGTAAATTGAAATATACATATAATAGCAAAATAAAAATAACGGCGTTTATTGTGGATAATTTCTAACAACTAACTGACATAGCAAATATTCAAGGTTACATGCTTAGTTGAGTCGCTGCATTTTACAATGTTTTCTTAATTTTTAAACATATGTAGTCCGTGTTTTCAATAAAATAAAACTTATGGTTATGAATTGAGTTGATCTAGTTGATGTTGTTATATGTTATGCTACTAACATACAGGAATCTGTGATTTAATTTTGCCTGATACTGTATGCACATATGTATGTATGTATGTATGTGGATTTCTTTAGCTTTTAAAGCACGTGCCACACTCTAAACTTTGCATACACAAATAATTATGCACACTCACACACACTTGCGATACACAAAAATTATTTGCGTATCAGAGAGAGAAACATTGAGGAGATACAATTCATTGAACATACTTGGGCTGTTTTGTGCAGGATTCTTGTTGTTGTTTACAATGGCATGAAGGAAGACCGAAAAACATAAACAAACAAATTAAGGGGAAATAAAACATATTATTTGATCAGAAATGTATGAAACGAGCCGAAGAAACTTGGATAAAGACGACAATTGTGAAAACGTTCATTGTCTTACTAAAAAAAAAAAAAACATTTTCTTTTTTTTTACAAATTTGATCTAAAAAGAAGTAAGTTAATGATTCGTATTCTGAAATACACATTTTGTATAGAGAACATTAAGTGACATTTGTTTATGAAGCGTGCTCATAAATTCAAATATTAAAGAACATAGATTGCCGTGATAAACACCAAAGTGGTCGTTTGTCTGAGACGTTATGCAATTGGGTGCCCAACCCAATAAACCACACAAAAACATGAAATTTTTAGAACGATCTGCTGATCACTACAATTGATTTTACTTGAAGAACCCTTTCATTCAATGGATTGGATTAATATTTTCAAGTTCGTGATGTTTAATAGATAAATAGTATGCCTTTTTGTTCTTTTATTTGTGGCCACAGACGCCTCCGCACTAAAACGCCTTTATTACCTGGAGGTCTAAATCAACAAACGTGTCATCAATGATCGTAGCGTTTTTAGAAAATTGTTTAATTGCCTATGCAATTACTTTTCGAATGAAACATGAAAACAAACGCAATCTCAAACAAAGCACACACTCCCTCATTTAAACATGCGCAGTGCTTAAATTCGTTCATTGATGGGCTTGAGTACAACTTACAAGTACGACAGTCATCGTTGTGATGAATCAATGGAGAGCAACCATATTCAACTCACAATTCATTACTAGCCATAGGAATGGTATCTGCCTACGCATCGCACCGTTAAAGCACAACAAAAAGATTCGCCTTTCTGTTTCAGCACGCGTTTTTACAATAACAATAACAATAAAACAAACACAAATATTAATCGTGCCACTAGCAAAAAAAAAGTTTCATTCATTCATTTCATTTCGTCTGCATTTTCAGTGAGTCGAAACATTTTCTAAATATCAAAAATATTTATGTATGTTTTAAATATTCTGAGCAGTTCTTCTTTTTACTGGTTCTGGTCTTTCTTCATGCGTTCTTCTCCCTTGTGATCATTTTTCGTTAAATAATCAAGCGCACCTTTGAGCACACCTCAAAACGTAACAATTTAAATCACAATTTACGAATACATGTGTGGGTGTAGAAATTGATCGAAAATACTGAAAATTAATCAATTACACAAATTTGTAATCGCTGACACATACATACATACATACATATATATGTATGTATTTTAAAGACGAATCTATCAAAATGTAAAAATATTTATGTTTCTGAATTTTATTAATTAATTATTATTTTTAATCATAATCGAAAAATATTTTAATATTTAACGCTGGTGTGCAGTTGTTTTAATCTTTCTGGTCAAGTGCACTTCTGAATATATTTTCATCAAGAAAATATTATGCATTCCGGTAAAAATCAGGAAGTATTGTTGTGTCATTCATTGTTTTCTATTTGATTTGTATTTAATTGTTATCCTTTATGATTTATGATTTACACCATTATTACACTCCCCATCTCCAGTAGTTCAATCAAAGCAAAGCCAGTGAAAAATATTTATTTTTGAATATTTTTGATTGCCATTAAATTTTGATAAAACAAGTACAAAAATTATAATTATTGAAATTGTAAATTTTTTTTAGTTACTCTGAACGAAATTCAGTACTAACGAGATCGTTATCAAAATCAACAAGATTTCCCATACAAAATAAAATCTATTTGGTCACGAGATTTCATCAAAATATGATTGAGATTTGGTGATACAACTTTGTTTCTTTACTAAAAAAAAACCCTTTTTGTACTGCAAATAACTAAAAGTTCAAACCTGTACGAAGAAACAGTTTTTATTACGAAAACGAAATATCGGCAAATATCAAATTTGATGTTAAGATTTTGGGCAAAATTTCAAATACTCAGACGTACACGGACAATGAGTTTACTTTTAAAATTTACAAACAAATTTTTAAAAAAGTTGTTAACAATTTTTGATGGGGCAACTTTTTAATATTACTGGTACTATTTTTAATTTGTAGCAACTCTGGTTAAAAGAATTTCAAGTTAAAGTAGGTAAATTTTTTTCTCAAAACATTCATAACATTACGGAGACTTTTTTTTTGAAAATAAATTGTCTTTTAAAAAAGTGACAGTAAGTACATATTTTTGCTTTCACCCTGTCATATGTCGCCTTTTTTCATACTTATACAGTGGTTTACAGCTTATTTCGTTTCCAGTTTTTTATACTAAACTAATTTTAAAAACAAAAACATTTGTTTTCTATCTGTCATTAAAAGATAATAATAATAGATATTAATTTGTTACAGAGAGGGCACATGAAATAAGCTGTACGCCACCACTGCTGTAACTGACGTAACTGAATAAAAAAAAAATCAAAAAGATATTTGGTGCTAAAATTTAGGACCTAGTATAAGTTATGCGAATATTAGTAATTATTTGTATTATTATTAATTATTAAATCTATGTACGTTTAGAACGAAGTTTTATAAAATTCCTTACAAGCGGTTAAATGCTTTGTCCCTCCAGCTCTTCTTCATCTTCATCAACAATAGTGGTTACTCATAACTACGAAATCCCCAATAGCTACATGTCATTTAAGTTGATAGAATTGTATTTGTCTCATTGATAGCATTGTCTTCATATTCGATGGAATGTCTCGGTGCGTCAAGATGGCCTTGATCATCTTCTACAACTTGATATCATGAATAAAGACATAGTCAGGCCTAGTAAAGTATCCAATTGCAGCACTGACTAGCAGAAAGCCTGATCGTTTACTCGCCTGAGACCTGCACCAGGCCATATTAGTAGTAGAAAAGCCTTACAACACATGAAAGCCGACATTGAGTTGCTTCAGTTGGTTATGACTTCTGATTTAACTTATCACCATAAAAAATCCCGAAATGTTTAATCGCACGATTAACGGAGCTATTGAACAGGACCAATTTTTAAAAGAAAGTTGTCATAAAGCGGGTGCACGTAAATAAATTTTTATTTTTAAATGTTTTTTAAGCATGAAGTACTCTTTTTCGCGTTTATAAGTGGCGAATATCTAAAATCGGGATGCATATATCGAAATAGTTTCAGTATATTTCAAATAAACAATAACGTGAAATTGCTTATTTGGATGCCATAATAATGAGCTTCAAAAATTAAAGTTATATTTTTTAATACGTTTATTTTTAATAATATACGAAACAATGTATTCGAACCAAATCGTGTATTCGGTTTTCCCCTTTTTCAACAATTATTCGTCACACAATTAACAAGTCAGTTTGAGCAAAGAGGACATTGTTACCAATTCGAATTGAATATTAATTTTTACTTCAATATGCATGTGTGTTTGCACTTTCATAGTAAATTAAAGCGTTCGTAAGAAAAGTTAAAAAGGAGCGGAAACTATCACTCATGCAGTGCATGTGTTGGAATTCGAAAAGTAAGTTGTAGGAGGAGAGAAGGAAGGAGTGGTGTGCTCCAATATTTCATATTTTTCTTTTTAATAATTCACAAATTTTAATTAATTGTGATATCAAAGTGTGGAGTTTCTAGTGGGAAACGCACCCACAACACCCACGCTCACGTCTCTCTGATTAGTTCTTTGTCAAGTTTGTTTTGGTATTTCCCCATGACTGTTGCCTTCGAGTTCCACTTAAAGCCTTCTGTGTACAAACTGGCGGATGTCGCTAAGTATGTCCAATCCACTAACATCGTCTTTTTGATTTTATTTTGTCTCGGAATTTGGTTGCTTTTCACCAAAAGTTGCTACCAGGTCTTCAGATTTTTTAGGGATTTGTTAATAAACATTTGAAGTTTGCTTACGAGCTCATTCGTGATAATAATATTGGCGTTGTTCTCGGAAAGATGGAACCAGTCTACCTGCCAATTGAGTGAGAGCGAGGTTGTGGCTCAAGATATTTTCAAATCATTTGACAGGTTATGGCACGCTGCACTTCTATCAAAACTTAATGCTTTTGGTGTTGGTAGTGACTTTTATCAAATTTATATCTAGCTTTCTCAACGATCGCTCTATACGGGTTGTTATAGATGGAAATTCTTCACATCTGATCTCTACAGCTACTACAACGAGAGAAAGTGACTTGTTCCAGAAAATCATCTGTTCCTACGTAGCACTCGTCTTTCTCGCAGGGCACATTCGTTTGTGGCCAATGGATCGCACACTGCATTACAGACAGAATTTGTTCTTCAGCCGGTCTATCCCTATGTGGAACTCCCTACTTGCAGAGGTCTTTCGTGCCACTTATAACATAAAAATATTCAAATCTAATCTTCTTTCCATAACCCATTTTCCTAATTCAACACAATGCACTGCATTAGTAGGGGCCATTCCCTACGTGTTGGTCTTATATAAAAAATCTTAAAAATAATAAAAGTTCCAAATATACTACGAGTTTGCATTTGATTTAATTACAAACTTCATAAACGGTTTTCTGGCATCGAAATTTACTCTATTTAAAGTTCCTCCTACATTCGTCCTTCATGATTCTGAGATGATGAGTTAGACCTGACGTTCATGTTGATATCCTTGTGTGGGCGAATACTATCTGATTTGTTATCTACACCTTTCGTGAAATTAAACTATCATGCAATGCAATAATGTACTACGAAGTTTTTTTTAATAAAAATGAACCAATTCTACAATCGTAGTAATATCGATTCATATATACACTGGTACAAATAAGTCTCCATTGCAGAGACAGTTTACAATGTTTCAAAAACTACTTGCCAGATTTAAAAAAATAAATTTGGGTATTCTCAAACAAAAAAGCTGGATAAAGGCTATTATAATTTGCAGTTCTTTTTATTTAATTTTAGAAAGATATTGTAGTTGAAGTCGCCGTGGTCTAGTAGGTAGTGTGTTGGCGTAGGTTCAAACCCCAGGTCAGGCATCTCCAACTGAACGAAATATGAAAAAATATTTCTTCGGCAACTTCCTATCAGCAGATTTCAGGCAAAAACTCTAAAAGCAAATAAAATTGCCATGAAAAAGTTTCTCAAAAATTTGTCGTTCTGAGTCGACTTTAAACTGTAGGTCCCGAAACTCATGTATAAAAATTAAGGCACACAACATAAGTGGTGTGAGAAACTAGGTCGTAATCCTGACTAAAGGGTTGTAATGACCAATTATGTACATATGCAGTGTATTGAAGTACTTTTTAGTGAAGAAATCTGTTTTAGTTTAATGCCATAAATTTTTTAAAAACAGTTTAATTTATTCCCTTTGAGCTCCTAGTGTATGTATTGGCGGCTTTACATTTCGCTCTTAGATGGTTCGTTTGCAAAAGTAATGCAACCATTTTCAAAAAAATGCACTTTTTAGCAGGTTTTTACGGGGCACACGAAATATTGAAGAGTTTTAGCTGCTTTGTTGGCGGCAACGAAATTATTCTTGTATCAAGCGATCCAATCAAGAAATGTTTTTTTTTATTATAAAAGCGAATTCTATACCTTTATCATTCCTTATCTTTCATAAATCTATCGTTAAATAGATGTATTAAAAATAGTAAAAACAAAACAATATTCGTAGACCAATCTTTACTTCAAAATTTGGAATAGTTTTAAGCGAAAAATTGTATGTTTGTACTATTATGGGGTAACATTTGTAGTCGTTTTTGAAGAGTTTCGAAGTTTTAAGTCTAAACAAAAATAGTGGGTCATAGATATATCAACAAAATTTATTTCTCCGTTTGGATGCCTTATTTATGCCATAAATGGATAGAATATAATCAAATTCAAATCTGTATAAATTTTCTGAGTGAAGAGCATCTGAAATGTCCTATTTTCTATTACTCTGATACAAAAATCGGACTGAATTTGGTCTACAGTTTGAGTTATTTTGGCTTTAAGAACCGCTATGGTTTATAGTTTTTTCAAATACATCTGTGACTTAAGAAAATCCTACAAGGGAAAGTCTAACACGGGGTAAAATCATAGTTCTCATCTTTCTTGCATAAGATGAGCATGCTCAAATCGCTTGTCAAGAATATCAAATTCAGCATGAGCTAAGTGCCATGGAGCGTCATCCTATGGAAACCTTTTTTTGTGACCAGATGCCAGACAAATTTTGGTAATCATCGACCACATGTGTTCGTCGTTGACAGCAATTGCCTTGTTAACGTTGTTCTGAAAGAAATGTGGATCAATGACGCCAAGAAACCAAAATTCACCCCAAACAGTGGCTTTTTAACAATGCATTTGATGCTCTTCGATCTCATGCGGATTCGACAATTTATTTATTCACATACCCATTCATTTCGAAATTAGGGGCAGTTGCCAACTGTTCCGGAGCCAATTCAGCATACACACATCGCCGTCTAGGATCTCATATGATGATTTAGCAAAATAGAACAAAAAAAAGGACAACTAATTCGACAGGTGTATCTCAAAGTTTGGAGGTGCCTATTGGGAGACCTGCTATAATGAAAAGAAATATGTGTATGTGATATATATCTAAATAACCTCGAACTTGGCAAATTGAGAATAAGTCTCCTATTTCAACGTATAGATTTTCATATTTTTTTTTTGTAGATAAAGAGTTTGCTGTGGAGAACTTTTTCTTCAGTAACTTCAAAGTAACTTGCAATCGATAAAAATGTTATTGCTTGTTTGATGGGAATGCCATGATTAATATATGTATGTATTTACATATTTATGCATCTAATATAAACATTTATGTATTTACATACATATCTAGCAAACTTTTAGCTTAAATAAATATTTGTAGTGATTTCGGTAAGTGCATGATCGGTTAGTCTGGGTTAAGTAAATTTAAAAAAACTAAGGTAAAAAAATAAGATAAAAAATATGTATATATGTACATATGTATGTTATTTTCCCTTTAAGTTTTTCTATATAAAGCTCGTGTTCACAGTCAGACACCAATCCCTGTTTCACAACAAAACTAAAAAGAAATCTGTGCACAAGACTGAATCACATTCATTAAAATATTTGTATGTATGTATGTTTGAATATACATATGTATGTAAAAAAATTGTAACTATGCATGTATGTATGTATATACATACATATATGTATAAGCATTGCAATTCAATCGCTAACAGCATATTGTTCATGTTCATATTTTGCTTATATGTATATATATGTATGTATGTATATAGCACACAGCTACGAACAACAACGATGGCCAATCACAAGCCCACCTTCATACGGTGCTTAGTTAAGCTGCGATCAGTGTTCGCATTATAAATAAATAAATTAACAGAAACACAACAAAAATCAAAGAGCAAGTGAGCATTTATTTTGGAGCTGAGTTAAACTCAAGTTGTAAACGTAGATAGAAAGAGAGAAAAAATCAGCGAACATCATATTAAACACTCGAGCACTCAAAGTGTTAACTTTTTGAGTGACTGACTGGTTGGCCAAAAACATAAGAAGCGTTCGCAGCTCAAAACCAGATATTACAACTTCAAGTGGCATTAGTATTGTATCTACTAAAAGACATTCCATCAATGTGCATACATATGTACATATGTATGTATGGATGTATGTACTCTCGACACATTCGAACCGATAAAAATAAAAGTGCAAATACACAGCACACAGTAAAACATTTATGTCGTGGCCAGATCTTGGTAAAATAATATTTCTTACCGTCTACTAATGCATGCCGTACATGGTAAAAAGGTTCAATTTATTCGAAGCACGCGCCAACACAAGCTAAAACGCCAACCAAACAATACCTGTGTGTATTTGCATTTCAACAGAAATTCCAGTTTGTTTAAGAACAAAAACAAAACCAAAAACAAAAAAAAAAAAAAACAAAAACAAAAACAAAAAAAAAACAATTGCTTAGTTTTGACAAATAAGCGTAAGCGAACAATTCGTTTGTTAAAATAATAATAAAAATTGGATAAGAGGGGATCGCTTATAGTCATTATCGTGGTCATGAGAGTCAAGAGAAATAAATATCTGTATGTATGTATGTAATCACGCATATAACGCAAAAATGTGATTTGGAATACAGAAAAGAAGTTAAGAGAAAGAGAGAGACAGGGAGAGAGAGAAAGAGAGAGACTAAACAACGATCGAAACACCAAAAAAAAGGCGTAGCACAGAGAAAATGAGTCAATATGATACGGTATTGTATATATGTCTGTATGTACTTCGTGTACGCAGAATATTCAATAGCAAACCTGATTCGATAGTAACTCTCCCAAGTAAATAAACTGATGACGACCAATTAAGCTCACAAACGAACGGCTCATACGACATACCGATCATACACTCCAAAGTAAATATTGTATAAAGCATCACTGAACGCATACAATATTCTATACATGCAAACATACAAAGATAAATAAACTTCAGTTTATCGGTAGAGTTACCTTTTCTATTATTATACTACCATTGACAAGAAAAGAAGGCGGTAACGCTAACGTAAAAATAACGAAAACAATAATCAAATAAAACTGTTTTCTATTGAAACAAATACTGTAGATTAGATAACAAAAATTAAAATCAAAGACTACGTTGAATGGCTTAAAGCTCACTTAAAAAAGTTAACACCTTTTAACAATACTTTTCAATCAGTGCCAATCAGAATATTATAAGAAAGAAGATTTATTTATAGGAGACTTTTCCTTTTCCTAAATTAATTCATTTTTAAATTTAGATTCAGGAAAAGATGAAATGATTGGATTTCATTCAAGAAAACTTGATAACCATTCATTGTATTATTCAATTTCTATCTAAAGCTTAAGTAAATATGTTTTATTAATACATATGTACATACATAATTGGTCATTACAATCCTTTAGTCAGGATTACGACCTAGTTTCTTACACCACTTATGTTGTGTGCGTTAATTTTTATACCTGAGTGGCGGGACCTACCATTTAAAGTCTACTCCGAACTACAGATTTTTCGAGAAACTTTTTCATGGCAATTTTATTTGCTCTAAGAGTTTTTGCCAGAAATCTGCTGAGAGGAAATCGCCGAAGAAATATTTTTTCATATTTCGTTCAGTTGGAAATGCCTACGGTACGAACCGAGACCTCACGTCTAATAAGCCAACACACTACCTACTAGACCACGGCGACTTCAATAATAAAATTATTCATAATTAAATAATTAATAATTTACTTAAAACAATCAACTTGGATTAATGAAATCTAAAAAAATAATTAATTCTAAAGCGTTTTTATTAATAATAATTTCAAATCATTGACAAACTGTTGCAAGAAACAAATCCATGATATTTTTGAACACTTGGCATGATTGTTAAGCATTTGAACCACACCCAAACGAATAATGCGTTTCTAACAAGCCGTCTATATCTTCTTAGATTAAGGGCCATTATTACAACTTTAACTTTTAAAGTTAAGTTTATGTTTGAACTTGTCATATTATATATTATTTTCAATATGGCAACTTCAAATATAAACAAAATGAGGAAACACAACAACAAAAAGAGAGGCCCTTCGTTGCCACTGCGTTAAAAAAGAACTTGTTTAATTGAGCAGTATTATCGACATTGCTCTGGCACTGCCATATTTTGATAAAGTTAACTTTATTTTATCTGTAAGTTGTAATAATGAAAATAAGTTCAAGGTAACTTTAGAGTTCCCTTTAACCTACCTTTAACTAAATCCAAGTTTAACGGCAAGTTGTAACAATGGCCCTAAAAGAGTCATCCTAATTTAATGTCAATTAAAATATAACTGACTGCGTCAATTTTGAGAACCTTTCGTCTAATGAATGTTTGCTGGTAGAAAGTGTGTATCGCAAAAAATTGAAATTTTCAGCGAAATCAAATCATATTGGGCTCTCGATTTTGTTCCATAGACGACTTTAGAATACAATATCCCTGGTAATATTAACTGTATCAGGCAACATTATGCCATAGATTGTTTGAAAAATTACAAATTAGCCTATATGTACTTTGTTAGAAACTGTTACTGTAACCACATTAATGTGTGAAACGTTATATTCATTTAAAACTGAGTTAAAAATCGTATTTCGTTTTCTATTATAGAAAAGGTATGAATGCTTTTCAAGCTGCTGAAAAAATGTTGTCAGTTTATGTTTTCGAATTAAAAGTTTTGATGATCTGACTTCGGTCGATCAGTCGCTAAAAATTATAATATCATGGAATATCGGGATAAAATAAACGTTGCCAAGAAACTAGGTATTCATCTCTAAGCAATTTTAAATCATTTTAACCATATTTGGGTGCCACATGAAATAAGAGTGAAAAATTCAGAAAACCGAATCATTCATGAAGCGAATGATTACGGGGGATGAAAAGTGAACAAGAATAATGTACTCAGAAGATCATAGACAAAGTAAGGTCAAGCTTTGCAGACGGTGACAAAACCAGGATTGGCAAGGAGAAGAGTACCGTACAGCGTCTAGTGGAATTGTAAGGGAATTATTTATTATGAGCTTCTACAACCTGGTCTAGCTATTTCTAAAATAAACGAAATTGAACCAATCAATGCAGTTAAAATGGCTTGAATTAAACAGAAAAAGTCTTCTACAGCATTGTATTATCGCTCGACAACACTCATCTTCAATTACTGGCAGAAGCTGAAAATGACATGACATGAACTTTTTATGTCTCCCAATATACTCTAAAAGTTGTACTCTTTGACTATATCTGATTAATTGATTCTATCTCTGCAAAATTCTATTAGTTGTGTAAGTTTAAATTCCATGGAGTGCCAAAAACGCAATTGTAAAAACTGTACATACATACGTGGTTTAGTTAGCCTTGTTTCAATATAAGACATTTTTTTTCAAATTTATAATTCTACTTGTTCGAGAACCAACATTATTATTTTAATTACCCTCTTTAAGTTTAATTACGTAGTGCGGCATATAAGTAAATTAAGAACACAATAGAATATATCTCTTTCGGATTGTAGACAAATTATATTCAGGCATATAGTATCTACGTTATTTCTATCAGTCAATCGTGAATAAAACTGAGTTTTATTAGACTGGAAGATTATGGAAATACTGTTTAAGGATTTGCATCACCAACGTCGTTACACGATTTTCTTTCCATTTTTATAATTTTTTTTTTTCATTTTTTGCATTCGGTTAGGACTTCAATGGTTTGTGTCAGTTGTGAGTTCAAACGCCAAAACCTTTTTTGCTTGTCAATAATTCTCGTATATTCTCAGATGGGAAACTATCCTTTTATCATTTTTTGATACACGTTTGCAAGGTCATTAGCAAAGTTTCGGTTCGGCAAAAAATTTGTTGAAGAACTAAATGAGAATTAATGGTTCTTGAGTTAAATCTGAACAACTAGCAATCAAACATCAACTTATGGAAAAGTATAAGAAACTATGAAAAAAATTTGAATCATCAAATCTCACGTAATCATTTAGAGGTTTCACTGTGCTTTTACTCTGCCTTAGAATTGTCAACCACAGACAACGAAACTGTTTCACAGCGTTGCATACCTATGCATGTATATAGGTATGTACATGACCATTAATGTTCTGTTTCTGTAAGACAAATGGTATCAAACAAACGTCTGTGTGTATGGAAAAGACAAATAAAATTGTGTGTTTTTGTTTGTGTTTTTCATATAAACAAACGTTTGTCTGAAACGTTTACAGAAACATCACATAAGCCTTTAAATAAATGTGTACAACAACATACAATTGTAATGAAATGTTTAATTAAATTATATGAATTAATTCATTCATTTATGTCCCTACGAGTTTCCATAGATGAAAGAATGAATTATTTTTTTAACTGAATTCTGTTTCTTCGACATTATATTTCTAACTCTGATGATCAAACATGCGCCAACTAATTGTACCTCTTAGTCAACGATTTTTGTTTATCTTGAGTGCTGAATTCAACATCTTTAATAGTCGTACATTCATTACAAAATTGTTAGAATTTTGTGAATATAAAAGTTAAGCCTTTGCGAGACCACATTTTGAAAAATAAAAGACACAAAAATTTAATCAGGAAATAGGAGTGTTGTCGCGGAATAGCGTCTACCATATACTCTGTAATTAGAACTATTCCTGTTAAAATTTTGTATACTCATGTCATGTTGAAATTAATTTTAAAATCCTGGAAAATAAAATCTTAAAACATTGGATGTGAATGAAAAGAGATTTGAAAAATTAGTTGTATTGCAGTCTGTAACAAACAATAAACAAGAAAAAAAAACAGAATTATGATCAATAGGAGCAAATCAAAGCAGTAGAGATACATACATACATACATACATACATATGTACATTAAAACAAATTATGCCTTAATAACTTGTATTGCACTATTTATTGTTTTTGGTTGTTCGTTTTATTTAGCATTTGATTTTGTTTTGTTTTTGTTTTTTTTTTTTCATTTCTACTCTCATGACGACGACTAGCAATTTAAGTTTATCGAACGAACGATTTTGTGAATAGAAAATTTCCGCCAACTATAAAATAGACCATTCACATGTATGAAATAGGTATGTGTGTGTGTGTGTGTGTGAGTGGGCGGAGTTATCGTGTGACTCACGTACATACATATAAAAATACATTCAAAGATGAATACAGACATAAAGATACGTTGACCAATTTAGTAAAAAGCATTGTGCCTTGCTAAAATCAATATGTTTGGATGTGGATGTGGATGTACGCGTATGTTTGTGTGTGTTTTTGTGTGTATGTGGACTTATACCATGTGCGAAAATACACAACATACAAATGCATGGTTGGTCTTGCTTTCGGACGGTCGGTCGTTCGCAAGTACCAGACATTGTGGCGCACTCCCAAATAAAATTCATTTTTTCTTTGTTGTTGTTGGGTTTTTTTAACGTACAATAAATGTGGATACCATTTTCAACATACAGAGAGAGAGAGAGAGATCTGGAACATGTGAACGAACATTAGTTTGAATTGTGTATACAAGTGTATTTGTCTGTAATGCTGTATTCGTATTTGTGGAAATATATGTACATATATATGTATGTATGTATGTATAGTTTATTTTCTGTGTATTTTCATTTGGATATCCGCTGTCCTGTGCCATAACTAGCAACAGCAACTCGACATAACAACGATGATTTTAAGGACCATATAAACTGTACATGTGTGTGTTGTGTGTTCTGATATTAATGTATGGTATGGTATATGTTGGGTTGCTAATGTATGAGTTTGAGTATGTGTAGCATCAAACCTATATTAGATTTAAGTACCCTGCGGCCACAATGAAAACTTTTGCAGCAATATGTTGCAATACTATCCCAGCACAAAAAACAGCAGCAACAATAACAAAAAAATATTAAATAACCAAGTCCCTAGCCATCCAGCAGCTATCCAGCCAGCCAAAAGATGAAAGTAGACATTTGTTTCTGACTGTGTACGTAGTACGACGTACATACGTGTATACATATGTATGTTTTCAAATAACATCTCCGTAATGGAGTAAAGGGAGTCAAACTCAGAAAAATCTTTGTGGGGATTTGGGGGTATTTTGTTGTTTGTTGGTTTAGTTGTTATTTCTTTTGGCTGGTTTGATGGCGATGGCGATACAGATGTTAATATTGTATTGTTTTTATTGTACATATAGAAGTTCTTTTTTAAGTCCGTATGTTTGTATATATGTATGTATGTATGTGTAAATGTATGTATGCATGTATGATATGTGAAAATCTTATGAGGGTAGTAGTGGTATAATATTACCATAATATTCAGTAGATGGGCATTGGCATTTGTCATGTAAGTTACAGGATTCGCAGGTCCGAACGAAATCAGTATAACAGATATGGAAGTGATAGGACACGAAGTTTTCCTGCTTGCATCATTTTACCGTAGACTATTCGTTCTTTTATTAGAAATTCACTGAAACCTCATGCCACTAAAACACACAAACAAACACACACATATGTATATATAAATTTGTAAGTGTGTTTGTGTAACTTAAAATAAATAATAAAATCCAGAAGACGAATAAAAGGGACTAAGAACTAAACCGCACTCATATTTAAAGGTGAACACATCTAACCCACAGGAGACACACGGCTACATACATACATATGTATACGATATACATCGGAGATAATTTAAATTTACAAATGTTTATTTGTCTACCAAGAATTTATATCTAAGCTACGAAACATATGCCAAAGATGTTGTGTATTAGGGCTATAACCAAAATTAACACACCTACTACGCCCGTGGTGGTCACTTTAATGACCACAAATACAACTTATGTATGTTTCTCTATATAAAATCCGTATCCCATATGAATAATAATAGTTAGTTGTTGTAATGTTTAAAAAGCAAAAAAATTTGTTATGTCCCTACTATACATATACAGTGGTGGCCACGAATTTAAGACACGCCATTTTACTTATATGTATATTTGTGATAATTTTTACAACTTATGAAAAATATTTTAGGGCCATGATATTTTTCTTACGATTTTAGTAATATTAGGAAGAAAAATTGATAATATTTTGCTACCTATATTTGGTTAAGAATTTTTATTTACATATTATATAGATCAAGACAAAATGCTAGTCGGGATTTGATATTTTTTGACACAGGTGGTTTACGTTGTGCAATACACCCATGCAAGTTTTTCTCATTTAGACATCTTCTTATTACGCTAGACGAAATATCAACACCAAAATCCAATACAATTTAATTTTTTATTTTACTTGAGCTCGTGAAAGGATTATTAGGAGCTACTTTAGAGTGTGGTTTTTCGGGCTCTAGGTTGCTGTTTGAGGTTTTTGGTCGTACCATGGTGCTTGATGTGTTCCAGTGCGTTGTAAACCTTGCATCTAGAACTTTTAAGCAGCTTTGATATCTCCATTACTGTTTTTCCATCAGATTTTAGTCGTTGGATAAATTTTCGCTCGGCATCGGAATTCCAAGTAACTCTGGCCATGTATAATTAAATATTTCTATGTATTCCAACATAAAATAAAATAAAACATTCGTTGCTCAACGTTTAGCTTCAAAAAACACCAAAAAAACAGATATTTCAGAAATGTCTTAAATTCGTGGCCAGTTTCAAATAAACGTTTTTACAATAATATGATCAAAAAGCAACAAAATGTAAAAAGAAACAAAATAAAATAATGGTACTTTTTCTTAACATTACAGGGTACATAGAATAATAAAGAATATCAATTTTGATATTACAGAATTGTAAATATTATCACAACTAAGTCAGTCATATGTCGTGTCTTAAATTCGTGGCCACCACTGTACATATGTACATATGTATGTAAGTACATGTGAAAAGACAACAATGTAGTGGTTTTTATTTTTGTGTCTTGAAAACACAAAGAAAGGCAACAACTAAAACAGAAAATACAGTTCTTTGTGAAGGCTTTGTTCTGTGGCATCTTTCTCTCATGCAGCGATTTTAAAATAAGATCTCGTAAAACTTTTTCTTCGACTTCAATAACAAAAGCAAGCATGTGCGTATGTACATACATATGTATATCCCCATGTGTGTGGGTATCCCTTGAATTACTTGGTCCAATTATTGGACAAGGGCAAGTGTAAAAATAGTATTTCCATTTGACATTTGAAAATTATTTGTTCACTTGCTATTGAAAACATCTCAAAACAGTCATGAATAGGCAGATAAAGATACATATACATACATACATACTTATATATGTATGGTAGATGAATAGTAAAAGTTTTATACTGTGGATATGCGTGTGCATGGGTGTGTGTGTGTGTGAGTATGCAATTTTGAAGAATATTTTGTGCTTCAGTACCTTCTCGACAGCAGTACAAATGAGTGCATTTTTTAAGTTTTCAGTACTAGGGTTCCTTTTGTGAATCCTTAAATATTTCAAAAGATATTAAGGTTGGGACAAAAAGTAATAACTTCGCACCAACGCGCATTCAATGATGCCATCCAATAGAAACAATTTACACGGCACAGTTCTGCTGCTGATGCTCAATATTGAATGAGTGTTGAATTTTTGACATTTATCAAAGATAAAATGATTTACTAAACACATGTAACCATTACAAATGTATGGTAGAATAGACGCATTTACAACAGATTCCTCTGTGTGTACCAATCCTCCTTTGATGACCAATGTGTTAGAATTGTTTCAGCAAAGTTTTCAAATCATATGCAAATCTATGTGTCTTATAGCAGCTGAGAAACTTTAATAAACTTTCAAATTGCCCTGAAAAATATACAAAAACTTTAGGTTTGAAGCCAGTCCATTGTTCTCTATGTGTACGGATAATGTATGTATGTACATACATACATTAGTAAAAGGCTGAACATTAACAGTTTGTCGAATCTAAATGACAATGCGAAAATGATTTACATATACTTTAAAGTAACATATTGAAACGAAATTTGGCCTCTGGAAATTCGTTTTCTGGTATGTACATTGCAGGTGTATTGAAATACTACGAATGCTCTAAATGACGTATAAAATCTTCATGGTGACAATTAAACATTTTTACATAATCCAACTCAACACTATAGACACTTAAAAGGATATCGAATAATAAGGTATAAGTGAAATGTTAATCAATAACATATCAAGTTTGTTATTGCCAGTATTTGAAAGTTGTGTGGTGTAGTAGGTGAAGTGCTTGACTACAAACTCTATTCTTCTCTAGGTTCGAATTTAATAAAAGACAAATAATTTTTAACCAAAACTTAAAAAAATTAACACGCTTCATTCTTCCTCTAAATATTCTCTTTAGAAGCTTCCTAGATTCCTTATAGTAGCAAATAACATTAATAATCAACATCATAAGATCAATCATCAGATTAGATTTTGGGAATGAGTAACATTCACCATAATAATTAGTTTTAATAACAATTCTTTCTTCCTTTAATGATATTGCTAATAGGTAACTCTAACAGTTCAGAATATGCTATAGTACATCAATCATCGGTAAGGGAATGAGTCGAATCGAACCCAGAGTTGATTTTTCAAAAATCTTCAGGCAGTAGAGGAAAAGTACTTTTCAGCAAGCGAGGCCCTAATATATGGTCAATTACGTTATTCGCATTTATTCTGACTATGTAAATAGAAAAAAGTGAAATCATTTACTTTATTTTTGCAGTGCAATAGATTTTTTTTGTGTCTTTATTTTCCCTTTATGATTTAAAGGTCAAATATTAGTTAAGAATTTTACAAATCAAATAAGAATATTTTGTGCCGGCGTGGCACGTATGTACTTTTCATACATATTGACAATAAATACCATAAAAAATTTTAAATTTTTGTAAACTTCTAATTCTAATTAAAATAATATCAAAACGAAGAATAAAATAAATATACTGGTTTATTTATTTTTTATTTAAATTTATTAAATTTAAAACTGGTAAACTTAGCACATATTCTTCTAGTCAGTATTATGGCTTCGTTTCCCATGTCAACATTATCGTAAGTGTTACTATCATCCAAGAGTGGCGAAACCTAAACTTTAACGTCGACTTCGAACGACAGGTTAAGAGCTGGCAGAGTTCTTGCCAGAAGACAACGATAACGAATAAAATATTTTTCAATTTTTTTTTTCGTATTGTCAGAGCCGAGGTTTGACTTACGAGACTTCGTCTAGTAAGCTTCAATACTTACTAGACAACGTGAGAAAGTAAATTTACAAAATATAAAGTTTCTGAAAGGAATCAATTATAAAATGTATTCATACAATCTGAATAATAATATAAATATAAATTATATTCTAATTGTTACGGTCCCAGCAATTAAAACCAAATACCATTGAGAGAGTAGAACTTTATTTACTGTCGTACAGTGGCATAAGGCAGTTATTATTTATTACTTTTAAATTTTTGAAAATGATACCACTGCTCTGTTTTCCAAAATTTTTAATTTAAATATGTGTCGTACATATGAATCACGAAGAATCTAACTAACTTTTCATTCCTGAATTGAATAACCATGATGTCCAGGAGATGTGGTTTCAACAAGACGGCGCAACATGTCACACAGCTCGTGCCACAATAGATTTATTGAAAGACACGTTTGGTGACCGCCTAATTTCACGTTTTGGACCTGTGTATTGGCCTCCAAGATCTTGTGATTTAACACCGCTAGACTACTTTCTGTGGGGCTATGTAAAGTCATTGGTCTATGCGGTAAAGTCACAAACGCTTGACCATTTGGAAGACAACGTTCGCCGTATTATTGCCGATATACGGCCACAAATGTTGGAAAAAGTCATCGAAAAATGGACGTCCAGATTGGACTACATCCGCGCCAGCCGTGGCGGTCATATGCCAGAAATCATATTTAAAATGTAATGCCACAAGATTATCTTTCGGATAAATAAAATTCATGTCAATCGAATAATCCATCGTTGTTTTATTGCAACTTAAAGTTCTATACCTCTATAAAAAACACCCTTTATTAATATTAGCTTTCCTAGCATATATTATTTAATGGCTTCATACTTCATTTAATAGTGGAAAAGAGTAATATTTATACTTATATAATTACAAAAATGCCGAGTAGATCAGTTAATTTGATGTGAGGTCATGCAGGTTTACAACACTGCTTCAAAATAAAAAGGAAAAATAATAATAATAAGAAAATAAATATAGTAAGTGATTAATAAAATATTGTGTTAAACGTTCTTAAATACTCAAAACAACACGGAACCGGAATTTTTCCCTATCCAATTTTAATATTGTACTTTCGAATATTTTTTTTTAGATTTTGGGTTGTGGTCCTCAGAACAGTTAATTTATATTTCAATCAGCGTTTTTAGTGTTTGTTAAAATTTTCGTTATATAGGGTGAAAAATTAAAAAGTTTAAATTTAAAAATGCTATAAAACAATCGATCGATCATACAAATTCCGTGTAAACCCAGTACTGAGTTTCAGCAACAAAACGTGGTGAGTACATTCAAAGACGGTGATGGGTTAGTACTTTTTTGATAGAGAATGACTATATCTAGTGTGTGTGAACTGGCTAAACATCGCGCTTGTCGTAAAGAAAGTGCTTCTCATTAAAGTAAAAAATCAATTTTAGATATCACCTCATCCGCCCGATATTAATCCCATTGAGCATTTGTGATTAAATTAAAAATCTCGACATTAGACGCAAAGAAGCGTCTTAAAGCGGCCAAAAAAAAAACAAAAGCTTTATAGCTGAGTCTTAAACATTTGAAAGTTAATTGTTTAATATACAAATAAATTATCTTGCGAATTGTATTTATTGATTTGTGCTTTCTTGGTGTGTTTTTAAGAAGACATGAGCTCATCTTCAATACATTGAAACTTTTAATTTATAGATTTTGATTTCTGAAATATTTTCACCAAGCCGAAGAAATATATTTTCATATTTTCGTTTGTCCTGTCCTGGGGTTTAAATCGCGATGGCCTTACGTTTAATAAGCCAACACACTACCTACTACAATACGGCGACTTCATTATCATATTAATCTTAATTTGAAGAAATTTTCAATTAATTTTCAGCTAATTTTTTTGTAATAAAAGAGTCTGCACAATTGGAATTATGAAAACCTATTTAAAAATAGTTTTCAAATAATAATTTAAAAGTATAATATAAAATTCAAACTTCACTGTATTGTAGTTTTTAATCGATATCGATTAATACGTATGTACTCGCATATCTTCTACACCACAATTGAAATGAAAATAAAGAGTAAAAAAAATAGAGTCTGCAATAAAAGATTATCAACTATTCAAGCTTTAGGTGAATGTTTTCATTGTCTTCCATATGAATAATAAGCCTCTACAGAATTTATGGACAACATTGGTTAACCACATTTGTATTTTATGAATCCCAATAGACATGTATCTCGAAATCAATAAACATATCCAACGCCTACAGAAATGAGAGTATATGTATATCTATATATACATACATACATATATTAATAAAATATGTACATACATGTTACCACAGAAAATTATCAGTACGAGCGAACATCATGGACCAACTGATTGACTACTGGTAAATAATAGTAGTTCTGTATGATATTTTATGTTGCAAAATAGAGTCACACATAAATAAGTATGTATGTAACTAAGTAATGGTTAAATGGTTGCTATCTATCGATCGAGAGATCAAATTAGCTATCAAGATTTTAATTTACAGTATAAATATACAAATAACCACAATGTATATCGGATGAAATCGCCACAAAAGTTCATTGATCGCATGCTTAAGTTTAGTTTTATTATATGTTTTTGCGTTTGTGTGCATTTTTGTGATATATTTTAATATCGACACCATGGCTACTGCCAATTATATAAATAAATATAAATACTTTCTATATACTTACATATGGCACATGATCTGTATTGAAGTTACAAACAAAATTATAAATATCACTCAAAGTCATAGCCAAAATATTTTTATTCAAAACATTGACCCAAGTTTAACAATCACTTCACAATAGTATTATGTACACAGGGCATACAAAGTCTGCATGCATTTATTTAGCTGACATAACATACATAATTGGTCATTGCAACCCTTCATTCAGGATAACGATCTAGCTTCTCACACCACTTATGTTGTGTGTGTGTGTGATTTTTATACATGAGTGGCGGATACTACAGATTAAAGTCGATTTCGAACGACAGATTTTTGGCAATTTTATTTACTCTCAGAGTTTTTGTCACAAATCCGCTGAGAGGATGTCGCCGAAGAAATATATTTTCGTATTTCGTTTTGTTGGAGATGTCAGACCTGGGGTTTTAACCGAGGACTCACATCTAAGAAGTCAACACGTTACCTACTAGACTACGGCTTTTTTAAGCTTTTAGCTTAGCTTAGCAACTCTAAAAAAAGATACTAAAAACTCTTAATAGTTTTTATTTATTTTACAGCTAAAGTAAATTAAAAACTTTTTTATTTTTTTTTTGCTTATTTTTAAAGCCTTTGCATTTAAAAGACTCTGCGAATCTTTTTGCCATACTACTTACTAATTCTGGAGTATATTATTCGTTTGTACTATTCCATTTCTTCTTCTTCATTTTTCGGGTATAGATTTTGAATTTACATGAGGTTCCTAATTTCCTTTTCCAATAAATATACAGTCACCCAATTTTGTGTCACCCTGTGGAAAATTTTTTTAATAACCCTACTCATCGATCATCGTTGCAATAAATTGAAACAGACTCACTTTACATGTTAGAATACATCCCTAAACCATCAAAGTATCACCACCGTGCTTCACTGTGATGGACAACTACTCATGAAGAGATCAGTATCACCCTTCTTTCACAACATTTGTCTTCTTTGGTGCCTAAAGTATAATATTTGCTGTCTTTCCCAGAATTCTGGAGGCTTGTTAAGGTATTTTCTCCTTGGCAAACGTTATTCTCTTTTGTCTTTTAAAGAGCGAAATATATGGATGTCTTCATAATTCGTGACCCTGGTAATAATTGGTTTGTATTATTTTTCGAAAAATGTTGCCGCAAACTAGTTTTCCAAAGTTGATTTCAACATTCTTCGCGGTTTTGGAAGCGTATACTTTAAGATCTTCTTGAACAGTATGAACAACGTACCTCGTTTTTCTTTATGTAAGTTTGAAGGTATGACTTTGGGACAACTTTTTTTGCTCTCTTGTAAGTTCGCATCAATCTTTGTGTGGAAGACTTATACATTCCAATACTTAAACTTTATCACTTTCGATACATAACTAATAATTATCAAAACAATCCTGATAATGTATTTATTTATTTATTTATTTATTAATTACAATACAATTACAAATTATATTTAATTATATACGAGACCATAGTCTCTGGTGGGAATCGAACCCACGACTCTCACGCTAATAGTCTAGCACACTATCCACTAGACTACCAGGACACCGTCCTGACAATGTAAATTCATATAAGAACTTGAATTTAAACGAAAATTGTACACAAGTCGCATTTAATTGTAACAACAGCACTTTTTTATGTAAGTAAATCTGTTCTGATCAGAAAAGATCGACATTTGTGAACTAGGCTGCTACTGATTATTAAGACTTTTTATTATTTTCGAAAGATTTTAAGTATAAAACAATGCGTAAAGATGTATACGCAGGCTTTTCGTACCTTGTGTATGTATGTTGCATTGACATTTTATCGGGAACAACTAGCCTATTTAAATTCATTTATATTATACATGGGCAATGTCGTGTCAAGTGACCCAATTTTTAAAATCGATGTCTTCCGTTTTGGATGATTTATACCAAGGTTAGTACTATTGGATAGTAGGCCAGACACAATCTCTATATATCTCTAGCTCTATCAGTCAAGAACTGCCGGAGTTAGAGGGGGCCAAAGTTGGACATTTTGGTCATACAGGGTTTTTTTTAAATGTGTGTATCTTTTCACCTATTGGTCCTAGCAAAAATTTTCCAAATGATATTAGATAGCTATTTCTTCAATCTTTCCATCGGAAGACATCGATTTTAAAAATTGGGTCACTTGACACGACATTGCCCATATCTTAATAGTTTAACAGATGATGATTACTGAGTTCGAAAAGTATGATTGCACATACAAAATAAATAATACCCTGGGATCATATGCTGTAAATAATCAGCCCTATCATGAATATTCTCGAAAAATTTAATTCGCCCAAAAAGTAATTTTCTCGAGAAAATAACTCTCCAATCATAAATATCTGCGGAAAGAAAAATAAGGGAAAATAAAAATCGAAATTTTTCGAAGTTAGCTGTTTTGCATACATATACCATTTATTTTTTGGTTTACAAATGTTTATTGTAAAGTTTATTAATTGAATTTGTTAATAAAAAACAAAAGAAATTAATTAAAATGTACAGCATAGGTTTCCAGAATATTGCGCGAAGTGCGTCCATTGTTGAAGATGAGCAGCAAGTAACAAATAAAAGGATTGAATGCGGACAATTGCGCGATGTGTCTAAATCACCTGAGTTGCTCCAATCATTGTAAGTACATACATATGTATGTAAGTAAAGGGAAAACTATTATTGTTCTTGGCGCACGAGAGTTGCAGCAAGAATGATAAATGTATGTTGTGCTCTACACAACATATGATTCTACTATAAAGTAAAGGACTCATGCAACGACCTTACAGATTGAAGAATCTCGGAAGAGCAACAGTCAGCATCCACATTAAGTCAATATTTAGCTTCAGCTCAAGCAATAAGAGCCAAAATTGGTCGTACACTTTTTTGACTTGCTGTTATAAAAAAATTTTTATTAAAAAGTAAAATAAAAAGTTCTTTGAAACTGAAAATAAAATATCAAATTCACTTATAAATTAAAACCACATCTTTGAGATCATAACGTGCATACGTTATATTGCCAATTTGCTTTAAAATTTTAAAATTAAAAAAATTAAAAAATAAATAAATTTTTAATTTGGTCACTTCAATTGCTGTAGATGCATGTGAAAATTATTTTTTTCTAATTTATACTGGATTTCTTTTATTCTTGGCTTTTCCATATTGGTATTTATTGACCTACGAATCACATTAAAAAATTGTTATTTTATTTTAATTTATTTTTCAAAAGGAATACTTACATTTCTGTGAAAACTCCTTTTAAAATTGCAAGTCAAAAAAAAACTTGTTGTTCCTCCTTTTTTTCTTATTATTGATACTTCCTTTTTACTTCGAATTTTTTTCATTTCCCTAAGTTTCAAAAAAAAAGGAAAAAATTTATTTATGATAGGAGAAATGGGAAAAAGAGGAAACTCTCACGGAATTCCTGTTTATGATTAGGCTGAATAGTATAAATTATTATTCATTATTATCATCACAATATTTATATGTCGTCATTAAGTTTTATCATTATTCGTTATCTTATCTTATGGCGGTTAGGTCATCTGCTGCCTTGGGAATTCCCTTCCCGAGCAACTTTTAAGTCGGAGGGATTTCCGAAAGTGGGGCCTGTAAAAAGTTTTATATGTCTTCCTATTGCCTCTAAGTCGTCATTGATCATTTATGACCAAAACATATATCCCATATGTTACATACCATAATCACTCCTGAAAACTTGAATACGCTGTATGACGGCATTTGTTAATAGCCATGTTTCGCTACCATATATACTATAAGTAAATAACTAGATTTTGCATATGCGTTGAAAACTTTTATTAATTTAGTTTTGCCATAATTTTATTAATCGCCATTTTATTATCGTTATCCTTTTGGTGACATCAGCATCGATTCCATCTTTAATCGATTATGTACAACATACTTACATTTTATACACCGATTTTTAAAATAAACAATTTTTTTTAACAACAAATACAATTTAAAAACAATCGAATCAAATTATTACTTGGTTGCAATTATTTTTCTTTTTCAGGAAGAATAAGTTTCGGAAGTACTTAATAACTAAAGTTCTCTTTTCTGCAGTACATTAAACTATTTTAAATTGTTTTAAAGATAATTCTTAATACATAGCGAGAGCTGACAACATTCTAACATTTGCAATTAGAATAATAGAAAGAAAACATATTAAAGAAATCGTAGCGATAAAAATGAAGATTTGCTAATCTCTTCTTTGATCATTCTGTATCAATCTTATATTTACTAAAGTGACATTTCAATGGTTAGTTATAAAATCTAGAATAACAAGGTATTATTGCTTTCAGATCTTACCATAGTGTCCATGTGGAACCCATCAATGTCAAGTACATGATCATTTGCCTTTGATCTACGCAGTCATCTGCCAAAATCATACGCAATAAAATAAAAAAAATAAAAAAAATTTGTAACAGACCTTTACATATGCATTTACATATGCAGACGTGTATTTGCATTGGACCCTGCTTTGACTTTGTCCGTCTTCTCCCGCTTTTATCTCAAATATCTACATACATATGTATGTACATAGTAAGGAGACGTTTCCCAATCAAATTAAAATAATATATTAAAAACTTTAATGATTTCGTAACATGATGACGTAACAGTTTTAATCAGTTCAATGCATTCTTATTTGTGTGTTGTTACGATTTCATTGGATTGGATACTTAGATTACAACATTTAACATATTCATGTTTGTCTGTTTTGCTTTAATTATTTGTATAGAGTGACATAAAACATTGAGGACAAATTGGCCATACACAACTAATTGGGTATAATGCCTATTGTCTCCTGCCCAACTATTATGTCTTGGCCATTTTCAATTGTCGTATCCTTGTATAAATGTGCAATTAAATTGCTTTATTGGCTTGAACATCACTTTGGTACAAACATCTTTACCTCGATGCTCTAACTATCTGAATTGTATAGAATTTACCATATGTACGCATTTAATTTGGTATCAAACAGTATTAACCCCAGACAACACCATAAGCCAATTGAACCAAATTTAAGAGTTATGTACACTCACATGACTGTGTTTATTTATATTGTTTTTGATTTAACATGTTAAATCTTCTTTCAAAAGGCAACTTACACACCTACGGTTCATGGCTCACATGAACTATCTTTATCTATAAAGAAGCCTGACATTGTTATGTATGTATGTATGTTGATAATAGTAATGATGATGATGATGATGATGATGATGACGGTGATGATGATGGCGATTATTGTAGAACTTTACAACAAAACACTAAAGAAATTTCAACAGATATTCACTCCATATGTAAGTGAATGTGGTAAACTAATGTGTGAAATATGTATGCAATTGAAAAAATATTGTCGACTAAGAGCAGGCCAGCATTTTGTCAAATTAAGCCTAAACATGGTAGTTACACGATTACAGCTGTTAAACACACCAACAAACAGAAACACATAACAGTTGACTTGTGATTGTATTGGAGTTATGTATGTAGATTTTAAACAAAACCTCAAAACAATCTGGAACAACAATGGCTTTTGCTGAAGGTTTTATTTTTTTTTTTTTTTTTTTTTGAGATTCTGACAACAAATAAATGGTCTTACCATCCCCACATATTCCTAAGCATCGATAAACTGATGAACACCTCATCCATCTATTCATCCAGCTATCCAAACTGCTAGACCAAGTAGGTAAGCATGCAATACGTACCACCGGAGATACAAATTGAAAGGTAATCACGACGAATGAACACGACTGACGTTAACTGTAGGTTCAAAAACTTTTTGAGTCATTTCATTTTAAATTTTGAATTATTATTAATACTCGTGAATTTGTGGTGATGGTAATGGTAATGGGGGAGCGCATATAAGCGAAAAATAATAAAAATTATAATATACCATACATACGTACGTACATACATATATTTATTTGGTTTGTGACCATAAGCGTAGCTTTATTTGAAATCAGAATTTATTTTTGCACACTCAAAGCGAAAAATTGGACAACAACATACATATATTTGAGGCATTGCTAGTGGCCCAATTCACCATTTAACTTTCAATTCAGTTCACACTAAACTAAAATACTTACCATACTTTAGAAAAGATCAGAGCACATCATATCATCAGACTCAAATAGCATTGTTATTAGAAATAGCAATACAAACAATTTAAGATAAAAATTATTTGAAAATAGTTTTTTAGAATTTTATATCCGACTTATTCGTCTCTAAAGACTAATGGCTACGTACATACATATGTATGTATGTATGAAATTAATGATTAAATATTTTAAAAACATTTTGAAAATAATATGCACTTAAATATGTTCAATGAATTCTTGAACTAATTTTACTTATTTCTGCATACTAGCAAGTTAACAAGAAAATTTTTAAATTATAAGCTTTGACACAAAACATAATACTGGTTAATATAATTTCTAATATACATGCATACATGCACTGAGCGCCATACGTGAGTCAACACTTTTGTTCTACAGTATAAAACAGTTTTGTTCTTAAGTATAAAAAAAAGTTCCTTTATCATGAATTGTTGTTTTTGTTTTAACATTTTGTAAGTAATCAATAAACGTTTTTATTTTTAGAAATTTATTCGACTATTCTCATTTACTTTTCTCGCTATCCTAAGAAAATGCATTATTTCAGGGTGTTTATTCACTTTTGACGCTTAGTGTATGTACGTTTGCAAAATATTTAATATTCAATATTCTGCACCACCAGTTGCATCTCAAATAAGTTGTTAAAATTAAATTTTGTCTACGGGTGATCTAATGTAAAATTTTTATTCAGACATTATATATCCATTTATAATTAGTTCGAATGTAGTTCGAATGTTGCACCTAGTCTGTAAAATAATAGAACATTTCAGATGCATACCCATAAATTACGAGTATTATCCTTTTTTCGTTCGTATTTTACTTCGTTTCATATCAATAGTCCTTTATATGGAGGCCACAAGTCAGCTTGCACGACTCTCGCCTTAGTTATCGACTAGCAATGAAAAACTGAGTTGAGTTGTTTTGACCTTAGCAGGGATAGTTAAAAGACTTTACCAACTTTATACTATGATTCCTCATGTTGTTCTGCAATAATCATCATTATTGTTATTGTGGTGAATGTTAAATATTTTCCTTCGTATCACCCGTAACTGTCATCGTACTTCAATGGTATTATGTAGTCTTCTCATACGATATTTCTGTTTGATTGATTAGCTTTAGATGAGACTGGTTGCTTTGACCTATTTATCGTGGACTTACGGTCTTGATTCATACCATGTTTGGTATGGCGAGGAAGTTTAAGAGGGACAGTTGTTCGGCCCCTTTATAATAATAATAAAACTGAACGTCCTTGTAATTTGTATATTCAGACTGTTCCTAGTCCGAGTAAAAGAGAATAAAGAGCCACAGTGAATCTGAGTGGAAATTGGAGGGTTGGCTGCATACTAAAACCTCTTAAACTCTGGTTTCAATATCTTTGTTGTCCTCAAACCGAAAAGCAGGTTTTGCTCCACGCTAATAACCAATACAAATTAAAATCCACTTCACAAAAACGAATACAAAATCAATTAAAACGGCTTCTTATACGCTGCCGACCTTTAGCTCTAGAATCCGGATTGTAGTCGGTAAATGGAATGTAAGAACTCTCTAGGCATCATCCAAATTATAACAAGTTTGTAATGGAAAGTTTTGCTATAATCTGATTATTTTTGGTTAGACAGTTTCAAGTTTCTCCACTCTGGCAACGACTGTACCATGTGTGGAATTCGTGGAGCAAAGATGTTGCTAGCGCTGTATGCCAATAAATGTCCGGTCGAGTGCGGATCAATTCAGATGTGATCGTTATCAAGAGAATGCATTATTTATGCAATGTCAAGTTCTTATCGAACTCGATGAAACTGTTGCAGAAGACACCTATTGGTGAAATAAAAATTCTCATTAGAAACTTAAACCTGAAAGTTGACAACATACGGATCTAAATTCATCGACAAGGATATTCGCAACTACAAACGGCCTTATTCAGCTGAGAGTACTAGGAATTAAATAGATTAGGCAATGACAGACAAACTCTTTATTGGATGTTAAAATTCGTTGTATTGAAGATTTTGATCATTTTCTTTCGGCGTCAATAAAACACAAATCAAAGCGTCTAAGTATAAGGTAATGCGATCACTAACTAACTGGTAGAACGTGGACAGAATTCAAGATCAGCAGTAACAGTCAAAAATCCTGTTGGAATGTACAAAAAAAGCTTCTACAAAACCTTCTCTTGGCAGAGGAGGAATCGATGCATGAGTCAAGCATATGCCGCAATTAGGTAAGTCGGCTGAAGAACACCTAAAGCATGGACATGTGTTATTTACCGAATGATATTCCATGCAGTCCAACCCGGTAATTATGTCATTCGTTATATTAAAACAGCGCTGGAATTACTGCGATGTAGAAAATCTAGCAGCGCGGTCGAAATACATACTAACAGACCCTCTGTTATTCCTTGCCTTTCGAAGCTTGCATTTCATGACTTTCTACAAAAGTGACATCTAATGAAGTGAGATGAATGAATCATCAGTGTTTCTAGACGTTAGGATTGCATCTATGTATGCAGGCATAGTTTCTAGTCATTGTTACATACATACATAATTGGTAATTACAACACTTTAGGGAGGATTACGACCTAGTTTTTCACACCACTTGTATGTGTTAATTTACTACATGAGTGATAGGACCTACAGTTTAATGTCGACTCCGAACGACAGATTTTTGAGAAACTTTTCATGGCAATTTTATTTACTCTCAGAGTTTTTGCCAGAGATGGGCTGAGAGAAAGTCGCTGAAGCAAAATTTTTTTCATATTTTGCTTTATTGGAGATTTCTAACCTGAGGTTTGAACCGTGGCCTGACGTCTAAAAAGCCAACACTAGGCGACAACATAGTTAACCATTTTTATATTCTATTAGAAACTAGATGGTCATTGCCCGATGGGAATTACCAGTCAATAAAACAGAGTGTCATAAATTTAGTCTAATCTGTCGCAAGTAACATTTTCCTCTTAAAAAGATTGTCTCCAAAGAGTATGGGGCATACATATGTAAGTGATATCAAGATATAGTTTCCAGTACAATATTATTTTTTATTTGGACACTATTATCATCTGATATAAAATTCTGAAAAAAAGCTAAGTTTACTTTTAACATTAATATTAAGTTTAATAAGTATTATATAAGTTTAAATGTATTATATATGTACATGTATGTATTTATATGTTTTCATTTGCTTGACTTTCTTAAATTCGCAATACATAGTTCAAAAATGTTGAAATGCTGCTAATCAAACAACTTTTCTTCAATTTTTTGTTTTGTTTTTGTTTTAGAAGAAGAAGAAGAAGATAAGAAAATGTCGAAATCTCACTATATTTGTAGATTGGTTGGTTGGAGATCTTGTCATTTGAGATGAATGAATCTTATTTTAATAATTATTTTTGTTTGGAATGCTTTGGAATTGTTATTGTGCTGAAGGTACATGAGTGCTTAGGTCGTTTTACACATTGACACGCTCAAAATCTGTCGTGCCCACAGTAAGTGGGTACAGTTGTCACCGTTTCCCATTGTGTTGATCGAGTTGAACTGAGTGTGGGAACATGGTACCCTTTCTTTTGCCATACAACAACTGTAGTCAGGTGTAATAAGATTTCTTTGTTTTGCTGCAGTTACTTTACAGCACACCATTATTGTTACTATTATAGATACAGCTATAGCCAGCCACTACTGCTGCCACAGACGCTGCTGAGACTTTAGACAGTTTGGATTATTTAGTTTATTTTCGTATTTTTGTTGTTCATACAGATGTTTTGTTGTTGGTAGCTTTGTGCAGCAGCACCAAAAATCGTTAAAGATATCCACTGCACTTACACTTACGGCAACATTAAGGGCATTTTAACAGTGCAGAAGTATAAATTAGCAACATTGTCAAGCTGATTCGGAAAGACAAAAATGCATGTGTACTTGTGTATTTAAACCTATTAATGTTAGAGTTTAGCTTAAACTTATATTATTAATGGATATTTAAAAAAAATTAACCTGGCATACATACATACTCACACTCACACACATATACTTTTGTACCAATTAAGCATTTTGTTTGGTCTTAGACGTACTTGAATTTAAGGTTTTTTTTCGTCTTTATACTGCTATTATTGTCATGTTTGTATGTTTGACTGGTTAGCTGTACTCATTATTTCTAATTTCACTTTAAATCAGATCGTTACATTACTATTCGTAAAACCAACATTTCCATAACAGTGTCCCTCCGCCTACAGTTGGTGGGCTCTTTAGTTTGGACTTGAGCTGTAAAACAGCCATCACCACCACTATTGCCGCCGTCATCTCTGCAACTAATACTAACATTGTGAGCAGCAGCACTATTGGCGTTATAACCCAACCAACATTTAGACGCTTTAAATCGATCTTAAAAAATAGATTTCAAAGATACAAAACTCAACGCAATTATTTTACAATTAAAAAAAAATACAAAAAATACAAACATTAAGTTTTTTTTGATTTGTATTTTTGATTGCGTTAGTATGTAAATACCACTATTCAGCGTAGCAGGAAAACAATTTCATTTTATATTATTCAAGTTTTATTTACGATGAAAATATGTTTCATTAGTTTGAGTATAAAATATACGTACAATATCGACGTCTCCATTCTATAACGTTCTAAGTGTACTTTTAAATTCTACGTTCTCTAACTTAAATACTGTCAAAATTTGGTTAAGATGCGCCGATCCGTTCCGAAGTTATAGGGAAAAATGTCCTTAGAATACACATATGGTCGTATGTATGTCGCGTGAAAACTTTGAGAGCTCATAACTCAAAACACACTTTTTCGACTTAGAATGTTATAGAACGGAGGCGTCGATATATTTGCGTTGCTTCAATATATCTTGTAATTATATTTCTATTAAACTTAAAACGAATGAAAATTGTCGGAACGTACGTACGTACGTACGTATGTTCTAACATTATTCAATATATTTAGGTTTAAGTACCTGACAAAGTGAAAATTGTGGATTCGATTTCCTTCAGTATCTAATATAATATGTAATTGTATTATTGTAATAAATAGAAAACATAAACAAATAAATAATAAAATATGGAAAAACATATGCATGTATGTACATATATTTGGCAAAATCATTCTTTATCTTTTCTCAACTGAAGTAAGAAGATTTCCAGTCTAGAATTTTTTAATAACATTAAACAACAATTTTTTTAACTAATATCAGTGATTTCTTATATAAGCACGCAATTGATGATTGTTTTACGATTATCTAAATTTATTCTTAAAATTTTTCGTGAAACTTTATCCGCAAATGGCAAATTAAATGAACTTAAATTCTTTGTTCTAATTGAATTCAAACTTTTTTCTAAGTCTGTTTATAAGGAAACTTTTTTAAAACGTCCTAAATGGGCTCTAACTAAAACTTACTTCTAACATATCCAAACTTCATGTTACTGTCCATCAATAGGAAACATGTTGTTTTTTTTTTTATCGATATTTTCATATTTTGTCTAACTAGCCGAGTGTTCAATTACTGATATTTATCACTTTCTAAGTAAAAATTTTTATGACCACCAAAATTGATTTTCCTATTGACTGTTGCGATAATTCATGCGAAAAAATTATTCAGGAGATTTACTCGACGGAAATGTTTAAGTATTCAATAATTTTTTGAAATCACTACTAAAGTAGTTGTAGTCAATAATATCGCAAAATGCTAGTTGGGAATAATTAAACATATATGTCTGTGTGTGTAGATTTAGCTTGCCTGAATATTGATGTTGAATGTTTCTCTTTTGATTATGTATTGTAGCATTAAAAGCTTCTCTTTTTGGTATTCTGTTTGCTAGATTTTCCTACGTGAAGTGTCTACATTGCATTGTCGACTTTTTATGGGCTTTCTTTAATTTGAGGTCGTGAGAATTTTGGCTAATTAATTGCCTCGCTACATGTACTACACGTACTATTTGGATGCAAAGAATCTATCCGAAATAGGATGAAAAAATTTACTCATATTTATCTCTTTCTCTCACATACAAAACAAACGTTTTTGTGATTTCGAACAGTTATTATAACTGATTGACAAATTCATATTATTATGTTTCCTTTTTCTTTTTTTTTTTTTTGGATATTAAACGATAATATAATTTTTAAAGCCAGGATCAAGGAGTTTTTGTTTTTTAAAAATTGTTAATTTTATATAAAAATTACATTGTAATTCTTGTACGACAATCGCGAATTGAGTGATGAATTGAATGATGAATTTACGATTCTGAATGTGGTCAGTAAACAAAACGTTTTGGAAAGTTAAAGTTCAAATAAAAGTTCAATGTAGTAACTAATTCATAAGACTCATAGTTGGTTTAGTTTTTTCTTTAAGTATGTATGCATGTACGTACACATACATATATGTATGGTATGTAAATCATACTATAAATTTTAACAAAAAGGTAATAGATAAGATAATAAATGGATTCAGTATCTTCTTCAACTGTGTTGTATACCAATGGCGCCAATTTCAGGCAAATACGTTGTAATTACAATAATGGTATATTGTTTTCCATCACATCTATATGCCTACATACAGATGTATGTACATACATACATGTTATGTTTGTTCACTTTGTTATTGACTATTGTCGTCCATAAAACCATTGTAAATTATTTCGAAATGATTAAAAAGCGTTTTTTATTTTGTCATAATCATGAAAACAGTGATGAGAGGTGGTAAGATGATGATCAAATTGATGATATTAACGTAGCTTATATGTGTAGCTGCACCTTATTTTCATGAGTGTTCAAATGTATATTACCTGAGATTCACAGCAAAAAGTTTTGATCTTCTAATAAAATAAAATTTTTGTTTTTGTTTTTCATTTTTCATTTTTTTGCAAACTCTAAAGTTTTTGCTTTCTGGACACGACATGCTACTGCCGCTACACCACCAACTTACTTACATTCATTCATTCTTTCATTCATTTATTTTATTTTTATATTTTTTTTTGTTTTTTTGTTTTTTAACTAAAGATGGACAGACAGTGGGACAAATAGTACATTTATAGACAATGCTACATACAATACCGCAAAAATATGTATGTCTAAATACATGCTCTGGGTACATACATATGTACATATATATATGTACATGCATACAAGCCTACAAACATATGTATGTATGTATGTATGTAGGATTCATTCATTCATACCAACATAAATTCGTTGTTGTAGTTGACTTACACGAAGACACGAGACCGCGAGGTGCTTGCACTAAATATTACTCTTAAGTGTAATCGTGTTTTCATGAGAACATTCTCACAATTGTTGTTTTTGGACACAACAACTAGCCGTGCATTTTTAAAAAACCAAATGATGATCCTCTTGTATATCGTATGAATATATTTACAATATTGTGCATGCCATGAACTTTCAAATGATGATGCTCTACAATGAGTACCTCACAACTTCTTACCTTCTTTCTAAACAACAACAATAACAACAATAATAATTACAACTATTCCTACAGTGGTCTAGTACCGGTGAAGAAGCAGTTACTATTTAGCTACTGCCTTTGGCTTATGGCTGGGTATAGGTATGGGTATGGGTATGGGTATGGGGTATGGGCTTATGTTATTGCTGATGCTGTTGTTTTTATTGTTGTGTTTTCTGTTTTCTGTTTTTTTTTTGTTTTTTTGTTTTGTTTTTTTTTACAATTGTTATTAGATTTTCGGTTAAGGTGAAAATAGCATTTATTTTGCAAATTATTTATATACTTCTATTTTTTGTTATTTTGTATTTCTCTTGCTTTTATTTTGTTTTCTTTGCTTTACTAGTAAGCAGCGTCAATATCAGCATTACCAACACTGACATGAACTCATATTGTGAATGAAAGTAATTTACACAGCTTGGGATAGTCCCACGATGGGAACTATTTATTGCATAAAACGCAACAGTTAACCGTTATATGTATATGGTGGGTGAATTAATGAATATATCTCAATAAAATAAATTAAAGGGAAACTTAACTAAAGTACAACTTACAACTTGGGGAACAGAAATCCATTTTATATGCCGGTCACAAGTTGAAAACTTCACTGTATAATATAGAAAACATTTCCCAAAATTTCTTTATTCAATCTTTTAAAAATCAAAAATTCTTCTTATAAATGTATCTGGTCCTCTTCACATACATACATATTTACGTAATTAATTAATTCAATAAAAATTAATACTTATTGACTAATAATAAATTAATAAATAAACATCTGTGCTGCGGCTTCCGAGTAACGATGGATAAACTCTACTAATTTTCTTAATATGTACTGCGAGCAGATCCAATATCTGATTTCAGTTCTGCATGTGTTTGCAATTAAAACATTACAGACCCAAAATTTCACAGGAACCTTTTAAGTGAAAAATCGAACTTATATTTAAACTAAAGAACGTCAATACTAAAGTCGATGTATTAAATAAAACATAAATTTGTCCAAGACTAATTTTATGAGTTGAAAATATGAAAGAACCATCCCAACCCATTATCAAATACTGCGCGGCTGACCACAAACACAAAGGTACATACATACATATATCACTGCCAAAGATCAGTGGAAAACGAACATTGACAAATACTGATCGGATTCAAAAAAGTAAAAGCATGGGATATGAAATGTAATCTTACTGAGAAGAATTGCAAGACAATTCAATTTAACTAATCGATATATGCAATGACACATGAACCTGCTGACGTCGGACTAAAAATTGTTGAAACGCTACATACATATACATATGCACATATGTGCCTAATGTGAGGTAATTCAAAAAATCATTTTAGAAGATTCCCACTAGGAATCAGAATATTATTCTTCAAAAAATATTACAAGTTTGTCGAGGTGTGGGTAGCCTTAGGTGACTCCCAAGTAATCGATAAATGCGATAACCATAAAACTACAGACCTTTGATGAAATAAAATAATTGATTTAGTAATAATCACACTAAAAATTATATTGGGTGCCCAGTGAACCGATGAACTCTTTGAACATCTACTTCTGAAAACAAACAATATCGGCCGACATAAAAATGTCATCTTACAAGAATTGACACATGATAGAACATGGGAAGGTTCAGGTAATAAAGTCAAGAATTTTCATTCATCATTTATTGTGCGGCCTGTATGAACATAAGAGATTTTCATTTACAGAGTACCGATAGAGTACCGAAACATATCTTTTGATGATTCCTACCTATTTCATTAAGAGGTCGACAAAAATTCCATATGTTATCGACTTTGAAGTGACCAAAAACATGTCTAGAAACTTGTTCTAAATTATTAAATTGCCATTGGACTACTCTATGCTGTCCTCTTGAAACTAATTTCCGTCGCAATGACGGTTTTCATAGATACAAGTAAGACAATATCGCCGCTATTCAATTTTATTAAAGACATTCATGCATATGTCGTATCATGTCGGCCTTGACTTTGTATTTCATATCTGGCTCTGTTTGTTCCTGTGCCTGTTATTCATATAATTCGAATACTAAACTATTCTCTTTATGAGTTCGAGGACTGTGTTTTGTCAGAAACGAGGCCTCAAAGGTTGTAGAAACGACAATCTCTGTAACTCCACTAGTCTCACATTTTCGTTGCAAGTTATCCAGCGTACTATTGATGTTCATTAATTTTTAATGCTATTTTACGATTCATTCATACAACAATATTACCTTAAAAAGTAATTATTGCACTAATTAAAATAATTCATAAACTTGGTAAAAGTTACAGTTTTGAAAATCGGTTCAAAATTGTCAAATTAATCAATGAATTTTTGTGACACAAAAAAAGACTTTTTTTTTCAACTAAAATGAGTTTGGAGCGTTCAAGAAATATGAAACAAAAGAATATCTTTGAGATCTATTCAACTAAATTTACGATTTACACCATGTCCATTAGTCGGGTGTATTTTCAATGTCACGCCGTGCAATTACATATTTAGTTATGAGTTATTTCCACCAATATTTAAATGCAGTAAATAGAGTATCGATATGACAACTTTTTCAAAACAATGTTTTACTCCTTCTTTGTCACTTTCTTTTTGATTTAGTTATGTATGTACATACTCGTATGTATTGATCTGAACATTACTGTTTGATTTAGAAATAAAATTAAAAACATGAATGCTACTGTGCGTTTAGTGGATTTTCAAAAAGTATTTGAGATTCAATTGGTGTGTAATACTATATGATTGCGAATTCCTTAATTTCATCATCATGGGAACGTATGACAGGTGTGTTTCTTATTCTATTAAACCGCTGAGGCTTATCTATTCCGGTTCTAACATACCAGTTGCTTTACAATGTGTATTTCTAAAACCTTACTCATATATACCATATACTATATTTTGCTTGTCATAGCTGTTTCTTTACTATTTTATTGTAAAAGTAATTGAATTGATCGTGATTACCATTGTTTTGTTTTAAATCTGTTTGGATATTTTTGCAAATGGTATTTGTAAAGATTGGGGGTAGTTTAGAGTGTTTTTTTCTTTTCTTACTACCTTAAATCTATCTAAATCTGAGTGTAATTTACCTGTATGTATTCATTTTTTCATATTCCTTTGTATGCAACACAGTCGATCTGGTACCGTTAATCGTTTTTGAGCAATTGCCAGGAAAAAATCTTCACACGCTAAGATTTCTATTTTAGATTTCAATTTTGGACGATTTATTGTGTTATCTACAATACAAGATCTTTAAAGGAAGTTTGCTAATCAAATCTCTTAAATATAATTTTATTAAAAAATAGTGTGCAGTAACAGAAGCTATAACTGCTTTAACGGCTCAGTACTACTTAAATATGTGGTACTAACACCTATACACTTGCTCTAACAGTCAAAGGGCCATTTTTACAACTTGCCTTTAACTAAAGGCAGCATTTTAACGGGCAGATAATTTGTTTTTCATTATTATAAGTGGACAATAAGGTAGAAGCGAGCGTAAAGCTAAAGGGAAGATCATGCTACCTGCAACTTTTTAAGTTAAGTTTATGTCTGAACCTACCATATTAAACATACAGCTGTGTTCAAAATAATAGGAGTGCTACCATGTAATATTTTCAAAGTTAAAATTTTTTATTCTACCAAATTGCAAAACATGATATATTTTAATGGTAGTTACAACGATATGTATATGTAATGCTAAGTGCCGCATCCTACACGAGGACACAATCAGCTGTCCAATAGACGTCAAAGGTGGTGCACGGCAATGATGCCCACTATCCCCCCTGCTCTTCAATGTAGTAATCGACAGCATCATGGAAAAGGTCACAGCAACACCAAGAGACATCACCTGACGGCTAAACGGCCGCCTTGAAGATTTAGATTACGATTCGACGATATGCAATCAAAGCTTAATAACATCGCAAAATTAATATCCCAAAAACAAAAACCATGAGAATCAACACAACAAATACCCGTCAATTCATGCTACAACAACAACTGATCGAAGACGTCCAATCATTCTGTTAGTTAGGCAGCATAATAACAACAAGCGGATGCTCTAGAGAAGACGTTGGAAATTACATTAACAAGGCCAGGCAAGCTTACGGTCAATTAAAACACATATGGAAGTCCCCCCATATCTCAAAGCGCACAAAAATCAACATCTTCACCAGTTGCGTAAAATCAGTTGCGCTTTATATATGCGAATCCTGGAACTCAAACCAATGCGATATTAATGCCTTACAAGTATTCATCAACCATTGTTTACGTCGCATACTAAAAAATTTCTGGCCAAACAACATCACAAACGAACGCTTATGGGCCGAGTGCGGACAAACACGTGTTGAAGTAGAAATCCGGAAACGGAAATGGAAGTGGATTGGGCATGCCTTGCGAAGACCTCAAACCAACACTACCAGAAACGCAATAGACTGGAAGCCACAAGGCAGCCGCAGGAAAGGTCGGCCGAGTCACACCTGGCATCGACAATTAGATATCGAACCAGCTAAAGTCAACAAAACGTGGAACGAGCTGAAGATCGTAGCAGAATATAAACATAAATGGAATGAAATCGTTAAGGCCCTATGCTTCTTATAGGAACAACAGGAACTTGTGTATATATATATATATATATATATATACAACGATATGTAAGAAATAAAATATAAAAAAGAATCTCGTAATAACTTTAATATTTACAATGAAATTTATTCATTTCTGTGTTTGCCCCTGAATTCAGTTGATCAAAAACACACACTCCTAGAGTGTTCTTTTAAAAATAAAAATATAACAGCACATAATTTAAAAAAAAAGTAATAAGTACGGAAAAATGTAGTTAAAACTTTTTCTACAGTGATTTACATAAATTTGTGTAATAGTGTGACAAGAAAAGCACTGAACTGAAGAAAAGAGAAAACTAGTAAAAAATCTTCGAAAAAAAGGCAAAACTTGTAAAGAAATTGAGGAAACTTTAAGTTGCTCCAATCAAGTGATCGCAAATGCATTAAAATATAAAAAAGCTCGAAACTCACGGGCGCAAGCGCAACACATCAACTGTAGATGACCGCAGAATTGTGCGATATAGCAAAATGGATCCTTCGGCGTATGCAAAAAAAATTCAAAAGGATCTGAATCTTGCCGTAAGTGGCCCTACTATACGTAGGCGTTTGATGGGCAACAATTTATTCGCAAGAAGTGCACAAAAGGTGCCATTGCTAACAAAAAACAGGTAGCAGCACGCTTAAAGTTTGCCCAGGAACATATCAATTGGCCGAAAGAAAAATAGAGAAATATACTGTGGACCGACGAAGGCAAAATTGTTTTATTTGGTGGCATTGGGTCTAGACTGTATGCTATATGTCTGCCCAACACCAAATATAAAGCTCAGTATACACAAAAGACAGTTAAACATGGTGGTGCAAAGCTAATGATATGAGGAAGGTTGTCATATAATGGTGTAGGCCCAATACATCCAATTTGAGACATAATGGATAGGAACGTCTATGTTGGCATTTTGAGAGAAGTGATGTTACCATACTCCACGCCATTAAAATGAATATTCCAAAAAGATAATGACCCGAAACACACCAGTAAATTGGCAAATGAGTGGTTTCGGGTTAATGGGGTAAAGGTTATGGCGTGGCCAGCTCAGTCTCCTGACCTTAATCCCATAGAACATCTATGGGAAGATGTTAAAAAGTATTTTGGAGAGAAAAAACCTTCAAATGCAGAAGAACTATGGATCACAGTACGCGATGCCTGGCATCAAATTCCTTTAAAGAGATGCCAAGATCTGATTGACTGAATGCCTCGTAGATGTGCTGAATTCATTAAAAACAAAGGTTATTCAACCAAATACTAAAATAACTTCACTATTTTAAGATAATATCAAACTTTTGTACTTTTTGTTTAAAAATTATTTGGTTGTTTGCTAACACTCCTATTATTTTGAACAATTAATTTTGAGAGTAAGCCTTATTTACATAAAATATTTTTTGTTTTCGTAGTTTTAATTAAACAATTAAGTGTTAAAAAAATTAGAAAATGAATTAGAAATAAATTTCAAGTCAAAAAAATTTGATATTTTCTCTTATTTTTCTTAATTTTAAACTTTGCTTTTAACTGAGGGGCGCTCCTATTATTTTCAACACAACTGTATATTATTTTCAGTATGGCAACTTCAAATGTAAACAAAATGGGCAAACACAACAAAATAGGAGTACGATGTTGCCACAGCGTTTTTAAACAATTTGTTTAATTTGTTTAGTTTGAAGTCGCCGTAGTCTAGTAAGGTAGTGTGTTGGCTTATTAGACGTAAAGCCAGGGATTGAGCCACAGGCCAGGCATCAAAACAAAATACAAAAAGTATCTCTTTGGCGACTTAATTCAGCAGATTTCTGGCAAAAACTCTGAGGGTAAATAAAAATTGCCATGAAAAGTTTCTCAAAAATATGACGATCGAAATCGACTTTAAACTAAAGTCCCGCCACCCATGAATAAAATTTAACACACACAACATAAGTGGTGTGAGAAACTAGGTCGTAATCCTGACTGAAGGGTTGTAATGACCAATTATGTATCCTTAATTTGGCAAAAGTTATCGACAATGTTTCGGCATTGTCATGTTTTAAAGAAAGCTAACTTTATTTTATCTGTGGGTTGTAATAACAAAAAGTAGTTAAAGGTGACTTTAAGGTTCACTAAAGGTAAAGTTACCTTTTACTATACGCATATTTAACGGCAAGTTGTAATAGTGGCACTAATTTTGTTAAAACTAAGAAGACTACACGTAATAAATTTCGGAATTTGTTTTTTATTTATTTTTTAAAATGAAATCAAATAATAATACAAGTACCTTAAAATATTCATAGCCTCAGCACCACTAGTGGCATTAGAGACAACTAAAATTAAATATTTATAACATTAGAATATACATATATTTATATAACATGTTTATATGTTAGAATAAAATTCAATTTAATAAAAAAAAATGTATATAAATATATGTCTATAAATGTATTATACAATTTCCTAAAAAATAAAATAATAATATTACAAATCTACATAAAAAGTGTCTCCACGTTTGTTAACAAGTGCTTTTTCAATTCTCTTTTAAATCCGGAAAATGCTTCAATATTTTTTAAAGACATTCGCAGATCGTTGTACTCACACGGATCTGAAAAACTGCTTCGTTAATTCGAATCGATATCTTATAACAGACAGAGACTGACTCTGCCTACTTTGTCGACGTGTTCGTTTAATATTCTGTTTTAGTGGGATAGAACCACGTGTTAGATTTCTAACTATCTTAGACAAATTTTAATAACTGCAGTTTGTACAGGCCCCTTATGGGTAAAATGTTATTGGTATGATTTCTAAAAAGATTCAACGTGTGATATCTAACTGGTAAATTAAAAACTAATTTTAAGGCCTTATTCTGAGCAGATTGCAATATTTGTGGTTTAAGTTTTTAAAAATAAACAATCTGTGTTATCTAAATGAGTAATTTATCTAAACGATGTGTAATATACAATTGGAGACCAATGTATGTAGTTTATAGGCCATTTAGACTACAGCGAAATCTATTACTTATGAGATTTCGAGCCAAATCTAGTAGATTTTAACTAGATTTCCCATACAAAACTTATTTAGTAGATTTCGGCAAAATCTACTCAAAATCTAGTAAAAAAAGAAATGCAACTATGTGTTTTGCCAAATAGTACTTAAAAATACAACGCTGAGCAGGAAAAAAATGACATTTCAATGTAACCCTAATCAAGTCAACATGTGCCTCTCCGACACATATTTCACTTGGTCATGTTGTAACTTCCTTAAATTTAGGTTCTAGTTCTTACTGCTTCTTGAATTCCTACTTTCAGTTGTTTTATTTGGAATTTATAAATTTCAAGTAATAAATTAATTTCTTTTTATTTTTCATTTTGTTTCAATCAAAAATGTTCTTAATCATGTCAAAATGTGTCTACGAGGCACATATGGGAACGCTAACTATTACTTCTATTGTTGGTGAACAACAAAATTAAATATAATAATGAGTTATAATGAAGTATAATGAGTTACGAAGAGTTCTGGCACCCATTATTTGCCGTAGTCTTCTAAAATTAAATAAAAATAATTTGTCCAATGTTCGGTCCATACAACACGGGGATGAATTCTCAAACCAGCCAAGGCAGACAGATATGCGACGTAGATGTTATATGTGCCCACCGAAGATATGCAGTATGTGTAAGCAGTCTTGTAGTATTTACCATAAAAATACTTGCAACGAGCATTGTTCAAAAGTTCTAGTTTGCTTAAAATGCGAAAATAAATAAATAATATTTCATTTATGTAACTGAGAAGAAAAAATTTAATACAATAAAAATAAGTTAACAAAATTAATACGTAAATTCTTTGTATGTGCCTCTGAGACACATTTTGACTGGATTTGTAAAAAACTTTCGTGACTTGATTAGGGTTAAACTAAAATATTATTATTTTCTTTTAAATTTTAGTCAGCTGTTTTTGTTATTAAAATGAAATCTTGCTACTGTCAAATAAATACAGTGTAAACGATGTAGATTTTGAGCAAGATTTGAAATCTAATCTACTAGATTTCGCTGTAGTGTAAATGGCCTATTAATTTCAATTATCAAAATTATTTATTTACAGTGTATAGCATAAGTACTAGGGATGCCAAACGGGATTGATTTTTAAAAATCCCGGTATTCGGGATTGCGAAATCCCGATCCCGAAATCCCGGGATTTTTCGGGACAATTCGGGATCGAAAAATCTCGAAATATCCCGGGATTTCGAGATTTTTTTTAATAAATAAAGTTAAAAACAATTGTTTTATTAAAAATTACATTAATTTTTGATCTTTATCACAATACACATGTTATAAAATAAAAAAACAGAACAAAAAGTGAAAAAAATAAAAATAATTCATTTAGTGAAGAAACAAATACCTAAGCTTTTAAGAACACTATTTAGTGTCCAAAATATATATATTAATTACATATATTCATTGTTTCTAGTAATTTTTAAAAAAGATCAAAGACTCTAATATTTCATCGAAGAGCCTTAATTTTGATGCAAACAAAAAAATCTTTCGCTTAAAAACATTTTTGGCAATCTATGCTATTCACCTCTAACAGCTCGTGATTCAATCAAATCTATTTCTTTAGAAAGTTGATTGTCTAAACCATCAGCTGTATTAACAGATTTTATTGGACTTCGACGGCAACGTTCAACTTTTTAACAATGGAAGTTGGGTTCTTATTCAGTTCCATGTCGAGTGATATAGAATATTCGCTTAATTGTTGCATGATACACTTGAAAAACTACATGAGTGTTATTTAATGTAATATTAAATAAAAAAACACAATGACGTAGACTAAATTTTTTTCTTACTTTATAAAGTGTATATGTATGAATTTACAATCCAGAAAATTCCCGGGACAAGTTTAAAAAAATCCCGGGATTTTGTGATTCAGGATTTCCCGATTGGCAACCCTAATAATTACCCTAATTTACCGTATGTAAAAATATGTTTGAAAATAATAAACATTTTTTATATTAATTTTATTTGTTTATTTATATTTTATAATAATACAAAAAACATTTAATGTATTCAACAGAAGAAAAGAAAAATAATTAAAAACAGACAGTAAATTTAAAATTCTAAGACCCAATGTTTTAAAATGTTATACCTAGTAGATGGTATAATCTCCCTCCATCAAGCACTTCATTTATAGATTTTTGTGCTTTCTATAGATATTTGCTGCCATTCACCCATAAACAAGTTTCTCAGTTGAGTTTTACTTGAGATTCAATGACTATGTTGTTGCTTTTGGAAATGATCTGCTAAATGTTCACTAGGAGTCATATCGGGACTTTAATCAATGTTGTTCATTAGAGTGTTTAAATACACGTTATTATTATTTGTTTCTTCAATAAATTCCAAATTGTCCACATCTTGCAGACACACATCCTCCTTGAGTTCTGCATAATTTTTCCTCCATACTAAAGTACATTCGTTCGAGTTAAAAATTATATATTTTGACATGTCTGAAAAAGTCACCTTATTCCAATGCTCATTTTAGGTGCTTCCTACACATACTTCGTCCGGTAATGATGAATACCCACTACCTTTAGAAATAATTTTCTTAGAAATAATAATTTCATATCAATTATTACATTTTATTAAGTTCTTATTTGCTCGCAACTGTAATTTGTAAATAATCGCATTTAAAACATATCGATGTACTTTTTATTGTAATAGTATGATCTATACAGGGTTTAAGTATTTAATTGTTGTCGTTGTTGTTGTTGTTGTTGATATATAATATTTTCCTAATTTAATATGCAATATATTTGGTTTTCCCAAAATGAGAATCCTTAGAAAAAAAAATGTAACTGACGCACTTCACTTTACGGTTTCGACTTGTAGTTTTCGGAATGATTTAACAAATTGTTCACTATTTTAAGCTTTTATTTTATGTTTTCTTCTCAACATCCATTCCGAAAATATGTATGCTCTTTATGTTAATACAATACTTCTAGCACTAACTGTTTCTTTGTTTTAGAATTATTTATAGTTCACAGATAAACGTTTAGTTCTCACGAACTTTTGTTTACATTGTTAGTCACTCAACAGAAACTTCAGCGAAAATAAAAGCACAATTATCAATAGCCATTGTAATGGCAAACATTATTGCCAGTCAGTAGTCAGTATATATTTTTTTGTTTTCTTATAACAAAACTGATTTCCGTTAATTCACAACAGTCCAGAACCCATAAAAGCATGCCAGTGCACGAATTATATTTTTCTTAGGTTTCGCAAATGATAAGGAAGGGTTGCTCAGCAAAAGTTGTGAAGACAATTGCATCTTTTCATCCTTTTATTGAAATTTTCAAGTCATATGGTACATTCATACATACATATGTATGTATATTGTACAAGTAGCAAATGTTTTATGATAATACAAACAAGTTTATGTGATCGCTAATGCTTTTCAGTTGTTTCATGCATCAAAATTATTTGGAGGCATTACAATATACTATGTGTGTGTATACGTTTGTCGGTATATTATATAATTCTTCCTAAGTAAAGCAATAATAATAAAATAACACTCTTAATCTCAATTAAACAATGAACAGCAAAAATGTAGACCGCTAATATCGCTTTATAAGTATTTATGATAAAAGAAAATAGGATTCCAAATTATCAAAAATTGTATGTAAATGAACGATAATAAGCAAATTTTAAAGAATTGTTTTATGAATTACTTATATTAAGAAGATGATTCAAATGGCTTCAAAATTTTATTGAATAAATAACATTTTCAAAGTCTATCTTTAAAATTATAAACAAAATAATGTATTAAATGATGTAATTTAAATGATTTTGTTTGAAGCTACAGATGACAAACGCGATTTGATTTTATAAAGTAATTTATTAAAATATTAATTAATTAATTTTTAATCTATATTATAATTATAAAGTCGCCGTGGTCCAACACACTACCTGGCTTATTAAACGAAAAGCCAGGGTTCGAGCCCCAGGCCAGACATCAAAATAAAATACGAAAAAATATTTCTTCGGCGACTTCCTCTCAGCAGATTTCTGACAAAAACTCTGAGAGTAAATAAAAACTTTAAACTGTAGGTCCCATCACTCATGTATAAAAAGTTAACACACACAACATAAGTGGTGTGAGAAACTAGGTCGTAATCCTGACTGACGGGTTGTAATGACCAATTATGTATGTGTATTATAATTGTAATTCTATATTACAATTACATTTGTATAAAATAAAAAAAAAACAAAACAAAAAGTAAGAAAAATCTTTAATTACTAGAAATAAAAATAATTCACGAACTATGTCAATATACATACATACATACATAAATACAATAGTGAAGAAACAAATTTGTAAGAAGAATATGGAGTCCAAAATATATACATATGTATATATATTACTTATATTTATATTTTATATTTACTTATTGTTTTTAGTAATTTTTTAAAAAGATCAAAGCTTCTAATATTTCAGCGGAGAGTCTTGAATGGATTTTGTTGCCAAAATACGCTGTCACTGAAAAACATCTTGGTTTCATGTTAGCTTGTATATGCACGATTTAAATATCCATCTCTACCATTTCGTGATAAACATATATTTATTTGTTTAGAAAGTTAAATTTCTAAATCATCAGCTCTATTACATACATACATTGAGACATACATACATACGTAATTGGTCATTACAATCCTTCAGTCAGGATTATGACAGTCTCACTTCTTCTTCTTCTCACACTACTTATGTTGTGTGTGTTAGTCTTATACATGAGTGGCGGGACCTCCAGTTTAAAGTCGACTCTAAACGACAGATTTATGTGAAAATTGTTCATGGAAATTTGATTTAATCTCAAAGTTTTTCCCAGAAATCTGCTGAGAGGCAGTTGCCTGTGGCCTCACGTCTAATAAAATTACTAGACTACGGCGACTACACTATTATGACCGCTATCAACAGCTTTTATTGCACTTTTACATTCTTCGCTGCGTTCTCGTTCAATTCGACGTCAGGTGATATAGACTATTCATTTAATTGCTGCAAGATATACTTGAAAAACAACATGAGTGTTATTTAACGTAATACATACATACATGCATACATAATTGGTCATTACAACCCTTCAGTCAGGATTACGACCTAGCTTCTCACACCACTTATGTTGTGTGCGTTTTTATATATTTTTGAGAAACTTTTCATGGCAATTTTATTTACTCTCAGAGTTTTTGCCAGAAATCTGCTAAGAGGCAGTCCCCGAAGCAATGTTTTTTTCATATTTCGTTTTGATGTCTGGCCTGGGATTTGAACCCTGGCCTTGGGTCTAATAAGCCGACACACTACCTACTAGATTACGGCGACTGCTATATATTTAATGTAATACTAAATTTCCAAAAAAAAGAGATTCCGGGACAAGTTTTAATAAATCCCGGAATTCGAGAATAAGACGCATTTTCGATACTTAGGGACAAAATTAAACAAGAACGATTTTTTGTAGCAATTTTATATTGGCAAAGAATATTACAGTTTAATTAGAATTAACCCCAATAAACGCTTTGTTATGTGCCTAGAGGAGTCTATGGTCTTTAACAGATAGTGCTAGTAAGAGATTTATTGCTGGCTTTAGAAAAAGCCAATGTGGGTCTTATTACTGGGATTCTTATGGGCTAAAACGAGGTTGGTTTGCTGACAGGAGTCTGGAACAGATCCCAGCTGGACGAGTTGGAGGCTGTCCAACCATTAGTGGGAGGAGGTTGAGCACTCTGACTAAAAACTTCCTTAAGACTTTTGATTCTCTGCCGAGAATTTTAGTGGGATTTATAGTGGGACGAACACGATTGGGAAGTGCTAAGATATCCTTGCAGTAGTCTTTTCGGCACTGTCTTGTGTGTTATGATCGTGTCTTTTTTCACTTAATTTCATCAATTTCTATATCTCTCTCTTTTTCTTTTCTCCCTTCTTCCTTCTGTTATCTATTACGATAAAGACTTGTCTCCGTGACAAGTACATGTCCTCTACCCAAACCTAACCTTAATAAACGTTCCATCGAAATGTCTAACTTCTGTTAATTGATGTATTTAAAAATTAGTACAAAAAATCGAATATACAGTGCTTGACAAAACAATGGAAACTTTTTCATAAATTTGTTTATGTGTTCTAATTAATATGCACTGTTATTAACATTTACAAAAAAATTAAGGGACTAGGAAATTAAATTAAAAATTAATAAAAAAAAACATCATTATTACCGTTTTACAATGCTTTTTTTGCTTTCTTCAAACTTTGTTTATGAAAAATTAGTGCAGACCTAAAATTAGAATAATAAATGATTTTAATGTTGGTTTGTTTAAACTATTTGTAATAGATATGAGTTTAACAAATTATGCAGTTCAAAAAATTATTAAAGATTTTGTGAGTCGGAAACTGAGAAAACTCGGTATTTATAAGGAAAACCTTGCAAAATTACTCCAAGGCAAAATAGTGTATCGGTATAATGTCATTCAAACATGATCTGTATCCAACACCAGTTCGATTATAACTTTTTATCTGGAAAAATACTGTTTCTTTGGAAATTGCTCCCACAATTTATGAATTATTTTATGATTTAAAAATTCAACTATCTGTTGGTACAATTATGAATATTTCCACTGAAACATTTAGATTTTATTTTTATTTGAAAACGTTTTCTAAATAGCATAATAATACTATACAACATACATATACCATATTTATTGCGTAACATTATTTTAACTAGAAATACAATATTTGCAAAAGATACAAACAATATACATATGGATTGGTAAAAATTCTAATTGTGGTTATTTGTCTTAATTTGTTTCACTTATGGCAATATGTATGTATGTTTGTATTATGTACTACAATGCGGGACATGTATACATACATACATACATATAGAATATGCCAGCAAGATACATATTGGGTAATTCATTTTGAACAGTTTAACCCTTTGAAACCCGTATGTTTTAGATATCAGTTACTAATATAGCTTCAATGTGATGATTTCTGCATACCTACACCTTTGTGACAGAGTGCAACAAATTGATTTTTATGTTATGTGTTAATAATTTAATGAAATATTTAATTCAATTTAATCGCTTGAAATTCCATTCACTTGAAGCAAAACTTAAAAGAAAAAACTTCACAAACACTTAGGGCCATTTTTTGAGTGCGAGTTTAAACTCAAGTTTAAGATAATCTCCAGTTAAATTTAATCCTTCGTTAAGTGAGTTTTCATTTTTTGTTGTCACAATTATAAGCAAAAATTGCAAAGTGTTTCACTACAATTTACTTTTGTATAGAACAAAAACAAACAAAAGCTGAATACTATTGATCTTTAAGTAAAGATATAAATTTTGAAAAATAATAAATAAATTAAGACTCTCTATTGTCAATTTGTGTTTTATATAATTCAAAATCACTTAAAAATTTGTCTTTCTCTTACTTAAAAGCTTTTTTAAATGAAATTTGTCAACTACTTTTGATAGTCAATCTTAGGTTAAACCACCAGCGTAAGATTAACCGTAAGATTAAACGTAAGATTAAGTAAATTCAAAAACTGAAAACGAAGATTAACTGGAGATTAACTTAAACTTGAGTTTAAACTCGCACTCAAAAAAGTGGCCCTTAGAGTACAATGTTTTTGGTCATTTGTATTGTAGTAAGAAATACTTTTTAGCAATATTAAACTAAAAAAATCTGTACCAAAATTGCTCTTGAAATTTGGATGGGAAATCAAATCAAATTTTACTTTGGCACTTATGCAGTGGATGACAACAAAACACATTAAACAAAATGAAATGAACAAGTCTCTCTAACGCGTTTGTTCTAAAGAATAACAGCTGGTAGGACTGAACATATATTAAAAATTTTTTTTTTTTTTATTCTTTTGAATTTCAATTTTAACATGGTACATTCATATATTTATTAATTGGTGTAAATATTTACTCTAAATATATACAGTTTCGATATATAGTGTAATTGTTCATATATCGTACAGATGTACGTTGCATGTAGATTTTAAATTTTCTATAACGTTTCACACCCATCCGATTGGTTTTTTTGATAAAAAAGAAAAAAAAAACAAACGTAAAAGAAAACACAGAAAAACAAAATTTATCTTTTCATACTATACGAAAATCTTTATGCTGGACACGTATGATCCAAGAATCTTTGTGTTTAGCACAACAGTTAAAGAAGAAGAGTCTAACTACAAAGTACATCAACATCAACATCAACGAGAGAATGATTGCCCAAAAGTATTAACGTTATGTCTCGTTATGTAGTTGCACATTTTTAATCTTGATTTCACGTAAAAATGTCATATGCGTTATTGTAATTTACGTCTTAATATTTACTTATTTTCCATTTGTTCTCTTGGGTTTTCTCTACTTGAACAAGAATAATGACTTCTCGGACATCAGCATGTGCAACATGTTTCATTTAAAATTTAAATTTTTTTTTTTGTTTCATTTTTATTTAAATTTTTGTTTAAGAAAACGTACATTCGTTGTCATTCTTATTTTGTCTGGATATGACAGGGTATTAGTGGCCGAGTACACAGTGGTCATTCACTATTTTAAAAAATATTCTTACACGACAATCGTATCTTTTTCAATCCTTTACATGGCCATCTACACCGGTCAAATAAGTCTCCGTACACCAAGTAGGCGGAGACAATTTTCACAATATTTTAAAAACCGTTTGCCGATTTTACTTCATTCAAATCTTTTAAGTAGTTTTTGAAGTATAGGGCAAATTTTCTTCGCCTGCTTGATGTACGGTGACATTTTTGAGTCAGTGTACATACATGCATATATTTGTAACTATACACTTTTTATTTTTTTTATAAGGCGTTCAAACAAATTTTGTTTTTCAAAATAATCTTTTAAAAAATTATCGTTCTAATTACGATTTGCAACAGAATATTTATTAGTATTTAAAATGGTTTATTTATACATTCGATGTTTAGACCATACCTGTTAAATTTCGATTACGATTAGTAATCAATTACATTACTTTTTAAAAAGAATCGTAATGATTATATAATTCTATGAACAATTTTTTCCAATTACTAATTGATTACGATTACCAAAGAATCAAAAAATAATCGAGATTACTGACGATTAGTCTAATAATCAAAAAGAATCAAAAGAATTTTGAAAAATAATCAAATTGTTTTAAATAATTCTTTTTGATTATTTTCAAATATAAAAAAGTAATCCAAAAGTAATCAAATTTTTTTAAATATTTCTTTTTCATTATTTTCAAATATTCAAAAAGAATTCAAAGTAATTATTGAAAATAAATTGATTACTTTTGGATTACTTTTGATTCCTTTTGATTATTAAACTAATCGCCAGTAATCCTGATTATTTTTTGATTATTTTGTAATCGTAATCAATTATTAACTATTTTAACCAAAAATAATCGTAATTGTAATCATTATTTCACCATTCAAAAAAAAGTAATCAAATTACTAATCATTACGATTACTAATCATTACTTAACAGGTATGGTTTAGACTTTATAATAATTTAATAATATAATATAATATAATATAATATTTGTGTAATATAATATAATATAATTGGTCAATTCACACGACTTTGAATCGCGTATGTTGTATTGCGTTCATTGCATTAAGCGTTCACAAACAAAAAGTGTATTCAATACAACATACACGATACAAAGTCGTGTGAATTGGCCAAATATAAATAAATTTCTAACAATTACATTAATAATGTAATCAGTTAGAGAGATTTTTAACTTACGTAAATATGTACATATTCGGTAGACTCACCAAAAGAGAATTGATGTTGTTGCCTATTTATAAAAAGGCATTTTATTTTATAAAATTCTTACCGAAATTTACTGTCTCGTTGACAGAATGGAACAATCTGTTTATAACAGGATTTCTTAACGTTTTTACGTGACATTTGTATATGAGTGATGGGACTATTGTATGTTGAGTGGCTATGCAGCACAAACGCCCTGTTATGCGCTTTCATGTTTATAGGCATTACATTTTTGAATATTTGCATGCATATAAAAATTTTTCTTTGATTTTTAATTAAAATAATTTTTAAGAAATTAATACATATGTATGTATTCTTATGATTCTATTGCGCACAAACAAATTTTGGAACCAAAATAAATAAATAATATGTACGTATTTTGGGTGGCGAAGTGGTACGAATGTTTGTTTTAGTACTTTCATATACTATATTAATCGTATATATTAATCTTTTAAATTTTTACATAAAAAAATGAGCTTTCTTTGATTATTATTACATAATATTATTGTAATGTGTATATAAAAAAAAAACATTTAAACAAAATAAATATATTACTTTTGAGTCGCAATGTGGCACAAATGCCCTTTTTGGAACTTTCTTATTTATACATAAATCTTTTTAATCTTTAAAATTCTTAAACACATATTGTTATGATTGTAAAGTGCATAAAGTGTTATAAGAGTGTTTTTTATTTTTATTATTATTATTCTAGCTAGAATTTTAATAGAAAACAAACAAATCACCTCGATTAGAACAATAAACGACAGTGAACTTATATTTAAATTCAATAAATATTGACTCAGATTAAACCAAATATGTAGTTCTATAATATTACAAGAACGAATATTTGTAATAACATAAAACGGTCCTTTTTTAATTTTGTATTTACTTAATAACACTCATCACTGTTCTGAACAGCTGACGTCGTATTGAAATTTACAAATGTATGTAAAAAAATTTCATTTATACTGCGTTCAAGGCGAACTCAATAAGGTGATGGCAATACACAACTCAATTCGCAGTGTTTTTTTTAACAAAAACAACATGTATTTTCTGTTGTTTTTGGGTGACGATCAGCGTTGAAAAATTCAGTGCTTTGGTACTTTTTTCAGTACTTTTTCATTTCAAAAATACCGCAGTACCCACTCGGCGTTTTCAGTACTTTTTTATTATTAGAAATTTTATGTCTTGCGCTTTTCAACAATTAATGCATTAGCAACATGTTAATGCTAAAGGTAGAATCCGGCTTTAGTCCCTGTTAGTCAAACGTTCACGGAACATACCTTCGTTTTTAGAATACGAAACGCAACTAAAACGCTTGCAGAACCGTATTTTTATTACGGTAAGCACTTGCATTGCTCTTCATATGCTAAAAACGAACGTTTGACTAAACGGGGCTTTTGCGTTTTGTTACGTTCCGAATCAGATGTTTTTGTCTTCTATATGAGGAACACGAATAAGTCGTTAGTTTTTCTGTTCCGTGTCCTATGTGTATTAAATGTAAATAAATAAACAGTCTAGTAGATAGTGTGCTGGCTTACTAGACGTGAACCCACGGTGAATCATCTATTAGAGACTTAATGCGTTACATTCAGGAGCCTTTGAATTTGCCTTTCTTGACCTTCTGACAACAACTCTGAGAGTAAATAAAATCTGTCGTTCATAATCGACGTTAAACAGTTAAGCTACTCTTGCATAAACTTTATAATCCTGATTAAAAGTTTGTAATGATTAGACATCTCGGCGACTTCCTCTCAAAAGCCTTCGTGAAAAAACTCTGAGAGTAAATAAGATTGTCAAGGAAAGAAAAAAATCTGTAGTTTGAAGTCAACTTTAAACTGTAGTTCCCACCACTTATAGATAAAAATTAACGCACACAACGTGGGTGGTGTGAGAAGCTTGGTCATAATACAGGCTAAAGAAGCACGTTCAACGTCTTTGTTCAAGGAATTATTATACACTGCGTTCTGTATAAGCAAGAGAGCGCGCAAAGGCCAATCCTCATAAGTTCAAATACAGCAGAATACAAATAACTAACACACACAACATAAGTGGTGATAGAAGCTAGGACGTAATCCTAACTGAAAGGTTGTAATGACCTATTATGTATGTATGTATGTAGAAACAATCTATTTGTCATGAGTTTCTCACTTTTCAATTTTAAGAAATATAAAAGTTAAGTGGCTTACTCCGCATATCGAGCCATAACCGCAAAAATATCTCAAGCGACATATTTTTCATATATCGCTTTTTTGTAATAAATAAATTCATTGGCATCAATTGCACTATCTATAAAAATTTCAGGGTCACACTCTGTACATTTATGAAGTTTAAAAATAAAATTAACTTTCTAACTTAATTTGTACAAGAAATAAATAATAAAAACCTTCCTTCATATAATCCATTCAGAAAATGGAATGCAGTCTAGTAGGAAGTGTGTTGGCTTATTAGACGTTTCCAACAAAACGGAAATATTTCTTCTGCGTCTTCCTCTCAGCAGATGTCTGGCAAAAACTCTGATAGTAAATAAAATTGCCATGAAAAGTTTCTCAAAAATCCTTCGTTCGGAGTCGACTTTAACCTGTAGGTCCCGAACCTCATATATAAAATCAACACACACAAAATAAGTGGCGTGAGAAATTAGGTTGTAATCCTGATTGAGAAGTTATAAAAGTACCATTTGATGCAAAAAAGTACTCTTTCAGTTATAGTTCAGTACCATTTCAAAATTCCAATTTTGCAACATTGGTGACGATTATTGTCAAATGAAATTCGCCAAAAGCCAGAAATGACAAAGGCGAATCCATATAATGACATTAAGTTGTTATTTTGTGTCATTATTTCTCTTTTGTTTCTTTTTGTTTATAAAAAAAAATTAAAAACAAATTAAATTTTTTTTTAAATACGGTCTGATTTTCGCTACCATTAAGGTATGACGACCTTCAGAGGGATACTGGGAAGCATAAAATCGGATTCTACAACAAAAATTGTGCCAGAACATCAAGAATATTTAAATAAATTATAAATTGTGTAGAATACAAATATAAAAGGAAATAAAAAATAAATAAACAAAAGAATGTATCTACAGTGAGCAAAAAAAATGTGTACCCTTATTGTAAAAAAACTAATAAATAAATGAATCCATAGGATTTTGTTTAAGATGACTTTCTAGAAAATTCGGTCGCAATAGTCAAAAATCACCACTTTTTTGCGTAAAAATGTGGGAATTTCTTAGTTTCGACAATTATTTTCTTTATACGTAACTAAAAGAGAAATGTTTATAATCAGAATGTAGTTTTTAAGTTCTTTTTAGTCTTAAAGACAATAAATATCTTTTCATAGATAATTTTTTGTTCAAAAGTTATTTCGAGGTAGTAAGTGTATATTTTTTTTGCTCACTGTACGCAAACAAAATATTTGACAATCTCGTGTACTTAAAAAAGCAATCAGCTGGGCTAATAACATCACCTTCTATGGATTCGCCTTGCACTGTGTTCGTATGTATTTTTTGCTTTGTGTTCTGTTTCATTTTTGTTTACATTCTTTGTTGATAGGTGTCACATTTTTAACTCTTCCATAACTACATAAACGTACGTACGTGCCGTTTTCATGACTTCTACGTGTGGGTAACCGGGACTTTAGTCTTCTGAAGCCAATCAATTATGTAGGTAGGTTGGAGCGGTAGCTTTGATACAAAAGCTCACTTGAAGAAGCATTGCGGCACGTTGTGTCATCACGAGTGAGTGCAGTCCCCGTACTGTCTGCAATTCGACGTCTTCATACTTTTTTGATCTTCATTTCTCACATTAAAGTCGTTTTCACTAAATCGTCGAAATCATATTCTGCATATTGCTTGTAATAGAGTGTGATCACCATATGCCTCGACATTAAGAACTTAAATCTTAAAATCATTTCATTTATAAGTATTTCCTAAAAATTACAATGTTTTAAGCTATGTATGTACATACATATGTATGTGCATTTAATTACTTTTTGAATTGCACTTTTGTATCTTTTCTTAAAATAGCATTAAAATTCCACAAAAATCTCCATCGATTTTCTTTTGGAGTATTCTTATAACAAATTGTAATCCTGATAGTAATTACTATTTGGAGTTAAAATAATTATAATACTCATGTTGATTTAATTTTGATAACACCTCAAAACTCAGTCAAATACCAAAAATCAACACGCAACCAATTTTTATAAAAAAAAAAATAATGTTTCAAAAATTTGTGCTTAAGTTAGTCATTTTTGAACAATTTTGTGGACCTTTTTTTTCATCAAAGATTATTTAAAATAATTTCAAAAAATATTAGCATATTTTGAGTAACCACGTTAGTGTAAGAAACAAAAAAAAACAATTCAAATACGATCAGATGTGCAAGAAATTTTAGATCAGCGTATTTTATTAGTTTAAAAAATGATAAGTCGTTATTCAAACAAATATCTAATGAGCAATTGTTAGGGACATTTTTTTATTTGACGAAGGTTTACAATGCATATTATTATTATTTGTCTTACATCCCATTCCGTCTTACAGAGTTCTATATTTTCTAGATTTCAGTTAACCGACAGTTTTTTTTTATTAATAATGGGTACCCTCTTTTAAAAGGATGTTTCCTTTAAATCATGGGAAAATCTTGCCCACAAAAAACCAAACAACAAAAAAATGAAAACATAATATCCTAAGAAAAGCGGCACGCACTCTTATACTTATATTTTCAGTTTTTTACAGCATATGCATCTTTTAGTTTTCTATGGACCAAACTTATCTTCCTGATACAGCGCATATATACGTTGCACATACAACCCCTAAATATCTATGGTAGTAAGAGTAAAAAAACGTATGTTCACATACATACATAGTGTTGTGCCGTCACACAACCCAGAACAAAATTTGCATAAAAAATACCGTTACAAAAAATTAAAAAAGAAGTTTAAACTTCTACCTAAAAAATGGATACGACCAAATGTTGTGATTGCAAAGGAGCGGGTTACGTTATAATTTGGTAGTCCTTGAAAAGAGAACAGTGCCCTAACCTAACGAAATGAATACTAAAGGGTAATATTGCAAACGTCTTTACTGACTATTCGACACATCCTATGTGTGCTTCATTCTTTGCCGCTCATTAAATGTATAAGATATAGATTCAGATTCTTAAGGTAAAAAATAAAAGACGACGACCCCTAAAACGGTAAACGAAACTACAATAATTTGGATTTGCAAGAATAAACACGTACAATAGTGACTGAGGTTCCTCAAATTTTATGCAAGGGGTCACAAAAATGCTACGAAAAAACATTCACACTCACATCGACGAATCTACCATTTATTTAGAAGAAATAGAAGTAGATTTTCGCATTTTGTTGTTGGGTAAACATTCCTGTTTCATCTACCATATATTCTTGTTGTTTAATTTTCTTTTTTTATAAATTTTTATATGAGTTTTTTTTTCTCGTCAGGACATTAGCAGCATCTTTTTTCACGAAGCCTGTACATTTTTATCAGGCATGTGTAGATATGTGTGTCCAATACGCTATCGTATTGTGTTTATTTTTTTTTATTAATTGTTAAAAAATCTTAATAAAATATCTAAGGGTAGTAATAATAAAAAGACAGCATTTGTACGCTTTGTACGTGTGTATGGCCGTTTTTTAGCTCACACGGCGTCTGCGTAAAGTCTTAGGGGTCGCGGTGAACAATGTGTAAAATAATCATCCTTAAGAACAAAAAACTCAAAACATTAAATGAAAGAAAAGAATCTATTTTTTACTATACCATTGCATACATTGACATCCTAAGATGCTGAATCTTTTCTTCAGTTTTACTACCATTCATTAGTAATTTGAGTAGAACCAAAAAAATATTTAAAAAACAAAATTTGAATCAGTGACCAATATTTATAGGCGTTTTTACTATCTTCCAAGCGAATACGATTTAGAATTGAATTCAACGTCAAATTTTGTGCAATCGAAATTATTCGATTCCTGCCATTAGATTTTCTGCTTGGACACTAAAGTTCGCATTCTTAAATTCAGTATTCAAGTTTATTTATTCAAAAGTCTTATCCAAATACTATTACATTGATTCTGTTGCCATAGAATTTGAAGGATCCGGCAGATAACGTTTCTTAATTCGTTCATAATTTATTATCTTCCTTTTTAAATCGATTATTTCCAATAGCATTACTCGGGGCATTTTAATAAAATGTTAAATATTTAATTTTTCAACATTTTAAATATTTTTTTACTGTTTAATTAAAAATAAATTATAAACCAGCTGTTTGCTCGTGATTTCCGTAAATTAAAATCACTTCGAAAAATTTAAAAAATTTTTAAGAGCATCTCTTGGTGAACTCTTGGGTGATTATGAAATCGTTCGAAATTTTAAGTCACCATCATTTCAGCACAGGTCTGTATTTTTGCATATTACTTGGCTGCAAGGAAAACAATTCTTATTAAATAAGCTTGAAAAATACAAAAATTTTAGAAAATAATAGTTTATAATTAATTAAATGATTCCATTACTACATGCCCTAATAGTGTAGTAAGTAGTGTTCTATTAGCGTCAGAGTCGTGGGTCAGAAAGTATCTAAAAATAAATCGTCGGGAAAAAATTTGATTTTAAATTTAAAAGCAAAGATCTGAATATGATTCACTTAAAGAAAAGTGCAGAGACTAGAGCAAGAAGTCATGGAACGACAGACTACTTTGATAAAGTTAATGATTATTCCCTTCAACTCGTGAAATATCTTCAAAAATGAACTCAGTGCTCGTTGCAAGCCTATTGAGGAATAAATAAATTTGGCCTAACGAAAGAAAGATTAATTTGTAGAAATTGTGTCTATACCGTCCGCATCATATGCCCGTAACGTAGAAGCACGAAATGTCATTCCACTGGAACTGTAAATTCTTGGTTTCTAGAAAATCAAGTACTCGTATTACCGTAATTGAAGTCTATTGAGGACCACTGGGAATTCCTGAAGAATAAGATTCAGGGTGTTAGGTACTAATTATCTTGAAAAATTTTACAATCTTGTAAATTCAATCGGTAATCGGAATCGGTAATGTCTAGAGATTATAAAATTGTTGAATAATGAAATTGTTGAAATAATAAGGAGATTAAATCCGATTGACACAAATTTTATTTTCGATATTATAGTATTACAATACCATATGTCAATCGCCGTGGTCTAGTAGGTAGTGTGTTGGCTTATTAGACGAAAAGCCAGAGTTCGAGATCCAGGCCAGGCATCAAAATAAAATACAAAAAGTATTTCTTCGGTGACTTCCTCTCAGCAGATTTCTGGCAAAAACTCTGAGAGTAAATAAAATTGCCATGAAAAGTTTCTCAAAAATCTGTCACTCGGAGTCGACTTTAAACTGCAGGTCCCGCCACTCATGTATAAAATTAACACACACAACATAAGTGGTGTGAGAAACTAGGTCGTAAGCCTGACTGAAGGGTTGTAATGACCAATTATGTATGTATGTATGTAATACCATACCTAGTATTTATTCTAGGAATGAGTTTTCAACATTTCTTTCACAATATTTTCAGAAAGAAAGAAGTGTATGTTAGTTCTTATAATATCTTATACAAACGATATGAACACCTTAATTTAAATAAAATAAAAATTGCAAGCTTATTGTGTGATGCGATAATATTTTCTACATGTAAGTGTTTAGATCAGGAAATGCTTTCAATTATTATTATTATTTGCTTTCTGACAAGTTATATTTTATAAGTTTTCTTTTATAAAAAAATGAAAACCAAGTAAACAAACAAACGTAAATTATACCCTTTCGGGTGCTCTAATAGTTTAGAAATTGTAGAAACGATTTCAAACAGAGTATTTACATCTTAGTCACTCGGATCATAATATGTAATTGTAATTCCAAAGTAAAAATAGCAATCAACGTCAAAAAATCAATTAAGCTTATCTCAAAGTACGTATATACAGATTAAAATTTTTTTGTACTAATTCAATTACAATAAATAAGGCCAAGGTTGAAAATTATATTAAAACTAAGTATGAGTTTAATAAAATAACGTTGAAAGTTTCCTTAAGATATACATATGTATGGTAACAAGTGCAAAACGTTTCTTTTTTGTTGGAATTTGCAACGTGTGAGAAATTGGCATTTGCAATAACGTACATATGAATGTTTGTACATGTATGTTGTGCAATAACTCTTTTATGCACTGATCAAAGAGTTGTGGCTTAAAATCCATGTTAAAAAATCAAAGTGAAATGAATAAATTTTATCGAAATATTCTTTATTTGTAATTATTTTCGTTAACAATGCATGCGTAGCATACTTTTTATCGTCGTATTTACAATTATTAGTTAGGAAAACATTGTATAATTGACATAAAAACAAAATATTACGTAATAATACACTTTCTTCTTACTATTACTAAATCAATAAATTTAATTATTAGAAGAAAAATGATTTACCTGATAATAATTTATTTCAAAGTATTGCGTAAATGACTAATAAAGAGCTGCCTTTAGAAAAAATTGCGCATTAAAACATTTCAAGATGAATCTCAACATCATTGTCCATCAGTTAAATACTTTGAGTACAATATTGCCAATGTAGCTCTCAGCATCAGTTACGTTTGAAGATGTCGCAGCGGTGTCTTTAGAACGGAAGCAGAACTCATTACAACCAATCCACAGAGAGCAAAATTCATCCCCTTGCAACAAAACACAAATCACTTTTACCACATGTACTCATTTAAGCGTATACTTCCATACACACACTCATATGTTTCACAGACCTAGCGAACTAGCGATGATTGAAAAACGGGAGAGAGAGTAGTAATAGCGTATATGTGTCTGAGGACTCACATTTTTTTTTTTGTTTGTTTGTTTGTAAATTTTGTTGTCTGGGTCATCTATCCAGTGTGCGTATGAGTCTCAGTTACCATGAAAAAAGTCTGCAGGACTGTCAAGACAATGTATATGAAACTATAACATCAGTCCACATGAAGTCTTTGTGGGGTGAACACACTCGCCAAACAAAATTTAATTTTAATTGAAATCTAAGAAACCATCGAAAATTTATAAACAAAAAAAAATGTTTTTATTTGAAACATATAAAACAAAAAAGCCAAAAATAAAGTAATTACTTATAATAACTCCATACATACATGTATGAATTTACGAAAGGATTGTGGATTAACCAAAACTCTAAAACTTAATGTGTGATTTAGTGTAAAAGGAAAATCGTAATCGACTACATACATATATCGAAACTGAAACCCAAATACCGTTTAGTTGTGATTATTATTCATATGTATGTAATAATAAATATAAAATGTATACGAAAATGATGTCAATATGCGAGGATCAAGGATTTCGTTCATTGAGTCGTAAGTGATTACAGATACGATTTTATCAACAATTATTGTTATTGTTATTGTCATTGTCATTGTATGTCTTTCTGAATAGTATAATCGGTCTCTATGTCGTCTGTCCTATTGACTTCGTTCGTTATTTGTAAATTCGCTTATCTCTTAATTAAGCAATTTGTTTTATTTTACTTCTCCATAATTAAAATTTCCAACAAACTGTATAACAGACATGCTTTACTGACCGGAGCAACAAATATATTCTATCTTATCAGCTAACAGAGCTCCAGCAAGGTAGAAATTTCCATGCCCGTACTATTGACCGTATAAACGGTGTTGGAACTCGGTATCAGTTCCATTGAAAAGTAAATTATTTGCATATGACTTGTCAGTTTGTTTAGTGACAGAATGCGGGTGTTATCTATAAGAACATTTGTTTAGTTTTACTTTTTTTTCGTATATACCCGTAATCAAAGGTGCTTAACCTAAATACATCTGGTTACATGTATGTACGTAGTGATATCCGTACATACATTTGTCAGTCCCATGCTATCTACCAGTTTACATTGGCCCCTATCAACCCCTAAAAAGCCCTAAGACCTACAGACTTTCCGATGTATGGTATTTGGAAATACAATTTCAATTTAATTTCACTCCAATTGGTGTTATATGTGTTATGTTACTTACAAATACATTCTCTTGTTCTCTGTATTCAGCTGAGTTTTGAACAGTAATGTGGAATTTAAAACTCCCTCGCTTCTTTCTTATCAGAAAAATAACTTTCAGGTATTAGTTTCGTTGCTGTTACTGTAGCGTTAACAAATAGTACAAGTTGTATTCAAAAAATAAAATAACCAAAATAAATACATACATACGTATCTGGTGATGACTGGATCAAAGAAAAAAAAAAAGAAAAAATAAAAAAAAAAACTAAAAGGGGAAAAAGAAACAGCACGAGTTAAATGTTGCCCGCGTTAATAAATATTTGCACAGTCGTTTTCTTATTATTGTTATTATTTTTTATGTTTTATTTTTATTTTTTTATTAAATATTATTTTTGCCTTTTCTTTCATTGTTTTCTTCGGTTTTAACTTATCAGTGTGTTCTATTACAAACGTTTGTATTATTAACATTTTAAAACGAAATACAATACTTTACCATGCCAAACCACTCACACAAATACATACATACGTACACACATACATTACTTATGAATTAGTATTTTTGATAAATAGAGAAAAAGAAAGAATAAATTAAAAAATTAGTTCCTTTTATAACATAGATTGCCCGCCTATTATTACATCGAGTGTACGTTATTATATTTGTTTGTTTGTATATATATGCATGTACATACATACATATGTATATGAAGGAATTTCTGAAAATGCAAAGACAAAATTATCCACTCCACAAAAATATCTACGCACATCACACATGTCAAGTATGTATGTATGTATGTCATTGCGTTTAGTGGCATTGGCGCACTTTAAGATTACCATTTAGCATTAGAATTGCTGAAAGTAAAGTATATTTGGGGCGCCAGTATACAAATCAGTAGCGAACAAATAAAAGTAAATATTTTTTTCATTGTTCGTATGTGAATAAATTATTCGTAACCAAATGTTTAGATTTTAGATGGCTTCAGAAGGGGGTAGTCAAAGATGTTCAATTAAATCGATCGCACCACATTGGTTACGCTCAAATAATTAATATGCTAATGCCAATAACAAAAATACTTTTACGTTTGCTGGCGCATGCAACCAGCAATCCGATTTGGATAATTTCTATTTCCAATATCATCAACTGAGTTGACTGATATGACAAGAATAAAATTTAATGAATTGATATATGAACATATAGAAATAATCCTACATTCCTAATATACGAGTACATCGCCACTGCAGCTAAAAATACACAACAACAAATAATGCCTTTCCAAAACACACCATCAGGGTGGTGGCACCAAACGTCATAAATGTGACAAATTTCAGTGGCTTGCAATCAAAGTATGGAAAATAAAACCAATTTTAAAAGAAATCTCAATGTTCGTTGTCATCGTTCTTTTTTGTTTTCTTTTTTATTTATAATTTTTTCAATAACTGCCATTATTGAGCAAACATGGTGATGAAATCACGGTAATCTCGCAGTTAATATCACACATTAGAAGTGCCATAGCAAATGTTGTCCAAATAAAAAAAAGGGTTGAATAGCTAACACATTTTCAATACACAACAGTACTCTTTTTATACATTTTATGAACACAACACGGGCAATAAGTGGCCAGCTGACACTTGACATTTATTCAAACTTAATATTAACTTTCAACTTCAATCGACATTATAGACTAGGCCGTTAATAACACAAAACGTACCTGCTGTTTGTTGACTTAAAAACCACTGAATTCTCTGTCAGTTATTCAATTAAATAGTCCAAGTTGTTACATTAATAATTTGGTGGGATGATGTTTCAAGGAGTTTCATTATATTCAACAATACATATATCGAACAACAGTAATCGTCAATAAATCAAAATCTGAAAACATTAAAAGAACAAAATCTATTTCCAAACTTATAGTGATCCATGCTATCTACATTGGCTTACATACATACATATATGCTGAATTTAAGCAGAAGAAAGTGGAAAAATTTTGAAATTAGAATTTGACTGTATTGATAAACATTTTTAATATCTTCGAAGATAATGTGACCAAGATGCAACAGAAAATTTTATGCAATAATATCTTATGCGTAATAGCTCGAGATAACGCGATGGTCTAGATATATGTATATGTATGTATGTATGTAGTACAAATGCAATAGAAAGAAGTTTAACATTTTTATTTGACATTTCATCGAAAGCAATAATTATTAATTATCATTCACTAACTTATGACACCACATAAAAAGTGTACAATAATAATAACTAACAATGATTATGTTGATAGTAAAGAAGGGATGGACTAATCATGAGCATCATTGAAATAGTAAACCACAACTAGTAATAATACACATCGTTTACAAACTCATCCCAGTCAATCAGAAATTAATAAGTCAACTATAAATGTGCGTTTATTTTTGCCCCTTTTTAGTATTTTTTTATTTATTAACTTGCTCACCCCCAGGATAATAATAAAAATAAAAAAATGAAAAAGAAAGAAAGAACACAAAAAACGAAACAAAAACAAAAACTAGTGACATTACAGCTTCTAGGCATGAAATTGTGTCCATTTGTTTGGCCATGTTTACACTCACACACACATACCCATCTCGTTTATCATCTTGTAATATTAGTTGTTTTTTATTTTTTATATTACATTTATTGTTCTGTCCTACTCATTTTTTGATCACTCATCATAGTAGTTGTGTGTATTCGTTCCCTTGTCCATAATCTAGTGTTTTATGTCGTACGGCACCTAATTGACAACCGAATAGCGATGTGCCGGCTTTATTCTTTTTTTTTTTCTTTATATGATTATCGTTGTTTCATCCATCAGGGGGTTTACCTCATTTGCTAGTATTTTTGTGGGTTTTTATTTGTCTTTTTTTTTGTTTGTTTTTGTTTTAATACACTCTGTGTGTGTATTGACAATTCAAGCAGAGATAATAAAAATGCCTTAAGTTATGGGGCTAATCATGAAATCATCCAGGCAAAACTTTTACATATGTTAAGTTTCATTGTGAACAAAAGTTCTAAACCAAAAGTCAAACAGTGCCAAGACGACCCAAACTGAAAAAGTCTTTAAATTCCTTTCGTGCCTCTTGTTTTTTTTTTTCTTTTGCTTTCTTTTTTCTTTTCGATGGTATAGTGTTAAAAGCCTCAAGCTGAAATGCTTCAACCACTCACTCCCTTAATCTTATTGGTCAAAGTTAAAAAAAAAAATGAAAAAAAATAGTGGAAAATCGTACCCGAAAAATAAATAAAAAAGTTTTAAAAAAGGAAGCACATTTGCACAACAACAACAAATTGAAATTGGTAAATTGTCCATTAACAAACATTGATTGGAATTTAGAAGTTTGCACAAAAATTAACTGTATACATACATACATACAGCCATATATTATTTGCTTTAGATATAAACAGCATATATGTATGTATGTACATGCAGTATATACGTGAGTATACTCATACGTCTATAGTTATGCGTATGAAAAATTAGGATTTCGATTTAATTTCGTACAAGTATGAATAAATTGTATCGACGAAAATTAGAATGAATTTAATGGGTTGTGGGATTAAGTATAAGAAATAATATTCAGTCATATCATCCCCTGGATAAACGTTTCACTACTTTATTACAGTGCCTATCTAACAGTTTGCATATCATTACTGGCATACTTTTTCTGCAAATCAATACACTAGAAATTAATTGCTTATACGCATCTTATGAATTTATTAGCATATAAGATTAAGAAACGTATCCATTGTAAATTGGATGCCATAAATTTGGTTGGAAATTGAGTTGAACCATAAACCCACCAAATGACTTACACACACTGAAAGGCAAAAGAATAAAAACTTAAAACCCATACGTAATGCTATTGCTCGTACTCTATTTCTATCTCTCGCTCTCTCTCTCTCTATCTCTCTCTCACTCTGCTTAATTGCCTATTTGGATGACAGGCTTTAATTGCTTCGCTAAAATAAATTTTATTTTGTTATTTATTAACTGCGAAGCATATCATAAACTGATTCTGTAAATGATGCAAATAAATTGGATATATTTTAATGTTTTTTTTGTTTGTTTGTTTGTTCGTAGATTCTGACTCCACAGAAGCAGATAGTGCTGCTCAGGATATGTTAACATGCGGCGCTTGTCAAAAGGTTTTTGTCCTATCTGATATAGTCAAGTTCATACAGCACAAAGTTTTGCAATGTAATAAAGAAAGCTACGGCCAGTGTTCGAATCAAGGTCAGCATTGTTTTATACTGATTTTTCAACCATTAACCATTAACCACCTACAGGTCCATCCAGTGACAGAGGCGACAATGAAGACGGTCGACCATTGAGTATAACGAGTAGACGGCCATCCCTAACAGCATCAAGTCGCAAAGCAACTGGTAGTTCTCGAATCCATACGCCACCTCCTAGTCCAGCGGACGTGCTGGGCGATGGCGCCTCAAGTACTCCAAAACGATTAGTTGATGGTGAGTATCTGTATAGAAAAATTATTGTTATTTTAAACCAATTTGTGATGTTGTCGCTTATTTATTACCTCCAAAGAAAACGACAACCCTACACCCGAAAAGGTTGAGGCCTCTTGCAATGAGTTTAAGTCCTGCAATATAGCTGTTATAAAGCAAGAGCTGAACACAGGTGATAATGATGATGACAAGGAAACAAGCGACAATAGTACACATAATGACGGACAGCCGCCATCAAAACGTCCTAAACTCGAGTTTGCTGATGCCGAATCAAATACTCTGCAAACAGGTAAACCATACTTATACAATTATCTAAATGCATATGCAAAATTTTATTTTGAATTTCCATATTGAAAATGTAATATTTCAACCAAAACTCCTGCAAAATTGTAGAATTTAATTAAAATTCCTTGGCTAATAATTCGTAAATCGCCCAGGCACTCACCCTTATAATGAACGCTTTTCATAGTATTTCTTATTTGGATGTATAGTATGCAACATTATTATTGTCGTGCTCTATTGGAAACTGGATTTTATCTCTTTGACCATCGACTTGTTAAAAAAAAATTACAAAAAAGCAACCATAAAATGATAAAAAAAACAAAAAAAAAAACAGTCCATGGACAAGAACATCAAAGCCAGTTATATTTGTGCTGTTGACATGAAGTTCAAACTGCAGAGATAAACTGCCAACAGTATGCCGGTTCATTCTATGTAAATAATTTTTAATAAAAGTAATGAGAGTAAAATAACAAAGACATTCGTGACATCTAAAATATCATACCAGTCCGCGCGCCTGACATAAACAAATTTGCACTTTTCAAAAGACCCAAACAACCCTTTATTCATTATTCAGCCTCAACAAATAAATGCCATCGCATAGTCAGTCGATGGTCATCTTACTCACCTTTAAGCTAAAAAACAATCCATAACATGGCAGTGTATACGTATGTACGTAAAAAAAACAAAACATTGGATGCTGCGTTCAGGTTTGTGAAGTCATGCTTTCAATATTTTGACAGAAAACGAATTGACCTTTGACACACTTGATTTGAATGATTTATATGTAGAGAAGGTAACAACACTTTGTTAGCAACATACCGAAGTTCAATTTTTTTTATAAAAATTTGAAGAAAGAATACTAAATATATTCACAGTCCATTGAGTGGTCAAGCATAACTGGCCAAAGGTCATTAATACACCCGTGCTTAGCGTGTGTTTGAAAATTTCCTGGTAAAAAGTTGTAAGTAACTAGGCAGCTAACGGCAAGATCTTTCCATACACTAAGCTTGTTCTGCCGTTGAATAAAGTCCGTTAGGTGAAAGGGGTTGCTTCGTAAAAAGAAATAAGGGGTGCAACAAAAGCTTGTGATATGATGCTGAATATATTTATGCACATACGAAAATAATCTGTCGTCTTAAAAATTTTCTTTGCTGAAAGTCCTTTTGTTGTTGACTTAAGCATGTGTGTTTTTGTACATTTATTTTGTTGTTTTTACTCTATTCTACTGCTTTGTTTGTATTCGTTTTTTTTCGTCTTTGTTTCCTTGTCATTACGTTTTTGCTTGGATGACCTTCAATTGAAGAAACTCATCCACTGGAAAGGAGTTCACTGTCTCTCATTCTGCCGTAGTCCAGCTTTAGTTATGCACGACAGTATAGCAAAATGTAGTACACATGATATTCGCCTTGTCCTGTCCCATTTTATGCTGTAAGAACAGCATCCCAGACAGCATCTTTGTTAACATTGTTGGTAGTTCAAATCAGCTCTTGTTAGTCATTAAACTTGTTCAAGCTGAAATCATTTTCTTTATTAATCGTTCAAGTTTTTTTTGTTGATTTTTTTGTTTCCAAAAGCTGCTGTTTCATTTGCTGTGCTTACCATTGTTTTTATTTTTCTTATTTTGTTTTCTTATTCTTGCCTGATAAGCATTTAAAAGCTAAACCGTACGAGAAATTTCTTTTGACCGCTATATGAATATGTACACAAATACAGACTTTTATATTTTTTTTTTAACTGACAGACAGTGATGTGTTTGGTTTCTTTTGTATTGTAAATTTCATCTACTGTACGTACTCACATTAGTTCTTATTGTTGTTTTTTCTTGTTTTATTTTTTTCAATTCACTTTATTGTTTGACATTTGAAATTGTTCACTTTTATTGCATACAATGAAAATAGCATTAATACATAAACATACACATGTTCACACACACATGCAGATACTGAGATACGAGTTGACGTTTTACACGCTTTGTAATTGTCGCGTACAAATACACACGTATGAATGCTATGTTGTAAATATGTATGTATTTTTTTTTAACTTATTTGTTTTTTCAAAGGATTCATTATATCATCACTGTTGAAGTTGACATTGTATTGTCTTCTTCCGTGTGTATGTGTTTTTTTTATAATTGTTCATTTTTATACAATTTAATTACAATTCCATGTTAGTTCCTGTATTATACAAATTATAATATTAAATATTAAATTCGGTGACCAGAGAATCAAATGTACCTTTTGTTGCAGTGTTTCATATTAAATCCAAAAATTATGGGATTTTCAATTCTTTAAAAGCGCTGCTCTACTCTTATCAGATACAATGACTGATATGCATATGATAGAATTGTGATTACAATAGCAGCTATGTATGTATGTGTTTCATGTTTAATTGAAATGTTGCATGGTCGGTTGACTTGTGAAAATTTACGAAAAATTATTAAATTTGTAGTTATAAGAGCAAATTAAATCGCAATGTGTGTTACAACAAGTGTAATATAACATTACATGCATAAGTTGAACTACTATATAAACACAATAGAGGCAACACAGCAAGCTTTCAAAAATGGAATATTTTAAAGCAATGAGAAAATTGATGCTAACAGTGAGAGGATTTGTGCTGGTAATGAAAGGATTAATTCTGTCAATACAATAAGAGGTTTTAAAAATGCGATGTGTGAAATATAACGCAAATAAATGTTTTAGTAACATACATACATACATAATTGGTCATTACAACCCTTCAGTCAGGGTTAGTTTCTCACACCACTCATGTTGTGTACAGTTTAAAGTCGACTCCGAACGACAGATTTTGGAGAAACTTTTCATGGCAATTTTATTTACTCTCAGAGTTTTTGCCAGAAATATGGTGAGAGGAAGAAGCCGAAGAAATACTCTTTGTATTTTGTCTTGATGTCTGGCCTGAGGCTCGAACCCTGGCTTTACGTCTAATAAGCCAACACACTACCTACTAGACCACGGCGACTTCATGTTTTAGTGACACTTTTGAAAAATAATTAACAAACTCTCAACTTTTTACTTGTTTTGCTTATGCTTTGCCACTGCTGTCTTTATTATAGCTTGCAGCTTATCTGAGGCTTCAATTGCAAAATTGTTGTGCTTGCTGTGCTGCATCTATTGTGTTAATAGCATTAGCATCGCCAAAAAAAGAGAATGAAAAAGAGTTACTTCTTCTCCACCGAAATGGTCTGTGTATCATAGTTGATTTAATTCACATAATTTAAGAGAATGGAATAAAGCTTAAACGAAAATCTCTTTAAATAAGCTAAAGCCCTGAACGTGAAAATAAACTAAAAATTTAAATATTCGGTCAATTCCATATAATCGATATAGTTTGATCCTTTTAAATCGAGTTAAATATGATTTTTGATTTAACAACAATAGGGACATTAGGACATCGAGTACTTTGAATGAGAGGATTATTTTTATTATCCATTGAATACGCAACTTTTCGTATTTATTTTCGTTTGTTTATTCTCTTGTGGGCTTTGCCTATGTTTTGTTCGGGAGTCGGGCAAATAAATATTTTGCTACTGAATAAGTTTAATCGGATTTCCTTTAATACAAGTACATGTGAGCAAAAGTGTACATCGACTAATATTTTATTTCAATATGACAAAGAAAAAATTCATCAGCAAACATAATAGCAACAACAATAGAAGTAATATATAACTATTTAAGTAGAATAGACAGAGAGAGAGAGATGCAAATATAGTAAGTAATAACAGCGCCAACAACAACAGCAGCAATATGAAGAAAGAATCCAAAAACACACAAATACAGACATTGTTATGACATCAAATTGTGAAGGGCTCACAACATACAATATTAGTCAGCAGGCGAGCAATTGTTTTGTTTATGGCTTTCTTGTCAAATGCGGTCACTTATCCCATATGTGCCAAATGGCGGGAGTAGATTGCTTACTGTTTTTCTTTCTTTGAGTTGCTAGCTGCCACCAAAGGGTTGCGTCTTAAGCTGCCAAAAACAGTGAACATTTTTTTTTTTAATTTCATACTCAATTCGTATTTTTTTTTTGTGGATTATGTGTGTGTTTATGTTCTTTGGTTATGTTTGTTAACATTTTCTTGGCAACAATGTATTGCTACATGTTAAAAAAAAAATCAAGCCTTTAAAGGAAGGAATAACAAGCTGCGTACCGCATCAGTTTGGTCCTGCTGTCAGCTCCAAATTCTGTATCCTTAACCAAAGGCAGTCCGTTGTAAAGTAAAACTAACAATGTTTTAGTTGAATTCGTTTATCCATAACAAAGTTTAAATTCTTTAATGCGTTCTTATGATCATGATTGGTATGAAAATAAAATGAAATTATAAATTTGAAATAATTCCTCCGGTGCAGAAAATAATGAGTAGCTGGCACGAGCGCTGCTTACGACAATGTGCATGTGATGATCTGTTTTATTCTATTGTGTGACTTTCCCCTTTTTGGATTTTAAGAGATAAAAAATGAAATTTTTACATAAACGCGCTAAAATTGTATTTCAAATCTCTTGTGGTGTTCTAAAAGGTAAAAAACGCATTTGCTTTCAACCCTTGCTTGCTCTTATTTGAGGAAGCATTGTCTATTTCCTTTATTCATTTGCATTATTGTTTACATACATACATACATATACGTATGTATGTTAAGTTTTTAAATTTTTTTTATTTCTGGCTGACGCAAGAACCAGCTGACCTTCGAAAAAACAATGTTTGATTGAAGAATCATAAAATGATCACGTTTTGGTGACAATGCATCCACGAGCTAAAAAATTAAGAGATATGAAAGAGTCATTGTACCTTTCTCTCTCGTAGAGTTCTTCAATATAGAAACATATACATAAATATAGTGGGTTTTTGTTTTATTATTGATATCGTAAACAAATATGTATGTTTCCGTTACAAGCGAATCAAAGGCGTATTGCAGCTGCTCACGGCAACCTTAAACCAAACGCTTGAAATGAAGTCTTATGTTCCTTTTTAAATTATATTCACTGTTAAGAATTATGCAATCCCTCCTTCGCAATGATATCGTGTACACATTCATATGTATGTATGTACATACATACATACATACTTACATACCATACAAATAAATAAATTTGAACTTATGAAATATTTTGGCGGTAGCTTATAACGCGGTAAGGGATGGTGGATAAATTGATGTATGTATGGTCCACATGGATATAATGATGTGCTATACGTGCGGTTACATATTTATTGTTTTAAAATTTTTTAAAATTGCAAATTTCATTCTTAATCGAACGTAGGATTTGCAATTTTTCATTTTAGCAACATATGGTGAAGCTATCAAATTAGAAACATCAACACCACATCCAGCCACAGTTTTGGTGGGTTTCCACCATTTGTGAGCTTCTCAGGGTCCCATTGCGGCGGCAATCACATTTGTGTACAAGTATGTAGATGTTCTCAAGTATTTTTTTTGTTGTTTCTTTTCTGAATAGCAATAAGCTTTGCAAAAAATAACCGCAAGTATGTATGCACATCCATACATGTACATACATATGTATGTATGTATATATACATGTGAATATGTCTATTATTGTGTTTGTATTCGTAGTATTCTACGACGAAAGGGATGAAATTTCTTTGATTTTAAACCGCTTTTGAAGTCATTCGTTACGGTTAGACAATTCTCGATTCGTTTTATGAGTATAAGATGTACACCGAAATCGGTCATTTCTGTGCGCATCAATATTAACAATCTTACGCTTATGCTTTAAGGTGGGGACAAATGATGTGCTATTGCCGAATTTCGTAAATTTTTGTGATATATATACTCTCCGTATGTTATTAAAAATAAAGCATATGTAACTAAACGGAAATTGGGTGCAAGTATAACTATGTATGTACATATGTATGTGCTTAATGTGCTTATGTGTCTGCCTGTCTGTCTGTCTGTCTGTGTTCAAATACATGAATGTCAAACTAAGAAAGCCCAGCGTCGTAGGCCGAAAAAAACAAAACAAAACAAAAACAAATCAAAAAAATCTTAGCATTTACATCTTGTGAATGTTGCAAATATTTACAAACGTTTTGCTTGGTGTGCCCGGTCTTGATCAAAAATTAAGGTGTGTTGCGTGACGTTACCTTTTTGTTAAATTTCTTCTCTAACAACAAAAGCAACCTTAAAACAATATTTGCCACGATGACGATGTTTAAATTGTCTACTGGCTTAAAAACTATTGGGAATCTTTGCTGCCTACACATTGTAGCATCGCATCCGCACCTTTGTTTCGTTCCCCCGGTTTATTCACTCATTTAAAATGTGAATGCTCACTGTATTCAACTAAAATAACAGCGACGATAATAACAATTGAAATTAAAATTACAATTGAAACAGCAACTCCATCGATATATTGTGCTGTGTAAGTAATATGATTGCAGTTTAAAAGCGATTCACATCTTTCGAAGACTACATACATAGGTGCGCTGCCAAAAGATTGTCGCGTGGTTGTGCTCTTTTTTTTTTTTTTTTTTTTTTTTTTTGTTATCGTTGTTATATGCATAAAAAACAATTGCGTTTTCGCACACTATTAATTATATTAATGAAATCGTATCGAAAGAGCAATTTAGGGATAGGTTAGGCAGCTCATTTACATAAAACACAAAAATTAATTCCAAAATCTCTGATCTGTCTGTGGGAAGACTACATCGCAGCGCTCTTAGTGTATTGCGGATACTGCGTTTGTACATAATAAAGTATGTAATATTTTTAGTTGTTCTTCTGATTTGATTGAAAACTTTAACATGAACTAACAGCATCTTAATTCGATTCTTAATTTTTTCAGAACCAAGCAACTTTATATGTTCAACGTGTAAAACGAAATATAGTTCTGCGTGGCGACTAATTCAACATGTCCAGCATTCACATGGAGTTAAGATTTATATAGAAACACCGATAGTGGCAGATTTGACACTGCCTTTATCTGAGACAACAGTGCCTGCACAACTCCATGATAACTCAAACAATAACAAATATATTAGCACTAGTAATAACAACAATACCAACAATAACTTAAACAATAATACAAGCAATAATAGTTCTAATAACCCAATATGTCCGTCACCTCCTGTTGTACCTAGTAATCCACAGCACCAACAACAGCGGTTACAAAATCAATTGCAACATAGAGCAGTAGCTGTTGCCGCCGCTGCAGTTGCGGCAGAGCAACATAAACAACATCAGCAAAATAATTTAACAACTGCTATGCAAAACGCTCAAAACTTGGCTGCTGCAGCAGTCGGAATGCGCCATCACGCTTTATTACCGCCGCCAGACATGCATTCGACAAATCCATTCAACTTGCTACGAATGCCACTACCACCAGCTCTTTCTCAGGGATCAGTAGTTCCTACAGTTTCTCCTTTATTTCCCCGACCTCATCCCGATCACTATCGCATGGAACAGCTTGTTTCTGAACAGTTTCGACACCACGGACTTAATCTTGCGGCTGCCGCAGTTGCAGCAGCTAATTCGCTTGCGACGCCACATACGCTAACACCTCAGCCCATAGAAGCAAGACCGCCATCTACAAGCAGTAGTCATCGCGGATCTACAACGCCATCTTCACTGCCGCTGATTGTTGGTCAGCAACAACAGGCCGGAGGCACAGGAACGCAGCAATCCTCCCTTTCAATAGAACCTCAGATGGATTTTTACTCGCAGCGATTGCGTCAGCTTGCAGGAACAACAAGTCCTGGAGCTGGAAATATTGGTAACTCGAGCTCGCCGAGTCCACGTCAAAAGCAATCGCCGAATTTTGCGAGCCCATCTCCTTCACATCAGCTTCCACCAACACCTCTTACAAATAACACTCGACCACATTCTTTGACTCCACCCGAAAAAAGCAATACAGCGATGGGAGACAACGAAACAACGCTAAACACCACACCTCGATCCGCTTCGACACCTCCCTCAAAGCCCAGTCAGGAATTACCGGTTAATGCATCTATTCACACATGTACACTGTGTGACAAAAAATTTCGCTTCGAAAATAATCTCATCATTCATCAGAGAACTCATACTGGCGAAAAACCATACAAATGCACCACGTGTGACTTCGAATGTTCTCATATACAAAAATTGATGAAACATATGCGTGTTCATCGCAGTCCAATGGAGGATGGTCTTAGTAACACAGGGTCAGTAGAAACTAACGAATGTGATACAGAGCCTGAACAAGATAACGAAGACAATCCGGAGGAGGATATCAATGAAGACGATGATGAAGATATCGATGAACAATATGATATTGATTATGAGGCAGAAGATCTTAGTTTTGGAAACAGCCGTTTAGATGTCAGAAAAGAAAATTCTAAAGGGAATACTTCAGTTGCTCCTACTTCTTTAGTTGGCGAGCTAATGGATAAATTTGGTTTGTCCAATATTGCCCAATATTCGGAAGCCTACAAACAGGCTCTTCAGGAATCAAGCAACTATAAGCAACTTACCAAAGATCAGGACAACGAAAAATCTTTCAATTCAACGACAAATCATATGGGGGATAAGTTAAATGGATTTCCCACTGCTTTACGTCTCAGAGAAGACTATACGAAAAGTATGCTTCAGAAGCCGCAACAGCAGCAAGACTCCAATCTTCCTCTGTCACAAGTTCCGATATTTAATCCTTTCCCCAATCCGTTTGAACTATCCAAACGAATGAAAATGGATGGAAACGATTGGTGGAATTTACAAGCCCTTCATCGCAATGACTCGCTCTTTGAAAATCTTAAACTAAAACCGCTTGGTTTAGGTACGGCCAATTCATTGGTATCACAAAGCCCTTTAATGAAGAAGGAAAGCCGTCAACGCAATGACACTTGTGAGTATTGTGGAAAAGTTTTCAAAAACTGTTCGAACTTAACCGTCCATCGCCGCAGTCACACTGGTGAAAAACCGTACAAATGTGAACTTTGCTCTTACGCATGTGCTCAGAGCTCAAAGCTAACACGACACATGAAGACGCATGGGCGAACTGGCAAGGATGTATATCGCTGCCGTTTTTGTGATATGCCTTTCAGTGTTCCGTCCACCTTAGAAAAACACATGCGTAAGTGCGTTGTCAATCAGGGGAAGGCAGCAGCAGCTGCAGCAAACGCAGCTAATGCTGTCGCCGCTGCTCAAGCTGCTGCTGCGGCAGCTCAACTTCAAAACCAAATGCCTCCACAACAGCTTTCTTCGTCACCTACAAGTCACTCGTTTCCCGCTCAATATGCTAACATGGCTAGCAACACCATCTCTCTGCCTAGCAGCATAGGGGACAATGACTCTAATGCTTCCACAAGTGTATCTTCACAACACACTATTTCGCTTAAACACGAGGCATGACTTTTTCATAATTGGAACAACAATTCCACTAGATTCAATTCGCCAGCATTAGTCCTGCAACCAATTCTGCACACTCAACCGCAACAACACCTATTGCCACCTCAACAGCATCAACAACCAATTCCGACAATGAATCGCATCATGTCACGAATATTCTAAAAAAAAAGTTGTGTTTCTACTACGTTCATACTCACACTACAAATATTAAATGCCTTCAAAATAGCTCAATTCCCTTTCAAAAAGAATGAACTTGAAGTTTTAAAAGAATTGTAAAAATATACATACAAACGTCTCAGATGCGTTATTTGACAAAAAAAAAAAAATACAAAAATTTAACGTAAATTTTAAGGCCATTTCGCCACTCTTAGCCAACTCAAAAAATTTTTCTTGTTCTTTGAAGAGACTGACATTTTATTATTTTCGTTATGGTTAGAGTTATGATTTCTTTAACTTTTTATATATTTTTGTGATCATCGTTAATTTTTCTCATGTTATCTTCTGTTGTTTATTGATAAAATTTGGTTGAAAGCATCATTGTAAAGAGGAAATACAAAATGAAAAAAAAAAAAAATTATAAATTAAAGAATTAGGTAAATGGCGGATCTAGAGAGGATATTGCCTTGTACCGCAAGAAAAATTATTAAACATTAGCGGTACAAAGTTTATTCGCTCAACTATTATAACATATCCAAAGATTGAAATTACTTCTGTTGGCAAGTGTTACTTGCCAATACAACTCATTTCAACATTTAAATCCCTTATAATCCTCCAAGCCTTTTGTAAATTATTCTTTGCCTTTTTAGTTTAATTAAATTTAAAACGAAATGTACAAATCCATACCAGTGTTTACAAGACAAGTGTAAATAAAAACAACAAAACAAAAACAAAAAACCCCCCTTAATGTAAGAATTTCACCCTAGATACTATTATTTTGTATAAACAATTTGTACTTTGTATTAGAAAATAAATAATAAACTACTGTATGTAATGTATTATAAAAAAAAACAGATTGAGTCTTTAGATTTTAATTTTGTTTTTTTGTTTCGAAATTGTCTTTTATTATTATTTATTTCGTTATTTCGTTTAAAGCGTTTCGTGTTCTAAGACAAAACACGGTTTTTCTCCAAAAACTATAAACGTTTAGCTAATTAACCATGTAAATATTGTCTAAGAATCTAAAACTCAAACTGAAAGTTATTTAGACAATTTATTATCTATCCAATGGTTTGTTTAGTTGTAAAAATGTCTGAATTATTATGGGTTTTCGAAAACAATAAATCATTTTATACAAAAACAAAAAAAATCTATATTTTTGAAATGAAAAACAAACGTGCAAATACATACAAAATATTTACATATTAACATTAAAAAAAAAAGACATCTTTCAATTAAGTAGTAAAGTATATATTGTATACATATTGTATATAAATACATACATACATAATACATATATATGTATATGTATATATAATATATATGTATGTATATGTATAATATATATGTATCTATATATATACATATATGTATAATAGTAAAGAGTTTCTTATGAAAAATATACATTTATATAATTATTTATAGTTGTATGTGTTAATATTTCATAAAAATAAACAAATAAAAAAAAACCGAAAACAGAATATCATAACTAAATAAAATACACAAAAAAACTGCAAAATAAAATATATTAAAAAAATTCATATTAAAAATACACTGTTTTTTATTCAAATTATCTTCCGAACCGATTGCGGCACCTGCTATCAATGCAAATGTCATACACACACTACTAGTAACTTTGAAATTGAAATACATATTGTCACCGTGCGATTATTATTTATGTATATGCGTACATGTGTTGTAAATTTGCAAAATTAATTTTTTTTGTCGTAAGTACTAGTCATAAGCGTTTTGATTTCAACATACACGCAGGCAGACATTTCATCAGTTATTGTTAAAGAAACACTGCATACATACATACATAAGTTTTTGCGCTACCGGATTTGTAGCATTTTCTCTTGGTCCACATCTAAAATACATGTGTCTAAACAATGAAAAGAAAAAAATGATGTAGGTTTTGTTCAAATCATGTAATTTTAAATCGGTAAAATTTTTGGTATCAATTTTTAATCACTTGTTTATTTTTGCAAACACTGTGTTGTTGCCATTTGCCAAGTTTTTCCCTTTTTTTTCAAGTTTTTTGAGATTAAACATTAAAGTTGTTTTCTAACAAAACAATGGCACTATTTTCCTCAGTATACATGTATCGTAAAATAAATCTAGTAAAGTGGTTAAACCTACGGAGGATAATTACGATTGAACTGAAATGTGTTCGTGTAACAGTTATATTATAGTGGGGAACAGACTCCCCAGTTAGAATAAAGAATTAAGTTGAGCCTCAACAATAGACGATTGACTTGAAATTTCATATTTTTCGAATATATGGTAGAAATTTATGCGTTATGCTCGACCGTAAACTATTATAGTATACATACTTTATTTTTAAAATCAATGCATTCAAAAAACTGAATACATTTCCCAAGAAAAAAAGAAATGAAAATTTTACCAACAAAACTTTTTGCCTCAAAGAAATGGATGTTAAACCATTGGTGCCATATTCAGATTATAAGTATCAAACCAAGCTCACGAAGAGTAATGTGAATTGCCACTGTCCCGATGGTACATAATTCTCCCTCTATTGTTTAAATCTGACCGATTTTTGAGTTATAGATCATGGATAAAAGTTTTGTAATAGGAATCAGTTCTAAGCAGATGATTCCCTGCCAATATCATTATACATACAAGCAGCAAAAGTTTTATGACCTTTAACTCAGGTTGTTTATAGCTCTGTTTCGCAGACGGAAATTCAATACATGATGTATTTCTTGCATTAAGTTAATAGTAGGTAATCGAAATGTTTATCGACATTTGATACAATTAAATAACACTTATAACACCTAAGATTAAATTTCCAAAATATTATCGGCGATATTAAAATTATGTGCTGAATTGTAAATTCTAAAGAATGCTGTCGATGGTTTCTATTTTAATTATTGAATTGAATATTGAAAATATTGTATTTATTATGTCTATATTGAATTGTTCAAATAATGTTTTGCGGATATTTTTCAAGGTTATTTCCAATTCACTTTTCCAACCGTCTAAATTTTCTTCCTTGATTTGGAAGTAAAATTTCTTTAATCCACTTTTCTTAGGAGGAAGTCCCGTTAAATCGAATTCTTTTTTTTATATGATGTAATGATGGTTTTGGTAGGGTTTGTATTTTCAGAAGTTAAGTGAACTGGTCTTGTGTTCCCCTCTTCATACAATCTTAAGCTAATTCGTTTCACGTGTTTTGAAATGTTAGATTAATTTTCAATTGCATTGCCCTGCCAAGTAAATACAGCGGTTTAATAATATTAAAAATCGTTTCGGATTTGATTTTTTCACGAATTATTGTTTAATATTGTATCCGATAACAAAAAATATTTTTATTAATTTCATTTCATTTGCATTTTAACAAAAAAATTTAGCGAAAATATAAAAAAAAATTGAAAGTGTGATTTAAAAACTCTACCCTTACCTTTATTTGAGTTTTCGGATATTTTCTGGCTGTACTATTTGTCATTAACCCACGAAATTTGGGGACTCTGGACTCTGAGATAAAGTATTGAGCACTTTACCATGTTGCCACTAAAAGTGTTACGGCTTAGGGTTTTTATTTTTGCAAAGTTTGAAATCTAAATTTTTAGCAGCAATAAATCCAAACTTATTCGCATTGCTGATTAAATGGTTCAATAATTAAAGTTTTGTTCCACATATACGGGCTTTCAATGAAACAGATTTCTCGAACTTCTTTATTAAACTGTTACGTTATGATTATGGTTGCGATTTATGCTGTGACTTTCCAATATTTCTCAAGGTTTTCTCCATGCTTTGATAGGTCGCTTGATATAATAAAACATCATTTTGGTTTTATCAAAAAAACCAGATTATTTCAGTAGTTATCGGACCTAAAAATATTATTCGGCGTAAAAAATAGCTGCTTGTCTTGATGTTTTTTTGCAAAACGCAACTTTTTTCCTGTATTTCGTGCAAATTGTTCTTTCGTTTAAGAATTTGCTATATTGTTTCATTGGTAACAGTTACACTACACTTTTATTGGACGTCACACATACATTTTAACGGGATTACCTAATTGGTTTTTTTTACCAGTTTTCTTCGTAAACAGGTTCTGTTCTTATGGGGTCGCCCAGTTTGAAGCTTCAACTTGAACCTATTTTGATTTCTAAAGCGATTTAAAATATTTTATGCTATTTGCCTTATTTTGGAAAAAATCTCCATATAGTACATCAATTTCATATCGGAACATCATGTTTTTTTTCAGCATGTTTTACAGCACATTGAATAAATTTCAAGCGGGCACAAACTAGAAAAGTCCATAATGAAAGTCATTAATTTATGGCCAGCAAAAATTAATAGTACTTCGAAATAAATATACGACCACTTTCTAAAAAAATTACTTTTAATTGCAAGAGTAAATACTTACTTAATTAGTCATTACACAACCCTTCAGTCAGGATTACGACCAAGTTTCTCACACCACTTATGTTGTGTGTGTTAATTTTATACATGAGTGGTGGGACCTACAGTTTAAAGCCGATTCCGAACGACAGATTTTTGAGAAACTTTTCATGGCAATTTTTTTTACTCTCAGAGTTTTTGCCAGAAATCTGCTGAGAGGAAGTCGCCGAAAAAATACTTTTTTGTATTTTGTCTTGATGTCTGACCTGGGGTCCGAACCCTGGCTTTACGTCTAATAAGGCAACACACTACCTACTAGACTACGGCGACTTCAAGAGTAAATATGAAAAGTAATTATTATAAAAGTGAAAATCAAACGATTTTTCTATATAATGTATGTATTCTACATAGATAAAGTAAATTCGTACTCCGTTTTTAGTAGAGAACATCAATTGGCAATGACGAATTCACACAATAAAGGCTGAAAAAAAAATAATAATAATAATAAAAATTATTCAAAATAAAATTTTCTGGTGTATCTATTTTTTTTAAAGAGAAAAGAGAGTAATTTTAAAACTAAAAGACGCAATATTTAATATTTAACAGAATATCCGTTAAGTTTAAGCACTATTTAACCTATTTATCACCGAATATATTCATCAGTTTTTTTTTTTATTAATTTTCGGTTGATATTTGCTGCCATCCTCTCATAAACACGTTATGCAGTTGACTTTTGTTTTTGTTATCATATCGAGATCCTTTGGAGGAGTATTAAGCCTGGAGGAGTTTGGTAGGCCAGCCACAATTTCACATTAGCAACAGTATTCTTAGCATCGTTGAGTTGTTAGAGATAATAATTATTACGAATTGCTAATTCCTCCGCACTTTAGATGAGATTATTTTATAGAATGTTTACATACATAAATGCACAAATCCTAAACTGCTCATACCTGGTAAATATACATACATACACGTTTGATATGTTATGTATGTATATAATTATTTTTTTTTTTAAGAAAATAAAGTAGCATTATGGCCAACACATTATTATAATGGCTTAGTCTGTTGCTTATACATAATTGCTTGTGCTAGATCTCTTGATTTCGTCCTTAACCATTACCAGTCATTACGCCTCACTTTGTTCGATACACACTGTAAGCCATCCACAAAAAATCTTAAAATTTAGACTGAAATTTCAATGTTTGAATCACAAACTGTGCCACATAATTGTATACCATATGTTCAAATTGCTTTTAGGATTGATTTGTGTAATAATTTTATACATTTGAATGACGAAGAATTAAAAGAATTGTTAAAAACTTGTGGAACTTAATTATGACTAAAAATTAACGTCTGGTAGAAAATTTTTAGTTCCATTTACATTGCTTGCGATGATTTCTTTACATTTTTAGATATTAAAGCTATAAATTTTTCAATATAATCAATTACGGATATATTCCATATATATTCAAAGGAAAATTGAAATCGGGTAAATAAGGGGGTCGCGACATATTGATTTTACCTTCTTCTAACCAGGCTTTTACAAAATTTACAATATGCTTAGGTTCTTTATGTACTTAAACTATTGCCGCCATCGTGATTTAAATTCAAAGTAAAAGGGATCAATACCTTGTCTCATAAATCAGCCCCAAAACATTGTGTATCCATCAATGTTATTTGCTTGGTTGCTGTATATCTGGGATTAACATTTTCTAGTTCTATTGCTTTTCCATTGTGATTGCATGCGCAAAGTTAAAACAATTTTTTGTGTTGTATTCGAATACATAGAATTGTTTCTTGTCGGAGGCCATGTTTTCATATATGCTCCTCTAAGAATTGTTTCAGAATACTTCAGGAACAATTTTTGAATTTATTGAAAAATCAGTTGCAATAATCATGTAAAAAATTCTTAGTCTTAATTTTGAATTGTATTTTAAAATTTTCCAATTTATTCCTATAATATCTATATTTTATATTAATGTATTATTAAAAAGCCGCTGTAGTCTAGTAAGTCGCTTAGTAGACGCGAGTCCACGAATGGTACGAGGTATGAAAAAAGTTTTGCGGTGACTTCCTCTCAGCAGTTTTCCAAAAATCTGTCTTTCGGAGTTGACTTTAAACTGTATGTCCCGCCACCCATGTATAAAATTAACACACACCTCATAAGTGGTGTGTATGTGTAGGCCGTAATCCTGACGGAAAGGTTCTATTCACCAATTATGTATGTATGTATGATTATTAATATCACAAACAAACAAAAATAACATCTTTCCGTCAATTTAAACTTTTTTGCGACCCATGAGGCAAAAATTTATCAAATCAGAAATGTTAGAAATATTTGTTATACACGTACTCTTACATTGCTACATCTCTTTACATTTAATCCTTTATGAGCGAACGAGTATTATAAGTGAAATAAAAAGGAATAGGGAATCATTGTTTCTGGATTTAAAAAAAATAAAAGAATTTTTATATATAGGCGTACAAGTCGTGTAAATAATTATATTTAAAGCTTCTGCAGTCCATATTTCGAATGGAAATCGACTCATCCCACATTTAATCTCAAGTACCTATTACGCCTCAAAGTCGCCATAAAAGAACAGGACTTGTTCAATGTCTAACTTTTTAGGAGTATGGTCAAACGAAAACATCTTGCATGATTCATAGTGTGTGCGATGATTGTTGTAAGTTCATAGGATCTAATAAATGTGACAAACCTAAAGTCGTCACATGTCAATCAAAATGCCGTAACTGTAGTGGAAATCACACATCCAATTAAAAATGTTGCCGAGTGTACAAATTCATTGAAATGATCCATGGTACAGAAGACTGACACTGTTTCTATTTAGACTAACACCAATTCATTCAATTTTTCTCCAATGCCACTTATCCAGGTTGATAGCAATTATTAACGAATATTCCAGTTACCTGTCAGCCAGGTATTATACGCATATAAATATATAAAACTCAATACGCAGAAAGCTGCTGGTATAGACGCAAGCAGTAACAAAATGGAGAGCAATTCTGATTATTCTTTTCATATTCAATGCTGTTTTAAAATTAAAACATTCCTTTTGTCAGTGGAAAGTTGTGCTAGTTCAAATGAGACCGAAGCCGTGTAAGGATCAGAAGGAAAAAGCGGTTGATGCAGATCTAACTACCAACAATGCCAAAGCTCTTTGAAAAACTGCTAATATTCAAAATAATGCCAATAATAAATACGCGAAAGCGTATTGTATACCACGATTGAACGATACCACAGGTTAATAAAATGTTTCGATATGGTTTGACACGAGGGTCTAATACTCAACTTCAGGCTAAACTTACATCTTAATAGTAGTATAGTTATTGGTAAGTTAATCCTTAAGGAAGGAAACTTCGAAAGTTCACATCAGCCAATTGCAACCGATGTGCTGCAGGGTCGTACTTCGGTAACATTTCTATATTTACTGCATATTTCGAACTTGCCAGTTAGAGTAAGTGGAGGATGAAGGTGAATAAATAGAAATGTGTTCACGTAACTTTTACACAGTTGATAAAAGTTTAAAAATTTTCAATATGGTTAATTTACACAATCTGAAAGGAAAAATTGGTTACACATTCTTGGCCCTGTGAAGTTGAAGAAAGAATAAATAGTAAATTGATATAAATACTAAAGTATAGACTTAAATCAAGATGAATAAAGTACATATGTACATATATTAACAATTTAAAGTCTTCATAACAAAATCTTTCTTTTAGCCTTTGCACTACTAAATTATAAATTTCACACCACATGCACCAAACTCCAAACAGGCCTAGAGTCTTTTTGACTACAATTATGAAACACTTAGAATGCCTCAAAGTAGAAGACTAAAGTCGGTAGCTTCTTAAAATGAATATTTCGAAACATATTACCTGTCTAGGAATAAATTAACTTGTTTGGATGTAGAGGAAGAATGATTTTGGATAAATAACACTCTAGCTTCTGCAAATAACAGACTTGTTCTGAAGTCACGTTGATTTCAAACCATGAATAATTTTGAAATAAGGCAAATGATTTTCAGTTGATCTAAAAACCACATGTTTTTCAATATTTCGGAATGATTTTAATTCTTCCCAAACACCTATTTTACATTTTGGCTGCAAAAAATAAATAAAATAAAAAAAATAATAAAAATAAAATAAAATAAAATATTAAAAATGCCATGAGTAAAGTTGTTGTCAATAATTGCTTTATCCTTTTCCGACATTAAATGGAAATAGTTGAGATAAATTTCTGAAATTTTTACTGTGAGCTTATTTGAGGCTGCTGAAGAATCTGTAATCTGCAGAATCTGAATTCAAGTTATACATTAGTCCTCTAACCTGATGGTGATGCCTCTCGGGGGTCATAAATTATATTTAAGACAATAAGTGTAAATTAATAATAAAAAGGTTTACTACTTTGTCGATAATCCTTCGAAAAAGTTGGCATTACAACTTTATTGAGTCATTTAGAAGTAAACGTAGAGGGGAGATTATAAAGTTTCCTTATAAATATGTACAACCTTTATGTTTTGACTAAAACATTCTGATACGGTGTTCAGATATGCACCTTTATTGCGTAAATCGCAACAAACGCCATTATTGAGCTAAATGTTTCATATAATGTTTCAATTAATAATTGCGCAATAAATATGCAAATTGTTATAATATTGAGTAAAACTTAAAATGATGCACTGCCATAAGTGTCTTTAGTGAGCATATTATAATTAACCGAACACTTTTTGTTGATATTTGATATCTCAACTGTCATCAACGACAAAAAAAAAACAAAACAAAACAAAAAGCAACATAAAAACAATGATGTTGAAACAACCAACTGTTTTGTTTGCCAACTGTTAAATGAATATTGAATAAGCAGCTGTACTGCGTATATTATTATGCCTGAACACTTAAAATATTGTACTCAATTAACCGAATATTGACTCAATAAAAGTGCATATCTGAACATAGTATGCAGCTGGACGTCCCTTCAGTTGCTTGTATTTTCGTTTTCTCGATAAAGAATCGTGGACCAAGAAGTCTCACCTAGGGATCTCGAATCCCGGAATATCTTAAAACTTGTTCCGGGAGTTTAGGGATTGTATATTTATATGTAGTTTATAAAGCAAAAAAAGTTTACGGCATAGTTTTTTATTTAGTTGAATAACACTCATGCAGTTTTTCAGGTGTAACTTGCAATAATATAGTGAGTATTCGACATCGATGATAGCATATCTGATGAGGAATTAAACAAGAACCCTACTTCCATTGTTGACAGTTAAGCGAAGTATCGAAGAATGTAAAAGTCCAATAAAATCTATTAATAGATCTGATGATTAAAGAAATAGATTTGTTTGTATTAGGAGGTGGTAGAGGTGAAGATTTACAAGCTGCTTAAATCTATCTTGGAACTATTTTACCCACAAGTGTAGACTGCGAAAGATGTTTTTCAACGGCAGAGTATGTTAGCAATAAAATACGTTAAGTACTAAAAGGAATAAATACAAGAAACACATAATGCGTATAAGGTCACATCTATTTTCCAAATGTCTTCGAAACTGTAACATAAATCACATAAGCTCCTTTAGAGGCTTCATTTATCTTTCCATGTACTTTTAGTAAATACTTATTATTGTTATTATATAATTAGTCAGCGTTTCATAATTATAAGATCAATTTATTTATTTTCATTATAAAAAAACAAAAATAAATATTCTAATAAAGTTTATTGTTAACTTGCTTACGTTTATTTAAAATTGAACTAAATATGCCATTTTTAATACCACTGATTTAGTTTTTAGTACACTTAGTACATGAAAAGGTAAATAAATCTTTAAAAGGAACCTCATAGCTTAAGTGATATTTGGCCTTATAAATGCGGGACGCTCTTTATATGGATTTTGGACTATCAACACTATTCATATATTTACATACATATGTACATACATTTACGCTTTTTTGTTACTTTTTCTTTTTGTTTTTTTATTTTATATGTAAAGATCATGATCGTAAGTCCCTGGATTTTTAGTTCACGGATTATTCCGGGAAATCCCTAATCCCGAAATACTTAAAGATCAATCCCGTTTGCCATTCCTAGTCCAACCGCGGCTGAAATACGGACGTTAGGATTTTTGTGAGGATCTGAATGATAGCTCCAGCGTTTACTAAGCGGAGATCTTTGCAGTACGGAAGGCCGTAGTGAACTTCGCACCTTTTCTTTAACAGTTAATATAGGTCGCCTGTATCGGTCTGGCACAACCCACTAATGTTTCGTGCCTATAAGGACTCTAGAAAGGTCTACGGAACAGTCCTGTAATTCATATGCTGATGAGTCCAAACTGCCACCCTTTCGGAGTCATCTGGGAAAGTGAGTGAATGAGTAAAGACGCATATGTCAGAGTGATATGTGGCTATTGACAATGCTAGAAGGCTCATTGTTTTTAGGTAATAGCTATCGTTGGTCGACTTATCGCTCTGGTATAACCAACTAGTGGTTGGTAAATATACGGAACGGATTTGTTGGATATATTTCTCTTTGGATATATATAATGTACCTTATTTTTACACTTCTTTTACAATTTTCCATTTCGTTGAGATTTTTTTACCGAGCGGTGAATATTCGTGGTTTATAAGTTGTCTCTTTTGAATATAAAGAATGTAGTGAAAGTTGCATTTCTAAAGACGAAAATCTTGAAGAAAATTTCAACAATAGATCTCCTCAACATAAGAAATCCTGGAATTTTACAGTAACACTCACTTATTTGGAAGGTTTTACCTGAACCATTAAGTAATTCATTTATTCATTCGGATATTGGGCAACAAATTATGCTAAGAAAGACAATTTTTGTTGACTATTATTCGTCTTCATCAAATTAAAAATAATTGCTCTACTATAACTGTCTCTAATATTTGAGTTTCGAGAGCTCCAGCACCAATTCGAAAATGATGTAGTCAGTAATGATTCTGCCCCAATAGTCATTAGAATTCTCTCCTTCACTAAAAATGCTATTTTTTTGCTTCAATAATAGATGAATACACTTCAAATTTGAAGATAAAAAGATGTATTCGTTGGGATAATTGTATTTTTATTGGTTTGTAAAGAAGATATGTTCCGATTGAGTATGAAATAAAATATTATTCTAATGGCCGCCGCGGCTTCGATGGCATGTTATGACATGTATTGACTTTTTCACAATTATGTCACTGTATTTCCGCAGGGACGCTTTAGATCTCAGAATTCTTTTTAGTTTATTTGTATAAAGAAAAACGAATTTGTTCCTGATAAGCCTCAAACACGACAATTTTAATCAGATTAAAATGCGCTTTACTTCACTTTGCTTTATTACCCTAAAAGCGTTCCATTTTTAATAATCGGAATGAATGTGAATTCAGAATTATCGCTTGCGCTGATGAAATTTTCGAACTGAACGTTCATTTGACAAGGTGACATATATAAAAATATAACACGACTGTTATACCCTTTAAATAATAACTACGGTAATTTTTGTTCGATTTTATCTAACGAAGTGTCAATCTCTACACAAAAGAATGCGCTTTAAGAATATCACCACTTATTTCATATTTTTTTAAATAAAGTTTGCAATGGACAATTTTGCAAAAATTAAAAAAAAATCGCATTTGCCAAGTTTACCTCATTAAACCTCATAGAATATTAAGTCGAATAATATATTTATGTATACCGTTTTAAAGGCCCATCGCTCATTTTTGTGTAACCAATAAATTTCTGCGTAAAGTCCAAAAAAGTCTGGTTCAGGAAATATAAAAAAATATTTTCTTTGGTTCTACTCAACAAAACTCACAACCTACACTTCATTAGCTTCGTGTATTCCATTTTTTTTATTTTGACGCATAGTGGAATTAATTAATTTACTTTTTCCCGTAATATTTTTCATTTTGTTGCTTCAAAATCAATGTATGAATCTCAAAATAAAATAAAAACAAAAAATAATATTTTGTGGTATGAATACTGATATTCTTCTTCTTATCGCTTTTTGACGTTTGGAATACGAAATACACAATACAGCATAACACCGAGCGTTCACAAACAAAAAGTGTATTCAATACAACATACACTATACAAAGTCGTGTGAATTAGCCGTATATAAAAAAGATAAAGGCGGCGCAAAAGCAGCCGCAAACGCAAATCGCAGTCGCAATAACGCGAAAGTAGCATTCAGATGACTACAATCAAAATGTAGGAACTTAAGAATCCCAACTAATCAGGGATAGAGTATTCAATTTATGTGTGAAGTATACTCTGGTGTACTATAGTGGAAATTGGCTAGTTTGTAATAGAATCATGCAAATATTACTGATAATCACTAATCAGAGTATTCTAGCTTAACAATATTAGTAATTCGGGTCTGTAAAACTCAAACAACGGTTAACCAATATTGGAATAAATCAATGAAAAATTAAGGTGGATCAAAACACACTAATATCAGAAAGAAAACCGGCTGCATTACAAGTGCATGATGCATGTAACGAGTGTAGAATCCGCAAGAGTAAAAACAGCAATATCGACCAAAGTACAGTTGGAGAAGTACGTGATTTCAAGCGCTAGGACAGTAAAGGGAAGGAGCAAAAATAAGGCAGAAAAACAAATTAGTTGGAATTTTTATGTAAGTGATTTTCTTGCTAAAGGTGTTATTGAAAAAATGCTGTACTTCGAAGATGCTTAGTGTCATATCACATAAAAACGATAATTACTTTGTATACTTTGCATTTTATTAACTTTTAACATAGGAGGTAAAAGTTGTAACATGAAGTAAGTAGCCGTAGTAGGTTTTATTCCACTCTTTGTTTAGGCATAAAGTTCAAGCATAATAACGGAATTGTTCTAATGTTACTAAAGGTTAATTAAATCTAAATTGAATCGCCGTAGTCTAATAAGGAGTGTGTTGGCTTATTATGCGTGTGGCCGCGGTTCAAAGCTCAGGTCATACATCTAACACATAACGAAATATGAAAAAAATATTTCTTCGGCGGCATCTTCTAAGTAAATTGATCGCAAAAACCCTGAGGTTAAATAAAATTGCCACGAAAAACTTTCTCAAAAATCTGTCGTTCGGAGTCGATTTTAAACTGTAGGTCCCACCACTTATTAATGAAATTAACACACACAACATAAGTAGTGTGAGAAGTTTGGCCGTAATCCTGATTGAAGGATTGTAATGAGAATTATATATGTATGTATAGGTCTATTGGATTGTAGAAGGAAGAGTGAATAAAAAGTAAAAATTACATTTTTCTGTTCGCAAAAAATAGGAAAATATGCGTAAATCAATGTAACGAAAATAATAAAATTGTAATACAATGAAAAAAGTTCGATAAAATAATTCTAAAATTAAAAAAATTATTCTGCTAATTTAGAAAAATTATCTGTTCAGAAGTGAAAATTTAAATGGATATATGTGATATACATATGGTTGTAACAACAAATTTGATTTCCTTCGTCTGTATGATTTTTCACAGAAAAGGCCAGATCTTGAGTGATTTCGTTCCGATATTCCAAACTTCTACAACACTGGTAGCTTTCGGCATTTGTTTATTAGTTTTAGTGTGCGGTCAAATTAAATAAGTGCCAGTTACACACACGTAACGTAACGTACCGTTGCGAACGTTCTCTTTTTAGCATACGGAAAACAATGTAAACGCTTACCGAAACGTTCCCTCTCGTTAGCAAAACGGAACGATCTGTATAAAATAGAATTCTCACACGTTTTTACGTGACATTTGAACATGAGTGATGGGGCTATTGTATGCAGAGTTGCTTTGCGGCACAAATGCCCTCTTTGGTACAATCATGTTTATTTATATAAAACTTTTAAATTGTTACATGTATATAATAAAATTTTTAATTTTTGATTAAAATAATAATAAATAAAAGTTATTTTATAAGAAATAAATACTTATTGTGATTATTTATTTGTGCACACAATAAAATTTTAACAGAATAAATAAATAATATGTATGTATGTATTTTGATTGACAAAGTGGTACGAATTCTTCTTTTTGGTACTTTCATATATATTAAGCTTTTAAATTTGTATACAAGAATGATTTTTCTTTAAATATTATATGATTTTAATGTGTTTTAATGTGTATAAAAAATTTAATGTGTATTAAAAAATATAATAAATCAAAAATATGTATTTTGAGTGGCAATGTAACGCAAATGCCTTTTTGGTACTTTTCTGTTTATACATAAATCTTTAAAATTTTTAAACACATATTCAATGTTCTTAAAGAACTATAAGAGTATTTTTTATTATTACTTTTCTACTTGGAGGCATTGTTTTGCAATTTAATAAAAAAAAACAAAAAATCACTTTGAATAAAAAAAAATTTAACTGTACTTATAACTGAATTCCATCAATATTGACTCAGATTAAGCCAACAATATAATATTCTATAATATTACAACAATAAATATTTGTAATAACATAAAATTTAAGCAGCGAATATAACTAATTCCAATTAAAAGTACCCAATTGGAACTTTTTGATTTTGCTTAATCTTAACAACGCTCGTCACGATTCTGAACAGCTGACTTCATGCAAATGTATGTATGTCAATTTCTATGCATTGTGTTATGTTCGTTTGTGTGTTGCTTTGTGTTCTGTTTCGTTTTTATTTGCATTCTTCGTTAACAACTGTCCCGTTTTAACCGTTTCTATAACTACACAAACGTTCTTAAAGCCCCAGTTATGCCGCCGTAACGGAATGTAACCGCAACAGTAAGAAACAGCTGATCGTTTTTGTTACATATAAAACAATACAAATGGTTATAGAAATGTAATGTAACGTAACCGGAACGTAAGAATCTGTAAAAAATAGAATTTTCTTACATTTTTACGTGACATCTGTTTAGAAGTGTTAACAACATTTCAATATTAAAAACCACCAAAACTGAGATTTAAATTATAAACAGAATTTACATTTTGTACGTATGTTATGTTTGTCTGTATGTGGAATTCTTTTAATTAAAACTTTACATATTTTAAAACCCCAAATTATAATTTATTTCATTATTAACATTTATAATTTAAAACAAAAATAAACACTATTTCATTATTATATTATATAGATAGTGTTTATTTTTATTTTATATTAGAAAAATATAGTTATCGACATTTAACTAATTAAAGCGTTCGAAAAGCATTTCAGTTTGCATTTTACTTTTACTAGAGAAGATAAAAACGTTTTTACATTCGTACAAATTTGGTTTCCGAAATACCTAATCTGTTTCTGTAGGATAAACGATTTCACTTGCGTGTCTATTTATATGGAAAATACAATAAAAAACACTCAATTTTAGTTTTTGTTTGTGTGAAAGTAAAATTGTTTGGCTTACAGGAACAGTACATAAAACTTTTAATAAATACCTTTAAATAAATGTGAAATCGTTGAAATTAATCCAAAAACGCTGTAGTGATAACACTGGTTAACAGCTGAGTTAAATAAAAACAAAAGACGCCATATTGAAAGCGATAAAAGGAGTGAAAACGAAGTTTTTAAAATCTGAAATTAATATTAAGTTTGTTTAAAAAACAATAATAAAAATAATAAAATAAAAACTCAAACCCAAAAACATGTCTTCTATATCCATATCTGAATTTTTACTTTTAGTTTTTGCAACTTTTATTTCTTTATTTGTTTTTTTTTATTTCTTTTATTGTTTTGTTTACCTAAAAACATATGCTACGTTTTTACGTTCCCTATAATTGCACTTACATTTTTACGTTCAGTAGACATTAATATTACATAACGTTACATTACGTTCCGGTAGCATAACTGGGGCTTAAGGCTATATACATTACGTCTGTACGCTTTTTGTACAATGGGTCAATTCGACCTCCGGGTACTGTACATGTCTTAATTGACAAGTACACGTCCTCTAACCTACGCTTGAGTATCCAAACCTTAATACTTTTTGAGCGTTGTTTTAAAATTATAACGATCATTTAAAAATTTTTTAAAATTCTTTATTTTTTAAGATTTGCGGTACACGTAGTAGTCTTTCCACCACACATCACCACTAAACTGCATCAGTATTTCCAGGTTGCTTTAACTGCAACATATCCACTACACAGATCTTCTACCATCTGATCCGAAAATGTAAATTTTGATCTTTTCTTTATAAGTATATGGGGAATTTCGCGTCAAGTGACCCAATTTTTAAAATTGATGTCTTCCGATTTGGATGAAATTTGCACCAAAGTAGTACTATTGGATAGTAGGCCAGACACAAATTTTCAGCTCTATCAGTCAAGAACTGCCGGAGTTTAGAGGTCAAAGTTGGACATTTTGGTCATACAGGGTTTTTTTTTAAATGTGTGTAACTTTTCACCTATTGGTCCTAGCAAAAATGTTCATAAGGATATTAGATAGCTATTTCTTCAATCTTTCCAAAAAAAAATTTTTTTTTAATTTTTTATATATTTTTTTAAAATTAATTTTTTTTTAATTTTTTTTCAAAATGTGCCCTTTTTTCAATTTCCTTTAAGGCCTTTATACTCGCTTAATGGGATGCGAGTGGGATATCTATCAGAAAAAATTATTTTTTAACTCAAGAATAAGATTTTTCAATATTTGGCATAAAAACGTACTACCTATATGATCTTAAAAAGTATTTGCATTCTAAGGACATTCGGAAATTAGTTTTTTATAAACAGTGTTAAAATTTGGACGTGCGTTATTTACTAATTACTTACATAATTAATTTGCACAATGGCTTCCGCTTCCAAAAAGAAAATGTTGACTTCTTTTTGTTGTAATCCCTTAAACACAAAGAAGCACAGATCATCAGATATGCGAAATATTTCCGACAACTTATTGAAAAAATTCCCAACGCTTTCAAAACGTTTGTATGATTTGTGTATATAATTTTTGTTATTTGCACTTAACCAAGCTTTATAGGCAATTAATTGTTTGAGCTTGTCCTTGGTTTTATATTATAGTACGTTTTCACAATTATTTATAGCTTTTTTCATCTTTTGAAAAATTTTTTACTAGACTAAAGTTGCAGTTACCCACACGTAACGTAACGTACCGCAGCGAACATTCTCTTTTTAGCATATGGAGAACAATGTAAACGCTTACCCAAACGTTCTCTCTCGTTAGCAAAACGGAACGATCTGTATAAAACAGAATTCTCCCACGTTTTTTCGTGACATTTGAAGACGAGAGATGATGAGCAGTGTGGCTACGAAAAAATAATGTCACCAACATTTGCGAAAAAATCACCAAATAAGGAAAAATATAAACAAAATTAAATTCGAATTTTCTCAAATTTAAATTATAATTGAGAAAAAAAGATGCAAAAAATAACAAAATAAAATTATAATCTTACTAATTAATTAAATTTAACAAACAAAACAAAAGCTATTTTTATAATTAAAATAATATCCCGGAAAAATCTACACATTAAACAAAAAAATAACTAAAAGCGGCAATTTCTTTGCATTGTGTTTTGTTTTGTTTTTATTTACATTCTTCGTTGACATATGTCCCGTTTTTAGCGTTTCTATAACTAGACAAACGTTTTTAAGGCTACGTAGGTTATGATTTTACGTTTCTTACGCATGAGTAACCAGCATCTAATAGATTTTCAACAGTGTACATTCAAAAATATTTAACATTTTAATAGAACAAAATTTAAATGTAAATCAACAGGGTGGTTATTGCATTCGTTTAATTTATTGATGTATACCTTAAGGCGGAAAGTAATTGAATGAGATTGAATGATCATGCTAACTCATTTAGTTTGACTACTAAAGTACAGATGGCAATATTTCAACAATGATATCTTTTCGCTTATTGTCTAATATTTATCTTACATTACAAGAATGTGAATTGTTCAATCATTTTTTGCTCATACATTATTTATTAATGATAAATGAAAAAAACAATTTCGGAAATTTCCTAAAATTAAAAAAATTTTTCGATGTGCATAAATGTATGTTTTTTTATATACATATTTATATCTTTGTATTTTTTATTTCATTTGCTTTCAATCAACAGAATGCTAAAAACAGATACTTCTGATTTATGCGATCAGGTTTTAGTCTAATTTTCATTAAAAGTGAACGCTTTATTCAAAATATTATTTTTATTACAAATTATTGAGTAAGAAACCGCATTGATCTATCAATTTTTAAGCACAAAAAAGTTAAATCACTTTTGAAGTCATAATGAATTAACTTGTAGAAGATTGAACAATTTTAATGTTTTCAATCATTATTAATACAAAACTACATGTTCTGTTAATAAAAAGAAAATTTTAAAACTTCAATATTTTTATTCTTCTTTTCTATTCGTTTTATTTAATTTATTTTCTTCCAGTTGATCTTATCCTCTGTTAAGGTCAATGTTCTTTCAGAATATTCAGCGGCTCACAGTTTAAGCTGTGAACCACAGTATTATTTGCAAAAATTTCATAATGATAAAAGTATTTGGTTTTCTCCCGGCGCCTGACCTGGGTTACCAATTTTTTAGGGAAAAATAGGTTCGTATGATTGTTTATACAAACCAGCCAGGAATTTGGGCTAGCTACAAGTACATCAGCCTAGTCATGAAATAAAAATTTATTACATTGAAATACATATGCTTATTATTAATCAATTAAATATTGAACTAGTACTGCATACTTAAAAAATATATCGAATATGCCGAATCCAATAAAAGAAATAAATTCAGTTTTTCTGTATCTTTTACGTGTTACATTACGTTGGCATTGGCATGTTTTTCGCAACGGGAATGTTATGTGCACATTTGTTTTTATTTACGTTTGTTCACAATGGACTATTGATCTCGGTCAAAAGATGTGTTCTTGTAAGTATAGAGATGAGTCAGCATTGTTTTCACGCTTATTAATAACAACAAATCTATCAACTAAAATTCGAATTCGCACTCGCTGCATAATTATGTATGCATGTTGTGTTTATTTTTTATTTTACAGTTTATGATGTTTGCTTTCGCTTAATAGTTACAACAATCATCTTTAAAAGCACCGTCATGTTTGATAGCAATTGTTTTCCTGATTGCTACAAAAATGCAGTCAACAAAGTTTGAATGCCAAGCTCGTTGTTAATTGCGGAGTGTAGCACCCGATTTACACGAGGACACAATGTCGCATTTGTGACTTGTAATTTTTTTTTTTTTGTGGCGAGAGGCGTAGTGAAGAAGGAGAGGTAAACAAAAAGTCTTGATTTCTGTTTTCATTAGTTTTTTTCATAATCTTCGTTAAACATTTATTTTATTCATGTTACTCTTTATTCTTTTTCTATGTTTGAAGTAATGTAGTAAAGCTGCATGGCCCCACATAAATGTAACTACATAGTCCATTATTTTTGGGATTGGCTTAGCAAAAAAGTTACGAATGCACAACAAAAAAACAAATTTGTAAAACAAAAACATGCAACAAAAAGGTCCTCGTATAAACGTAAATAATTTTTGAAAGTTGCATCAAAAGAGAATTTAGAAAAATAACAAATAAATTACAATCCAATTCGCGATCTAATCGGTTAACGATTTATATAAAAAATTTCAAAAAAATCGACAAATTCCTGTGTCAAAAATACAGATAGAAATTGGAAACGAGGTGGGAAAAGCTTGTAACACAGCAACAATTTATAAAGTACCCTATTATTTATAAAGTACTATATTATGTATAAAAACAACATTTACAAGCACTATAATCCGTTAAAATAGCATTTTTGTTCACATAACATTATGAAACAGTCAACGAAAACTTTTGTAACATCGTAGTTTCATAAAACGAAAGGAAATTGGATAACCACGGATAAGGTGCAAGAACCAATGGATGTCGTAAACTAAATCCTTAGCTTAATACTAAACATATTGGGGACAGTTAAACACGGTGGTATTTGGAATCGTATGGCTACATATGGTGTGGTAAACTGGTTTTCATTGATGGTACACATATGAATCGGTTTGTTTATTTAAGTTATTTAAAAACTACGGTGCTTATCAATATAAGACAACATTTCAGCAGACCGATTTTAATCCCAATGAGCGTTTGTGATTTCATTCCAGAAGTCAAATGAGCAAATGCGGTATTAGGAGCAGCCTATTCGCGAGGTTGGATGTAATCGTCACGAACCGTGTAGAAGCGTTCATAAAAAATAAAGTTTTTCTAACTATAGTAAGTATTAAAAATTTTAAAATTATATGTTTAAACTTCTAAGGAATAAATTAACGTTTATGGACTTAGACTTGCGTATATACATAGATATGTATTTTTTGGAGGTATTTTTAAGGCTATGACTGTTAAAGCGGTTATTATTTTAAGAAGGAAATTTTTTTGGCTTTGCCTTGTCTCAGCTTCATTAATAATCTTTATAGAGTGATTGGTCACTCTAGCAAGTCCTACGATAATAGCTGCGGTGTGTGGACATGTGACATGGTGTGATTATTGTTTACGTTATCACCTCCACATGATAGGAAGAGGGGTTTGAGGCGATTTCTCCGTGGATTATTTTAAAGTAATTAAAACCGCATTATATTTTAAACTATCAGGTCATTTCCAAGTGTAGATTTAAAAATAATGAATGTGAGAAAAATATTCAATTAATATTTGGCGACTAAGTACCCAGCTTATGAAGTGTTTTTGAAGTGGCCGTAGTCTAGTAGGTAGTGTGTTGGCTTATTAGACGTAAAGCCTGGGTTCGAGCCCCAGGCCAGACATCAAGACAAAATACAAAAAGTATTTCTTCGGCGACTTCCTCTCAACAGATTTCTGGCAAAAACTCTGAGAGTAAATAAAATTGCCATGAAAAAGTTTCCCAAAAATTTGTCGTTCGGAGTCGACTTTAAACTGTAGGTCCCACCACTCATGTATAAAATTAACACACACAACATAAGTGGTGCGACTGACTGTACTTGTCTTAATTGACAAGTACACGTCCTCTTACCTAACCTAACTTATGAGATTGAAATTTTAATAGGAATATGGTAAAAAACAAACCTGAGAATTTTTAAAGATAACTATTTAAAATCTTTAAGGTGCTATTAGTTTGCTAAAGAAAGAATTATTAAAACAAAAAAGCTTTTATTTCGATGAAAATAAAAGATAAATTAATATGTTTCAAAATTTGGTGGCAAAACCAACTCTTTATGCTTCGATGTATGCTTTAGATTGTTATCATGCCGAAAAATTCTTAAAGCACGCCTTTCATTTTTTACAAACGGTAGCAAGACAAATTTAAAAATATTTTTGTAGAGGAAGAGGTCCATTGTTTCTCTAATTTAACATCGAAATTTCATTGAAAAAAACCCACAATATTTTATTGCCATGAAGCTTAACATTTTAATATTTAATATTTTTATAAATTCTTCAACACTCCAGTATTCCTCCAATATTCCTTAGCATATTTGGTTCTCTCTTTACGATTCCTGTGTAAAATAAATGGTTTTTTTTTGCAACTTTACTTGAGCCAAGTTCTGCTTTTAATGCCCTGCCTTCCACTTTTCATGCTGCGACATTTAAATTTAAATTGTTGGCAATATTTTGCCTTTTTTGTTAGTGTGGTCCCACAAAAGACGTGCTAAGTTTACCTCTGTATACGTAGTGCCATGGAACTAATAAATTCAAAAAGCCTGAAACCGACACATCTCGGAAAAAATGAAGTGCTCTCACTTTGGAAAGATTAGAGGTTGCCCAATTTACTCATGAGTTAGAAATTCCCTGGACAAGAAGACTGGCACAGTGAATACCCACAGTCAATTACTCTCCTTCCATTTAAACAGAATCGGTAACGTTTTTTATGTTTTTAATTCTCATTTGGTAAGTTGTATTCTTAATTATTAATCCCTCACTATCCACTGCCAGCACTACACTCATTGAAGAATTATTTCGCTGTGTGGTTAGTCTCAATATAAGACTCCCTTATCCATGCGGGCAACAACTTCTTCATCAATAACAGCCACGATAATATTTACAATGACAACAACAACTTCATCCCCACTAAAACTTCAGCAACAACATTAGCAGTAATAGTCAACAACTACAACAGCGTAAAAAATATTAACCCAGCAACGGTATGATGCGTAATTAATATCAAGTCAATATACTTTGCAACAGTAGGTGTCGAATTTTATAATGATTCGAGGTTTCTTCTGACCATTGACCAACAATATAACATGAGACGGCGGTAGTATAAGCACGCAAGGTGTGAGTAATTATTGTTGGACATAAATTACACTATGCGACAAAACGTAGTTGCTCCATAGTCTCAAATCCAAATAATAACATTTGCAAAAAACGCTAATGTTAGCCGACTTCTGGTAGTCGCTCAAACGTGAAAGAGATCAAGATCCAGCAAAAATTTTGAAATTTTTTTAACTCAAAGTTCATATGAAAAAAATATACATGAAAAATATGACATGACTGTTGTACTCTTTAAATAATAGTTACGGAAATTTTTGTCAGATCTTATCAAATGAAGTGTCAAACTATTCACAAGAGACTTCACTATCACACAAGAGACTAGAGACTTTCAGACTGCTAGCACTTATTTTATATTTTCTTATTAAATTTCGCAACTAAGAATGGTCAAACTAATTGATGAATTCGAATAATAAATAAATCAGTAAAAAAATATGTCACTCATATTAGAAGATTCCCTTACAAAAAAAAAAAAAAAATCGCGGAGGCATTATATTCTCAGTTTTTTGTAAGGATTATATTATTATATGTATAAGGATTATATCAGATGGTATAAATCTGGTAAATGTCTTTAGTGTCATTTATAATTCTTGCTCAAACAATATTTATTCCTTTCCGAAAGTGTAGCATCCATATCTAGTATCTACTCATCATGCATAAGCTATTCTTTCAAAAAATTTACAGCATGCTGCTCTGGATTGTATTTCTTTCGTTCCCATACTGGTGAAGTATACAGTGAAAGAATCTTAGGGTTTGCTTCTTCCGATATCGTAAATCTTCTGTATTTACGTACATTAACACCTTACAGAATTTAATCACTCTTATAGCCCCGTTTGCTTTTGGTCATCGCCGTTAATTATAGGATTATGGCAAGATTCTGTTGAACTCTGTTGGAGGTCACCTCACCCTTATTTTAATTTGATGACAATATTAACGGAAATTTAAAGACAACAATTTTACTGTTTTTGATAAAAAAGTGTAGTATTTGTGAGTAAAATAAAATTTAATATACTAATAATGACGACTATGAAAATGTTTATTATTTCTGAATAGGGTTTAAATTTTCTTCTCTTTGACGCTGAGTTAAATTTTCTTTTTAAAGGTTTTGAGAACTGTTTGTTTTTGATGGTACTGATGCCGTTAATAACACTGATGATAATACTATGTTCAGACATGCACTTTTATTGAGTAAATATTCGGTTTATTGATTACAATATTTTAAGTGTTTAGACATAACAATATACGCAGTTCAGCTGCTATAATATTCATTTGATTTCAAGTCTTAATCAATATTATAACTATTTATGAATTTATTGAGCAATAATTAATTGACATTTTATATGAAATTTTGAGATCAATAATGCCGTTTATTGCGATATACTCAATATAAGTGCATGTCTAAACATAGTATAACGATGGTGCTGACAGTGTTGACAGCAAAGCTGCTGATGATGGGTACTTTTTTTCTGTAAATAGTAAAATACCTTAAAATTATTCGAACTATTTCCTGTTGAAATGCAAACATCACGGTTTAGGTGAAGGTTGCTCTTTGTGCGGAACACTTTGGGTTTGAAACGGTCTGTAGTTGGGTGTCTTCTTCTAGATAAGCCAGCTGTATCGACCTCTCTATTTCCACCGTTTTAACACCGAAATTACTTTTCCTTCGTATAATTACCGCGCTTGATTGGTATCTCTCAGCCATCCCCAAATTTTTAAGGTAGCATGAAATTTATTCAAATCGCCTTTTGCTGGACTCGTCAATAAGTTCTGGATGACCACCAATTTCTCTTTTTAGATTTCCAAGCACCGTACAATAATGAAGAATATTTTCCAAAATAATTTCTTCCTTGTTCTGACAGAAGTCGTTATAAAGTATTCTCATTCTGGGAGCGTGTGCGCTCAGTGTCTCGTTACCAAGAACTGCGGGTTTCTAAGGTGGAATCTGCTCAGTTTTAACGCAAATTTTATATGATAGGTCTGCAAATGTATTCTTTCTTTTGCAAGTAATGAAGTTTAAGTTGCCCACAATATCACCGTGTGCAGGAACTCAAATTAGAGTAACCGCCAAATGTATCGCTATCTCCTCTAAAGACGTTTCACATTAAAACTTGGAACCCAAATGAGAGTAACCTTCGAATGTCTCTCTACGTCTTCTAGAAATGTCGGACTTAAATACTTCGATGACGTCCCTTTTGTCTTCGAAAACGGAATCAAGTATCGAGCCTTCCGATCAACCATATGCAGGATTTTGTCATAACCAAAGCTCTTGATCTGACAAAAAAAAAATATTTTTGATATTTTTATATTCTTTGGGTGGTATGTGAAGATGAGACACTTCACCATAACATCATAATGCTTCCATGACAGAATAATTCTGTTTACAGTTCAAACTCAGCCATGAGTTTCTATCAATTAACCAATCGGGAAATCCCGAATCACAAAATTCCGGGATTTTCGGGATTCCCAAATCCCGAATTCCGGGATTTATTAAAATTTTTCCCGGGATTTTTCGGAATTATAAATTCATACTTTATAAAGTAAGAAGAAAATTGAGTCTGCGGCATTGTTTTTTTTTTATATTAAATATTACATTAAATAACACTCATGTAGTTCTTCAAGTGTATCAGGCAACAATTAAGCGAATATTCTATATCACTTAACATCGAATTGAATAAGAACCCAACTTCCATTGTTAAAAAGTTAAATGTTGCCCTCGAAGTCCAATAAAATCTGTTAATACAGCTGATGGTTTAGACAATCAACTTTCTAAAGAAATATATTTGATTGGATCACGAGGTGTTAGAGGTGAATAGTTATATTCTGCATATAGCAGCTATCTTGAAACCATTTTGCCCACAAGTGTAGATTGCGAAAAATGTTTTTCAGAGAAAGATGTTTTTGTTCGCATCAAAATGAATATTAGAGTCTTTGATCTTTTTAAAAAATTACTTAACACAATGAATATTATACACACTATATTATAAAAGTGTTCTTAAAAGGGTAGGTATTTGTTTCTTCATTAATGTATTTATACATATACACTGAGCGCCAGAAGTGAGTGAACACCACTGAAATAATTCATTTTCTTAGGATAGCGAGAAAAGTAAATAATAAATAAATTTCCAAAAATAAAAACGTTTATTTATTATTTATAAAATGTTAAAACAAAAACAACAATTCATGATAAAGGAACTTTTTTATACTTAAGAACAAAACTGTTTTATACTTAAGAATAAAAGTGTTGACTCACTTATGGCGCTCACTGTATGTATACGTATATGTTTGTAGCCACAGACGAATTATTTTTATTTTTGTTTTATTTATTTTATTTTGTAACATGTGTTTTGTGATAAAGATCAAAAATTAAAGAAATTTTTAATAAAACAATAGTTTTTAGCTTTTTTTATTAAGAGAAAATTCCGGAATCCCGGGATATTTCGGGATTTTACGATCCCGAATTGTCCCGAAAAATCCCGGGTTTTCGGGATCGGGATTTCAAAATCCCGAATCCCGGGATTTTTAAAAATCAGTCCCGCTTGGCATCCCTAGTATGTATGTATGTATATATTCCACAAAGTGTGCTCCTAAATATTTTTTTATGCGATTGTTAAGTTACTACTTAGTTAGTTATTCGAACAGAGGATCATATATCCCTCCTTAACGTAAATATCATGTGAACATATTTTTGTTCTTAACCACTTTTCAAGCTGAATGATGTTATCCTGCATGAATCTACAGAACTCGAGAAGCGTACCATCTACGCGAAGTGTAGATATGTCATAGCAAAAGTAGAATTAAGGATATGTCTACTTCCTATCATGTTCGAAATATAATTGGTTTGCTCTTCAACCAAGATTGCATTCTGTGACAACCATCTGTTTTCAGAAAAGAAAAATAAATAAATAATAATAATAAAAAAGTTTCATTCATTGCTTATTAATTTTATAATTAAAAATTAATTGTGTTTAAAATATAAAGACTTAATAAAAATAAAATGTTACTTAACAGTGGACATAAAGTGGCAGTACACGTACTCATAGGAAACATTTACTATCTTTAAACCTACTACTAAAGGTTTAATAAGCAATTAGTTGTTTTAAATTTTTTTAAATGAATTTTGAACAAAATATTGAAAACATGGCCTAGATAGTATAACATACCTGTAATGTCAATTTACATTCAACCACAATACTCACAGAGTAGCCCGCTCATTGCCTACCGTAATGACTAAACGTAATATTAAGAATTAGAATACATGAGAATGCAAAAACAAACTATTTTGTTAAATGTGTAAACTATATTGTATAAGGAACTTAGGAACTAGGTTAATGTTTAATTGTTTTCAATATGGTAGATGAGAAGACATGGAGTCGATAGCAACTGCCAAAAACTACCAAAAATCGGCCAGTTGAGATTGAAGAAACGAAAACTGAGAGAAAACTTACACCAGCAGTACTTTTTATCAGGCTTGTCTTGTTACAGTTACAGTCCCATTATTTAACGTCTGCTTAAACGAGTTGTGTCGAGTGAGTCGAAAGGAAACAAAATTAGAGCAGAACTTAATGTTGGTCTGGATCAGTCTATTGCATAGGTGGGGAACCTGCGGCCTCCGCGAGATTCTTGTGCGACCCTTTGCCACCTAGTACAAAATGGTAGAGTTCAACGCCATGGTAGAATTTGATGATATTTTGCAAGGACAACAGAATAATTTTGTCCATAAAATGGGTTCTTGGTCGAAAGGTTCCGTTTTTTGGGAAGCGTAATTTGCAACTTAAGTTTTGGGTGACACCTTTCATCGGTCGCCATTAACTTAGTATTTAACCAATTTAGAGGTTTATTCTTAAATTTCTGAAACAAAAAGTTATGAGTATATATTTTTTTATATTTTTCTTTTTACTTACCTTATATACATGGAATGTATGGGCAAACCATTTAGTGACATTGAAATAATTAAAGAATGTATTGTTGAAGCAGTGAGTATGTTAGATCCAAGAAATGTCGACAAATACAAACAATTGCCTCTTTCAAGAAGAACTGTAACAGATCGACAGCACGAATTAGCGCAAAATGTAACAGAGCAACTTCATACAATTATACAAAATAAAAATGTTTATTTTTCAATTGCTTTAGATGAAAGCACTGATAAAACAGATTCGGCACAAGTTTTATATTTTATTCGTGCTATAACTAAAGATTTTCAATATTCCGAAGAACTACTTGCGTTGGGTACACTAACTGGAAGAACTCGCGGAACCGATATTTTCGAAAACTTCAAAGAAGTATGTAATAAATTACAATTGAATGTCAGTAATTTTGTCAGTGTCTGCACCGATGGAGCACCTTCCATGAGACTCAGAAAAGAAGGATTCGTTCCTATGTTAAAAAAGGGAAACTTAAACTTGAAAAAATTGATATCATTTCACTGCACTTTGCATCAGCAAAATCTTTGCGCAAAATCTACCATTTTGCAAGACACTCTGGATAGAACCATTGCCATCGTCAACTATATTCGCGTAAATGCAATGCGTCATCGTGAATTTCGGCAGATGCTCTCTTTAGATGAGGAAACGTATAGTGTTGACCGACAATACTACTGCAACGTTCGCTGGCTATCAACAGGTCAGGTTTTGATAAAAGTTATGTCTTTACGACGACAAATTTTAGACTTTTATCAAGAACAAGTAAAACAATGTGATCTATCAGATGAAGTATTTCTCAGAAACCTTGCATTTTTGTCTGATATGATGACAAAACAAAACAATTTAAATATTTGCCTGCAAGGTGAAACGAGATATATTTATGAAATGTGGCAAAAAATCCAAGCGTTTAGAAAAAAATGATCATTTTTGTCGAACGGAAATATCTGCACAACACTACCCGGAGATAGCTAAAATGTTAAATGAGCAGAACTGTGAAAATAAAATATTCGATGAATATGTAGGTGTCTTAGATTGTTTAATAGAAGAGTATTTCTGATTTTGATTTTGACGAGCACACTCTTGCTATGAAACTGGCATTTGAACCACATTTAATAGATATATCCGAGGCTCCCGCAGAACTACAAATGGAGTTAATTGATTTAGGGAAAGATAGTATCATCAAATCCCTTTTTAACGCTAAAAAGGATCCCATAGAAATCTGGAAAAATGCTGTTGAATATCAATGCCTTCGAGAACATGTTCGCCGTTTACTTTCCTGCTTTGGAAGTACCTACTGTTGCGAGACAACATTTTCTCTCATGTCAAAAATATAAACAAATTTAAGAACGCAAATTACAGATGCACATTTAGAGGATCAATTAAAGCTGTGTGTTACGAAGCTTGATCCAAATATACGATTACTCTCAACTAAAAAGCAAAGCCAAATAAGTCAATAAATAAAAAAATATTTTTTATTGTATTTTTTTATAATATTTTTATAATATTTTATATGTATATTATATTTAAAATTTTGTTGTATTATATTTTATTTTTTCTATATAATGCAATAAATTGTTAAGTCTATAGAAAAACTATAATAATTTCACAAAAGTCACTTTCTTAGTTTATGCGGCCTCTCTTATTGCTGCCTAATTTAAATGCTGCCTCTAATGGTAAAAAGGTTCCCCATCTGCAATAAATAAATAAAATCTATAGTTTATAGTTAAAAAAATAACAAAATTAAAGAAATATAAAAATTGTTCATTTTATTGTTTTTTTATTATTACACTTTATAAATTTATTTCATTTTTTGAAATAATAAACACAAACAGGCAACTTAGAAATATGTAAGTAGGATCGAAACTAAGAATACATATGATCGAAAGAAATACAACGCATTCGAAATGCCGAATAAAAAAATTAACAAACGGAGAAAATTTCAATTCAAATCGCAACGCAGAATAGGGGTGATTATTTGTAAAATCATTTTCGAAATTATTTTTGTAATAAATAGACTGTAGAGATGCATTAAGGAAACTCATAGAATTTTTTAATATTTAAATTAAACAGAATTGCAGGATAGTTAAATTCCGATAAGAGTTTTCGAAAAGTAATCAAGTAAAGTTTTACGAAGTAATTGATATAAAATAAATTTTCCTACAAATCTTTTAAACTAATAAAATAGATACATATGTAATTAACATTTAAGTACAACTATGTCCTACAGCATTTACGAAAAATTCCATCAAATATATTTTAATTAAACGATAGCTTTTGCAGCATTACAACATTTTGCCCACTAAAGATTGGCGCTGCATAAGGAACATTTCAGAACGAAGAACATCAATTCATACTGAAAATCTGTTTATCGTATAAGGAAAATACTAACAATTCTCTTAAATTTTTAAATTTAAGCCTTTAGCTTATTAAAATAATATCATTTTTTGATGTTTTGTCTCGGAATTTCGTAAATATTCACAGTTATGTGTATGGACATTGTAAACTTATGCAATTGTATTAACTTTCCATCGATTATGAGCTGTCTATAATGCTAATGACAGCTGATTGTCAGAATAAAAATTACTATTTTATGTCTTGTTTACACTTTTTAATATAATCAAAAACATTTTTAAGAAAGTTTTAAAAAACAATTCGTAGATGCTTTAATAAAAGAAGCTGCTTAAGAAATTAAATTCAACGATGGTATGAAATATCATATGCCTGCAAATACATTGCGCAATAATATTTTGACAACAATGTATGACGATAGATTCTGGCAAATGCTGCCTGTATATAGAAAGCAAAAATGTGCTATGTTGAGACATTTAAGAAGAGGCGAAATTGAGTTCAACAAAGCACCTAATTGCAAACACTTTTCAGCCGAATTACAACTAGCAATATTAATTTTTTGACTAGGCTTGAGAAAGCGCATCTCTTAGGAAAATGATAAAATGATAAATGGATGAGGCCGGTACAATATTAAAAATAACACAACGAATATTTAACGTATTAGTATATGTTCAATCGAAATATATTCACTAGCATGATAAGATTGAACGACACTAAATTAAATTAGAAAGGTTCGACAAGCTCCCTTTTTGCATTAGATATATTGATGGAGGTACAAAGGTACATCTCGTACTTCTCCAGAAGCCACATACATATATCCAATAAAAGCGCAAGTGGTTTGTGACCATAAATAAATAATACGACATGCGATGATTGGGCATCCTGAACATGATGCTTGAATATACAGAATAGTTTGATGAATAAGAGGAGCGTCAGCTTACTCTTTGTCTCCTTTTAGAAATAATGCTCGATAGCTTTACAAAAATGCCTAAATCGGTTTAAGTCTACGACATCGCAAATATCGAGTTAGAGTAGAGAATTGTTTCGGACTATTTTGCGGTCTTAATCAGCTAAGCAGGCGACTTTACAATAAAACTAGTCATAAATTATGTTGCGACTATTGGTTTCTTGTTTGCTGTATTTTTCACAATTACTTAATAAATGATTGTCCAATCTCGAACTAAACCAACATATTACAGATAAACAATGTAGAAAATTCAAGCATTTATAGACAAATAAAAAGACAACTCATTAATGTTTTCTTAAAACAAAAAACAGTTCGTCGATTTATTAATAAATTTGATAAAAAAAAAAATATCATAAAAAAATTTTTAAAATAAAGTATTGCAAGCATACAAAGCATATAAAATCTACGCTTTTAAGCGTAGTTAGTATATTTACAGTGGTATACGTGAAAGTATATGTATTCCGAATCTGCAAAGTAAAAATATTTGACCCAATTTGCAAATGTTACGATGCAACACCAAATACACAAGATTATTTCACCGTATAAAAAGCTTTTAATATTTTGCGACATAATATAGTAATCGGTTGACATCGAAGTAGATTTTCCAGTATGACAAGTTTATTCGGCAACACACCAATTTAAAATTAAGAATTTTTTTTGCTAAACCATCACCTAATTTTTCGAAGAACTCAATGACTTGTAGACGTGGTTAATGTTCGTTTAGCTTCAATTCTTTGAATCGATGAACCATAAGACTTGTAAGATTTTAGATTAATCTTTCTTCAACAAATTTGTATTACAGTAGCAATAGTTTCCGTTTTGTATCCCACAAACATTTTGATTAACTTTCTTATTCCAGTTAAAATTAAAAGATTGTAACGTCGAACAACTTCAATAAATTTGGACATATGACTTTTACAGATTCATCAGTTTGATGGTTGATTTCAATTGTACTCATTTTAGAAAATTTTATAATTTCCTTCTAATACTTCTTAAAAGTAAAGAAATCCGAAAGGATCTGCATTTATTTATAGCGACTTCCAATAGGGACATATGTACTCTTACATCTAATTCTTACATTAATTTAGTCTGTTTTGGCAAATCATCATTGATAGTCAGACATGGATTGTAGACAACGAATTGTATTGGCTGAATGTCAACTGAACCTAAGTTTCATCGAAAAATCACCCTCAGCGATGGATGGATGTCTAATTTGGGATGATACAAATTAACATCAGATCTATGAGAGTCTAATGCATCCCGAAAAAGTAACTATTTTTTTTCCTTAAACGCATGGAAAATTGGATAATAAGGATGAGCACGCACACCTCAGATAAGCCATGGGGCACATTTGAATGATACTACATTCCACAAATAATGGCATCAAAATAGTTCATTTAAATGAACAACAATGATGTCTCACATACACTTTGTTTTATTTTCATTGTACAAACTATAAATATGTACAGTTGTGGCCACGAATTTAAGACACGACATTTTACTTATATATTTGTGATAATTTTTACATCTTATCAAAAAAATTTTAGGTCCATGATATTTTTTTGTAAGATTTTAGTAATATTAGGAAGAAAAATTTATAATATTTTGCAACCTATATTTGGTTAAGAATTTTTATTTACATATTATATAGATCAACACAAATTTTATCCCGGTCATGAATTTAAGACATATTCAAAATAAAACTTAATTCAATGAAGTAAAGTTCACCTTCATAAAGAAATCCTAGTATTTGGTTGGAAATCCTTTATTTTGGATCAAATCTTTCGACTAATGTCATACAATGTTGCTTTGAAATCGCATACCAAGCTTTTTGGATTTCTTCCCACAAATCGTTTAAATTTTTTGGTTTTACTGCTCGTACATGTTCCTCAACATCATTCCACAAGTTCTCAATTGGATTGAGATCCGGGGATTGAGCTGGCGACTTTAAAACAGTGATATTGTTTTCCTCTAAGCAACTCTTTACTAGACGTGAGGTGTGCTTAGGGTCATTATCATGCATAAATGCATAAAATGCTGCCCACACCATCACATTTCCACCACTATGTTTGACCGTTTTAAGGATGTACTTTGGGTGATGCTCCAGGAGGGCGCCATACGTACTGCTTTCCATCAGAGCCGAAGCGGCAAAACTTCGATTCGTCGCTTCAAAGTATATCTTTCCATAATATCATCGGTTTATTGAGATGTTCTCTCGAAAACGCTAGTCGGGATTTGATGTTTTTTTTAACACAAGTGGTTTACTTTGTGCAATACACCCACGTAAGTTTTTCTCATATGGACGTCTTCTTATTGCCCTAAACGAAATATCAATACCAAAATCCAATGCAATTTTATTTTTTATTTTAATTGATCTCGTGAAAGGATTATTAGCAGCTACTTTAGGGTGTAGTTTTTCGGGCTCTAGGTTGCTGTTTGACATTTTTGGTGGTACCATGTTGCTTGATGTGTTCCAGCGCATTGTAAATCTTGCATCTAGAACATTTAAGCAGCTTGGGTATCTCCATTACTATATTTCCATCAAATTTTAGTTGTTGGATCAATTTTCGCTCGGCATCGGAATTCCAAGTACCTCTGGCCATTTATAATTAAATATTTCTGTGTATTCCAACATAAAATAAAATAAAACATTCGTTGCTCACCGTTTAGCTTCAAAAAACACCAAAAAATCACTTAAAAACCAGATATTACTGAAATGTCTTAAATTCGTGGCCAGTTTCAAATAAACGTTTTTACAATAATATGATCAAAAAGCAACAAAATGTAAAAAGAAACAAAATAAAATAATGGTACTTTTTCTTAATATTACTGGGTACATAGAAGAATAAAGAATATAAATTTTGATATTACAGGATTGTAAATATTATCACAACTAAGTCAGTCATATGATGTGTCTTAAATTCGTGGCCGCCACTGTATATGTAGCTTATTTAATTACCTAAAACATTTATTTTTAAGAATGTAGAAGCAAGTTTAATACATAATTTTTATAATTTATCTTAAAAAAATAGCCTTTGCTATGTAAATTAAATAAATTTGTTTTCGCATTTGCCCACGACGTGTTATTTTATTAGCTACAACTACTTACTATTTACGCCATTTTGAATTCGTATATTTCGAATGAATGAATAACTCCAAACACACCCACTGGTCAAAGTCATTTCTTTTTTATAACAAATTACAACACAATAACAAAACACTATAGTATACACACGTAGTGGTCAACATGGTTTTGTATGTTTGAGTTGAAAACTCCGCAGAGCGGGTATGCGTGTCAGCCGTCAGAGACCCCTGTGTGTTGCTTGCTTAATAAATAAAATTGAAGGGTTGAAAATATTCAACCCTTTTGCACTAAAGTAAGTAAAGTCCTGTTTATATACATTTTGCATAATAGGGTAAATGTATGGTATGGTATGGTATGGTATGTATGGGTATTATATGTATATTAAACACAACCGATGGCACCCTTAAAATATCGTTCGTATGTGAAAGTCCAAATTTGTGAGTATTTAAGCATTCAAAGAGATAATTTATGAAAACAAAATACTGTACGAGTTGAATTCAATAAATTGAGGTAATTAATTTAGAAATTGTATGTAAAATATAGTACTTGATACATGATTTAAATTTGAGCAAAAAATTTACATGTTTCATATGTATTTATAACAGAAAATGGAAAATAACAAACCAACACAAACCTTCCACGCGAGTAAAGATAATTTTTGCATTTAGTAAGTTTGAATAATATAACACAGGCACATTATGGAACAGAGTTCAATGAAAATAGATATTTTGAAAAATTTTGTCTGTATAAAATGCTTTTATTACGAATTATTATCTTTCTTTTCAATACAGAATCAATGAATATCCCAATTGTTTTTTGAAAATGATATATGTATAGTATATCAATGTAATTCGAAAAATTTTTTTTAGCTTTCTAAAAAGCACCTAAACACGTAAACAAAAAATAATTAACAGCAAAGCATAAAGGTATTCAAACAGAATTTCATTTTCATCATAAAGTATGTTGTTTATTGCCAGGAAATAAATATACATACTACGGTGCAAAAGTGAGCCAATGGTTAGCAGAGTTTTTTTATAGTTTTTATTTTATTTTTATTTATTTTTATTCCAAACTTTTTAAGAAATGAAAAATTACACATCTATAAAGAATATAAAACAATAGCAAAAGTATTTATTGATAAATTAAGTTTATAAAACAAAAAACATTTTCTAATTCAGCCATTAACACTCTTTTGTTTTAAGGTTTTGGTCATCCAAATTTAATAATTAATCCAGTATACTTTTACTTTCTTCAACTGATATATCTTCTTTGGCATAGATTGATAAAGCTTAGCCACATAACCTTCAAGAATATTGTTCTATTCAACATGTGCCCTCCCCCACAACTCATTAATACTTTTCGGAGTTTCATAGTATTCTGCCAGCCAGCGCTTTGAATTATCAAATTTTCGATCGGCTTCAGATCTGAATTATGCGATAGCCACTTTATGATCCGGAACACATGAGTACTTAGCCATTCCTGGCTTTTTAACTACGGCTAAAGCCAGATTATTTTGCAAAATACGAAGATAGTCTTTCTTTCTCATTACACCAAACCATCTGGGGTTCATATAACAGAACCAGCCACCGTGCTTAATGGCTTGAGATACATGATCAGGATTTGGTGTGGTTGATGGGTTGGCCCAATGCCAAATCTTCTCATTCGAATATTCTTTATTGACTTTGGTCTCATCTGACCGTATGACCTGCAATACAGGTAGAAAAGGTCATATGTATAAAAAAGTTAAAACAATAAATAAATAAATAAATATCACCGTATGACAATCTGTACTGTACTGCATATGACTTGTCCTTTTCAAAAAAAAAAAAATGTCACTGTTTTGGGGGATAATTAGGCATTTTCGTTTTCATAAAATCTTTGTATCCAACAGGTTTAAGAGCCCTCTGGACAGCCAATCTGTTAAATCGACAGAACAGGCAGAAACTGCCTCTTTTGTGCGATTTATAGCAAAAATAATAGAACCCAAGCACATGGCCGCTGTCCTATTTTATAAACATTTTCGATTTTGAATCAGACTTGATGCTTCTATTGCTGACGAAGTTGTTGCTAAGAATGCAGTGTCATCAGCATAAGTGGCGACAGTAACATCATCCAAACAAGGCATATCTGAAGTATAAATGGTATATAACATCTGTCCTAGTACGCTTCCTTGTGGTAGCAATAACTTGAGGTTTCAGTGTCGACCTTTACATGTGACGTTGGCTTAAAAAGATTTTAAAACCAAATAGTAAGGTGCAGGCAAAATACTTTTAATTTTACTAAGCAGATCACAGTGCCAGGCTCTGTCATCTAGATGTACAACAGAACAATACTCTTTTCTTTCCAATGATCCCGAAATTTCATTCAATAATCGATGACACTGTTCCGGTGTACCGTGTTTATGGCGAAAACCAAACTGGTGGTCAAGAATTACAGAGCTTTCCCTAAAATAGGCAGTAGACTTTTAAGGCATAATCTTTCAAATAATTTGGCAAACGTTGATAGTAGGTTTATCGGTTTAACTATACGATGTTACATAATTCTCAGGCTTATTTGTTTTATGAATCATAATAATTTCCATTGAATAGGAAATGTTGAAGACTTAAAACAGAATTGAGTATTAACGCCAGAAATACAATTCCTTTTCTTGGGAAATTTTTTAGTACAAAAGTTTCAATTTTGTCATATCCCAGCATAGCTGCCAGATAAATAAAGCACCAAATCGTCAAAGACGTTCATTGAAATCGTAAAAAAAATCGTCAGAAAAAATAAGTAAATAAATTGAAAGGTTTTTAAAAAAAAACTATTTTCATTGTAGTAAAACATATAAAGTTAATTCAATATACACATTTTAATTCAAAAATAAATCATAATAACACATTTAAAAAGTCTTTTTAACGTTTTAATTATAAATATAAACTTAATAAACGAGTGTTTTATATAATACATATTTATATAGTATTTGTATGTAAAAACATTTAGGTATGTAGTTTAAATATATGTATTAGAATTAAACAATTTAAGGGTGCCCTGGTAGTCCAGTGGGTAGTGTGCTAGACTAATAGCGTGAGGGTCGTAAGTTCGATTCTCACCAGAGACTCTGGTCTGTGACACTACTTACTCCGCTCGTATGTAATTACAATATAATTTGTAATTGTATTGTAATTAATAAATAAATAAATAAAATAAACAATTTAATCAAATCAGGTACAATACCAAAGTCGAACCAATTACAATTGCCAAGTTTTAAATGATATTTTTATACAATATTGCTTGGCAGGAGTTTAATTTAAGTTTCAAAGAATTTAGTTTAATTTAAATTAACTTGGTTTAATACTCTCCCTATATTAACCGAAGGATGTGATAATACTAATATTTCTTAATAAATTTAGTCAAGGCTGGAAAATTACCATGTATTATTTTCTTCCTATTTACACCACTTATAGAATGCCGAGAATCTAATATAACTCGGAATGGGCCGGTGCCTCAACCCCTATTTTGAGACTTCTCGACCGTGCACACGAGAGGATGAAGGTTATCTTTAATGACGGTAGGGTATACAATTCCATTGATTCATTAGAGTATCGTTGCAAAGTGGCTTGAGTTTCACTGTTTTATCGCTACTACAACGAATTTTGTTCGAACGAAATAAGGGGACTTCTTCCCGAGAATCATGTATTCCTATGTAACACTCGTCTTTCTCAGAGAGCACCTCCGTTTGTGGTGGATTGGCCAGTGGATCGCAGTCTGCATTACAGACACAATTCGTTCTCTAGTGCAGAGGTGTTTCCTGTCGCTTATGGCATAAAGGGTTTCAAATCTGGTGTCCATAAACTCTACTCCCTCTCTTTCCTCCTTCCCATAACATATTTTCCTAGTTCCAACAGAATGCATAGCATGAGTACGGGCCATACCACAAGTGTTGATCGTACAAAAGAAAAATATATTGGCACTTGCCTTTGGTTTTTCTAGGATAATATTAGATGTTATATTCAGATCTTTTAAAATGGTTGGCAACGGCAAATGGTAAATTATACTCAACTACGGGAACTGTCAATCTTATTTCAAAATTCTTGGTATTGCTATTATATGCTGGGTAATGTTAGGTGTATTTGCAGAAATTATCATTATCTGATCATTTCTTTTTAAGTTTCTTTACTTATTGGCGCTTTTATTTAGGTTATTTAAACTAATAACTGCAAAGTAAATTCAAAGCTAAAAGGGGCTTTTAATGTACTAAAGTCAAAAAAAAATTATGTAAATTTGTAATATCCAAAAATCGTCAAAATAATGGTATAAATCGTCAAATCTGGCAGTTAGGTATCCCGGTGATGTTTTATTACTTAATTTAACAATTTCCTTACGTATTTCACCTGTAGAAAAGTGTTTTATGGTTAACTCCATTTGACATGCTACATCTAAAAATGATATAATATGCGTATCATTTTGATTAAACTGAAAGGGCTTGAATGTATCTTCCAAATGTTTTGAAAAAGCTATAGCCTTATCTTCATCTATCCGTTTACATCTTTAATTCCAATATTCCTGTTAGTTGGACGTTTTAAGTAGTTTGTTGCGCAACAGAGATTATGTTCACTTTCAGATGTATTTATCTGTAATTTATTACGATAATTTCCAATCTCCTTGATTCTGTAATCGGACAGAAGTTGCTAAGTTGAGAATTGGTTTGTTTCTCGGATTGCGAGAATGTTGCCATATTCGTCGAAGTCGCCTTTTACTTCTTATTAGTTCTCTTATCTCTTGGATAACACATACACCGGTTCCATAGACACATTTGGTGTCGTAGATGGTTGTGAAAAATAGGCGGATTCGTGAACTGAATTAGTAAAGGTTTCTGCTGAATCCTGTAGTTCCTCTGAAGTTTTTATTGAAACATTTAAATTCAGATTTTTCTCTAGCCAATAGCTAAACAACTTCAAATCAGATTTAGGTGAAAGTAATTTAATATTTTTATCAATAACTTTAACAGCGCTATTAAGACTAATTATTAAAGCTGTATGGTCTGAATGAAGGTCATAATTATTCACTATGTCTAACAGTGACCTTGAAATGCCATTAAATACAGCGAAGTCCAAGAGATCTGGAATTTTATTGTAATAAGATACGTGGGTCTGCCACGTAGGTAATGTGGAGAGACGATTTGTTAAAATACATACCTGACCTTTCGAATTAAAAACTCCTGCTATTAAATAACGATTACTAAATTATCTAAAATATATTTCAAAATCCTGATATTTAATATTATGCCTTGGTGGAACATTGATTGAGTATATAGAAATAATATTATTATTGCACTTTATTCTAACAACAGCACCCAGAACGTATGGTTTTCTAATTTCTTCAGCTACTTCATATTTAATATACCTCTTAATAATTACAGCCGCTCCAGCATAACATCTTCCATCAGGATGATTTGCAGTAATTAAGTCATACCCCATTTTTTGAAAATGTGATTTCGTAATCATTTGTGTGTCGGAAGAGAAAAAGTTCAATTGCATTATATTTTTGCGAAATACCATTGGCATTCCATTCTGCTATTCTAAGGTTTATTTGGATAATTTGATTATTAAGAGAGACAACATGCTAATGAGCTGGGGGAACATATCTTCAATGTTTTTTAAAGCGCTAGTTTCAATTTGATGGGTTTTATTATTTTGCATAAGTACTTCACTGTACGTTAGATTTGCAGAATTTGTATTATTATTAGGATTATTATTTTGATAATTTATGAAGTCGCCGTAGTCTGGTAGGTAGTGTGTTGGCTTATTAGACGTAAAAGCCAGGGTTCGAGCCCCAGGCCAGACATCAAGACAAAATACAAAAAGTAATTTTTTCGGCGATTTCCTCTCAGATTTCTGGCAAAAACTCTGAGAGTAAATAAAATTGCCAAGAAAAAGTTTCTCAAAAGTCTGTCGTTCGGAGTCGACTTTAAACTGTAGGTCCCACCACTCATGTATAAAAAATTAACACACACAACATAAGTGGTGTGAGAAACTAGGTCATAATCCTGACTGAAGGGTTGTAATGACCAATTATATATGTATGTAATTTAAATTAAACTAAATTCCTTGAAACTTAACCTAAACTCCTGCCAAGCAATATTGTATAAAAATATCATTTAAAACTTGGCAATTGTAATTAGTTAGCCTTTGGTATTGAACCTGATTTGATTAAATTGTTTATTTTATTTATTTATTTATTAATTACAATACAATTACAAATTATATTGTAATTACATACGAGCGGAGTAAGTAGTGTCACAGACCAGAGTCTCTGGTGGGAATCGAACTAACGATCCTCACGCTAATGGTCTAGCACACTAGCCACTAGACTACCAGGGCACTCTTAAATTGTTTAATTCTATATATGTATATATATATATTTAAATATATATTTAAACTATGTACATACCTAAATGTTTTTAACATACAAATACTATACATATATAGTATGTATTATATAAAACACTCGTTTATTAAGCTTATTTTTATAATTAAAACGTTAAAAAGACTTTTTTAAATGTATTATTATGATTTATTTTTGAATTAAAATGTGTATATTTATTATTATATATGTTTTACTACAATGAAAATACTTTTTTTTTAAAAAACCTTTCAATTTATTTACTTATTTTTTCTGACAATTTTTTACGATTTCAACGAACGTCTTTGACGATTTGATGCTTTATTTATCTGGCAGCTATGCTGGAATAGGACAAAATTGAAACTTTTGTACTAAAAAATTGGCCAAGAAAATTCTATTTTAAGTCTTCTTAAATAAGCCTGAGAATTGTGTAACATCGTGTATATAAACCTACTATCAACGTTTGCCAAATTATTTGAAAGATTATTCTTTAAAAGACAAAGACAAACACGGTACACCTGAACAGCGTCATCGATTATGAAATGAAATTTCGGGATCATTGGAAAGAAAAGAGTATTGTTCTGCTGTATATCTAGATGATAGAGCCTGGCACTGTGGTCTGCTTTGTAAAATTAAAAGTATTTTACTATTTGGTTTTAAAATCTTTTTTAAGCGAACGTCTATTTTATGTAAAGGTAACATAAGTGGTGTGAGAAACTAGGACGTTGTACAATGGGTCAATTCTACCTCCGGGTACTGTACTTGTCTTAATTGACAAGTACACGTCCTCTAACCTAACCTAACCTAACCTTGATAATTTATAGAATTATAATTGGGTTATGGAAATTGTCCTGAATTCGCAAGACTACGAAATTGACCATTAATTCGCTGAGTGTAATCTAACTTTTGTCTGAGAGATTTATATACTTGACATCCTTTATAATTAACCATGTGAGTTTGCAGGCAATGAACACATTTAGGTGGAGCATCTTTAGGTTTTTTGCATTCGATGGTTGAATGATCCATTCCATTCCATTTTACATAAGCAAATGGTTTTTTTACAATATGATTTAGTATGGTCATATTCTTGACAACGATGACATTGTACAATAACATTTAATTTATAATAACAGCATTTTTTATATATCTTATGTCATATATTTTGTTGTTTTCCGGGGAAGGATCCAAATCAACGAAAACATAGGTAATGGTTGTTTCGTTATCTGTATCGTAACGTTAATAACGCTTTTAACTTGATGACCTTATTATCATTTGCTCATCATTTTTATGGATAACACTAGCAAAACACACTATCATTCTATTTATATTATCTACACATGGTATAAATACTGGCGGTGGTTTTGGTATTCTTTTCTGTGATGTTCGCTTTACGCCCTCTTCGTCTTGTGATTTATTTTTATGATCACTAGCAAGTATTGCAAATTTGTTAGTATTAAAAGTCCTGGGTTCTTATCAATGTTTGGCATCTTATCAATGTTTTGTCTAGTTCATAACACTGTCTTCACTGCTATCGCTACTATCAGAATTCATACTATAGAATTGTTACTGTTAACAAATATTTTGTTGAATTTCTTTTTTTTATTTTTTTTTTTGTTAATTTTAAACAATTGTTTTTTAAACAATTGTTTTTTTTTGTATTTTTAATAATTTTTTCTCAATAGATCAATCTCGTAGCACGTCTGAACACGATATTATATCAAAAAAAACTTTCACACAAATGATATTTCTTAGCTGTTGATGTTATTCGCTTCTTTATATCAACGAAATAATTAAAAGAGAAATTTTTATAATATTTTTTTCGAAAATATATAGTTATAAAATTTTTTGTATAGTATTTTTTATTCAAGAAAAACAAAGAGAAAAATAGGAAATTGTTTATAAACATTTTACTTACATTGGATCGCTTTCACACCTCAACGTAATATATAACAATATTAACAGTCATCAAATGTATAATAATAATCACCCCTTGGTAGTTTTTTACCAAAACACAAATCAATAACACAAATAAAAAAACACAAATAACTCGAAATTCACAGGTAAATTGTACATGACATATGAAATATTCACCTTTTCTTTAAAAAATTTATTATTAAATGTTTAACCACACGATGAAAGAAAAATATAAAACTTAATTAACAGTCTTTCCACAAATAATGCGTTTTACATTTAATACAAAGAATTTTGATCGTCAGTCAGTAACTATAGGATAAGCGCCAGCGTTCGAAATTTCGAACAGACAAGTTTACACATATGTGAAGGCACGCATGTGCATGTAAATCATATTTCTTATATTTTATGAAACGGTTACATATATTTGCAATAATTCCTCATAATTATTTTTGTTATTTTATTTTGTTTATTATTTTTAAAAATTAATTTAAAAAGTGTCAAAAAATATGGGTTGAAGAAATTTACAACTAGCATCGGGGGAGGGGGATATTTTACGGAGGGAATTTCTTTTAATTTTTCTAAAGTTGAGACTTAATACCAAAAAAAAATTTTTTTGAAATTTTACCTTTTCATACATAAATATTTTTTTTGAAAAAGAAGATTTTTACTGCTCGAAAAATAGAACAGCGGAGCGAAATGGGTTAACTAAATGAGAGTTTCAAACAAAAAGTTTTGTCGTTGAGTGCTTGGAGTGGGTTCTAAGTATGAACAAATATACATAGCTTTCTTTATAGCAACAGAGATCAACTGCACCCAATATGAAAGTCCCAGCTGTCTAAAAGTTTATCCGAACCTATTCAGAATTCCTTACGAGATATTGTCACATTGAGCGTATCACAGCAATAAATTTTGTAGCTATGTAATTCGTCATTCCGACAGTGGAAATAACTTGACCTCGTCACCTTAGTTCCTTCACCAGCGCCGAATGATCCGACTTATATGAGCCTTACCAGAGCTTGCTCATTCATTCTAAAGACTTGTCAATTCAAATATTACGACTTGGGTATTATAATCCAGAGTGGAAGTTAGTTAAAATATTACCTAAACTTGGCAAGGATCATATCAAAGTCCAGTCTTATAGGCGTTTAAACCTGTTGCCAATAGTATCAAAACTGTTTGGAAAGCTTCTGATGCATAAATTATCATCAATGCGAACAGATGAATTCCCGCGCATGAATTTGGAAATTCGGAAAGAAATATGTATAACACCGTAGAACGAACCCACAGATTCCTTCGGAAAACATTCGAAGAGAAGAAGTGCTGCTTCTCCTTTTTCATCCATGTTTTTCAAGCATTCTTTTTTCAAGCAATCTTTTACTGTTTGTCTTCAGTCGAACGTCTGGTTGTATGGAAAAACACAAAAAAGTGAAACAGAGTAACGTACATAGTTCTTAAATTTCGATAGGATGACCAATGAGATGAGAGATCCGTGACTGGCATTTGGAGAGCTTAAGACATTTCATAAAAAATTTAAAAAACTTTTTTTGACAGCCCCTTCTAAAACGTGGCTAAGCTTTGGAGAAGAATTTTTTCGAACACTTTTGATAATATTGATAGCAAGCTAATAGGTCTATATGATGTGATTTGACGTGCATCTTTTCCCGGCTTGGGAATCATAACAATTGTAGAGATCCTCCAAGATAGCGGGAAGTAGAAAATTCTTAACATTGCGTTTAATATGAATAGTACAATTCTTATAGCAATAGTGGGTAAGTTGATTAACATTGAGCCTGTAATACCATCGGGCCCTGCCGACTTTTTCACGTCAAGGCTTTTAAAACCGGCCTGTACATGAGACAGCCGGAGTTTTATAGGTGCGTTAACAGTGTTACTTATGTTTGGTGGGCAGATATGAGCATTAATGTCCTGTGGTGTGAAGACATTCTCCAGGTGGTTTGCAAAAGCATTACTAGCAAGTCTATATTTTTGTGTATGCATCAGGTTAATCCGCAGTAGGGCATTGCATCTGTTCAGTTGCGCTTTTAGAATGGGAGAGCGACTATTTTGCCACTGCCTTCTGAGTCTTCTTTTTTCTCTAACGAGATTTAGAATTTCTGTACTATTGATTAAATTAAAATTCAAGTGAATGACGAAAAAGAACTCTGGAATTCGATAATAAGAGGACATATTTATGCCTATTAAGCGAAGAGCTTAAAAATTAGATATCAAAGAATAGTTCGAACGCATTATAATGGGCTTTGAATACAATACTCACCATTTTATTTTCATTCATTGCATTTCATTTCATGTCTTCGATTAAAGTCACCAAAAAGCTACAGATCGAATTAAAGTTTGCGTACATAAGTTTAGGTTAGTAATTCTTAAAATAAAAAAGCTGATATTTTTTGTTCATTTCTAACAGTTATTATATATTATACATCTATTAGTGCCTCGAAATAAGATAAAACGTAAAATAAAGACAACAAATTCAATTAAAAATGAACCAAAAATGCGCTGGTATAGTAGCTTTTGCATTTCAAATCGTCTGCCAATCTTTTTGGCATTCTATGTACTATTTTTAGTGTATTCTTTTGCTATGCCATTCCATCCTTACTTCATCATCTCTTTTAGCAAAGATTTTAAAGTTACTTGATGGTACGTAATTTGCTTTTCTAATAAATCCTACATACTTCAGTAGAATTAAAGTCGGGTGGTCTGCAATAAATTAAATTGTGCTAAATTGGTTTTTTGAATATCCCCTCTCATCATTCGTTCAATAAATAGAAGCGGACCCATTTTGGATGCTGCAAGACATCCCAAAACCATTATGGTATTACCTTTATGCATCACTGTGGTAGACAAATGCTCTTAATAGAGCGGAGTACTCTGATGGCTTTCTCTCTCTTTTGTCTTTTGAAGAGCGAAAACTATGGATTTCTTCGAGTCACTTTAAAATCTTTTTGAACAGTTTACCTGTATCTTTGAAGAGAACTTCATGAAAATTTGGAGAGACGCCTTTGAGACAAATTATTTTGCTTTCTTGTAATAACTTATCAATCTTTGTAAAGCAGAGTGAGATCTGCTGAGTCAAAAATTCTTGAACTTTTTTATACAACTCCCAAATGCCCTGCTGGACTCTGGATTTCATTTACTTTTCATAATTCATAATTAATAAAGTGGATATAAAGCCGCTCTTTGATAATGTAAAACAACATAAGAACTTGAATTTAAACCAAAATTGTACAAAAGACACATTTTACTGTGACAATAGTTCGCAAAATATCGTTACGTTTCCATGTACGCAGACTTTTTCGAAGCCGGAAGAAGATATTTTTTTTCCATTTCATACCGATAAATTTAATGTTGCCGATAATTGCGAATAACACTTGCAACTACTCTATAGAAGAAAGTGTTTTCATTTAAAAGAAAATTAATTTTAATAAATATTTCGAAAAAGTTTGAGGATATTGTGCATTGTGTAGGTAGAGATTTTATGGTAGTAGTGAAAGCAAACAACACAAAAGTTCTTTTTATAATAAATTATATCTGATCATATTTGCTTTAATTGAAATGTTGTAGAAATGATGTTAATAAAGCTTCAGTAAACATGTATATTTAATAACGACTACGGCATTACAAGACCTATATTCTATAACTTAAAGTGTTTATGAGGATTACAAATTTAAATCATATCTTTAGCACGGACTAGCAATCAACAATTAAAAATTAATATTGAAGTTGTTTCTAAAATTTTTTTTTTGTACGGAAACCTCTAAAAATAACTTCCAGAGCACTTCGCAAATATCCTACACCCATACAAAAGTACAGATAAAACGTAAGTTTTAGCAGTAAAGCACGTATGGATTTCCTGAGGCGATAAATTGTTAAAGGCCCAAACTTTTTTAACCTTTTCGTATATTCTACCAATCTCAGTCGATATTTGATTAGACTACGAAAGCTTATAGCTGAACACAATACATTAGCTTTGCAATAACTAACAGATTCAATAATATCATCATCTATCTTTATCACGACGTCATTGTTAGAATTCCTATAAAATAACGGTTGTCTATAGGAATAATGTACGTACATATCTCTATTGTTACTAACTGAAGGGAGATTCCTAGTGTTACGCTTACTAGCGATAGATATAGAGACTTGGTAAGTAATTGTGTTTGTTCCTCTTCTAATATATTATAAGGATACCAATGTGATTTGATGGGAAAGTAAGTTAACTGACAAAATTACTGATAAATCACTAGACTCAGTTTATATCACCAGAAAAAAATTTTTTTTGTTGCAGTTTTAGAAAATTTATGTTTTATTTTAAATATTTTATTATTTTATTATTTTTTTATTATTCTTGAATTAAAAAATAATTTTTTTGATAGATATCTCACTCGCATCCCATTAAGCGATTATAAAGGCCTTAAAGGAAATTGTATAAGCTTTCTTTTGAGCAAAAAAAAGGGCCCATTTTGAAAACAAAATTTAAAAAAAAATTAATTAAAAAATAAAAAAATTTGGAAAATTTTTGCTAGGACCAATAGGTGAAAAATTACACACATTTTAAAAAAAACCCAGTATGACCAAAATGTCCAACTTTGCCCTCTATAACTCCGGCAGTTCTTGACTGATAGAGCTAGAGATATATAGAGATTGTGTCTGGCCTACTATCCAATAGTACTAACCTTGGTGCAAATTTCATCCAAATCGGAAGACATCGATTTTAAAAATTGGGTCACTTGACACGAAATTTCCCATATATAAACACCAGCCTGGTGTAAAAATTACCAAAAAACTTTTTACTGTGTACATACTAACAATATACTAATTCAGAAAGCTTGATGCAGTTTTGTATATTTTTCGTACACTGACAATTGCCTGGCCACCCACCAGACAGAGACTATTTTCATAATATTTCAGAAACTACTTACCAGATTAGAAAAAAGTGGAATTGCTTTAGAACTTCAGTTTGAACACAAAATCTTATCCCTTGAATTTATGATTTTATTTGTTTTTGTAGTGCATGTTGAAAATTTTGTTGTCTCTGCTTTTTTCATCTCTCGAAAAATATTTTAGTTGACTCAAATAAGCTCATATTTTTTAAAATACAATGTCATGTACTTTCATCAGCATCGGGTATGGACAATTTTTTGAGTAAGTGTATCTTTGGTTTAACTTAAGTCTACACATGTCTACTACTTTTACTACTTTTACATCCATAGAAGTCTGCTTAGTGCTTAATTTTCCTAAAATTACTTCTACTCCTGTTTCTTTAAGACTCTACGACTTATTTCTTATTTATTTATGTTCTTTTTTCCACTTTTTTCGCGAATTGTTTTGTATTTTGAATTGAAGAATTGGAATTCAAATGAACTGTAATACTCTCTGATTTTTTCTCTCTGTGAACGTAATTATATTTTAGTTAATATTTATTATTGTAATATTTTTTATATATATATATCAGTGTTTACATACATGTTTTTTTAATAATATATGGTGTTTATCCTATTTTGTCGCTTACAGTACACAGAATTAATAATTTCAGACGCAACCTTATCACCATAAATTTGCAAAGGTTAGGGCAGCCGCGTGTTTAAAAACATTTTATAAATGCGCGTGTCTCATGAAAGCCTTTGGGTCGCTATGTGTAACCTTTATTGGTTAAAGCTATATTTTTCTTGTTCTTATACATTTTTAAAGCGCCCTTAAAATTCATTTTAAATGGAATTCAAACCAAAAAAAAGTAAACGAAACCAGTTATATTTCTAGTTGTATTTACACATCTGTGTCCGGTTGTAAAACAAGTTTAAAGAGGACAAAAAGATATGACTTAAGTTGAATTATGTTTCGTGGAATACCGCGACAGATGATATATTGATCTAAAGTGTACGTACATACATACATATACTAGCGAACAAAAGCGAGTGCATTTTCAGAATATTTTAAGACAAAGTATAATTAGCAATGTAATGGTTAGAAAAAGAATACTATTGAATATAAAATCATTCTTTTTAACGCCGTTTTCCACTCTATTTGCATTAAATACACTTGGAAAATTTGACCATGTTTTCACATTTGGGATCTGTTTGTTAAGCAGTCGACTACATCTTACTGGCATTCAACCGAATAAAACCAGTCTTTTAGTTTAACAAAAGTCTTAGTTACTTAGTTAGTGAGCCGAATTACTGCATCTACAAGGGCTTTCGCGGTTAGTATTCTGTTGTTACGTGCACGATTCAATTTCAGCCTGTGGTAGTATATCTGCCACCCTTCCACCATTTCCTTAATTGTCGTAGTCTACGTCCACGGATACATCCATATTATGTCAAATCATCATTTGTTGGTAAATTAGAAATTAGTACCTCGGATTATTAAAAAAATTGCTACCGTTTATAATCTTGTCATCAATGAACAGGAGTTTTTCTCCCAGGTTGGGTATTGTCTTGTCAATCTGTTTTATAATGGATACTAGCATATTCGCCAATAATCGCCCACTATTTATATCGTTTACTGTCTCGCATCCGTATTCCACTACATCGATCCTAATGATTGACAGCGATGCTTCAGAATCGAAGGTAAGAACATGCTTCGTACCACTAATTTTATCACATACTGTTCGATTACTGTCTCTCTGCTGTCTCACCGATATGAATACTGTCCTCCACTCCATGTAGTGGGCTCTAGTACTTTTATTCTAGTTTAACGAGAATATTTCTTTCATTCTTATAAAATTAATTTGCCATTCTGCAGTTCCTCGTTAGTATTTGGCTTGATAATCGAAGTGATTTTCTGCGCTAATACGAATGTTCCGTTTTCGATGAAGGTTGTCTTCTGTGAAGTACACCCCAACCAACTTAACTTCCGGTAATCGTTTAATTTGGCGTAAATTTTTCATTATATCCATTTCGGCTTTCGTCTCTCTCTCTCTCTCTCTGCAATGCCATCAGCCGATTTATTTACAGTTTTTGTGTTAATTTTGCCTCGATGTAAAATTTCCATGTGAGAGGTCGCACATTTGATGTGCGAGGGGGTATAATTCCCGTCGTAAAGCGAATGTTATGTGCACACATTTTTTGTTCATTTACTTTAATTCTCTAGAATTTTAATCAGTTTTCCATCTGGAAAACGTGTTCCTGAGGGTTTCAAATATCTCTTGAACTCCAAAAGTTCTTATGCCGTTTTGTATATTCCTTAATTAAGGTTGCATTGTAAGGAGATCTCTCCTCTTGCCATTCGCTACGTTCTTTCTTTTTTCAGTATCAACTTAGCAACGTAACCCTAATCTTCCCTACAAAGCGCATTAAAGTGTGTTTTAAATTTCAACCAATTAACACATTAACTTACACTCATGGGTGTTGCTATCTTACTATGGTACAAGATCGTGACATTAGCATGCAATTGGTCGGAAGACAAATCCATTGTAGCCTCAGCTTGTATCCAATCCCTGGAAATTTATTTGGTCACTCCAAAATCAATTACGTCTTAAATCTTCTATCTGTTGATAGGTCAGTAAGTTGGTTGATTACTCTGTATGACATCCAAGTCCGCTTTCGATTTTGCATCAAATAATACTCGACCTCCTGATGTCACAGTTCGGGATTCCCAGAATGCTTAGCATTGTAATCATATGCTGTAATAGAATAGTAATAGAAAACTCAAAATGAGAGTACATTACACCTACCAAATTATGTTTATTGATTTTATTAGAGTCCCTGAACCTCCTCATACTCTACCTCTATGGTTCTCAAGTAACCGGAAATTTTAAATAAAAACTTTTTTATTTTTATTATTACTTTTGTAATATCTGTATAAGTACAGCTGAACTGTTTCTATAAAGAAAGCTACTGCCGCCAAATTAATTCGGGTTGTTCAAAGGTATCAAAAAAAAAGAATGTATTTCTGACATGGAGTTTTCTATAAAAGAAATCAATAAGGGACAGTCCTCTGCGAACAATAAAATATAAACTCAATTTTGATCTTGTAAATACAGGCTATGCTGCAATTAACTTTAAAAAATGAGTGGACGTCTGACAAATAAAACTCGTTTTACAATAAAAAAATGAGGCTAGTGCTACTTTTTGCCCCATATTGTAGTCGAAACGAATTGGATTCACAAAATCAATTCTGATAATATTTGTGACCAAACCTGTAATTCGATTTAGGGATAACAAAAATGATTGAACTTTGGACTGTAGTCCTCATACTTATAGAGTGGTTACGATTCATTTGAAGGACTATATTTATGGCTCTGACAGTTAAATAAAAAGAATTTCAAAAGATATCTTATAAATTTTGTAGAAGAATTCATTTATCCTCCTATACCTTGTAGGACCGTAAACATATCTTGCAATGTTATTCTAGATGATTTTCGGTTTATTTTTACTTATTGAATAGAATACAGTTAAAATTCGTACAGTGATTGTGGCATGAGGTAGGTCTTTGCAAAAAGTATACGAATAATTAAAAGAGGTAAGTATTGTGTTAGCCAAAGATTTCACTGCATGGTATTTAGGCGGTTAGACGAATCCTTTATTCTTGACACTATGTACGGTCTCAACAGTCGTATTATCAATTTAAATTGTTTGTAACACTGTGTTATAGAGTTTACTTTGCCTATTATCAATCTTTCGTCGATGCCTATCTAAAGACATTACAAATATCATAGTAAGGCACGAGGACCTAATACTAAATTAATTACCTAGCATATAGTGGAGTTATTGGTAAGTTAGTTATCAAGAAAGGAAATTTCGAAAGATTGGCAATACAATATTTTAAATAACTAATATATGTATATGCATTTGTATGTATGTAAATAAATATTTTCTTAGGAGAAAAATGTTTCTCTGTGCTATGATGTACTTCCAATTCATCCAATATTCGGTAATCGGCCATGATTGTTGAGACGATAAATTAGAGAACTTGAAATGGTTTCATCGTCAATAAACAGCGATAACTATTAGCAGAGAGAACTGCAGTATATAGTTATAAACCTGTGACACTGGATGTATAAACCGAATTGTTGCAATATTGGGAAGAGGAAAAGTTTTCTATTTTTGCTAAATTGTTTGATATTGTCTGTGTAATGCTAGCCACATAAGTTTCTGCTGAAAGAGAATTTTTTGTTTTGGATGTTTTGATGACTGATAAAAGATGCAATGATGCGCATGCCAAAACATTGTTTGAGAAACCAAATTCCCTGTAAATGAAAATGAAAAAATGTACTCCTGAAAATAATTCTTATTAGACAAAGTAAAAAGATGTTCTCGAAAATAACACGGTGCGACAGTCAAAATACACCCAGCTAATGACTTAGTGTAGGTTGTGAGTTTTGTTAAATAGAACTCAAACATATTTTTTTAATATTTTTTGAACCCTCCTAACTTGTTTTATTTAACAAAAACGGTATTTTTGATCTTTTCACACATAATTATTGTTTACCTAAATATTTTTGAACCTATTTTAAAAATCCAAAATTTTTTAGAAAGGGGAGAGATTAGTCTTTAAAACGGTATACATAAGCGTTTTGTTCAAACTTATGTTTTGGGTTTTGATGTTGTAAACTTGGAAAGTATTATTATTTTTTTTTATTTTTTCATGTTTAGCCATTCTTAATTGCAAAATTTAATTAAAAATATAAAATAAGTGATGTCTTCTGAAAGTGCATTACCTTGTGAAGAGATTGACACTTTGGTTGATATAATTTAAATAGTATAACATAATTTATATAGTATAACAGTCTTATATTTTTTATATATGTATGTAATCTTATCAAATGAACTTTTAGTTCAAAAATGTTCAAAGTTTTGATGGATCTTGACTACCAGAAGTCGCCTAATATTTGTGATTTTTGCAAATATTATTATTTCGCTTTGCGCGAACATTGTTCAACTTCTGGTGGTCGTTCAAACGTGAAATTGACACATTTGGCGATAAACAATCAAGATCCGCCAAAAATTCTGAAAATATTTGAACTAAAAGTTCATTTGAAAGAATATATGTATATATGAAATATAATTCTACTGTTAGACTCTTCAAATAATAACTACTTTTGTCCGATTTGATTAAACGAAGTGTTAATCTTTACACAAGATAATGCACTTTCAGAATGTGATCACTTATTTCATATTTTTTAATTAAAGTTTGCAAACTTGAAAAAATATGAAAATAATTCACATTTATCCAGTTTACCTCATTAAACCCCATAGCATATTAAGTCAAATAATGTATATATGTATATTGTTTTAAAGGCCCATCTCTCTCCTTTCTAATAAGGTTTAAATTTTGGACATGAGTTCAGAAATGTTTGTGTAATCAATAAATTTGTGCGTAAAGTCCAAAAAAACAGTTCTTGTCAAATAAAATAAGTTTGGAAGGTTCGAGAAAAATAAAAACGTATTTTTGAGTTCTACTCAACTAATTGACCAACTTAGACTAGGTATGTACTCGGTTGTATTTAATTTTTTGTATTTTGTCGCATAGTGTAATTGTTTTTCTTAAATGTAAAAATTATTCATTTTCAATATCAAAAATGAATTAATTATTGGTCTATTAAATTTGTGTATATGTATACAGATGTCAATAATAAATAAACGAAAAAAATTTTAAATTAAAATAAAAATTAATCGTAAAATATCTGCAATTTCGCCCAACATTTATCTTTCTTTTCACAGTTCGCATCGAATTTTGTGTCATTGTGATTGGTGTGGAAAACAACAATTTTTGAATTCAATTAAAATTGATTTAAAATTCTGGATGCTGAGAAAAGCTTAGGTGAAAAAAGTCAAGAAACAACTGATTACATCAAACCACCACCAATTTTTATACCAAATGTTAACAATATTGTAAATATGATAAGTAATATATGTTCTGTTATTCCTAGAAAAGATTTCAATTATTAAAAAATGCAAATAATTACAACCACGCTAAAATTACTAAATAAATAGTCTGGTATTATTGTTGCAAAAAAATAAAAAGGCATTCTACTAAAAATAAGCTTGTCTCAGATAAATAGTGTGACATTTTTCCTTTAAGGGCGAATATTAGTTGGACAAAATAATAGGTGTGTGAATTGTAATTTAGTTAAAATTTGATTTATTGTCTAAAAATTAGAAAAAAAAGGAAGAAAGTAAGTGAAACAATATTAATTACGTTGTAACACGGGTTCTTTTATATTTGCTCTTTACTTTTAAACGTGTATAATAATTTTTTAACATTCTTTTAGTCAGTAGAATTCTTACACTTGCCCTATACGGTACAACATTGATTGCTAATTTAACATAAGTTTTGCTTAAATAAGTAATTGTCTATTTTTTTAAATATAATAATAAAGTCTAATTTTTGCGAAATTGAACACATAGCAAAACCTACAAATTCATTGCAGATGCTTTAAATCGGTCTGAGAATTTTGTACCCAACGCTTTAAAAGAAAAAAATAACGTTAAAACACGAGGTAGCCATAGAAAAACTTCATTAACTACAGACAAACGCATAGGCACACTGTCTAAACGGGACCCTTTTAAGTCATCTAAGACGATTGCTAGAGAAATTGAAAATACAGTGTCATCACGAACTGTGCGAAGACAATTGCAGAAGGCAGGCCTACAAGGTAGGATAGCTCGCAAAGTTCCTCTGCTTAGAACAAACAATTTAAAGAAGAGGAAAAATTTTGCCTTGGCTCACAAAGATTGGTGTCCACATCAAAAGCTGGTCTTTTTTTGAATTCACTTTATATTTATACATTTATTTATACATAATTTACTGTTATTTTCCCTTCCTTTAACTTTTAAGAACGTAAAATAAATTAATTTAATAAAAATTATTGACTGAACTATGACGTGTAAATAAAACCGAAAGTATACGGATATAGTTTGCTATGTAGTTCACACCTATTTTTTGGCCATATGCGTATATAAATCATTGACAAATAACGAAATAAAAATTATGATAAGCAGCTTAGACTTATATAGGAAACTAGCTAAGTATTTTGACAGAAGAGAAATAAGTTATCATATCAAGTACGCAAAGAACGAGCTTACAGAGTTGTTATTAAAGGTCATCACCACGCAACACCTCCAGAAGACATTAAAGCTGTACTTATAGCTCAAGGTCACGATGTCAGAAACGTTTGTAATGTTCGAAATAGAGTTTCAAAGAAACCCCTTGCAATGTTTTATGTTGATCTTGATCCAAAAATTAATAACAAAGAAATTTATGAAATTCGTTACATAAATAATGCTGTAGTTACAGTTGAACCCCAAAGAAAGTCAATGACATTGTCATCGTTGATAATAATTTGGACATACTCAGGCCTATTCCAGAAAACCTTTCATTGCGTAAAGTGTGCTTTTGATCATCGCACAGCTGAATGTACTGTGAATAAATCTAAGCCATCTCACTGTATTCACTGTTTACAAAACCATACTGCAAACTACAAAGGCTGTCAAGTTTATCAAAAACTTGTACAGAAAAAATCAACATTGAACGATAAACCAATTTATCAACCAACAAATTTTGCATTTTCTTCTCGGCCACAAAATTATACTGATGAAAATTTCAATTCTAACACATCTTATTCGAACGCTTTGAAATGTCAAAGTACTAATGAAAGTGTATCTGAACATCTTGAAAAACTAATGACTAAGCAAACAGAGGTAACGAATACTCTACTTAACATGATGTCAGTTCTTGTAACTAAATTCTGCAATTAGATATTATAATAGCAGTATGGAATGCAAATGGGCTTTCTAATCGTATACAGGAAACTTAAATGTTCTTAAATACTCAATTCGTTGACATTTACTTGATCTCTGAAACGCGTTTTACTTCTAGAACATACTCTCATATTAGAGTTTATGATATGATAGGAGAAAATCATCCGGACAATAGAGTACATGCTAGTTCTGCAATTTTAATAAAATCAACAATTAAGTACGAAGTTCTTCCTACAATTTGTCACAACTACCTACAAGCAGCTGGAGTTTAAGTTAGTACGAACTATGGAGATGTCTCTGTATATGCCACTTATTCTCCCCCTAGACATTCTACTTCATGTCAGGACTATGAAAACTTCTTTATTAATTTAGGGAATCCTTTAATGGGAGGAGTAGAATTCAATGCTAAATATCCATGGTGGGTATCTAGATTGACAAACCCTAAAGGTCGGGAGCTATACAAATGTATTCTTAAAAAAACATTACAATACTCTTTCTTTTGGTAGGCCTACTGGCCCACTGATCTGGAATACCAGGTAACTGTCTCGACATACAAGATATTGATGATCTTAGCTCTGATCACACTCCTATCATAGTAACTTATAATTCCACTTTTCACAAGATTTCAAAGAATGCAAAGATTATATCAAATAGGACTGACATACTTAAATTCGTTTACATATTGGATTGATAAAAATATAAACCTAAATCTTTCAATAAATAATAGTCAAGAGTTAGATGAATCCATCGAAAAGCTTACAAGCCTAATCCATGAAACCGCTCTTTTATCAACACCAAATGTTACAGAAACACATAATTTGCCAACTACAAACAATTATACATCTGCTGAAATTAGAAACTTAATTTGTTATAAAAGGAAAATCCGAAAAATTTGGGAATCAAGTAGAAACCCAATGAATAAGCGAAATTTTAACTGCTTATGTACGCAACTTAAGCAAAAGCTTCAAGAATTTAAAAATGAAAAAAAACAGGGCAATATTTGAGATCTTTATAAGCTAACAAACATAATAATTGTCTTTGGAATGCCACTAAATATCTTAAAAGGCCTACACAACGTAACATTCCTATAAGAGAAGAAAGCCGAAGAATTTTGTTATCATTTGCAAAATATTTTTCAACCTAATCCTCAAATTAACTCTTTCAGTGATGTTAAAATACTGGAATGTTTAGATGCTCCATGTCAAATGAGTCTTCCGATCAATCATTTTACTCCAAATGAAGTTAAATTAGAAATTACAAAGCTTGAAAAGACTCCAGAATACGATAAAATACACTCCAAATTAATCAAAATTTTATCTAAAAAAAATTGTTACATTTTTTACTTTATTATATAATTCAATTCAACGATTACAACATTTTCCGACTCAGTGAAAGTGTGCTGAAATCATTATGATTCTGAAACGTAATAAAAATGAAAATGTGTTGTCATCATATAGACTAATAAGTTTGTTGTCAAGCTTTTCAAAAATATTTGAAAGATTGGTTTTGCTAAGACTGAAACCAGTATTGGAACAACATAAAATCATTCCTGACCATCAGTTTGGTTTTCGCAGCAAGCATGGTACTCCAGAGCAGTGCCATCGAATTATAAATGTCATAACTGATGTTTTTGAAACGAAAAAAATACTGCTCTGCGGTATTCTTATTTTACATTAAAATCTTTGCTACCAACACCATTTTACCAGGTTCTAAAATCATATTCAAATATAAATTTCAAATATAAAGACGATAGAAGCTGTGGTTCCTCAGGGTAGTGTTTAGGGCCCAACACTTTATTCAATATATATATACGTGTGATATGGCACATTTACAAAATATTTCAGTTGCGATTTATGCAGACGATACTGCGTTTATGGCGTCGGAGGATTGTCCTATAGCAACTTCTACTTTGCTAGAAAGACAATTAAATATACTTCATCAATGGTTGCAAAAGTGGAAAATTAAAATAAGCGCAACAAAGCCTTCTCATTTAACTTTTTCCCTTAGAAGAGAATGTTGCCCACCGGTTGCACTTAATGGATAGCAAATCCCAGTTGTAAAAAGTATAAAATACTTGGGTTTATATTTGGATAAGCGTCTTACTTGGAAGGAACATATCAAAACTAAACGCAAATTTCTAAATATCAAAGCAAAAAAGATGTATAGGTTATTGGGCTCGAAATCAGAATTAAGTTAATGTAACAAGATTATTTTAAACAAATTAAATTCCCAAGCCCATGTGGACTTATGTGGAAATATTACAACGATACCAGTCTAAAACCATGCGGTTCATTACTCAAGAGCCCTGGTTCGTGACCAATGCGGCTATACATAAAGATCTCAATAAAGTTAAAGACACCATAACTGAATTTAGTTGTAGATATGTTGAAAGACTGAGTAGCCATAACAATCCATTAGCCATTAGTCTACTAGATGAGATAGAGGATGTACGAAGACTCAAAAGATTTCATGTGGTAGATTTGCTTTTTAGATAGTAACTTTGTACATATTATAAATAGTATACATATTAAATTTCTTTTGTAAATACCATATACTATCTAAATAGTTTTAAATATGAATAATTTTGTTTTTGCTATTATTATTGTAATATAATTCAATAACAGCTGTTATTTTTCTTATAGGTATTAGAAAATTTGCTTATTGTTTTATAAACAGATTGTAAATAAAGAAATTTAGAAAAAAAATTTTTTATCTTTTTAATAATTTTATCTTTATTAACCTACACATAGATTTGCTGGAAGCAATCTTTTTTGCAAATGACGATAACAGAATGTCTCTTTGATTGTTCTGACTGGAAAATAGCAAATTGAATGAAAATAAAACCAAATTCACTAATACAAGAAATTATCCACAGATTTAGTTTTATATTTCGCAAATATTTGTTAATATTAACGGATGCTACTGTCAGTGCGAATTAACTTGAAAGGTTCCTTGCCACAAGCACAAATGTTTAATGTGAGTGTTTAAAGTTTCCAATAACCTTTTTGCAGTACTAGTCGGCACAAAAGTGTTATAACGAATGAAAATTAATTAAAATATTAATTTTTTTTACTTTTACGGGCAGATGATATTCAATGCGTTTTGTTCGACGGGAATAAATTGCGAATGTTGTCCTTAACATTCTATTATTAATTGTACATAAAAGAAAGAAGAAAATCTTAAGCTTCTTATCTTAAACTTTTTATTTTTTATTTTAACCAAACTTTAATTTTACAACTGCCGCATAAGAAATCAAAAACTATTAAGGCATGGTTCCGAATATATTTTGAGTTGATCATTATAGGTTTTCTTATTAGTTACGAGGTTAAAAAGGTTAATTTTAATTACTCAAAAGCATTTCCTTAGCATAAAGCTTTAAATACACTTAAAAATTACTGATTATTAGTAACTTTAATATTTAATTAACCTCGAGAACAAGATGGAGTTTTAATAAATAATACCACAATTACTTAGTTTCACAAAAAACTTTCGATGATGATATCGATATTCTTCAGGCCGAAAATATCACAAATTTTAAAACAGTATTAATTTATATTATATTATTATATTAATATTAATTTATTTTAAATTCGCCTTCATTCATCTTAAAAATTATAGTATGGAGTACTTCCTAGATATAATAATTCCCCGCTTATTAGCACTGAAATCTATGCAAACTTGATTTTTGCATATAAACGCAAATATTGTACTTCATACTCTAAATTTACTTAAAAAATTTCCCCCGTTTTGTGACAACTTTATTTCCGAAATTGAAAGAAAGCACACAAATCAACAATGGCAGCCTTTCGTAATTTGTAAAGCTCTTCCACTTATCTGGCCTGGTGCAGGTCTCAGGCAAGTCAACGACCTGATTCTCTGACTAGTTAATGCTACAATACAACTATGTCTATAAAGTCTGCTATGGATCCATCTTCTTTAGCAATTCAGCAGTAGGCCCAAAGTGATATGGGTGCCCAGCAAATTACAACTTTTTTCGCCACACGGGGTTGAAGAAGATGATCATGGCATTCCATCAAATACGAGCCAGTGTTGTTAACGAGACAAATAGAATTCTACCAGCTTTAATGATACGTGGCTATTTGCCCCCAGATGTAGGATTTCGATACAAGAATTTTTGAAAGTCCTTACATCTAAGGAATACTGTAATTAGCGCCATAATTGAGTTGAATACTTGACTAGCCTTGGACTTGTTTAGTGCTCTTAAGCTGGATTCACCCATTGTTTCGGACGTTTCTCTTTTTGAGAGAGAGAACGAAAGAGAGTAAGCTTGCTTCGGAACATTTTCAGCTCGAATTGGTTTAATTTTAATTTTTGTTCCGAAACAATCGAACTGTGCTGCCAGCTACTTTAATTTTTTAAGTAAAGTTGAACTGAGCTGTCACATCATATTATATGTACATTTGTATGTACTTATTTATGTATGTATACTATCCCTTATTATCAATTTTTTTCACTTCAACAATTTCAGATTTGTTTTAATTTACAATTTCTTTGTAACACAATAAAAATATGATCACACTCAAGCCAAGAAAACAAATGAATTGCAATCATCTGCTACTGTGCTGCCTAATTGTAAAACTAACACGCATCGTTTACAAAAATATTTCATATAGCAGCCTTGTTTTTACAGAAAAATTGTTCGAAGTGGGTGAATCGTTTCGGAACATACTCTCAAAAAACTGAATTTGTTCCGGAACAAGCATTTTGTTCCGAAACAATGGGTGAATCCAGCTTTAGTAACCGCTCTTAAATGATACCGAAATGAATTAAAATGAATGAACAAACACGTAAGTATCTTAGTCCACACAATTGTGTTGAGGTTCCAGATACTGTGGATCGTTGTTCGGTACTCAACCGAGGATTGAATGCCACAGACTATTGTAAAAATGACAAATCAATTCCCTTCATGAAAACGCAGTATACTTGTTCCATTGTCATTTTACTTTGACGGTATCGCCATCGTAAGAATTTGCATTTGAACGATATTATTTTTATGAAAAAAAAAAATTCCTCAATTATGTATGTATTTAAATCAGTACTAAACATTTATAATTTATAATTCGTAACATTTCATAAAAATTTATTAATAATACCTTAAATATAGCATCTTCCTTAAACCCAAAAATTTGCAAAAACCAAAATCATTTCAAGCGGGGAAAAGAAGATGTATGTACATATATTGATATTTGAAATTTTTTTTCCGAAAGTCTGATCGTTTCTTCAGTTTTGCATAAAGCTTCAAAATCGTAAAATTCTAAAATTTTGTTACGTGTTTAAATATCGATATGATACCAATTTGTAACGCAATATATTTCTTCAAAGCTGTAATATTCTTCTCTTCAGAGATTTAATATTTTAAAATACTGTATACTGTACAATACCCAGTTTTAATTTCAGCTAACATGTACAAGTGTTCGTATTCGGATATGTATGTTTGTTTAGAACATTTGGATATTAAATTGTGTTACTTCTGACACTTTTCACATTCTAAGCCAAATTAATAAATTAGGAAACGAAAGGTTTTCAAATCATTTATCCTTCGGATGAACTGAAGTCATTTGCCCATAAATCTCCATCGAAAAAACCAAACGAAAAAACCACATTCTAGAAGCCAAAAGCAAATTAATATTGTAAAATCTGTATGTATGTACAATGTACATTGTACATGTGTGTATGGTATACTAATATTGTAAATAAAAGGCCTGCAGCATCAATTAAGAGACGCCAAAACACCACTAAATTTACATTTAAATGTTAAAGTGTGTACTTTTTTGTCAATTTTTCGTTTCCTTTTTTAAATGCTAAAATCCTGCTCTTTTAACATCTACTTTGAAAAACAGTCATCGCTCTGTTGGAAAGATGCAATGAATTGGGATAAAACTTTGAATTTCTGTTGTTTATTGTTATTTTAAAAGGGATGCTTTGAACTTTAACTTACAATCCGTTGAACTTTAACTTTAAAATGTTAAAGTGCAATGTCAGATTATATACACACACATACTCTTTAGTATAATTATGCCCAAGAACATCCTGTTATGTCGATAATCAAAAAAAATTTCGACTAGGTGTACAACATATTGTTATTGCGCCAATACCATAGAATAAAATGATTATTGACATTCACATTACATTTGCAATTTAAGTGAATAATTGAAAGAGTGACGGAAGTTCTAAATAATATTGCGTTTTAGATTTGAAGTAAAGAAACAAGCAACACAATTTCTTATATCCGTTGGAATTTACCAAAACAATTTCCTTTTCTAAACTCAAAGTTAGGAATAAATAAATATGTACGTTTGAGTGAATAGTGAATAAACAGTTGCTCATTGAAATACAATAATTGATTGATAAATTTGCCCACACACCATGCATGCATGATGTGACAGATGAAAAAGTTAATAAATGCTTGAGATAACAAACATTTTGAACATGTTGTTATACAAGAAATCAAGAAATAACCGCAAACATTCAGCTCGTAAAGATTTTTTGAAATTTAATCTGTATTCGCAAAAACAAAGAATTCTACGATGTTAATAGTATTTCGGGACATAAGGCGTAACATCAAACTGGGCGCATATAAGATATTACAAAAAAAAAAATTCGTATTAACGCCAAAGAGTTGATTGTTAAAATGCAAAAGTTTGCGAGAAATTGCTGAACATATTAGACCATGATCTTCAGTTCTATATGTGACAGAAAGAGTACGTGTACGTTTTTCTAATTTCCTCAGGAACAGGTCGTGAGGAAATAAAAGATACATCTTTGGAAAGGATAGCTTCATAAAAAAAGAACACTTCTGTAAAAAAATAATAAAAACTATTAGAATTTCCTGGTTATGAACAAATATAAGCCATAATTTCCACAAAAGAAGCCTTTTATCTCAGCAAGGTAATAAAACTGCGTTTAGATTATGCCACATATACATTTATTTATTGATAAGTGAGATAACTTCTGGTAAATAATTTTATTTAGAAATTGTGGGACGGAGCCAAAACACAGAGTTGCAGTTAAAGATGTTAGTGGCGCAGTTAGTAGTGGTGTGAAGTACAGCAGGGGAAAAATGGGGGCAAACTTCATTACATGTATACATACAAACATAATTGGTCATTACAACCCTTCATTCAGGATTACGACCTAGCTTCTCACACCACTTATGTTGAGTGTGTTAATTTTTACATGAGTGGCGGGACCTATAGTTCCTACAGTCTAAAGTCGATTCCGAATGACAGATTTTTTTGAGAAACTTTTTTCATGGCAATTTCATTTACTATCAGAATTTTTGGCAGAAATTTCCTGAGAGGAAGTCGCCTAAGAAATACTTTTTTGTATTTCGATGATGTTGTTGTTGTTCATATTTCTGACCTAGGGTTTGAAACGTGGTCTCACGTCTAACAAGCCATCACACTAACTACTAGACTATAGCGATTATATAGATGTATTCTAAAATAAGCGCCATAAATTTGGACATTTAGTAGAATTTTCGATTATGTAGCGATAATGATCCGAGTTACTCATCCCAATATTGTGGAATGAATGGCATAAAAGTAGTATATAATCACACAGACTTCAGATTCAGACCCCGTAAAGCTTTTATCGGATATTTTGAAAAATAAAACAGTATTCAAAAAGAAATAAGCAAATGCACAGCACAAAATGTAAAGCACTCCCTTTGAGTTCTTTTCAGATTTAACGATTTTTATGTGTATTTATATGTGTTGTTAAAAGAAAGATTCAATAGCAAGAGTTTTGTTGTGTTCAAATATAATGGAGGATTTACATACTTTGTCTGTTGATGCTCAACTTGAGTCCTCGGAAATGCATCCGCATACGCTTTGTGAGATGTGAATTAGCAACCTCTCCTCAGATACCATGGAGCATCATTATTTGGTCGTCATGTTGCAACCATTGTCTCGTCTCGATGGATTCTGTTTTCTAAGTTAATCATAACTATCAAGCGGTTTTCAGACACAAGTCTGTCTCCAGAGCAACAATATCTCTTTCACACTTTCCAGATGTGTAAACTGCTAACGGCCTCCAATGATATTGCAAACGTAAAAGCGATCTTATGTCCTTGGTCAAGGTGGTTGAAATCTCCAAGGATAACATGAATTTGGTTTTGTTATTGATAACGTCACGTTGGATGACTCCTACCACAAAGTCTGGAAGAACTTCTCACGACATTCTTTCAACCGATGCGATTCAAGACAAGATTCAAATGTCTATGTTGCTGCGACACTACAAAGTATGGGTAACGAATAATGAAATAAATTGACAGGCTTCAAGTGCTCACTGCGGTACATCATGATTTAAAATATCTGACAACCAGATAATTGTTGTTCTGCTACAAGCTTAAATATGGCCATGCTGAATACCAATATTATGGAGATCAAGCCAAAATTGACCAATAAGAGCTAAGAAAAGCATGTAAACTTATCTAAGCACGGACTAAGTGCAAATCCTGGACTGAACATAATTAGTGTTTCGGATAATCTGGATGTACTTTTCTATACATTTAAGGGATTATATCAAGGCTACAAAGAGCCTGTAGTCAGCCTAAGTACACAATAAAGTCTGACAGATCTTTGAGAAGAAAATCCAACGTGTGTTGGTTGAAGAACTCGCATGCAAAGAGTTATATTTTCTACAGTTATGTGGAACACTGTTGTAAATGAAATACTTTTTACACTCAATAGCAGGTGTGCTCCTTATAGAGTGTGCATATTGTAGATAAATCGAAATTCCGTCAAACGACCGGACTACTTCGGGTCAACTACTTCGTTTGTGTTTGCTGTTATTGCATATCAACAATTTCTACAACTCCATATCGCTGGCAAAACAACTAAAATTTAATCAAGATATCATTACTGAACGACCCAGTCGTAAAGTTAATCCCAAAAATTGGATCAAGTAAAAATAAATGAAAAGAAGATGACAGCAGGATGTGTAGTTGTAGTGTACGACATTCTTTTCATAAAGTTAATGTGTTACAGAAAACTATCAATATAGAAAAACAAGTACCAAAGTGCAGACGGATTGATTCAAATGTTGTCCTACTATCCTGCTTATGGCCATGCGCAACGCATAAATATTTTTTCTTCAGCAACCAAATACACGAAATAAAACATGTTTTAAAATGAAAAAAGATATTAATAATATTTGTTAAACAGTAATAAATGCAAACTTCACTAAATCCCAGCGAACTATTCAAACTATATCCAAAATGTTTATTAATTACCTTCACAACATTGCGACATTATTTTTTAAAAAATCGAGTATTTGTAGTGAATTTAAGGATTGCACATGGCAATAAACGAAATGGATGATATTTTTTTTATTGAAATACATAAATCCTTTATTAGTTAAAGCGCACAACACACTTTAATTGATACTCCGCGCTTTTTGCAACAACTGAATATCACTGTTACCTTTCCATTTATAATTTAATATTAATTTTTGTTTTCGCTAACATTAAACAGTAATTCAATTCAGTCTTAACTATGTCCTCTTCCCTGATGAATGGAAACAGTCGAAAATCATACCAATTCCTAAATCTAACAATGAATTCAGGCCAATTGACATTCTTCCGTTCCTGTCCAAAATTATGGAAAACCTCATAGCTAGACAAATGAACGATTATCTCACGAGTAATAATTTTTTATCTGATAAGCAGTCGGGATTTATGGAAGCTAGGAGCTGCACTACTGCTTTAGTCAAGATAACCTTAGGTTGAAACCGGATGAAAATTACATAGCGTTTTTGGTGCTTTTGGATCACACTAAGGCTTTTGATACAGTTGATCAGAGAATATTATTGAGGAAGCTACAGACCCTCTTTCATTTTTCTAATTTAGCTTGTAGCCTTATACGTTCTTATCTCATTAACAAATCACAACGAGTTTACCTAAACGCAACATCTCGAATTCGGTACACGTTGGAAGAGGTATTCCTCAGGGATCAATTTTAGGGCCCCTTTTGTTCTGTATATACATTAACGACCTACCTGATGTTTTGGATAATTGTAGCGTACATATGTACGCTGATGACGTTCAGCTTTATAGGAGCGCTTGTATTGGTAATATCCGACTATGTGTAGATACGATCAACGATGATTTACGGAAAATTGACAACTGGGCTAGTGCTAATGGACTTTCTATAAATCCCTCTAAATCTAAATGTTTATTGCTCTCCAGGTGTAAGAGAGCGTTTGGTGTGCCGCATATTATTATCAGGGGGAATAAAATTGATTTTGTTGAATCGACATCTAATCTGGGTGTTATCTTTAATGGTCGGCTAACGTGGTCTAACCACATTAATGTCATCGTTGGTAAACTTTACGGTATGCTTAGGAACTTATGGGCTGTTATAGATTCGACTCCTTTTGCCATACGCCTGCAACTGGCTAAAACGTTTTTGATTCATGTTCTTTTATACGGATCGGAAATTTTCGCAAACTGTGATACGCATGATAGGCGGAAACTCAACTTGGCTTTTAATAACATAGCCAGATATGTATTTATTAAGGGACGTCGAGACCATATATCACAATTTTCTTACCAGTTATGTGGTATTCATTTTGGTAATCTATTGAATATAAAATGCCTGATTCTCCTCCATAAGATTATTACTTTGGAACAGCCAGTATACTTATTTAGCAGGATTAGATTTGCTAGATCCAACCGCGGTAGGAAAATTATCCAATTAAGGCATAGGACTCTTTTGTCGAAACGACAGTTCTTTATACACACCATCAGTCTTTGGAATACACTACCTAATTATATTCAGAACATAGGCAATGCAACTAAGTTCAAAAAGGAGTTATACAATCTGTTTAAGTAGTTTGTAACATATTTTGATTGTTTATACATTTTTACTCTTCATTTTTATTAGTGATTAATTATTTTCATTTTTCTAATTTATTATTTAAGTTTCATTGTATCTCATTATATGAATATATTTCCTTGTTTGTATTTTTCTTTATATTTGTATCTTTCCTAATTTAGTTTTTTACATAGACTAATTTTCTTATCCTAATTTTTTTGTATCGATTGCTGTTTCCTGAGGTTAAATCATGTTCTTATTCTAATTCATTACTCATATAATCAACGATTTGTTATTACTTTTTCCTCTTTGATGTACTCCCATAGCACTTTTATTTATAAGATTATTATCTTGTTGTGCTATGATTAATAATAAATAAATAAATAAATAAAAATAAATAATGTTTTCTATTTAAGTAGTTTTGTTATTGTAATTTCATCTTTATTTATCCTTATTCCCCACATTTTGTTGTTGTTGTTTTGTGTTTGTTTTTCTTATATTTTCTTTATCCGTACAAGAAATGAATGACCGAAACTAATACGTACATAACATAAATAATTGGTCATTGCAACCTTTCAGTCAGGATCACGATTTAGCTTCTCACACCCATGTTGTGTGTTAATTATATACATGAGTGGCGGGACCTACAGTTTAAAGTCGATTACAAGCGACAGATTTTTTGAGAAGATTTTCATGGCAAAATTATTTACTCTCAGAGTTTTTGCCAGAAGACTGCTGAGAGGGTGTCGCCGAGAGAAATACTTCTCTAAATTTCGGTTTATTCAAGATGTCTGGGCTGGGTTTTGAACCTCATCGCCTCACGTCTAATAATCCAACACACTTTCCTCTGCAGAGTTGCTTTGTGTTATATGTCAAATAAGACATCATTAGCTACAGTAAAATGACCCGACGGTTGATTGTTACTTTTTCTGGACATCCCTCTCAATCCTAATAATTTTATTTAATATAAATTCATACGTGAATTATAGTAGCGTAAACCATGGGTTTAACATTGTTAAAAGAAAAAATATGAGTTAAAATAATATGTTTTAAAATTTTTTTTAGAAAATTTTGAAATTATTTATTAGTTTGACAGAATATATAATATAACATCGTAACAATCGTACGCAGTGGTGCTCATCCGGAATCTCCAATTCTCTATGAGTCTGGCACAAAAACAGGCCATATTTGACCCATTGCATGGGTTGCTTTAAGGACCGCTGTGATTTGTGACTAATTCACGGAGTCAAATCGCCCAATCTCGGTGGCTAGTTCACACCACCACTACGTAAGATAACCATGCCTTCAAACAGATCGTGTAGAATGTACAATGAGTCATTAACTTTGCGGAACGTAGCGCCGTCCTGTTGAAACCACATGTCGTTGGTGTCCAGATCATCAAACTGAATCCAAAAGAAATTAATAAAATCAGACCTATAGTGCCCGCAGTTGATAGAGATGACCTAGCCAACGTCGTTCTCAAAAAATACGAGCCGATGTCGCCGGCAGACTACAATCCACACGAAACTGTGAATTTTTCGGAATGTATTGGACGCTTTTGGATCTTTTGCGGATTGATACCATTCCAAGTTCGACATGTATCATCCAAAGTAGTTCACGTAGTCCTGTTGCTGTAGCTTCAACGAGTTAAACGTGGATCTACACTGTGGTTATTGCCAAAAATTTATTTATTTAATTCAGATAGCGGCCTTCATACTGTAAGGAGGCCAATAAATAGTTATACAGTCGCCAATCCACTCTTAAGACAGTAAAACATGTAGGCAGTAATATTGTTGTTTGAAGGAAATTTTCCCACTATGGTGTTAGGTTTCTATATCGTCATCGTTTGTCATGAAACGACTCAGACTGTTAATCCCAATGCGTGACAATTCCTCCAGATCACCTATATAGTTAGTACCAACTATATACAAATCGTTTGCAAGGTGGATAAAATCAACACGCATGGATCCAATAACCATACGGAGCGTGTTTCTCTGGTGTTTAAGCAGACTTATTGTACGACCGCTATTCAATTTTGGCCAGATTTTCCGTATCCAAAGCCGAGCATCTGGTGTTGACGGAATCTATAACTGCATTGTTAATTATGAACTCACAGGTCTTTAGAGCGTTACCCATCAGAGATTTCGATGGCTGTGCAACTCCTTGGGCAGTTCATTCGTGGTAACTATAGACCAAGAATATCGTTTTCATAAAATATCATATCGTTCCGCTACCTCAGAAGGGTAATTGTGGTAGCTATACACTGTTTTGAAGTTCATAACGTTGGAATTTAGTGCTTGTGATAGTACTAGTTTGAACTAAATCGAACTACGTATTCTGGGTATATGTACTATATATATATATACAGTGGCGACAATTTAAATAGCCCGTTTATAGAAGATACTACATATACATAATTGGCCATTACAACCCTTCAGTCAGGATTACGGCCTAGCTTCTCACACCACGCATGTTGTGTGTGTTAATTATATACATGAGTGGCGGGACCTACTGTTTAACGTCGACTCCAAACGACAGATTTTTGGGAAACTTTTTTATTAATTTTTAATTTATTTAATTTTTGCCAGAAATCTGCTGAGAGGAAGTTGACGAAGAAATATTTTTTCGTATTTCGTTTTGATGACATAGGACATAGGAAAATAAACCACACGTTTCAAAAAAAAAAAAAAAAAGAAGTAGATAGGCTCGTCTTAATTTTGCCGAAAGCATTTAAAAACTGACGTAATTTTTGAAATAAAATAACTTTTAAAGATAAATCTGAGTTTAATTGCTTTGGCTCTGATGGTAGACTCTTGTTCGCAGATAACATAACCAGGAATTCGATCCAAGGCATATAATTAAACGATGAAACATTGAGGTGGTAGTGTAATGGTTTGGTGAGGATACTCGTGGTGCAAGTTGGGACCAATTGTACGAATAGAGGGTTCAATGCAACAAAAAGTTTACAAAGAAACTTTATTGAGCAAAATGTTACTTTTCGTAGCATAAGAAATGACTCTAAAATGCAGACTATGTAGATCAGGACAACAGTTCAAAACATACAGGCATGTCTATACAGAGATTTTTCGAAGACAAAAATGATATTCGAAACATCCACGACACTATTAAAATTGAGCTCATGTTAATGAAAAATTGTAATTGTATCTACAAACAAAAGTAAATATACATATGTATGTCTGTATATGCTATAAAAAGTAAAAAGTCTAAATAAGTACATAAGACTAAGGTATAAACACGATATACATACATACGTGTAGAGTAATTTTATTTATATTTACATATTTATTATTAAATTACTAAATAATTAAATACAATTTGTAATTGTATTGTAATGAATAAATAAATAAACTAATTCGTTGACAACCTCGATTATATTGGTAATAAAAGCCAATGCATAAGGAGGTTTATTAGGACAGATCAAACAGTAGTATTTTTGCGATACAGTCTGAAAATCCAATATAGGAGAGGATGAAAGGATGCTATGGAAAACTTTTTGCATGTAATAGAACCAGTTAATAATAATTAATAGTTAATAGAACCGTTAACGGTTGGTACAAAAAAAGTTCAACTTATCAAGACATACTTTAGTAGCACCAGTGGGAAACAGCAGAGTAGAGATGAGCCATCCAGTGATTTTTGAAGAAAGTGATTTGTTAATCACTGTTCTTTAAAACAGTGATTGTGATCACAGTATTCCAAAAGAAAACAATAATGACAATAACGTATTTTATTAAGTCGTAAGAAAGAGACAACTAGAAACATACTACGAAAAGACTACTAAACAAAATCAATGTGGTGTCATCAATGTTATTATTTGTAATGAAATTTTTTTTTATTTGAAGTTTGACAATTAAGTTTCACAGAAAGTTCATGTATAAAAGACAAAAGTAAATAATCAGCATCATCTAATAGTAACTCTGCCTCGCTCAAAATAAAATGAAATAAATTTGAGTATGTAACAATTTTGAAAGAACGACATTATTAGTAACTGTTATTTGACAATTTCAATCACTGTAGTTATCAGTGAATTATCAATCACTGTGATTAAATCACAGTTTTGAAAATATCGCTCATCTCTACAGCAGAGCTAACAACGACTGAGAAACAAAGCCTAAGAATTACTTAAGAAAAATGTCTACGTTTTCGCCACGCCAAGTCAATCCAGTCATTGGAGCTCACCGCACAAGACACAAGACACTACGTGGACTCTAGGAAAGTGTAAGATGTCACCGCTATTAACAATTGATGACAATTCCGACATCTTAACAAGAACAATGTGCCCTCGATGATATAATTGTATGGGAAGAACTTTCGGTAAACACTATAAAAAGTTATATCTACGATTAGATTAAAGCACCAATGGTATGGACACCACCAAGACTGAAAATAAAGCAGTTGCGCGTAAAGTACTGGTAAATCCCACGGAATCTCTACGAATTGTGAAGCTTTTTGAAATTGTGTGTATTTGAGTTAAGGCAGGCGGTAATTATTCGTGCCAGTGCAAAACCTTACAATTATTTTGCCCAGTTTATGAAATTCAATAACCTTAAGTGTTAGTAAAATTGACACATTCGCATTTGACATCCATACATAACATAATTGGTCATTACAACTCTTCAGTTAGGATTACGACCTATTTCCTCACACCACTTATGTTGTATGTGTTAATTTTATACATGTGTGGCGGGGCCTACAGTTTAAAGTCATCTCCAAACGACAAGTTTTCTGAGAAACTTTTCATGGCAATTTTATTTTTACTCTCAGAGTTTTTCCCTGATATCTGCTGAGAGGAAGTCGCCGAAAAATATTTTTTCATATTTATTGTTGAGATGTCTGACCTGGGGTTTGATCCGTGGCCTCACGTCTAATAAGCCATCAGACTACCTACTAGACTACGGCGACTTCCCATGGCATTTGACGGCTACCTTTAATCAGGATTACAAACTAGCTTCTCAAGTCACTCATGCTGTGTGTGTTAATTTTATCCCTGTCTGGCTGGACCTACTGTTTAATGTCGACTCGAATGACAGATTTGGGAAAGTTTTCATGGCATGTTGAGAAGAAGTCACCGACTGTATGAACAATTGTTTGAGTCAGTGTATATAGTATATAAAAAAATTCTCTTTTAAAAGTTAAATCAATCTTACAACCAACTGTTATGGTTTAATTTTTTCGGCAATTTAACCACACTCTTTTATTACGATAATTGAATCGGTTAGCAAATGTATAATTAGATTTAAAGGATAATAACAAAAGATTTTCTAAATCAGTTTAGTTTTAATCTGAGATATTTCAACTAGAACTTCAAATTTTAAAGGCTTTCGTTACGTGTAATGTGTTTATTTGTTTAAAAAATTGATTTGAGTTCAGAAAACAGCAACTCTATTGTAGGTCCAACTGACTTGATTGAATTTTCTTGCACAAATATCGAAATGGTTATTGTAATAATTGCGTAAATAATTTAATTATCATAATTTAATATATGAATTCTATTCCCTTATTGTAGGTAATTAATAAGTTTTACATTCATACTCTTCAATATTATTATAGGTTGGCAATGTTATAGAGATCATGATTTTTAACCCCCGAATTTAATTTTATTCTATTTAAATTTCGTAGGGACGAGAATTAATTCCTCAAATTTTTTTTTACATTAGCGCCATCTGTTAGTGTATAGAACACTTAAAAATGTTCGATTCGAACGTGTTGCATGCGAAATTAACCACTTAAACAACCCCTAACAGAATAAGAAATTATATGCAATAAATATTTGCTAACAATGTATTTTATAAATAGTTTCTATGGCTAATGTCCAAGCCTTATATACTTTAACTCATACAATGTCAATGTGGTGGTGTCCAGTACATTAAAACTTCGAAATCAAATGTACACGAAAAAATATTGAAGAACAAAAACCAACGAAACAAAATGGTTCTTTTATAATATTTAGTCATTGATTCTCAGTGTACTGCCATCTGTTTTCATCAAATATTTACTGAATCTTTAATTAAATATTATAAACTAATAAAATAAGAGGAAATTATTTATGGCATTATTAAATATTAAAAATAATATATCTCGGAAGGAGAAGAGAGCTGGGGCGTTAGAATTTAGCTGACAATTCTCAGAATACTTTTTAATATTTTTTGACCGATGACATGCTTCAGCTTTTACCTATTTCTTAACGAATATATGATTTTTGATCGTTTTTTTACAACTACAATTCAATATATCTGTTCTAATATGTACCATTTTCGAAAAATAAATAAACATGAGTAATTAGCCATAGGGTACGATTTTTGAGTTCAATTACTTGTGGAAGCCGCCAATGTTATTCATAAAAAATATTTTGTAAGGTTTTATTGAACTTTGAAAAAAAGAATTCTCCAGCTAGAAGAGATGTACCTTTAGGTATCGAGTCTCTTCATGGTGTCGTTCTTTCAGCAATTTTATATACAACGATTCGCAATATATTAACTTGTGGTACAATAGCTAAAATGCAATGACAAATACTCAAAAAATCACCTTCACTTACTACAGATTTTCGATGGATAATATGATTTCCCAATAGTTCATGAACATTAGCAGGATAATTTAGTTTTAACTTATGAATTTGTCAACGACCGTCGAATGGTTCGGAAACGCCGGTAAAATGGGTTTTGTTTAAATGTGCCATGTGGATCGGAACTTGATATTGGCACTAAATAAGACACTATCAGATTTTACAAAATTTACGAATAAAAGACAAAATACGTTGCACTTTAACAACAATTTTGGTATGAACTTTATCTGCAACCTAAACAGAGGAGGAACTTTGGATTAAAATGCGCGATTGGGAAGCCGAATAATGCTTGTTCAGACTCGGGCGAATTCGAAAAATTGTTATTTTGGGTTTTGAATTCATAAAATCAAAAACTTCCATCTTTTCCAAATAATTCATCTACTCCCCCAGGTAACATGACCAAAGAAGAGGATAAAATAAGACTCCATCAGCAAAAACTTCCTCCATAGTATACATGTTCATAGATGATGTTGTTTAGATGCAATAGCATCCTAAGGCCTGCTTGAAGATTTTCATTTATGAAACTTAACCAAAGCAAAGAACATGTGACATGGTTCTTAAAGTAACGAAGAAATATATACACATTCTGGGTGAGGTACGCAAACAAGTTGTGTTTTCAGAATTATTTCTCACCCAACCGTTAATTTCTTTTGTAGAGACTTCTTTTAACCATTTCGTTAACCATTTTATGTTTAGAAGTCGCCGTATATTCGTTCTGCCATCTCAAACAAAAAAAAAAAGATATGAAAAAATATATCTTTCGGCGACTTCCTCTCAGCAGTATTCTGGCAAAACCTATGAGATTAAATAAAATTTGAAAAGTTTCTCAAATCTGTCATTCGGAGTAGAAATTAAACCGTATGCACCGCCACTCATGGATAAAATTAAAATACATAATATGGGTGGTATAAGAAGCCTGGTCATAATCCTGATTAAAGGGTTCTAATGATCATCTAATTAAGTAAGAAAGCTATCCAAGAACAAATTTGTTGTCCATTGCTTATTAGAAAAAATATTTATTTTATTTTTCTAAACATCCCTGGTGAATCTTGTGCTTAACGGACGTGTTTCTATATGAGTTGCGCAACTGCTCTATTTTTTCTCTAGCAAAACAAACAAACAACAATAGAGCAAATAAAATTAACACCAAAAAAAAAACAACAACAATGCTAAAATAGTTTACTGCACTAGATTTTTATTTTTTCTTATTACACACGTGCATTCAAGTGAAGACTAAATGAAATAGTGTCAGTATACGTAAGAATTCTCTCTGCATAATTGTTCTAAATAATGGGAATCCTTACTGCAAAGATTCCTATTAAAGAGTCACTTAGTAATAACGACAGAAATGCATATATTAGCCGGGTAAATATTAATGTATGAACGGCGAAAGTTAATAAAAGAATTAATAACAGCATATACATATTTAATCACGAAACAAAATAATCATAGGTAGTGTGAGAAGCTACATCCTGACTAAAAGGTTGTAGTGATCAATCAAGCATCGAAAATCGTGTGCATGTATGAGGAAAATATTTTAGCCGGTCGACGTAAATTAGAAGACAGCTTTGAATTGAATAATCCTATAACACTGTTCTAAATCATCAAGTTTCGAATTGATGAAATTGTCCACAAAAGACCTTGAAATTTTACACGAATATGCATAATTTGGGGCTTTTATATTAAATCCGCTGATTAAACTGATCGTCAAAAACTGTAAATAATCGAAATAATTGCTGCATTACCATCAGAACCATTTATAACAATTATAGGTCGAGATTTTCTTACCTGAAATGGATGTTTCTATATGTTTATGTATTCAGCCAAGAAGGCCGCACATTTAGAAGCTGCTAGTGATTTGTCGACTGCGGCAATTTTAGCTGCCTTTTTCAGTTTATAGACAGCGTAGATGCCCAACACTTATCTCTTCGGTCAACCTAAACACATATCGTTTAAATTTATAAAAAAAATCTTCCATATCGAATAATTTATCATTACGGCCATCAAAATATAGAATAGACGTTTATTTTTCCGGGGGCCCTACACACGGCTGGACTATGAGAGGCTGGAGTATGTTTTATCCGAGAACTTTTATCCCAGAAATCTAATTGTAACTTTTATTTGACTTCTATTTTAAGAAATCAAATATAATATAGAATTTCTATACAACTTAAAGGTTTGTATTAATTTTCTATCAATTGAATGGATATGTTTGTTATAAAGCGAATAGTTAAATTAGAAAAACAAATTTATCACCGTAATCAGCGTTTTCAAGTGCAAGGGCTGTAACTATTAAAACAAAGCGTACAACAAGCCTAAAGACGGAACTCGTCAGAACATATTTACATTATCGAATGATGAATGGTGCGGAGAAGTATACATATAATGCAGGCAATGTTGTTTGCTGAATGCACTCCACTATAATGTTGCAAGCCACGCGTAACTACCACCACACCATCTGAGGATCTGGTTCTGTATTCAAATAGCAACCGCCAATATAAAAATCAGATAGAACTTTCCTTGCCGAAAAAGCTTTTGATTTAAACCTAGTATCTGGAATAGGTGGCGACTATAATATACCTTTAGAGGATCCAGGCTTATTACACCCAGAGATCTCGTGGTATTTCACACAATAATAGCAATAATAATTTAAATTTATCAAACCCTAATGGTATGGTATCATCCATTACAAATATGAGAATAAATAAATGTATTAAACTACTTAGGTTCAAAAAATGTCTGTGCTCTTGGGACGGGCAATATACGAGTGAGACCTTCAGAGAATTTTTCAAGTTACTGTATTCTTCTTTTGTCAAGATATCAATCTTGCTGCTTAGCATGCCACCGTAGCAAGCAATTTTGATTTCGAAAATATGAAAAATTGATTTTTTAAAAAGAAGCGCTCGGAAACTTGATGTTGAACAATTTTTACTATACTTCCACTACCCCTAATTTTCGAACGATCGCCAGAACCATTGCCAGATTCTATATGAAGTACGATCCTGGTATACACAAATTCAGTAACAAGATGCTTTTAGTGGTTCTCCGAATAGCAATTATGGTTATTTTAAATTTTAAGCCTATTTTCAGACTGGAAGGCTGTATCAGTTAAGATATGTATACCGAAGACCCATAAGTCGCTTATATTAGCAGTCAATGCTAAGTGCGACCAAGTGTATCTTACACTATCAGTTTTGCATAGCACTATTGAGCAATTTCGCAGTTTGTGCAGAGTAGGAAAAGCATTCGAGGGGAGAATATGCTGGTCTTCCCTATTTGCCGATTTTTCTCAAGCATGCGGCAAGTTTTGAACGTAATCGTCATACTTATACTGCAGCAAAACATATTACGACTGGTGTTCCACAGGGTAGTATTTCAAGGTCCTTTCTTTATTTACTGTGCAAGATGCCAGTAAGTAAGCACATCCACACTTCTGCATGATAACTCGAATGATGCATCTTGGTCCCCAAAAATTTTATATTCCAGACAGTAGAGAATGAACATAACTGTGTTGACTTTACATTTACATTACGGATGGAAGACTACTCTCTAGCAAAATAATAATAATACTGTCTAGTACACAGAAATAACACAGAAAAAGCTGAACAATGGCATTAAATATATCTTAGAATGAAATTTGATAGATGCGTGATTTGGAAATTCTACACAGAACCGCATTTAGTACAAATGAAGTTGAAAGTATTTGCCATTTACGGCTTATCGGTAGAATGTCTGATTGTTAACTATAAACTCTTACTAAATAATTTACTCCTGAATCCTATATGGTGTTATGGGAAACTGCTTCAGCTTCACAGATAGAAAAAATTACGTAAAGACCACAGCATGCCAATATTCAGGACTTTGATCGTAAAATAATCTGAAAGGTATTTGTAATCTATCTTGTAATCATTCTATTTAGTATGGCCCTCTGTAATAAAACATTATCAACAAATACGAATCAAAACAGAATTGATAAAATTTTATAAAATATTAAAGAAATAGAAGAAAATGAAATTCATATTATTAGTATATCACAATAACACGCCTTCTTTAATAAGGTGACCAACTATACTCATTTACTGAGTTTTGTACCCTTTTTTCGCAAACCGTACTCTTTTCAAATCCTGTACTCTGAAAGTACTCATTTATATAATTTTATACTCATCTGTAATACTAAAACATTTTTTAGATTATTTTATTTCAAATATTTAAAATTATTTTGACAGTGATTTGAATTTCACGCTCGCATATTCCTACCGGCACAATTGAGTACTTGGAAAGATAGATAGATACTACAGACCTCTTTTTTTAACAACGTCAAAATTACATTTGTGAAAAGGGATGGATATATCTATCTCTCCAATATTTGTGTACGTAATCCCCAGGCTGATCTTTTATGTACAGTATGAGACTGTCAAACATGTCTCGACGCATGCGTAGTATGTAGGGCTGAGTTTTATGGAACTCCCTTTCTTTCATACTGCAATGTAAATGTATTTAAATCAAGATTTAATGATGGATTTTTACAACTAATTCTAAAGAATAAACTGACCGTTTTGGAAGATTCCAATCCCAAAATAAAAAATGGAATCTTTAAAAGTTAAATTTTTTTTATAAAATTTGCTATGAATATATCGAAGAATGGATAGTGAACTTTAGAGCACTAAATTTTTTCAAATGGACCCTTCTAAAGAAGTTTCTTCAGCGGTCGCATTTGTAATGAAAAAAGTAAAAGGTATTGTTACTATTGACAATTTTCTCTTTGAAGAAATTCGAAGATTAAATTTATATTTAAATGAAGAAAAATTGAAGAAATGGAACGATGAGAAAATAGAACTTGAAAAAAGATGGGTAAAAATCTTTCGGCATTTTAGAATAGAACATATCCCGCATGAATATTTAAAAGCTCTAATAGATCTTTTCTTATGTTGTCCAGGCACTAATACTGCTGTTGAAAGGATATTTTCACTAGGGAAAGCAGTGGAACAGTGAGAAGTCGCAACTTTCTGTAAAAACATTATCTGCCGTTTTACAGTCAAATTTAATATGCAAAATGAAAGTTGTTCGGATGTGGCTACATTATTAGACGAGTCCAATCGGAAGGAAATTTTTTTTAAAAGAAAATAAAGTTTTTATCGTTTTATCTTCTCTTTTCACCTATATAATACTTGGAAAGTGTACTCTTTTTAAACAAAAAATAGTTGGTCACCTTATCTTTCAACAAATATTGAAACTCACAATCAGTTGTTTTCTTTAAGTAGAATCACACCAGACTTGGCTGGTTTCACCTTCACATCTTTTTCACACAAATAAAATTGAAAAAATTACGTAAAATACAAATGTTGTTTCTTTTTTTTTAATAAGAAACGAGTATTTCTGACCGATACCGGCATTCTTGACCCACGCCTACTTGGTAATCAGTAGTAAAGTATCGTTACCAGAAGTATCGTTTCATCCGTAGCAGCAATAGTTCTTGTGAAACTTTAAACGTTTTTATGTCGACTTCAAATTCCTATTTTTTTTTTGTTAAGAAATAAATGAAATTAAAAATGCAATTGCTTTACTTACTATATAAGAATTAAAATTTTAAAATTTGAATGCAGAATAAAACAATCTAAGAATGTATTCTACAAATAATAAAGAAAAAATAAATATATTTGGGAAATAGGTATGTACATATACATATATGTACCCATGTTTATAAATAACATAACAACTAAATTCAACTTATAATTACGAGACACTGAATAATGTAACAAAAATTACGCAACAACAGCAATAAAGTATTGTTACGAAAATCTAGATACTCACGGTACGAAATATTCACTCACTTATCACTCACGCTCATGAAAAAGAAAAGGAATTTTGTTTTGTTACCTTTCATTCGTGAACAGAAACAAACAAAAATAAAAGTTTGCTTTATTCATTCTTAGTAATGTTTTTTATTTTCGTTCAAAATTGAGAGAATAAGAAAAACACTTTTTCATGCACATGCACATTTTCGAGAAATAACATTTTTGTAAAAACCTCACAAATGAAAGAGCATAAAGTTTTATTTTGCACTAGCATTCGAAAATGAGTCATATATGACTCATTGGACAGCGAAGTTGTTAAAATAAACCGTTATGACAATAAAAACTAAAAAATCAAAATATTTTTCGACATTGAATGCAATTCGTATTGAATGCAAAAGAATGAGAAAACATCTTATGTTTGTGAAAAAATTAAAATGAAAGATTTTCATAAAAAATTTTCATGAAAAATTATCATGAAAAATTATCATGAAAAATTTTCATTTTCATTTTCATTTTCATTCATTTTTGTAATGTAGCAAATAAAACAAACAACGCACATATGGAAATAAGAAAGAAACCACAAAAAGTCCGAACACATATGATAAAAAAAAAACAACAACATAAATGAGTATGTACTTTAATGAGAGCGATGAGAAGGCCTCTCACATTTTTTTACATTTCACATTTCTTACTTCTCACAATTCATATTCGCGAATATGTACCAAAATAAAAAAATAAATGTTTTCATTTATGAATGCTTAAAATGAAAACAATTCTTAGCTACTCTTTTGTGAAAAGTGAGCATAAAACAAAAAGTTTTAAAAGTACACTCGTGTATATTTATCATAAATGTTTAAATTTATGTGTTCATACATGAATTTTTCTAAACCCTGCCCTAGATACAATGCAGTAGACAAACCTGTTTACAAATTATAGTACTGCTTAATAAATAAAATATAAAAATATAACAACAACACTACAGTAATAAATGCAGACAACGATGTTTACATTTATAGAGATTTCGAGAAAGCGGAGTCATGAACATTCGCCTTCAAGACTGTTTGCCATATAAAAGGCAAGGCAAAGCAGGCGACGGAGTTAGTGGAGTTTAGTCAGTTACAAAGTTACAAAGATCTGTCGAATAATTGTCCAGTAATTGTTATTGTTTATGCAAAGGGTATAAACAGAAGAATAACAAAGAAAAGCAATTGTTGTTATTTATATCAAGTTGTGAACAGTGGCACACAGAATTGTGCGAATAAAAAATGATTTTATTTAAAACTAACAAATTTATTTTTATTTTATTTGCAAATTGGTGTCAGGAGTGGGAATGTTAAATATAAAAATAAAAAATATATAAAAAAAAAAATTAAATTCAACTCTACGAACTAAGAGAATTGAGTAAATAGAGCTGTCAATAACGGGCACTAAGAATCAACTCCAAATGCGGTTAATGGAAGCACTTCGGCATCGTGGCATTGATATCGATACTTACGAGTTCGAAGATGAGGAAGAACGAGAGCTGCAGGCCCCTGTAATCACCAGCGGTATTGACATAAATTCGTTGCTAGCCACTATAATGGAAAAAATGCAAGTAGCGAACCAAAAGCTATTTGCTGATGTACAAGAAGCTTCAAGAGCCTAAAATTAAAAAGCTTCTGGTTGAGTCACGAAAAGATAGTGATCAAAGGATGACAAAAATGAAATCAGCAATTATGACAAAAATGGAGAATAGAGAACAAACATTTTTGTCAAAAATTTAAAGGAAATTTGAGGCGACAACAGAGTAACTGCAGGAATTACATGAGTCGGTCAGCGAGGAAAAGGTGTCAAATTTAGAAAAGACCGTTGACACGAAAGTAATTATTTACGAAAAGACCGTTGACAGAAAAGTGGTTATGCTGGAGGAGAGGATCAACAACCTCCAGAGCCAGCGACCGGAACCAGTGCGCATAGTATGAGAAGATACCGGTAGGATGAAAACACGTTACTTTGATGGTAGCTCACCCCTATCCGTATTTAAATTCCAATTCGAGATAGTAGATGAAGTAGGGGCGATGAAGAGAAGTCTTTGGAACTAATTTTGTCGTTAACTACAACGATGTAATGGTGGCGTTACAGCGTAAATTCAGCTACGAGCACAAACGAGAACTGTACTGCAAGGAGTTTACCCAGGAGAAAACCACCCACTGATAGATAATTTTAAAACCGAAGCGTTTGTATACCATTAACGCGACCCTGACATCAAATTAGCGATATATTCTCTTTGCAGAGACCGTGGCCTTCGCACTAGCCCAGGAAACAGCTCGCACGATTTCTAGACCACAAGTAAGTAAAGTGCAAAAAATGGAAGTCGTGGATGAAGAAAAATGTCTTTTAAATAAATTTAAATTGATTATGAAGCAAATTTTGGAATAAACCGGACAAAAGACCAAACTTAAATGTTTTAACTGTGGAACTGTTCCAAAGCGCCACGAAAAAGGTCAAGATGCGTCTCACCAACAAAGAATAATAAACGGGCGAACTACCAACCATCTTCACAAGAGTCCGCGGTAAACTAAAACGAGCTAGCTAGCTGGCTCCCACAATCGAGGACCCCACAACCTTCCTATCGGTGATGCAGCAAAACAACAACAACCATACAGCGTGCGGGTATATAAATGGTAGACAACACACCTTCACTATAGACACCGGTGCGACGCAGTCTATCATCAGGCCAGATGTAGTGAAGGGGAAGTGTGAGGTATTGAAGAGTCTGCCACCGTCCACGGAAAAACAGAGGCGAAGATGACTATAGCCAACATCAGTGTAAGCCACGTCTTTATTGTTGCCGATGTTGTAGACGATGTTAACGTTTTTGACGATTTTATGATAGCCCATGGCATCAATTTGAATATGAGGCAACTGATAATGGGTTGGCAAAATGTACAGATACCTCATGACGTGGGATACAAGCATCAAGTGCACGCCAGAAGATTAGTAGAAAATTACCACCTCAGACTGAATCGTTGATATAGGCGCGTGTGGAGGGAGATTGTGAGGAAGACCGCTTGTGGGTTGTTGAACCAGCAGGAATTAAGACGGATGTGTTATCAGCAAAGACCCTTGTCAAATCCACCGAGCAGAGAATAGTCCCGGTGAGTGTTAAATCTATCAGGCCATGAAAAAGTCATCTGTAAAAATTCCTAAGTGGGCCAATGTGCTCCAGTAGAGGCGGTAATAAACAGCGAAAAATCGCTGGAACCTAACGAAATGTCAGTCAAGGGCCAACAGGAATTTGGTGTAAATGTGGAGAAATGGGTAGCAAGGAGAAAATTGCGAACGGCGGCTTATGGCAGTTTAAAGCTATGCCATTTGGGCTATGTAATGCTCCGGAACGTGTACTAAAGCGACAGCATTGGAAGACTTGCCTGGTGTACCACAATGACATAATAGTGATGGGCAGAACTTTCAACGAACATCTCAAGAACCTGGTAGAAGTTCTGCAACGAATATCAATGGCTGGACTAAAATTCAGCATTCTTCATTTGGGGCATCTTGTTACAGCAGATGGCATACCACGGAACAAGAAAAAGCATTTTTTTTGGACTATGCACATATTACAGACGGTTTGTGCCTAACTTTGATAGAGTGGCTGCATGAGCTTACCAAGAAATCAAAAATGCATCATTGGTATGAGTTACAAGAAAAGGCATTCCAGACACTAAAGGACCTATTGTGTGCTGCACCAGTTTTGGCGTATCCAGTCCCAGGGGAAAAATTCATTTTAGACAGTGATGCTAGCGGATATGGTATTGGTGGTGTACTTTCCCAAGTGGTCAATGGTGCAGAGAAAGTCAAAGGCTACTATAGTCGTACAGCGTGAAAGCTTGAACGGAACTATTTTGCGCCCCGACGTGAGGTACTTGCAGTGCTGGAATGCATAAAACATTACCATAAGTACCTGTTTGGCCAACATTTCCTGCTAAGGACTGATCATTCCGCACTGAGATGGCTGCTGCAGTTCAAGAACCCTGAAGGACAGTTAGCACAAAGACACAAGAACGCTGGAAAGGCTAAAATAACTTTTTTATTGGATTGGGTGTCAGCAAGCAGTGCCGAAGTGGATAGCAAACTGTACCCAGTGCATTACAGCTAAAAGTCCAGCAAGAAGAAGTCGAGGTCAGCTGCAACTATGTAACTCACGCGCACCTTTCCAGCGGATAGCGATAGACCTAGCAGGCCATTTTCCTATCAGCAATCCCGGAGATGTATACCATACCCAATCAAGAGGCGAACACAGTAGTAAATGTTTTTGTGAACAACTGGATATGCCGCTACGGGGTTTCAATAGAACTACATTCCGATCAATGCAGAAATTTCGAGTCAGCTGTATTCAAGGAAATGTGTGAGGTATACGGTATTAAGAAGACTCGAACAACGCCGCTTCACCCACAGTCAGACGGAATGGTAGAACGGTTTAATCGAACCCTGGAGGAATACTTACGGAAAGTAGTGAGCGAGCAACAGAAGGACTGGGACGAACACATTCCGAGGTTTCTACTGGCGTACCGATCTGCGGTCCAAGATTCAGTATCTATATCACCCGCCAATGTTAATTTTGGGACTGCGATGAAACTGCCCGGCGACTTAGAGTTTGGTGTTAAACTCGCAACAGAGAGGGATGGCACATAAACTGGAAAAGAAGAAAGCTTAAATGAACTTCATGAATTTTTGCGCACCCGTATAAAAATAGAATGAAAGCCAGGTATGATCGTGCAGCACATACTGAGGGCTTCCATGAGGGACAACTGGTTCTACTCTACAACCCAAAGCGCAAGAAAGGATTATCTCCCAAGCTACAAACTAGCTGGGATGGACCTTATAAAATAATTAAAAGATTAAACGATGTCATGTACAGTATACAGAAAGAAACAGGCCCCGAGCAAAAAATGAAGGTCGTACACATAGAGCGACTGGCGAAATATGGGAGAAGATATAATGAGCCTAATCAGGACGAACAGACTTAAGTGGGCGGCAGTGCTACGAAAATGGAAAACACTAGATGCTGGTGTTTTGCTTTTACATCGTTTAACATTAAAATTATAAACAAAAGCTACAAAAATAAAACTGTTCAGTAAACAAACCTGTTTACAAATTATCGTACTGCTTAATATATGAACACTAGCATAAACAATTGTAAACAAGTAAACAAAAATACCAGCATGAGAAATAGCAAACAAGTAAACAAAAATATAACGACAACACTACAATAATTCAAGACGGTTTACTTTGCCATATAAAAGGCAAGTCAAAGCAGGTGACGGAGTTAGTGAAGACACGGTGCGTTTGAAGGGAGTAATCGTGGTTTAAAGATCTCCGTTACAAAGATCTGTCGAATAATTGTCCAGTAATTCTTATTGTTTATGTAAAAGGTAAAAACAGAGGAATAACAAAGAAAAGCAATTGTTGTTTACATCGAGTTGTGAACAGTTGCACATAGGCTTTTGCGAATAATAAAGAATTTTAATTAAAACTTAACACAAATTTTTTTTAACCAGGGATTTTATGTGGTATGCGAACTTAACTAAATATTCAAGTACTTAACTTAATATTTTTACATTTTCAGTTGTAACTATTGGCACATCAAGATTACGTATGTTAAAGTTTCTGACATATGTATGTGATCATTTGAATTATCGCCTTTTAACGTGCTTGAATTTTTTTCTAATCGTGAAACTAAATCAGTTCTATATAACTTTATATCGTAGCATTATTGGTAAATGTATTAAATACTACCCAACGTTATACATTAATAACATCCTTACAGTTGGTTATAACACTTTCAAATAAAATCAAAATAATTGTTAAATTTATTTTCAATTTATGGAATAGATGTTCGTGCCAAATCTTGTATAATTTTTGTTATTGTTTACACCAACCTGTGGTTTCACTCAATTGCAAGCCAAATTGACGACTCGGATGACGCCGAATCTCTTTGGAAAATCTTTGATATGTTAAGATATAAACCCTATAGGACACTATGATTTCATTTTCATATTTCTGCTTCTTGTGGTAAGCTTTCTCAGCATCATTTCTTGATCAATAACCGATGGCGTTACGAAGAGGAGAATTAAATATAACCTTTCAAATATTTTGTAAGAGATATTGTCGTGTAATATTCCAGTAGGTTTATTTATTTATTTATTAGAATACAATTATAAATTTGCTATAATTAATACAAGCGGAGCACCTTATACCTTATGATCGGTGTATTACAAAAGACCAGAGTCTCTTGCCGTAATTTTTCGAACTGCTGTGAGGTATTAATATGACAAAAAGTGCTGGTGGAGTAAACACGGAATATTACAACACTGATTGAAAAATATAATTAAAATAATGAATTTAAAAATTTAAATATTTTATTAGGTTAATAAATTTTTAAATCAATGCTGATAGAGACTGATGAAAAAAAGTAATTTTGTGCTGAGGTTTGCTAGACAACGACAGTGCAAGCGGAGCTTTATATTGTTGTTATGTAACTATTTTAAACAAATAATTATATCACATTTTCGCAAAATTTACCGTTTGTGACCATAACTTTAGTTTGTTGATCTCATCGAACATTAATTTGAAATGCGTTTCAAAATTTTTCTACGACTATAACCATCCCCTTATTCAAGAGATATTTTCGCTAGGGGTTGAAAACCTTCTAAAAACATTTACATTGTGTTCTTCATACATAGAGCAATAACAAAATAAATGAGAGGGACCTGATTGGCTTACATTATTCCAATTGGAATTGGGAGGTACGAATGTGTTAGTTCCTGAAATAAAACCAAAGAATTTAAATTTCCTAAAATTAATTATGTTTATGATTAATAATTATTTATTATTAAATCTTGTGTGATATAGAAAGGGAAGTTGATCTAGAAATTAATGTATTTGTGAGTTTTCATATAACATATATTCTTGTTTGCTATTAAAAAAAAGTTTTTGTGCTTGTTCAAGTCCTTTACCTATAGGTTCATTATTTTCGCTGGTATAACTTCCTTTTAAAGTTCATTTCTTAATATTACACTCAGCACTACGTAGTCGGATGTTTTGTTTGTTTTTTGATTTATCGATGTCGAAGTTTCGCGAAAGTTGATTTAAATGATAAAATGTTAAAACCAATTTATATCAAATTCTATATTTTTGCACAACGTATGGGGTATTGTAATGTATATTTATAGAGTAATAAATCGAGTTTGAAGAGTTCAGGCAATAATCAATCTTTTCTAAACAGAAAAATATTTATAAAAGATAATACTACATAATTCAACATAGTTAAGGCTAAAATAAAAATAAGAAAATTCTATGTAACAAAAAATACAATAATTTTAAAAGTTCACATAATTCACCGAACATTGAGAGCGGGCGCAATAGCCGTAATGTATAAAATTATTAAGTTCGTCAAGTGCCATTAATGAAAACATTAGATACCGGGAATATAATTATTTATACGATAAACCAAATATTAAGTCGAACTCAACTTTAATTCGAAGTGCGCTTAATCTCAACAGGAGCAAATCCATCCAATCGACATCATTATTATCAAATTCTACAAGCACAACACACAACAACAACGAAAGTATTGTATAGAAAAGTTTTTAACAAATGACATCAGTGGTGTTGTCGAGCCGGAACGCTCCGGAACGTCGTTCCGGTACTTCCTTTTTGGACAAGAACGCGCTCCTGAACTAAAGATGATTTCTGATAACGAGAGGTGGCTGACGTTTTGAAAAAAAAAAACACAAAAAAATTAAAAAGAATTGCTGATTTTTTTTCTAATTTTTGACGAATTTTTATATGTATTTTTATAAGCAAAGGTTTGAACCGAACCCGAACCGGAACGAATCGGCTTGTTTTTCCGAACCGGAGTCCGGAACGCGTTCCGTTAAAAAAAATGAGCACAACACCACTGAATGACATCTATGTTAAAAAAAATCAAAATACTGCCAATTATGAATTGATACGTAATTATGCTGAAGTGTAATCAAAACTTAGTCTTCAAACATTTCTTCTATCAGATTTTCAATATAAAATTCTCTATAAATGTCTGACTTCTGACTTTTGTTACGCGTATAATTTGATTACCGACTTACTTTCCAATGATGTACAATGGGTCAATTCAACCTCCGGGTACTGCACTTGTCTTAATTGACAAGTACACGTCCTCTAACCTAACCTACCTACCAATGAATAGAAATGCACGACTCAGAACACCAGAGAATACACAGTGGTTTGAAAAATAATAAAGACACCCATATGACTTATAGAGGTTTGATGAAATTGTAGGTAAAATGAGATAATTTCTGATAAGATACTGAATTTATTTTTAGTTTACAGATCACAAAAACAAATTTCATTGCGGTTTTATAAATTTTTTCTTTATTTTAAAATTTTAATCAAATTATTTATCCAGCCAGGGAGTTCCAACAGAGCGATTGGAGGGAATGATCATCTCTTGTAGAGGATCTTTTAACTGGCTATCGAGATTTTGCAATTTGATCGCGTTGGACTACTTGTTGTGGGGGGTTTTCTTAAGTGGCCGTCATATGGGAGTAAGCCACAAATCGCTGTTAATCGGATATAAAACCTTTTTTTATATACAATGACCAGAAATAAAATAGTTGCCAAAATTTGACTCCTACATTTAACGTTTTTACATTTATTATGTATACATAATTGTGTATTTTTTCTTAAAATTTTAAATGGCGGACAGTGTAAATCGAAAAGTAAGCAATTTTTAAATGCCAACGTCAAAATGCTTAATTAAAAATAAGTTGTGTTGACGTACAAAGCCAATACTTTTTACAAAATTTGAATATAATTACGTATATTTTTCATATTAAAACGGTTTGTATAATTAACCCCCTATTTTAAGATATTTTCTTGGATGCTATGGTCATTATGGATAAGATTATTTTATAACCGGTGTTAACCCTAGTTCCATTGTACGTGCTTAAACAGCAGTGAGTAATATTTTGAACAACCCTTCTTAAGGTGTGTAGTTTATTTCTTAAATAAAAAAACAATATAACGACAAAGGCTAAGATATTTGGTCTTTTCATAAGTTCAAATGTTATGAAACGGTCAAGAGTTACAGAAATCCTAAGCAATTTTTCACCCTTAAATTTTATGACATTTAGAGACCGTGATTGATGAAAGCGCTACGATTTACATAAAAGTCCTCTTTTCTAATCTTGTAAATAAAAGTTTTTACACTGAAAGTATCAAATTGCAATTGTAAAGCAGCCAACGTTCCAATAGTAATGTTGGCCTCGCTCTTGTGATATTAACTCACAAACCAATAATTTATAATGCATTTGGGCTTGTAGAAGTATATCATATTACACAAAAAGATATTCCGTTTGGATAAAATATTCTATAAAAACATCGAAGGTGTATCCACTAACTTTTAGTGGTATTTAAATATAATTTCTTAAGATTTACCTCCAAGGTATTCTACAATATCATAAATCAGCATTTAATGGTCTGGTCAAATAGCCCTCATAACTACGAAAAATACATACATATACCCATTCCATACAGATTCGCATTTGTAAGGAGTATAATTGATTAACAGAAAGGTATGTGGAGATATGTATGTATATGGTACATGTATGTATAGCAGAGTAGACCCATGCACGCAATTAGAAGCATAATATTTGAGACGTAATATAACGCAGACCGGGCAAACCATTCACCTAGCAATGCTACAAAAAACAACTCACTCCCTCACTATTTCCAATTGTCATTTACAAAAAAGGATAAACAAAAAATAAAATACGATCCCAAACAACGTCATATCCGTCCATTGAAATGACCGTAAAAGAAAAATATCTAAACCAAGTAAAACACCACAGTATTGGCAGGGTAAACAAACCATTTACATATAAACAGACTTTTATTTCATTTTTCAATGTATAGCCCATCAATTCCAAACTTGTTACATTTTGTTGTTATTTTTATTTACGTACGCATTCGTATCTAGTATACATATATATGTATATATATGTATGTATGTAAATAATTTATGTACACATTTTTTAGGGTGTCCATAAGTTCTATAAAACAGAATATTCGGTTAAAATTATGATATTATGAATTGTGAAATTACGTCATTATAGTGTTTTCACACCTAAAGTTAAAACCTGATCATTAGTATTAAAACAATAATCAGCTGATATTGCGTTCACACTGCAAGTTGAAAATAAAATGTTAGAAAAATTAAAAAATATGAAAAATTAAGAATTAATATTATTAATATTAATATTATTATTATAATATTATTATTTATTGTTGTTGCAGCATTCATTATTTAAAAATTTTAAATTTTTTACACAACCGACTTTCTGTATTTTTATATTTGTTTTGTTTTTATTTTGTTTTTATCAGCTGTTTTCAACATTTCTCTGTTGGTAGCTCTGATTTAGTACGTCGAAAACAAGGCTGTATTTTACAAAACCTACTTAAAACCAATTCAAAAAAGGTTTTAAGATGATTTTAACACAATCATTTTGTATGGTAAAGCCATGTTTTATTTATGGTTTTAACGTTAAAACCAACTTTTGCGTTAAAACCATTCAGTGTGAAAACACTATTAGCTAAATATTAAAAAACAACAACAAAAACCAATCGAGTTTATTGTTTTCTAGCCTAGTCCACTAGAGCTTATTATGACTTGCATTATGACACTTTCATAATTTCATTTATTTCATTCAATTGATAAGCGAGCATAAATGTGGTTCAGAAAATTAAAATCAATAAAAAAAGTTACTTCGAACGCACTCACTCTTCCATATGGTGAGTATAACATAATGAAGACAATACAAACTTTTCGCTCTAAATCATCCAAAATTATCGAAATCATCAAAAATAAAAGGTTGAAGCTCAGAATTATTCAATATGACGAACTATTAACCTGTTAATATTAATTTGCCACTGAACAGTTGGAATAGTAGGATTTACAAGAACAGATTGATTCAAATATTACAAGTATGTTAGAACAGATTATCGCACGGATACAACATTGAATGTTGCTTTAAAATGTCAACTCAAGTCAACAACAAGTCCACCATCGTCCAGATCTTCACACTACGTCAAATCCTGAAGAAGACCCACAAAGAACAAGTCGATATACCATCTTTTTGTCGACTATAAGGCAGTCTTCGATAGCCCCATAAGGGATAGTGTTTTTGCCGCTATGTATGAGCTCGGTATACCTGCGAAGCTGATAAGGATATGCAGAATGATGTTGAGCAATTAATGCAGGTCCGTCAAGGTAGGAATGGACCTCTCTGAACCTATTGATACTGTGCGAGATTTCAGACAAGGCGATCAGTTATCATCCGACCACTTCAATTTCGTCATGGATAGTGCTCAGCGCAAGGCGGGAGTGCATCGCAATGGCACTATTTTTCAAAAAAGACTCCAGTTACTTGCGTGCGCTGACCACATTGACATCATAGGGCGTACCAAACGAGATGTTAATGCTGCCTTTAGTGTTAATGAACGGGAGTCCATTAAGATGGGTCTTGCTAGACCCATGTAAATGAGGGCAAAACGAATTATATGTTATAGAAAAGTAAGGACATGAGGCGTAGTGGATATCAGATTACGACCGATAACTATACTTTCGCTGGAATACTTTCGTCAAGGAATTTATTTATCTTGGCACCGCCCTACCACCACAAATGATGTCAGCCTGAAGATCCATCGTAGGATCGCTCTTGCCAATAGGAGCTACTATGGTCTCAATATGCAATTGAGTAGCAGAGACCTCTCTCATACGACAAAGCTAGTACTCTACAAGACGCTCATCCTCCCCGTGCTTCTTTATTGCGCAGAAGCATGGAGACTATTAAGCAATTATACAGCAGGCTTGAGAATATTCGAGAGAAAAGTCCTACATAAGATCTTCGGTCCAGTGTGAGTTGACGATAGTTTCCGCATTCTCAACGACATGGACGTTGTGCAGAATATTAAAATCGAGCGGCTGCGCTGGCTCTGCCATGTCGTTCAAATGGAGAGGATGCTCCAGTGAGACGTATATTTGATGTGGCAGGCGGAAATCCGTTAATCGGGTTGTTAATGGCCAGTTAAGTAAGAAAGTACTCATGACAACGAAGCAGATTAAGGACCCTACAAAGATTGATTCATATAATTAATAGAAAAACTATTGACTTCTAAACTAAAACTCATTCAAATTTAAGTTGTTACACTATAACCACCAATTTAACGAAATTCAAGAAACCATAATTCAAATTCATATAATAAGAAAAGCTTTTGCAAAATAAATATCGATCGCTCTCTTTGTAGATATTTTTTAAGGCTTTGAACACAAATACAATTTTTTTCCATAAACATTTATGAGCTGTTAGAAAGCTATTCAAATGGCACTTAAATAAGGAAAACTTCTAAGCCGGTCCTTAACAAATCAGCTGTGGTGGTAACCAGAGTAGTATTCTACATTTTGCTCTATAAATGAAATATAGGCCCAAAATGCCAACGAGTGAATGTGTCCATAATTCCATATTTGATTTCGATACTACATTTAAAAGTGTTCATTACAGTCAACAGGTTACTACGCAGTACTTTCAGAAATATGGCAAACGTTAATATTCAATTTAATGACTACAAATAAATTATTAGATATGCAGAAATGTGTTGTAATAATGGCTAAGCTCTTCTCAGAAGCACAACAATGACAGAAAATTTTCTGAAACATATTTATTTATGGAGTAATATTTAGTATAGATTTATTTTAAAAATTTCGGTTTCATTGAGATAAAAAATAAATAATTAATCTGGAAAAAATTGGTAATTCCAAGAAAATGTACACTCCCAGTACATATGCAATACATGCATGGGATTTAGCTACATGTGAATCTACATAATGACAATAGAATCGCCATCATTTGCTGATAATAATTTTATGCAACTCCAAGTCTTCAAGAAGCTTAATAACCAATTGTATTCAACTGCAGAGCAAACCACTTAATTCAAGTATAAAACTTATACAGTGCGACCAATAGCAACATTTTAAGAGCCCTAGTTGCTGCGCCAATAAATTATATTTAAAAAATTAGAACTTGACCTTGAAAGGGTAAATTCCTCTCAACATTACCCAAATTGTAAAGAATAAAGTTCTCTACAGTAAGTCTTTTGATAAAGCTTTCGATGAACGATTTATTCTAACATTAAAAGGTAATATCTCATCATCAAACAATTGAAAACAGAACAAAATATTAACAATTATATGTTTAGTTATATTTTTCTAAGATTTTATAACTATTTTTATTTTTTTTAAATAAAAAACGACATTTTGAAATTGTACCAAAGACCTTATTGGGAGGATTTTAAAAACTAAATTTTAATTCCAATAATATTGTTAATGTCCTTCTCCTGATTGAACTTTATGAGCAACCATACATATACATATGTACATACACATAGTTATGAAGTACATAATTTCTTGGGAATCGTTTGGCAATTATACCATTAAATTATGGTATGTATAAATTAGGCATATTCTAGTAATTGTAATATGAACACCCTAACAAGCTCTGCTGAAAACAACAAATGTTTTTTTTTTTATTTACGTCACGATGTTTGAATTAAGGAATATGCTAAGTAAGTATTTTTGTTCCATCATAAGAAAGTTTTCTTTTATTTTATTTATCCATACACATATTCAAATACTTACAATATTATATTTACATACAAATATATTGATGTAAACATGTATGGACGCACATGTAAACATGGCAATCGCTATGTGAATATGTATACAATGACTGGTTTCGATGCTGCCCCCAAAATACACAAATTTATATCCATTTGACCCTCTTCAAAGACCTCTTTATAGTCGTTTAGTTTGTCCTTGTGCTACGTTCATTTCTTCACATCCAAAACCAATACCGAAAAAAGCCCTTAAGGCACAACAAAGCGAAGAAATATGTTCATATTGCAACCCCAAAGTAAAGAAAAAGAAAAGTGACTTAAAAAAAATACAAAAAAAAAAGAATAAAGTCAGCATTGAATAAAACTGTAACAGAAACTATGGCAACTTCTGCTAGAACCACGTAAAAAAAAACGTCTATCTAACCATCGGTTAGCTAACAGCTTTGGTCTTTTTGAATTTTTAAGAAATGTAAATGTGCCCTTGGTCCCATCCAGTGAATAGCAGACGACCACTATTAGAACATTCACATACATACACTTATGGACATATGTATGTATTTATACAATCCCTTAGCTACATACATACATACGTACATACATACATAGGTACGAACAGATTTCCATAGAACTGAATGCTGCCTCGTTACAAAAGTATTCAAAGTATTGTCCGTCCTATATGATACACAAGGGAGGTGGAGTATATGCTTTAATAAATAGTGTGTACGTGTGAATGAAGATACCCAAACATATGCATGTGATGTATTCAAATACACAAAATTTTGGTTTTTATGATTTTCCAACTTTTTTGTAGTTTCTTTTCTTTTTTGTTCAAATTTCAGCTTGGTTAGATGCAAATAGACATACTACATACATACATACATACATACATACATACATAAATACATACATAACCCAACTTAAACTTTTTCAGATTTTAATTTCTCTGCACAAAAATTCAGTAGAAAAGAAATAAAGGGCCAATTTTGTACAAATGAAAGAACAATAACAAGGGGTTAAAATTTTAAATTTAAACTCTTTACAAATTAAAATTTTATTTTCACTGATTTCAAATAAATAATTTAAATCTATGCTACTCTAATAGAGAAATGTTATCTATCTGCATTCTATACAAAAACATATATTGCAATTAAATAATTTTTTTTTTTTTAATAAATTATAATAATTATGATATTAAGATTTTAAATTATAATTGAAATGCTTCAAAAGTACTGTTTCGATTTAAAAAAATCGTACTTGCTTAATTCCTCATTACAATCCTTTAGCCAGGATTACGATCTAGCCTCTCATACTACACATGTTGTGCGTGTTAATTCTATTCGTGTGTCAACACCGAACGACAGACTTTTGTGCAACTTTTCATGGCAATTTTATTAAATCTCAGTATTTTTGCCAGAAAACTGCTGAGGGGAAATCGTTGAAGAAATATTTTTCATATTCTGTTCTGTTCGAGATGCCCGGGATAGGGTTTGAATCACTATCCCACGTCTAATAGTCCAACACACAACCTAGAGTACGACGATAAAGTCCAGGAAAAAAATTTCTAACATGTTAACTGATTATGTCGTGTATATTCATTTTTTATTTAATGTAAACGTTCGTCTTAGAAAAAAAATTCTTTTTGCTGTAGTTTTGGCATTATAAAGTAGGCATTAACAATGAATATTCTGGTAGCCGCTATCATAACTGCCAGTTTTTAACGAATCTAGCAATCAGCGTTACGATGCCGAATTTAAAATGATAAAACTAGATATACAGTTTCAATTTGGGAAAAGGTACCAAGTATGTATTTAATTTTAGTTAAACTAGGTTAATGCTTAACCAAAATGTTATAAAATAAATATCTGAAAACAATATATTAACATTTTGAACTGATCTGAAAAAAGTTTTCCGAATTAAATTAAAATTTATTAAATTACTTTGCATTCAAATGTTGATATGCATTGAAGCATTTTGTTTTTTTTTTTTGTTTTCTTTTAGGAAAACTACATTGAAGACACAGTTATACATATTAGTATAGTTACAGATATTCGACTTTATAGTTCTGTTCATTAAAAAATACGTATTACCTTGCAAAGGTAGAACAATATATACACACACCTAAGCATTCTATTTTAGTAGATGTGCATTTGTATTTTATTTGACAACTGTGAAAAATTATACGAAAGAAAATAAAACCATAATTTTATGCTGCATTCTTATGAAAATTGCATTTATAAGATAAAGGTACATTTTTATTTGGCAATATTTTCAATCAGATAAATGAAATACATCAGGCAATGATAAAAAAAAAGGCAAACATTGTGATCTATTAAAACAGCAGGATATCTATCCGCATAACATGCCCTTTCGCACCACATTTCTACGCTGAGAAATACTCGCAGCACTTTTATTCCCATTCTTATCGTATCACTTTTGAATCAAATCATAAATAAAATTAAAACTATTGCGAAATGCATCGAATCTCCATTAGAATTTCGAATTGGGTGGATAAAGCGGATTTAGTGTGAGACAGGGAGAAACGTAATCTGTTCATAACATCATACCAACACAAAGGGATAGTCGTACAAACAATTCAAAAATTGATTAAATTGAATCCCATTTTTTAAAATTATTTTAAAATTTCACACTCTTCCGCGCATACAATGCTTACGTACGTACACACACCGACTGAAAGTATACTTTTTTCGAGTACATACATACAAACACATACCATAAAAACATATTCATATAAATAGATATTTATGCTATTAGAATAAATAGATGTATGTATGTGTGTATGTTGGTATGTTGGTATGTACGTATGTCAATGATATTGAATGTATTTATACCTAATATTTGGAAATCGTTTACCCTTTTCTACAGTTCGTTTTCAAAGCGTTCGACTTCATCGTTTCCTATATTTGGACAAAGTGATACTCAATACAAGGGGATAAAATAATGAGAGACGACCAAACATCAACTTTAACAAAAACAACAACACGAATAACAAAACCATCTAAACCTTAAATTTCGAACAATGCGATTATGTGTGTGTGCGTATGTTTCTTTTTTTTTTATCCTACGTATAGTATAATACGTGAGTATGTGTGATTAGATTTTAGTTCGTGTGTATTTATGGCTGGATCATCGGTGAAGTCAATTGTAACACATCGAATTTTTGCGCATTGAGGGATTTGATTTATTTGCAGTTATTTATAGGTTTTAAAACAACCCGTTCGTTATTTCTGATATCTGCTAGTTTATTATGCTTATTTTGGCTTCTTTGTTTGTATGTGTATGTGTATGTACATATAAACGAACAAACAAGGATATTTGTGTCAATTTAAATGCTTGTTTAAAAACGAGTGTGTACGCACAAACAAACATTAGTCGATAAATGCAAACAGAAAATTTGACTGAAAATTTGTCCAGCATAAACTTTCTCCACATTAGATTATCCCAGTTGATCCTAAAATATTGGTTTCTTGCCGTTTAAACAAATCAAATGTTTGTCTCTTTTGTAAACGTCATGTAGTCTTTGAATTACACTCTCATCTAATGTTATAAAACAAAGTATATTAAAATTTAATGTAATTAGTTTTTCCTTTTTATCAGGTAATAATATCGAATAATAGTGTTTGCAGTTTGTGTTAATAAAAAATTTATTAATTATTTAAAGTGAAATAATTAAATGATCTTCGTTATTTTACTCATAGTCAGTTCTAAGTAATAACTATTGCAATTTGACCGAGTGACCTCTTTATCTACATACATAGTTGATGGATAGTGTATTGAGGTCGATTTACAATTTCGCTCTCAGTTATATTATATGTTCGCTTAAGAGAGGTGTGGCTTTTAATTTGAGATAACAACTTCTGAAGGAGTTTAAATGTTTATTTTATTATATACATTTTTATTGTTTACATCAATAATAAAATTTTGCTGAACTCAACTGCTTTCCTCAACTCCTGAATGCCAAGAGCTTTAAAAAATATGCATACGCCGTTAAACATTGCAATGCCATCTTCGCTCTCAATGGTGGGAATTCGCTAACCACATACTTATGGACGCTAATGTTGATGATTTCGATTTTGCAGGTGCACACACATGTACGTACATACTTACATAAAGTAAAAAACATGAGTACACTAAGGCAGTTATTAAAAAAAAAAGAAAACAAAGTTACACAATACTGACTTGGTTCATATTATAATTCTTTTTATTTTGTTCGGCTGAGTGTAATTATGAATAAATACGTATTTTATGTTTGAAATCTTGATTAAACTATAACATTCTCAATTTTAAGGCTCAAAATAATATAACAGAATTCATAGAATGTTTTAATAGATAATAGCTTAACTTTTATGAAAAAAAATCAATTTTCTTTAAAATACAGTGTCTCAGTGTACAGTATATAGATAATTAAAAAAGCTCTTAAACAATGTATGATACTTAGCATTTTTTTTTAAATATTTTTAAAACAAAAAAGGAGAACAATATTAACGAATTTCATGTCAAACGAATAAAAGGCACTGTTTTAACACTTGGAACCAAAACCTTTTGCTTTTATTACTGTTTCCAGATAGATAAAATTTACTCTCATATGTAAGGACTAACTGTATAGTTCCTACATAGTACCTACATATATAGCAGAATGGCGATAAGTTAAATATATTGGACACATTTGTTCCTACCAGAACAACGATCCGAAGCACGTTGCGAAACTGTAGCTTATGCATAATTGCTCAAAACCACTCCAAACACCAGCACTAGCCCCTAAACTCAACATTATTGAGCATGTTTGGGAAAAACTTGCCCATAAGGTATAAGGCGAGAATGAACCAACATAACCACGGAATTTTATTGCCATCTCGTGCAGTCGATGACTCTACGTTTGGAAATAGTAAAAAAAGCAAAAGGTTTTGGTTCCAAGTGTTTTTTGAAATATTTCCATTGAAATGGAAAAATCGGCATTTGAATAATCTCATACCTAGTGTCCAATTATACGTTTGACACACTGTATTTTAAGACGATGTGGTATAATATATTATTAATATTTAGTGCGCAATGATAATTCCTAAAATCAATTTTAAAAACATTTCTCTATTTAGTTATAGTTTCACCATTTTTCTATTACTGTTCGTAAACATGAATATACCCAAAGATTACTTCTGAAAATGCATATTTGTTATCCATACTGTAAGTTTTATAATATATGGTACAATATACTAAGTAGTTAAGTCAAATACATTTCAACTAGACTATTCAAAAACGTACGATCTTTTAATATTTATTAAATTTATTTAATAAGCCCACTTTGCACTTCTTTACAATTATAAATGTCCCGAAAACTTAATATTAATAATGTAAATACAGTATTTTGTACAATTGACTATTTCTTCGTCAACCAAAGAATACATTTTATTCTTCTCTAATTACGTCTCATACTGAATATAAATTTTTAGTACAATTACCTCTTACTTTATCGAAAAAAAGATCTTAAAAATCTTATTAACTGATTAGTTTTTCATAGAAAGCTGTGTTGATTTAATTTCAGCCAATGAGACATAATTACGACATAACCAGAATAAGTTAATATGCGTTACGATAATTGAAGAAGTCGCCGTAGTCTAGTATGTTGTGTGTTGGCTTATTAGACGTAAAGCCAGGGTTCGAGCGCCAGGCCAGATATCAAAACAAAATAAAAAAGTATTTCTTCGGCGACTTCCTCGCAGTAGATTTCTGGCAAAAATTGAGAGTAAATAAAAGTTGCCATGAAAAAGTTTCTCAAAAAATCTGTCTTTCGGAGTCGACTTTAAACTGTAGGTCCCACCACTCATGTATAAAATTAACACACACAACATAAGTGGTGTGAGAAACTAGGACGTTGTACAATGGGTCAATTCGACCTCCGGGTACTGTACTTGTCTAATTGACAAGTACACGTCCTCTAACCTAACCTAACCTACGATAATTGAAAAAGTGTAAGGCAATCATTCTTCTTTATACTACATTGAATTGGACATAATCTGTCAACATATTATAAAACTTTTTTACTGGACTTTATCTAATGCTTTACAACATAGTTTATATTGGCATGTTTGTAATATGTATTATTTTTTTCAAAGTCATCATAGTCTAGTAGGTAGCGCGTTCGCTTATTAGACGCGAGCCTGTGGTTCAAACCTCAGCTCACACATCTCGAACATAGGAAAAAATATTTCATCGACGACTTCCTTTCAATAGTGTTCTGGCAAAAGCTCTGTGAATAAATAAAAATTGACATGAAAAATTTCTCAAAAAATCGGTCGTTCGGAGTCGCGACACTTAGCTAGAGTTTAATCCTGTCCAAAGGGTTGTAATGTTAAATTAAGTAAGTTAAGTATTATTTCTTTGAAGCAAGCGAAACCAAACAAAAAATTTTTAATTTATTTTGTAATTATTTTGTTTCTATTGGATACTATATTCGGTCTCCTATAGCAGCAGTGATACACAAACATTACTTAAATAAATGGCTTGAATATTACAATTTTGCTGATATGATTTTTATGAAAAGTGACTGATAATTTGCTGTAAATGGGAAGAATGCCTTTCTTGATTATCATATTTGAGTTTACTAACTTAAGAGTGTGTGTCATGGACTAAATTCTGCTAAATGAAATTCATCATTTATATTTACAAGAATGTACTTTTTCGGAAATTTTTTATGTTTATGTTCGGCGCTTACATTTTGCATTTGCGTGCATAACTTCTCTGCAGTGAAATATATAAAATAAAATCAAGCGCAGAATTATAAAAAATGAGGGACATAGATGTGAGTGAATTTACACAAAGAAAATGAACTATAAAGCGATCCCACGAACGTTCACTAATCCATTCACGTATTTCTTTAATCCATTTCGTTCCCTTCAGTAAAACAGCGATGTTTCAAATATATCCACCATATTTTCATTATTTCTTTTACTTTATTTCAGTTTCATGAATCGATTCCAAGTAGTCTTGTAATAGACCTATTGTAGCGGTTCCTAATATGTAAAAGGTCTTAGATGTTCCGTTGTCTAAACAAAGTACCTTCTATTGAAATGGACATTCGGTGTAATAGTAGATGACACTGCCTGACTTTTCTACGATGATTGTAGTTGATTTTATCGTCTCTGCAGGACTGTATTCAGGGCGTGAATGGAATATTTGAAAAATTCTCTCAAATGCTAAAATTCGAAAGTAAGATTGACGAAAATATATGTATTTGTCTTTTTTGTGTGATTTGTCGTCAAGCTCTTTTTAACGAGTTGTATTATGTCTCTGAATGATTACTGTCACCCTGTAAGGTGCACTCTATGGTGATGCGAACAGTAATCTACATTAAATCTATATATGTACGTTGATATGCATTTTCCACATCTAATGCCATTTCCAGACAGATCGCGAACTCTCTTCCGATTTCTGTTCGTGCGATGGTGGTGGTCCTTGAACATTGTAAAACTGGCTAAACTGTTTCGTACACTACCCGGCTTATTATAACGTGGCATTGAACACACAAATTAATTTGCAACTTTCATTTTCCATCACTTCTGTTCTGTACCACTTCTGTTTCTGTGTCATTAAATCCGGGCTTGTACCTCTATATTCTCAGTGCAGTCATATTGCACTCTGTTTCCAGAATGTAATGAATGTATCATTCGTCAAATTTGGTTCAAATAAAGTGATCCGTAAGACACCCCCATAATCAGTATGCTTTATTATGTACTGCGATATACGATCACTAAAATAACTATTAATTACACAAACCTTCAAGAGGTGCCATACACCTTGGTTCTAGTTCTCCAAATTAAATGTATTTCTGATATTTAATGTTATCACTACCATGTAAACCCCGATAAGCACTCCTTTCGCCATCGTTTTCATAATTTTTATAGTGTCGACTCTGGTTCCCAAAACTGATATTCGAAGCTACTATCTAAAACATAGAGGTATACATGTTAGGTATACTAAAGATTGTGGAGATAGTTTAGTAACCTAGTTTCTATTGCAATAAAATATAAGGAAAGAGAGTAAATCCGAAATTTTATTTCAATAGTTTTATTTATTTCTATTTAATGCAATCAATTGTTTTCAATTAAAATAAAATTTTAATACTTTTTTATTAAAAAATTTTAGTGTTAATTAAAATTATATCTTAAAAAAGTTTTTTTATAAGGTTATGAGCTGCAACTACTACATCATTCAATTGCGAAGGGTTGAAACCATACAAAATGAAGAAATACTGACCCTTAGTTTTTTATAATGGACATTGCAAGTTATATTAATATACATATGTATGTATTATATGTTTTACAACCCTAATATAATAACAGACTGTCTTTCAACCCCACGCATTACTATAAAAATCGCCATTTTGTATAAAGTTGTTACCAACAAAAGCCAACAATTCTATAATTTAATTACCTTTGGTAGTGATCAAGGAAAGTACAACAAATATGAATTCATTTGAAATATGTGGTCCTCAAAAGCAGACCTTATGGTTCTACGTAATATAATTGACTTATTATCTGAGTTTTCAAACTATTGTAGTGTGTTGCCTTATTAGACGTGAGGCCACAGTTCAAACCCTCTCAGCAGATTTCTGGTAAAATCTCGGGGAGTAAATAAAATTACAATGAAAAAATTTTAAAAAATCCATCGTTCGGGATCGACTTTAAAGTGTAGGTCCCGCCACTCATGTATAAAATTAACACACTCAACATAAGTGGCGTAAGAAACTAGGTCGGAATCCTGACTGAAGGGTTGTAATGACCAATTATGTACGTATGCATGTATGTATGTATGTATGTATTGTATAAATAAAAAAATAAATAAATAAATAAAACTTACTCCAATTATTACATGTTTTTTAATCAGTATTATTTCCTAAACTGTCTTCATCGACCAAAAACATGACCTCTGGAGCGTTACATTGCCTAAAACGTTTAAATTTTGAACATTTACTACAATTGTAAAATTATTAAAAGCTGTACCATCGAAAACTACTACAATGATATTGTTGAAGAACAGTTAAGTTAAGAGTTATTTATTAAGATAAATGCGAAAATTTTCTTCTTTCTAGTTAATTATGTATTTATAAATAAATATATATACAATTTTCATTTAACTATGAACTAGTCGTTACAAAATGAACTTTTAGATAAACAAGTGTAACTATTTTAAAAGCACTATTTAAATGAATTTTTAATAAATTCGGATACAAACAAAATTTTAGAAGCATATGGTTTAGATCGATGAAAGTAATTTTAAAAAATGTCTTAACAAAGTAAATGCACTTCAATCGTTAGTCGACTGGAATAAAGCTTTGATATGATTTCTTTAGAAAATATATTTACATATATCAAATTGATTCAGTTCTAAAATATCAACCCTGATTAAATAAAATACACGCTACGGTTGATAATTTAGTATGATGGAAAAAAATGAGACGAATAAAGGAATGAACTTAAGGAAGAAATCAAATGACAAAACGTATTGGAAAGAACTGGTTAAGCACGAAATATAAAATTAAAAACAACAATTCTATTTTTACAATAAAAGCTTAGATTGATCAGCATGTTTAATTTAGTGAATATTATTTAATATTATTCAGAATAGAGAGGGTTGCGATAGCACTTAATTACATATTTCCGAATTAATATTTAAATGTTTTAACTTTCGAGCAATACAGTTGAAATATACCTTACCAATAACCTTACAGTGTTTACAAATTAATCTAAAGCTTCCAAATTATTATGAAGAAATTAAAATTAGTAATTGAAATAACAATAAAAAGTAAAAATAAATAAATTCTTCAATATTGAACAGAATAATCATGATAATCTGATTCTGTAGAAGAATATTCCAATATTTATAGGATGCGTTTTTCTTCTTGAAAATTAAATGAATTTTCTACATGTTTGCACTTTTCGCAGCACTGTTCGTTCATAACTGTAATGAGCAAAAAAGAAGCATCAGCAAAAAACAGCAGTGGAAACGAAAAATAATACGAACACACACGCACACTTTCTTTCGACATGGTGTGTATACTATGGTATAATAGTAAAATAGTTACGTTAGGTTAGAGGACGTTTATAATAGACCTCTGCACAAATGTATTTGACTTGAAAAAGTACATATGATTCAGCATACACACACACTTATACGAAGAAGAGCTCTTTTTTGAGAACAACAATATTACCAAATAACTTTCTTATTTAACTATGTTCGTTGTATACAAATACATGTTCAGCTTTCTATCTTATTTGAAAATACCGACATCAAACATATCGAGTATGATATGACCATCAAACTTCACGTAGTACTACAAATACCAATTAGTACTGCAAATACTACATGAAGTTTAGCAAAAAACGAATAATATTATCTATGTATTCTCTCTTCAGCCCATGTTATCTTTTATATACAAATAAAAAATAGAAAAATTTTAAATATTGTGGTAAATTAATTAAAATAATTATGTAAATGTAAATGTAAATGTAATTATTTTGATTATTTTATAAAAAGTAAATTCTTATTTTATTTTAACAGTTTTTAAGTGACATTTTGTTACTTGAATTGTTTTTAGTTCATTAATAATAAAGACTTTTTAACCAAGGAGCAAAAAAGTGTTTCAAAAAACATTTGACTATTTTCACTTACATACATAATTACAACCCTTCAGTCAGGATTACGACCTAGTTTCTCACACCAGTGGCGGGACTTACAGTTTAAAGTCGACTCCGAAGGACAAATTTTTTTTGAGAATCTTTACATGGCAATGTTATTTACGCTCAGAATTTTTGCCAGAAATCTGCTGAGAGGAAGTCGCCGAAGCAATACTTTTTGTGTTTTTGTTTGATGTCTGGCCTTAGGTTTGAAACATGGCTTTACGTCTAATAAGCCAACACACTACCTACTAGACTACGGCGACTTCATTTTTCACTTCCATTTTTTTATTTCAGTTATTAATAAACAATATATGTATGTATATGTACATACATATTTATTAACATATATACATATGTACAGTTATGTGGTACATATGTAGTTATGTGGTATATTATTTATGTATTTTTTTATTTTTTAATTATTGATTCCTAAGAATTTACAATGCAGTAAAAATTTCTCTTACGGACAACTCTAATAAGCGGACAATCTCTGAGAAAGGGCGAATTTCCTGCTTTCATGCTATTGAAGGCAACTCCTAAGAAGATTAAAATGTGAACTAAATGTGTATTTTTTAAAACTCAGATTTTCTTTTTAATTTGGCAAAATTTTTTTTAATAATTGCCTTAAGTGTATTGATGTTTTTTACTGTAAGTACGCACGTATGTAGTTGTGCATTAGCATAATCATTGATATTAGCGTATTAGTTAGTAGTTAATTAGAGGATACCCATTTTTTCTTGCCAACGAAGATGACATTTTTCAGTATAATATTATTATTTATGTACATAATCGAATAATCGGTCTTTTGAGGTCCCTATGAACCTCTTCCGAATATACCATGGCGCACCTGGTGTTATGCTGAAGAGTATAGACTACCTCCTTTGAATATTCTCTATATCCGATGGTGAGGTGATGATGGTGTTCTAAATTTCAGATGCGTGATCTTAGATATTATGTAGTAGGTCCACGTAAGGCGACGGTCCATATGTATGCAAAGATATTTTGCATTATTATATTCAGACACTCTTACATCATTATTCACGATGGGTGGACCACTTTCCTTTCTCAGTGTGAACGTAACACGAACGCACTTAGAAGCAAAGGCTCCTAGGAAACTTACATGCTGTACCCCAGCGGTATCTTTCTACGCGAAGAGGTCACAGATTTCGATTTTATTTAACAATATCTCTCTTGTAAATAGATTTTTAGCAATTTATGCAAATACTCGGGTAGCAACTGCGTGATCTTAAATAAAAAACCTTCGGCCCGACCTTGTCGAAAGTGTAAGATATGTCAATAAATAGTGTGAAGGCCATCAGAGCACCTAAGTGATTGGTGTTTCATGTAGTATTTTATGCAACGTAATGTTATGTAAACATCCTAAGGTAGAGAGGAATAAGGAAGAACGGCAACAGACAATAAAGAAAGAAAGATGGGTGCCGGAGAAAAAAGTGAAGAAAAACAGACTAAAACTACCGTGATGACACCTTTCAACTAGCTCTATTTTATTAAAAATCTAAGGAGAGTGAATGTCTACCCTCCTATCAAAGAAACCTCACGGTCCTCAACCTCATCTTACTAAGCGCTGAACAGTTACAGAGGAGGCGTTCGAATGTCGCCAATTGATCCTCGTTGCAACATACTCTGTAATAGTACGACTGGAGTCCGTACCAGATCCTTGTTAGCGATCTAACCTCGCAATGATGCGTAAGAAACCCAATGATTATTTTGTCATTGAATTTATCTAAATACAGCAATAAGCCTGTTCTAACACTGTCTGTTGAAGGCAATGATTCCAATACACATCACAATCCGTTCTATTCCTCAATATTTCTCTTCGTTCTCTCTGACCCATCTTCAGAGAAGTCCATAGAAGTGGTAAATTGAAAATTTATGATCACCTATTAAATTGCCCTCAGGAAGTGAACCTAACAAGTGAGAGCATCCGTCGTAATATTTATAACGGGTTTCCTTTTCATTAAAAAAATCGTAACATCGACAATGTTTCATCATAAATAGACATACAAACAAACAACGCGCCCATGCCTTTGCCATTTATTATCAGAGTTCATGTTATGTGAGAAATATGTTTCTATCGACGAAGTTCCTTTTTGGTTGAATGGTTATGCCAACAAACAGAATTTCTGAATTTGTGAAGAGCAGCTAGAGGCAGTTCAATACCTGTCAATATTTGGTCTTATTTGGTGTTATTTGGCCAAACGTCGTTTAAATTTGTGACATTCTTGCATATGATTCCAATGTTCTTCTACTAATATCTCATTTAAATTATATTCAATATCCATATTAAATTATTTAAATCATAAATTAAATGAAATTAAATTTTTACCAACTTAAATTATAAACATAAATTGGTAATAACAATACCATATCGCCTATACATACGTGTACCGCCACCGGAAATAAATTAGCAAAGTAGTCAGCCACTTACTTATTTTAAATACGGCAAACAATTCATTTGTAATTTCGGCATTTTGAAATTCAATAGAATTAATTTTTTATGAGTGATACCACTAAAATTTGTTGTTCGTTTTAGATAGTTATACATACATACATACATGTGCACATATATCATACATCGCGTTATTAAAACATCTATTTCTAACATTTTATTGTATTGATCAAACTAAACCTTTTATTGTCGCCAACAAAAATACAAATTAGCCTAAATTATACACTGCCTGCCACATCAGTGGATCATGCAGTTCTGTTATTATGAAAATAAAAAATTTCATATGTACACACAGTTACTAAAGTATACATACGGTTAACAAATTTCAGAAATTTTTTAACCAATCCGTTTTCGTTGAAAATCTTTATAGTTTCCTCGATTTTAAGATGGTCTTTTGCATTGGTTAAAAAATTTCTGAAATTGAACTGAATTGTGGCCCTGCACAGGCCCACAAAAGTATACATCCGATTAACAAATTTCACAAATTTCTGAACCAATGCAAAATACCGTCTTAAAATCGAAGAAAGATGTCAGACAATTATTAAGATTTTCAAAGAAAACGGAATTGTTAAAAAAATCTGAAATTTGTTAACCGTATGTATACTTTTGTGGCATACGAGTATATACTATTTTTGACCGGTTGTAGTCGGAGGTCTATAGTCTTGTATGTGTTTAGTCAATTTCATATGCACACATGTACTCCGCTTTTAATTGGTTGTAGTTTTAAATGTGTTTAACGCATAAGTTGGCGACAGTAACGAAAATGGTAGTGTGGATATGGTGGTGGCAAAATAATTATTAAAATTTTTTTTGACAGATTGTACTAGACAGATGGCTGCTTTGCATGAGTTATATGCATATTTTTTTTTTTCTGTGGATGCCGTAGTCTAGTAGGTAGTGAGTTGGCTTATTAGACGTGAGGCCACGGTTCAAACCCCAGGTCAGAAATCTTCAACAAAACGAAATATTTCTATGTTGTAATGACGTATGTGTATGTATAAAGCCTTTTCTCAATCAACTCTTAATCTCTAATTTTTCTAAAACACCAGTACTTTCATTATTTTTAAGAGCTAAATAAGACAGTCATGGATTACTATAATGTTCTTAAAGTATGCAATAAGGATGCCAATCGGGAAAACTCGAATCCCGGGATTTCTGAAAACTTGACCTGGGATTTTGGGGATTGAAAGTTCATATGTACTTTATATAGTAAAAAAATAGTTTACGACATACATAACACCAATGCAGTTTTTCAAGTGTATCTTGCAATAATTGAATATTTTATATCATGCGACATCAGTGATGGCACACCAGATGAGAAATTGAATGATAACCCTATTTCCAACGTTAAAGAGTTAAACGATGCCATTGAAGAATGTAAAAGTCCAATAAAATCTATTAATAGATTGATGAATTAGATACTCATCTTGCTAGAGAAATAGATATGTTTGTATCAAAAGATGGTAGAGGTGAATAGTTACACTAGTCAAGCATATTGTTGCATTAAGTAGGCGGATAATCAGGTCTTTGACTAGCTCGAGACTTGCAACAGGCCAGTTTAATAGAATCTTTACAAATTACGAAAGGCGAACATTGGTGGATTGTAGGTGTTCTATCAGGAATCAATTGCGTTGCCTTAGTTTGTTTCATCTTCTGAATGGGATAAAGCGCAGCCTTTGTCTCTTCTTACTACTTTTTTCAATCTGAAGTATCGCGTTAATGGTGAATATGGGTTCCTATGGCTGAAGAGTTTCTATTTTATCAGCATAACACCATAAAAAGAAATCTAGAAACGTTTAATCGCACAAATGGGGGAGCTTGTTAACACAACCAATTTCGGAAAAAAAAAGTTGACGTAAAGCGGATGCATATAAACGAATTTTTTAAGTGAATTTGGAGTATGAAGTCCGGGGAATGCTTAAAAGTGGAGTGCACATGTATATCGAAATAGTTTCAGTTACATATTTTTATTAAATAAATGCAATTTAAAGAGAAAATATGTTTCGGGATAATGCAAGATCCAAAAACTCGAATCCTAGGCTTCTTCAAAAATCAATCCCTTTTGGTATAGAGTGCCATATATTTCAAATGGTTGCAGCTTAATCCGCTTAAACTTGTACTTTATGTGTTTATCGGTTGTTATATTCGTTTTCATTGAATTTTTAAATCAAATCTTTAAAAATTAAAATAATTAAATTGCATAGCTCCGACAAACAATATCAATAAATTAAGCTTTCTTGTTTGACTACATTACAGAGTTCGATATTTTTATGTGCATATAACAGCTACAGTATACAGTATGTATGTACATACACTGGCTGAAATACGTCTCCGTACATCAAGCAGGCGGAGACAATTTACACGATATTTCAAAAACTACTGGCCAGATTTGAACAAAGTAATATTCTTTTAAAAGCTCAATAATTAGATACAAAAATTTTGTTTAAATATTTATTTTATAAAAATATATTTTTATATCAACATTATTTTTATATTAACAATCCAAAATGTTTTTTTGTAAAAGTTTTCATACAGGAAACCTACGTTATTAATAGTTATTCGGCTTCATTGGACGTAAAAATTAACAGTAAAGTGAAATTAGGTAACAAAAATTCGCATTGGCGTCAAAAAGTTGATTGTTAAAATGCGTAACGATGGGAAAAATTGGGGGAAAATGTTAAACTAACTTCATTAGTTCAATATGTGATGAAAACTGAACACAAAAGTACACGTTCTGTTTTAGTTTCCCCAGGAAAACTATGCAAAGAAATGGCTGATGCTACCTTGTGAAGGAAAATTGAACGGATAACCTGATTACAAAAACCTGTTCTGTGAAATCATAAAAAACTATTCGAATTTATGAAGACTTTTTATTAGGTGCAAAAAATTTTCAGAATTTTCTGGTTATGAAGAAATGTTTTCCACATAAAAAGCCACTTCTCTCAGCGAACCTACATATATATCTGCACTTAGATTATGTCACATAATATGTATGTAATTAAGTCAGACAACTTCTGGTATGTTTACACACGATTCATGTAACGTAACGAAAACACTGCGTTGCTGTAAAGGAATTTAAAATCAACCACCAAATATGGAGGTGGCTTAATGACCACTGTGAGTACCTCAAATCTTCTTTTTTTGTATATAATTAGAGACCGACTTTATTTTATAAATATTTTAAATTGAGTGCTTTAAATTAAGACATAAAGTACGATATTCGATTCTTTCACAATAAGGATACGAGTCACTTATTCCAATATTGTGGAAGAATGATTTCTATACAATGCCCTGTAGGTAATTTTACTCTTTTTGAGGCAAAAAGTCATTTTTGCCACTTTTTTTTGGTATTTGATCAAGAACACATCAAAGCTAATAACGGTATGTTTTGTTTTTGTAAAAAATTAATGACGTCTGCGTAGCATATAGTCAAAATGTAAGCATAGTGTTGAACACAATATATACAATACATATACAGTGAAATTTCCCGTAGGCGGACACCGGTCGTCACAGATAGTTCACCATAAAAATGTCAGGACTTTGTGCTATTAAATATGCTGTTATGGCTAATGAGTGGACAAATTTCAATACAACTTAAGTATATGTATGTATACTATATGTTTATTTAATTTTTTAATTCATTTTAGTTTAAAGATTCATTTACACACATTTGTATAAACACATAACATAAGACAGATCTCCCGAAATAATTTCTTTTTATTACATAATAAAATGTAAATTTATATGTTAACTCCAGATTGCCATACGGCTTTAAGATCATCTTTATTTTTCAAAATGCTTGCAGCCTGAGTTTACCCAATATTGAATCATCAAAAAAATGCATTCACATTAGCACATACAAACACACAGTTACTAAATTATACATACGGTTAAAAAATTTCTTTTAAAATCTTTATAGTTTCCTTGATGTCAAGACGGTCTTTTGCATTGGTTAAAAAATTTTCTGAAATTGAACTGAATTGTGGCCCTGCACAGGCCCACAAAGGTATGCATCCGATTTACGAATTTCACAAATTTCTGAACCAATGCAAAAGACCATCTTAAAATCGAAGAAAGATGTCAGACAATTAGAAATATTTTCAATGAAAACGGATTGGTTAAATAATTTCTGAAATTTGCTAACTTTTGTGGGTCTGTGCAGGCCCACAAAAGTGTACATCAGGCCCACAAAAGTTAACAAATTTCGGAAATTTTTAAACCAAGACCCTCTTAAAATCGAGGAAAGTTGTCAGATAATTACAAAGATTTTCAACGAAAACGGATTAGCTAAAAAATTTCTGAAATTTGTTATCCGTTGCTGAGTTGCTGTTTTGTTGCTGAGTGTATGTATGTATTTTTCAAAATGTTTTGTTTTATTACGTTTTTGCAATTTCGCGCACTGAAAGTTTTTCTTGTTCTTGCACATTTATTATTTTAATTTCTTCTTTTAATGTAAGAGAATTTCGTGCAACCATCCTACAATAAAAATTCTTCAATAACTAACACTTCACGCAATCGACACATTGTCCCAAACGAACACATTCAAAAAATATAAAAAAAACTACACAACAATCTGCCAATGATGTATGCACATTAGGGTGGTTTTAAAAAATCGTGCAACTGGGGCCTCAAAATTTTGAAAATCTCGATTTTTTGGCAGTTTTACGAATTCGGCGATCCATATCTGTGGAACGGCTAAAGCTATTTGCCTGCGCCATACATCAAATTAAAGGCCATACTATTGATAATATTTTATATTCTACACAATAAATATGTAACTAGTACTGAAACCGAAAAAATAGAGCCAATATCACTAAAAACGTGACTAGGTACCCCTGCGAGCGAAGATGCGTTATTTGTATTATTATTGGTTATTATGGACAAATACTTGTACTTTGGAATCTCATTTCATTTAAATATGTTTGCTATGGTATACCGTTAATTTTAGACCCACATACTGTATCACTGGCGACCCCAAGCAGGTAAAACCAAACTAGTTTAAAAATGTAATGTTATATTTTAAGTAGAAGTCCAGGAGTTCAGAATCTGTTATTAAAAAAAGAAAAGCATAGCTAGGTGGTTCCTGCATTTATGATTTTGTTTCTTGGTCAGTTGTAAATATTAACCACAAAAACATATTTATTTTAATTAGGTCGGTGCCTACTAACACGTACTCTTTGTTTTAGTTAGTGTCATTCTGTGTCCTTTATTCTAGTGAACATTTTTATTTCTCGTAAAAGATGTAGAAGCCATCAGGCATTAGAAGTAGAGGTAGAGACAAAATTTTTCTAATTGACTATCCAGCTCATCAGATAACTGCCCTCCAATCGACATTTTTAAACTAGTTTGGTTTGGACAGCTTTCGCTGGCCAACAAAAAATTTAATATTTTTATAAAAAAATAAAAAGTTTCTACAAAAGTTTCCTTGTATTTTTTTGAGATCTCTGACAAAAAGAAAAAAATTTTAAAATTGAATATTGCATACGCCATTTTGAATTTGAAAACTTTTACGTCAGATTCGAAGTCAGCAACCTCAACAACTACTATATACAATATTTTCATCTAAAACTGAAGAATTTTAAAAATTTTAGGTTGCCATTTTTGAATTTGAAAATTTTTATATCAGATTCGAAATTAGCAACCTTAAAAACATCCGTACACTGGTTTTGATGTAAGTCCGCCATTTTGAATTTGACAAATATTTCCGCAGAATCGAAATCACCAACTTCAAAAACCCCCGCTTATCGATGTTTATCCTGATTCAGTGATAACTTCTTTTGAACAGAAAATGTACTTATTTCTACCTATAGTGCAATGGTGTAAAAGTAAAACCTCATCGCCTAGGATTCACATTCAAACTCCATAAAGTTTTTATGGAGTATTTTAAATAAAAAAATTGTAGCTCGTAATAACTAATAAGCAAATGCGCCCAAATACCTTCGTTATAGAAATCTGGAATATTGGGAGAGAAATAACACAAAAACTGGTCTTTTCTATGCAAGGCGTTTAGAATAAGTTTTTGTCGCCAAGGTTATTCAAATCTGTTATTAAAAAGATATTTGGAATAAATAACTTTAAATTTTCATTGCTGTAGAAAAACTATTTTGAGTTAACGTTTTGGATTGTTTTTTGAGTTTTTTATATAAAATGTATTTCAACTTTTTTAATACAATTTTTGTATCTAATCATTGAGATTATAAAACAATTTTACTTTATTCAAATCTGGTAAGTAGTTTTTGAAATATTGATAAATTTCAATACATGACATGCTTGGAGACTTATTTGAGTTTCTTTAATTCTCTTTTGAACAAATATTGTCAAAAAATCTAAAATGTTATGAAATCTCGGTGGAATAAGTACTTCTACAAATATTTTACAAAGTCTTATCCAAGCCCCGTTTTGGCCATAGGTCCATCGAAATTTTTTTCTTCCTAAAATTCTGGTTCCATTTCTAATGTCAATGTTTTTTATTCAAAACTCCAATTTTCACTGGTTGAAAAACTAACGTACTTAATGCACAACTATTGTATACAAATTCCATTACCTCTCCATTATTTATAGATTCATATTTGCATTAAGTGGGAGCACATATTGGAAAACTCCAATTAATATGCGCAGATAATAGTTCTAAATCTTAAATTAACATACATTATTTTACCTAGAAATAAAGTATAGACCCGCTCTAAGCACGTAGAAAATAGAAAATAGGATTTGTAACAATGATCAAGATTTATGTATGATGAGACTTAAATCTTTAAATGACTAAAACGGTGGTTTTCATAGAAATTTTCCATACCAAAAATAATTTACCAAGCAAATAGATGAACAATACTAAGTAGAACAATATTGCAGTAGTATTGACATAATAAATAATAATAATTATTGTATCCTGAAATAAAAATGTCAAAAAAAACAAATTAAAATAATGTGTCGATTTAAACTACACTACTATCGGTATTATAACGAGACCTGATTTGCTTTTTGTGGCAGCTGCCAATTTAGTCTAACTCAACCTGATCAAAATATAATGCAATTAGCTTATCCAAGTCAAAAACCAGACTAAACTTCCAAGTAAGTAGTTGGCCAATTAACTTACAGTGTCTTATATTTGTTGTTTAATAGACTCTTTTTTGGAATTTAAGTACAGTGTAATTTCTCTTTCTCAGCAAATTTCTGGCAAAAACTCTGAGAGTAAAATAAAATTGTCATGAAAAGTTTCTCAAAAATATGTCGTTCGTTATAATATTAACACATACAGCATCAGTGGTGTGAGAAGCTAGGCCGTACTTCTGGCTAAAGGCATATAATGACCAATTATGAATGTATGTATGTAAGTAATTTCTCTTTTCGGACATTTTCTATAAACGGACACTATCCGATAATAGACGGATTTCCTTTGATGGCAATTTTAGAACAAACTAACCTCAGTCAGACGAACTCTCTCTTGCCCGGATGCGAACAGTACTTTTTTTTAAACGTCCAATAATTTTTTCTTAAACACCACCCGTAGCCGGACAAAAATCTTAAAAAAAAAATATAAATGTGAACCAAATATGTATTACGTGATATGCAGAATTTCTTTCTAATTGTTTTAAGGACTAGCTTAAGTCTGTTCATGTTTGTACTGTATGTATGTGTGCGCATGCGATATAGAAATTATCAACATTAGCGTACACACATAAGTAGTTAGCGGATTCCCATTTTTTCTTGCCATCACTGACAAATTTTCAAATCTCTTGGCAAATTCAAATTTTACGTAAGTACTAAGTTCAACATAACTTTATTATATTATTTTATGAACGCAATAAAAATCTGTATAAGTGAATTTAAAAAATATTAAAACTCCGTCAGTAGTTGTTATTTCAAACATTGAAGGTGTTAATATCAAATACTGGACTACATAATTAAAAGTAACACTCACTTAAGCGGACACTTTCCGATAGTCCGCCTATGGGAGATTTCACTATATATGTACATATATATGTTGATACCATAACCAGACATTCAATTCGTGCGTTTTTATCGCACTAATTTCAAGGTCATTAAGAAAGCGACAGTGACGTGAAAAATGGAAACCCAACCATGAGATATCACTTTGACGGACACCAAAATTTTAGGAGGCCTTCCCGTGGGACAGTTGCTGTATCTCCGTTATTTGGCAAGATAAACAATTTATGACGTGTATACACGTCATGTCCCCCTAGAAACCCTTGTTATGACGTCTATAGACGACAGTGTCCGTCAAAGGGATATTTAGAGATTTTATATATAATAATGTAAAATTGTTGATTATTCTCGGTTTATATGTATATATATCACACAAACAATAAATTTAAACCTGTGAAAAAGATAAGCACATCCCATTTCCTTTTCAAAATATGTAGTTAAAAAAAATAATAATATATTAATATATTTGCACTAATATAAGTTCTAATCTTGTTCTAGATTGGTCAATATTTTATAGAAACACCGGTGTTGATTATAGCTAGTAGGCATCGTCTAAGCATGTGGTCAAGCCGGTGTATTATACCACCCTGCATAAACTAATTCCAAAAGCCCTATTAGAGTTTGTGGGACACTTTTCTTTGACTGTTGTTTTTGCTATATTCCATAAGTTCTTAATCCGATATAGATCTGAAGACAGAGTGGGCTAGTATTTTCGAACCATTCCTTAACACATGTTATAGTATATTCAGGAATATTATCCTGCTCGCACACGCATCGAAGTCTCATGTTGTTACTTAACTTAATGTAGAATGATATTTAGAAGTATTACAACATAATACCTTACTTTCTAAATACCTTGTACACAATATAGTGGCATAACACCATAGTAGAAAAATTACGTCCAAACAATAATGTTACCCCACCATGTTTTACCGTGTGACCTAAAAGTATTTCCCTTCAAAGTCTTCACTGTAGGATTTTTCACATAAATTGTTTGTCTTCAGCTTCTCGGTATTAAAAAATTTTCGCGTTAAAGTCAATACATTACACTATCGATCGATAAAGACGCCCACTAATCGAAGAGTTTATCCATACCTATAACTCTCAGGCATTATCGCGCTCGGAGTATCACAAAAGTAAACTTTTGTGGTCATGCAATTCATCATTCCTGTAGTGTGACCCAATGATGACTTGAATTGCTTACCCTATACATGAAAAATTATTTCGAAATAAAAAAACGGATGCAATATAAAAGCATTTTTTCTTTATGTTTTTATCTTCGTACAAACATACATGAGTTTTCTTGTTTTGATTGATAATACAAAAAGAACATCAAATTCAAACATCATTTGTCTAAACAAAAATGTAACATAATTTATTAACACAATGAATAAATTATGAATTTGAATATTTATTAACTGTGCTGAGACGAAATAAATTATTACCAACATAACAGTACAGTTTTATGAAATTGAGTTTGTTAAAAACGACCTTTCTAAACTAAATTGATACAAATACTGAAGATCTCTTTGACTGTAGCTTATGGTGTTCTGTGTTTGTGCCTATCCAGTAAGTCTGTCAATAAAACCGTTTATTGCATCTTTTGATTATCATTTACAGTGGTCATCCTCGAGTGGAGGAGGACGTTTTTTATTTTGTTTACTTCCAGTAATTATTAAAAGTAGATATACTAGGTGTTAACAGTTTTATTGATTTTATCTTTAATTTATTTTAATATATGTATTTTAATTGTAGGTTCAAATTTAAATTGTATACTTGATTTATTGATTTATCTCGCAACTCTTTCAGAAGCTGTAAACCTGCATAATAAAAGTATAAACATGTATAAAAATATAGGTTTTGTTCCTAACTGTCCGACTTTTGATTAGAGGGTGGTTTTTTCAAATTTTCATATGAATGTGCATTTCGATTCTTCGGCCGTTAAATCTTTTTTTTTTTCTATTTCAAATATATTCAGCTGTTTAACATTTCTTTTTTTATTTAACAATATTTCTTTTAAAAGTTTACAATCCCTTATCCGTTTTGCATTGTCACTATTTAACCCCCGACAATCGTACATAATATGTAAGTATCAACATACATACATATGTACAAAGCAATGCGCTCCTGAGGTTGCTACGCAAAAATAGTCAACGTAATGCCCTGACAGGCATCGCAAAGAAAATGCAAATGGCGTATTAACATACAACGCATCATAGCGTTCGAACACATACATACATGTACATACTTCTTTTTTTCCTTTTATAAATACATATCTATGTATAAACATTTAAATAATTGGTAGTTAGTTCGATATAAATTTTTGATACTGATTTAGTCAATTGATTTCTAGAATAATAATGTGGTCCTACACTGTAAGTAGCCTTCAGTTTATGTTCTCTGTGGTAAATTATATGGTTTCATTCTTAATTCTAGAAATAATCATCCAGATTATGCCATCCTAAATTTTATGATCAATTGTAACACCAGGCAAGATTGAATTCATAATACTAACATAATTTCATATGCTTGCGTTTCAAACTTCATTTCCTCACTAGTGCTCCATGCATATGTATATACAGATAATCTGATTTCGAATAAAATGAGAAGAAAGCTGTGAATTTTTTCAACGCAAATTGCATCATGCATAAAAAACCAGCTTGAACACTTTTTTATAAATAACAAAAAAAAATGCTCTCCGAGACTAATCTGCCATAAAGAAACTTATCCAAAAGTAACGGGAATATTATAAACAAAACTGAAGATCCCCGCGATAGATTTTATGGAATCACACCAATATTGACTTTGTAATGTCTTTAGTTCATTTCCCTAATAGATTTCAATCGCAGAAAATTAATATACCAGATTATTTTAATCAATCTCCTGAATTATTTTTCCTCGAAGACAATTCGTTATAATTGCTTGAAGAATTTGTTACAATTTCTTGAACATAGTTTTTGATGGTCAACCTATTTATTATTGTTTTAACCCAAGACAATAGCTTGGTCTTATTATCTGCTTTAATCGAGATTTTTGAAACCTCATAACCAGGTATTGACAAAATAAGCTATAAAACGTTCTTCGATTAAACGAGTACAGTAATGAAAAAAGGATTCATTGATATTAAATGGCATTGCTTATCTCAATTGCTATCCAACGTGTGGTAGGTTTCCCTATGACCGATGATACTGAAGTCAGGTTGGGATGTTGCCAATGCCATATGGGTTAATCTGTCTCCTACCACACAATGAAGTACTATCTAAACAGACAACTTTTATAAGTTCTTGTTTCCCTAACCACCAAACTGGAGATATGAAGAAAACATAAAACTCGCAGACTAGTACATGTAGAGAGAGATCATTTGAATTAAAAAAGTATGGTTTGGTTCTTCTGATAGACTCTCAAAGAATTATTACTCAAATTTGGGTGTTGTGAGTTCGATTCCCACCAGAGGCTCTGGTCTATTACAATACACCGAGTATAAGGTCTTTGTTACTCATTTAATTATATTATTATATACATATATAATTATAGTACAATTTGTAATTGTATTCTAATTAATAAATAAATAAAAATAAATAATACTAAAATTTAAGCAAATTTTTCCTCTAAACGTGCATGAACTTTTGAAAAATAATTTGGATGGCAGAATATTTGCACTTAAAGAAGAAAATTTTGTATGTCCTCAAGATTTGATTATATTTACTACATGTGAATATAGTCATATATGTATGTATATAGCAATTGTAGACACAAATAATTGTTTTCTTTCGCAATGAATCCTGTACAAAAATAGTCGATACGTTGTTACAAATTAAATTAAAAACCACTCAAATCAATTGGCTTATTGTTAAAAACGCAACATGACAGATGGTAGCATAAAATTAAACGATTAATCAGTGTTGCTTCCGTAATTAAATTTTTCAAATATGAAACGCATTTAAGGATCCTAAATAAAAGTGGCCATACGCGATTATTAAGAATAAACATTTTGAAGATACAATCTGAATAAAAGCAAAATTCGCCAAACCAACCAATTAATAGAGCGACGGTCAGATAAATTACTGACAGTTCATTGCCCGTAAAGATTCAATAAATAAATAAAAATGAACACACAAAAACTTACAATTAATTTGCTAAGTGCTACTTAGTCTGAGAAAATAAAAATTAATGAATAATATATGTATACGAGTATAATATAGAATGTTGGTTTGTTATTTTTCTTCCTCATTGATTATGGTGAAGTTTAGTATTGTTTTGGACATTGATTTAAGTTACGGTGTCAACGGATGTCCTGACATAACCCTTTTGTCTATAAGAAATTACATTTTAAACAAAGTTTCTTCAATTTCACTGAGAAACAAACACAAGAACAAAATATGTGAAGGACACAAGAACATTTTCTTCCGGTTAACAAAGGCTAAAATATAACATACTGAAGTTAAGAAATGTCATTCATGTCATCATAAGGGTTATATTTTGGGTTTCTTATGCTGTTGTATGAAATTTCCTGCTTTGTCACACATATCCCAAAAAAAAAAAATATTTTTGATCCCATGGTCTTTTGTTTTCAAGCTTCTTTTTGTAAACGAAATTTAAAATTATTTAAAGTAGAAATAATAAATGAAAGTTTAATAAAAGAAATGATCTTTTATATTTTATGATCTTTAAAACTTATAAGAGTACCTGGGATGGGGTTATCCGTTACGTTTAAAAATGTCAGTTGTGCAAACCCTGTGGAAAAGGTTAAATAAAAAAACTAGGGTTACATTTCGGTTCAACATAAGAAATTGTGCCGTGTCATAAAAAGGAAGGTAAAAATGCATGCTCGTATTGAATTTTTAAATTCAATTAAAAATATCACGATGATCATGAAGAGCATTAACACAATCTTTTGCGTACTCAGGTATGCATGGTTATAAATACTCACCACATAATGTGTGAAGGCAACTGTACCGCAAGGATTTTTAAAACGGAAGAAAAAGGATCAAATCTGTTAAGTATTAACCCTCCCCTTGATTTAATTAGGCAAATGTATACATATATTTAAAAATAAAAAAACGTATTTTCATACTTTAGAATTAGTCCATACTCGTATAAAATATTCGTAGCATTAATTTTTGTGTCTGTACAGCACACCAATAAGTTCTATTTATCGCTCACTTTCCATATACATTCCGATGTAAATCTTTCATTTATCATCATTTGAGATCTCAATCATCGTATAATGCTCTTTTTTTTCTTTTTATAGTTTCTAATTTTGTATTGAATATGTAGTAACACACTAGAATCATAATCAAAGCGGCACAATCTAGCATATAAGCGCATAAAACACTTCAAATATTCAATTGTAGTCCACTGAATAACTTACATTAATTAGAAGATGTACTTGTAAACTCTATGTGCCTGTAATGCTTTCATAATTGCATTCATTCATTGCAGACTGTGTTGTAAGAACAAATTATGATTGATTTGTTTCATTGATTAGCACATGCCAGCATTGCTTTGAGTAGCTGTATAAGAGCAACTAGAATTTTTTTTATCTTTTTGTACATCTATTTGTGTAATAAAACCTTTCACACTTCCTAAACAATGATAAAAATTCATCGCCAATAAAATAACTTAATATGGTTGTATCTAGCAACATCGCTCAATTTAAAATATTCTATTTGTGGCTTGACCTTTAGTAATACTTACTTAATTGTTTAACATAATAGGAGAGATATTAGAGACAGCCTAAGAGTTTCTTTAATAGATTTGCAACTCCTTGAAGTCGCCCTTGTCTAATAGGTAGTGTGTTGGCTTATTAGAGGTAAAGACAGGGTTCGAGCCCCAGGCCAGGCATCAAAACAAAATACAAAAAGTATTCCTTCAGCGAGAGAAACTAGGTCGTAATCCTGACTGAAGGGTTTTAATGACCAATTATGTATGTAACTCCCTGGACAGTTGTATAATTAGTTAATGAATATATATATGTAGTGGCACTATGCTATAGTGTAACGTATTCTGCGCTCGAAAATAAATTCTTGTGGGTTGATTGGAGAACAGTAATCTTGTATAACTCTGATGGACTTATTTTATGAGTACTAAACAACACTGACTTCGGATTGACAATACTTATGTCATTCTATTCAATCACAAAATTCAGTATATTATCTGAATGAATATCGTATTGAATCGATTTACGCTTGAGCAACGTTGGGATTTATTGGAAATTTATTAGCAGAACAAAGACAATTGGTCACAAATTGCACGAAGGTCGTACAAAATTTCGTCGCAGAGGAGAACTAACAGTGCCCTCTATACGCAAGTTTATTGCTAAGGTTCGTAAAACTGGTTTCATTGTAGATGCGCCAAGCCGTGAACATACTCATACAGTGCGTACACCCGATAATATCGAACAGGTGGCTGAGATTGTGTGTGAGATTTCATCAACATAAATTTGTCATCGTTCTCAACATCAGCTTGTCACCTGTTTACGCTGAATTTTACGAAAAGATCTCGTTTTGACGAAAACGAGAAACTGCACGATCATGTCTTGGTGGGCATGTTAATGATCAAAATTGCCGTGTTTAGGGCTCAGAAAACCCATATGCGGTCTTATAGAAGCGAATGCACATATTGCGTGTGACTGTTTAGTCTGGCTAGTGGAGCAGAGGCGTCATTGACGTGAATGATGTTTGGTTTCAACAGGATGTTGCAACTTGACACACATCTCATGCCACAATCGATTTATTTATTAACGATTTATTAACGTTCGATGGCCGAAATGGTGATGTCAATTGAAGCCGCCGTGGTCTAGTAGGTAGTGTGTTGGCTTATTAGACGTGAGGCCTCGGTTCAAACCCTAGGTCAGGCATCTCCAACTAAACGAAATATGACAAAATATTACTTCCTTCTGATTGAGGTTGCTACGACACAACTCGAACATATCTTCTAGGTCTGCGGGATGTTCCTGCAAAAGTAGATGTATTCCCTGTTGACCGTGAAGTTTGTCTAGGCTCTGCTCGCTAAGCAGACACTATAAGATATAAGATAAATATAAAATTTTAGGACTGCAATGATTCAATTAAAACTAGTCCAAACATCTTACCAGTCACACCAAGATGACTTTACACTTTTTGCGCACTCAGATGCAGACATGTCGTCTTGAAGGATGATTCAGTCCGCCTAACAACACCTTATAAGATTATAGTGAGAATAATGAATTTTTCAATATGTATAAAGGTTTAAGACAAAAACTTAAAGGTATGTAGGTTAAGGCTACATGTTGTCCAACGTGAACTGACCGTAGTTTCTAGAATTCAATAACGTTAGTTACCATAGCATCAAACTGTATTGTACACTCATACATACATACACACTTGTTTCGTCATTACAACTTTTCAGTAAGAACTACGACCTTGCTTCTTACACCACTTATGTTGCGTGTGTTAATTTTATTCTTGAGTGGTAAGAACTACAATTTAAAGTCGACTCCGAACGTTATATTTTTAAGAAACAAAATTTTTGGCACAAACGTGCTGAGAGGAAGTCGCCGAGGATATATTGTTACATATTTCGTTTTGATGGAGATGTCTGACCCGTGACTTCACGTCCAACAAACCAACACACTACCTACTACACTACAACGGCTATATATAGATAGATACATACATATATATATATAGGTATATACATACAGTTACTCAATTATACATACGGTTAAAAACTTTCAGAAATTTTTTAACTAATCCGTTTTCGTTGAAAAACTTAATAGTTTCTGAAATTGAACTGAATTGTGGCCCTTCACAGGCCCACAAAGGTATGCATCCGATTTACAAATTTCACAAATTTCTGAACCAATGCAAAAGACCGTCTTAAAATCGAAGAAAGATGTCAGACAATTAGAAATGTTTTCAATGAAAACGGATTGGTTAAACAATTTCTGAAATTTGTTAACTTTTTTGAACCTGCACAGGCCCACATCAAGCCCACAAAAGTTAACAAATTTCAGAAATTTTTAAACCAAGACCGTCTTAAAATCGAGGAAAGTTGTCAGACAATTACAAAGATTTTCAACGAAAACGGATTAGTTAAAAAATTTCTGAAATTTGTTATCCGTATGTATACTTTTGTGGCTGAGTGTATATATCTATCTATATGTATATATGTTTATATATTATATATTGTATATATAACATATATGCTCATACATTTTTTCCGTGTTACAGCTGATGGCTATTAATTGAAAAATCGATATTCAGGTTATTATTATTAAGCCACAAAATGTTTGTGTATAGTGATGTGAAAAATATTAAGGATGTCAATAAGAGATTTGATGAGTAAGTAAGTAAAATGGGAAAGTAAATAATTCAATTCAAGTTTATTTAGTAGTATTTAAAATACTTTCTTAACAACTAGATATTACAAATATTAAATGTTATAAATATTATAACTATATGAGTTTAACTACTAGTATTTTTAACAAACTTTACAACATTTTTCCTAAAAATATTGATATTTCTCTCATTCTTCAAATAGTTTGACATTTTATTGTACATACTCAGTCCCTAATAGTACAATGATTTCTGCATTGCACTTGTATCCACTCGCTGTAGCCGAAAATCGTTTGCATTTCTCATTATGTACGGTTTGCGCTGCTCCAACGTATTTTAACTGTTCAGTTAGGTACTGTGGTGCTTTTCCTATTTTAATTTTTTGAATCAAATTCAGCGTGTTAAATTCCAATATTTTACGCACTTTAAGCCATCTCAGTGCATCTAACATAAAAGTAATTGGTGTAAATCTATTTAGTTGTAATATAGAACGCATCACCTTATTTTGTAATTTCTGCAGTCTTGTTAATTGTTGATCAGTACAGCATGTATATAAAATTGTTGATCTATATTCGAAATGCGGTTTCAGCATTGTATTATATATATATATATTATATATTATTTCTCAGCCGTTTAAAGAAACCTATCGTTTTCCCTATTTTCCTACATACATATATACTCTAAATGTTCCTTCAGTTTTAATTCCCTGTCTATTATGAAACCTAGATACTTAATATTGATACTTATTATTTATTCCAAATGAACTATTAGTATGCGTATTAATTTCCATTAACTTTGTTTTATTCTCATTTAATTTCAATTTGTTTATCTTCAACCATCTATTTATATTATCCATATCTTTTACAATATTTTCATAACATTCCTCACTCGTTGTACACTCAGTAAAAATGAGAGTATTATCTGCATATACAACTATCTCGCATTTCTCTATTACATTTTCAATATCGTTGAACAATAAAGCTCCTAATATCGAACCCTGTGGGACACCAAAATCATTCTCACTCATACTCGATTCAGCATCATTCACCTTTGTTATTTGTCTACGTTTCGTGAGATATGAACTAAACCACCTTAATTAAATATCCCCATCTATTGTTTCGAAAGCTCTTTTAAAATCCAAAAAATTCCTTGAACTTTGCGATCATTATCTATAAATTTCCATCTATTTCTTACATAGTTAATTGCCGTCTCACATGAATACTTCTTTCTAAAGCCTGACTGTTATTTCGATAGTAGGTTATGTTTCTCTAAATATTCTTCCAATTGGTTCTTAACTATCTTCTCGATAATCTTCTCACATGTTCTTAGGGTATTTATCGGGCGATATTCCTCACATTTAATAAAGGGTCCGCCAAATAACTTTTTTTGAAAATGCTTTAAAAAAAACCACTGAATATTTTCTCAAATTTCTTTTTTTATTTGAAAGTACAATCCTTCCGGTTAATAATGGAAAATAATTTCATTCAAATGGCTGCCTCGGCTGGCCATGCAGTAGTATTCCAGTTTCCAACGATCTGTTAATTCTGAGTAAAATACTACCAACTTTGTTCCAATTGTCCAATAAAATGCCAGTAGATATTCTCCTGTGGTCTTTCTTTTTTTTCATGTCCCTACATATATTCTCTAATTCCATTAATTATATTGCACGAAAATTAAATGTGAAGTCTGCACATTATTCTCATAATGTACATTCTCCATTGAACTACGTATGTCCCTAATGCTATTAATGAATTATTCATTGAACCTATCAGCAATTTCCACACTTTCCGTATATTCTATGCCAACAAATATCACATTTTTATCACATTCCTTGGTTTTCCTAATACTAAATTCTTAATCCTATTCCACATCTCCTTCCGATCCTTTCCGGTGTTTATTTTACAATTTATATAATGGTTTTTTTAATTTACTACTTTAACTTTATATGAGTTCCTCACTGCTTTATATTTTTATTTTACTATTTATATAATGGTTTTTTTATTTACTACTTTAACTTTATATGAGTTCCTCACTGCTTTATAGTATATGCATCAATACTATTCTCCATAATGGCTTTTCTATATTTTATAATTGTATCCCTTCTTAAGCTCCTGAGTTCGCTATTGAACCATTAATTCCTTTTTTCTCTGTTTACTCTCGATTTAACAGTAAAATGTTCTACCGTATTATCCAAACACAAGTCAAATTTGCCAACATACTCATTTAAGTCATCCATTTCCTCAAATGGAGGGAATGGGATCGATGTTGGAGATCCCAGTTTGCTTCTAAATCTATTCCTGGTATATATGAAAACGCAACATTCCCTATTTTTAGGCGTATAACATTTATTTCCTACTTCTATTAATATATAAATCGACTCATGATCCGCTATCTTATTATCCACATTAGTCTTTGCTGTAATATTCTCCGTATTGGTAATAATAAAGGGCCCGCCAAATAACTTTTTTTTACTGCATGGCCAGCTGAGGCAGCCATTTGAATTAAATTACTTTCCATTATTAACCGGAAGGATTGTACTTTCAAATAAAAAAAGAAATTTGAGAAAATATTCAGTGGTTTTTTTTAAACATTTACAAAAAAAGTTATTTGGTGGACCCTTTATATACTATCAATGTTTTAGAGCTCTGTGTAATCCTAGTAAATTCATTCACTATCTGTTTTAAGCCATTATCATTAAGTATGCTGACTAATCTAGTTCTATAATAGTCCCTATACCAATCTATGTTGAAGCCTCCAGCTATTACAATCTCTTAATCTTCTTCTGCTTTTTGGCCACTTGGTTATCTGTAAACTGCTATTATAACTATCGAAAATTTTCCATACTTAGCCATAAATGCATCTATCCAAAACTCATGTTCTCTTATAGATTCTCGAATTTTACTTATCTTTATCTTATTTTTTAAAATATAAAATGAGCCCCCGGTTCTAGACGAACTCGATAATAAATAGTAATGGTCATAATTCACTATTTCTATTTCTCCATCATGTATAACATCCGTTTGGTGAGTTTCTGATAGAACTATAAACTCTGATGTATGCATCATTATCTCCAACTGATTAAAATTGTTCAATATTCCTTGAATATTAGTGTATATACCCCTTATGCATCTTGGTAGTTAAACAGCTAATCCTATTCTCTTTTTCTTCAAATTAAGTTTATTTTGATATACTGGACAATCTCTATGATTCGTACTATGGTTTTCATCTAGATCCAAATTCAGTCTCTTATTTTCCCTATTATTCCCTTGTTACAATCCCTACTCTTATGGTTTCCGTGACATTTAAAGCAAACTTCTTCATTTCTACATTGCGTCACCGCCATGCCACCATAAACCCTGCTTCTTTCCCATCCAATATTAACTTTCTGACATGAAATAACTCTATTATATGACTCTTGATCTATTTTTATTCTCGCATTAAAAATTGTTCTACTTTTTCGCTTTGTTTCAAATATTTTTATTATTTCTATTGCACTATTTTCCAGAACTCCATTCTGCTTCTTCAGTTTATCTATCAAATCCTTCTCGGGCAATTTAAAATTCATATCTGTTATAATAATCTGCATCTCTACCTATTTTGGGACTTTTATCTCATAATCTTTTCTTATCTCATTCTCTATTGCTTCTTTAATCTTCTCCCTCTCAGTGAAATTTTCGCTCTGTATAACTACGGTACCATTCCTCCGATTCTCAACATTAGTTATTTTAAAATTAATTGGGTCGACTTTCCTATTTAATTCGGTTTAGTTTCGTTTTAGTTTTCTCAATACTCTGTTTCTCTTTCGTTTTTATTATTAGTGGGACATTTTTGATACATCTGGCATCACTATATTCTTGGCAGCAACCTGTGCATATGACATATTTGTTTTGACATTTGTCTCCTTTACAATTTTTTTTAATTTCGTTGCACATTTTCGTATTTGTTGTCTCAATTTTTTCACACATAAATTTGTTTCTTACTTTGATTGTATTACATATTTCTTTATTTTTGTTTTCATGTTCCGTTATCACTCCCTGCAGTTTTTTTACCTCTTTGACATTTTTATCACAATATTTTTTTACTTCATCTATTTTCTTTAATCTCTCTTCATATCTTTTTATGATCGCATGTAAAAGTTGTTTTATCTCGTTTTCATTCTGTTTAAGTGCCGTTCCAAATTCTCCCTTATATTCAACTAAGTTCACACTATTTCGTATGTCTACAGTTGCCGTAGATATGGCTATATTGGAGGCAATCGTCAGACATAAAACGTAAGTAATTGCCAAAATCCAATATGCCAATAGGGTATTGGTCAATCCCCGAGCATTTTTTGGAACTGTGGAAATATCTTTTTGCACACACCATCACACATTATTCCTGATTCCCCACGGATCGCTGTTTTACATTTACATTACATACATCTTTTTATTCCTTTCCTTCTCACAATAATTATAATATTTCTATCGTTTTCACATGCAAACTTTGCTTCAGTTCTTTAATATTGGGTTTTTTTAAAAAGAATTATATTTTACAAAACTTTTATTTCAAATAAATCACGAGCTTCTTCAATTTTGCATCCAATCGCTTCAACGGTTATAAACAAAAAAAATTGATGATAAGTAATTGCACTTATCGAAAGATCACAAAAACAAATTTCATTGCGGTTTTATAAAATGTTTGCCTCATTTTAATATTTGTATTAAATTAAAATACGAAATTTTGCTATACTAAAAAAGTTGTATCATACCATGCAGTCTGAACTAATTGTAAAAGCTTTTTAGAATTTGTACGAAACAAACATGTTTGTTTTTATATGAATCTGAAGCATTTTTGGCATCTTCGAAACTTTGTGCACTTTGCTGGAATACCCATTAAAATGGCATATTTTCTTCGATGCAATTTAACTTCCTTAATATTTTTCACATCTCTGTATAAAGTCTTTCAATGACGCAATATATAAATATATTTCATAATATACATAAGTATGTATTAAACAATGTATGGACCAATAATAACATAAATTCACACCCTGCTTTCACAAAATCAAGTTACCGTATAACATAATTGCAAACAGAGCATCAAAACGATAAAAGTAGCTGCCAAAACAAAAATTAATGACAAATTGTCAGTTAAAAAAGTCATCATTTTTCCAAGGGATTCTGTGATCATCAAGCAGGACCCTTGACTTTTGTGTGTTCTACTTGACGCAGCGATAATTATTCGTATTAAAACTTATTATTATCCTCTTTATTTTTTGACAGCAAATGCTTTTGTTTACAATTTTGGGATAAAAATACACTTATTGTACTCAAAAATATTGGTTTAATTTTAGGGGTTGTAAGGATGCTAGCCGCTCTAAATATTTACAGTTTTAGATCATTCAGATAATCACATCCATTAGGGTTAATTGTTTAATGTTCTTATAATACGCATGGGTACATGAACACATTTGAACTTTATACCCCTTTTCATGGTTAGAGAATCACAGCATCTACAATACATTGCATGCTTTACCTTGAACTAAAATAAAAAATTGTTTCTATCCGTACAGTATTATGGTGCCGATGTTTAACACACAGTTAATACATAAACAATGCATTCACGATAATTTAATTATTAAAACCATACCTGTTTACATATCATGCGAATGATATGAAAAGTTAGTAAAAAATACGAATACAATATAAAAATATTTAATACCAGCGCTAACAACTTTACCACAAATTTTTCTACAAAAATAATATAATCTACTTAGTTGATTGATTATAAATAAAATTATATATATATAATTATATTGAAATATAAAAGGAGTAACTTTCGACCGTTGGATTCATCACTATCAACTACAGTCGAGTTTTGAGGAACCTAAGGGAAAAAGAAGAAATTATAGTACAATGAAGATTTATAAGCATAATTGCATTTTTATTTAATGTAGATATGAATTAAGATATTTAACACCAGATATGAGGTACATGTTTTGATTACTCAACGAAGTTTTAAGGATGCATTTGAGTCCAAACCTTCGAGTTATGTCAGAGTAATTAGGAAAAGGGAGAAAAGACATGCCAGAATAAGACATACGACAGTCGTGGTTCCAACTAGTTTTTTGGACATAGGTCATGTATCCTTTCTTTTTTCTTGTTTTCTTTCAGTTTCTTTAATCAAAGTTCATTCTATTAAAAAGAGAATCGAGCTATTGTAGCAGCCTCTTGGAAAATAACAGGTTGTCTGCTGTCGCCTATAAAGCCTATAAAACGCGTTCTGTGAAAAAACGTTGATATATTAGGCACAATTGTAAATAACTTTTCTGGTTGAGATCCACTCAAAAGATGGCACTGCCTCACCGTTTTATCGTGTTTCTTGTTAATTGTGTTCTTTCATGCGGCAAGGAGTTAGAGGATTGAAGCCTCTTAAGTTTAACATTTTGAAACTATACAAGAATAAGGACACATAGGAAGCGATAAGACCTACCATTAGAGAAGCCCAAGAAATGAATAAAGGTGCTAAAAGAGCAGCACACGGCATAGAGTAGTGGAAATAAAAAAGTTGAACGCATAAGAAAGCTTTCTGTTTTAGTTTGAATTGTTGACGACAAATTCAGCATTATAAAGAACAAGTTCAGACTTCAATGTCAGCCTGGTGGATGATTGCTCACTATGTCAGATGCATTCAGCAAAATAAGGATGTCTAGTTTCGACGGCAGTGCAGCTTTATCGCATTATAAATTCAAATTCTACACAATGTCCAGCAGAAACGGATCGAATTGCGAAAAGAAAGCGCGGTTTGAATTCAAAGGGAAAGTATTGAAATTTCTAGAAAACGTGTTTCAAAAAAGATTGGTGGGGAAAACAAATTGAAATACCGAATTCAAATACTTTGTCATGAAAATGTAGAAATAGATACTTTTTCAAGTGAAAATCACCCGGTCTTATGTCATTTCACGTTTTTGTGTTGTCCCAAATTTAATACTTTTATTTGTTCACGTACGCAGAAATTCTCCTCATTGCTGACGATGATATGTTGGTAGAAAGCGCTCTCAAACAGATCAATTCATTTATCAATAAAAACAGTTTTATTATTTGCACATGTTAAACGCTATATCTGTCCAGGGTGATTTCGCAAACAGTCTGAATATACGACGTGTAATTTGACAGATGTAGGTCCAACAAGGTGGCTATTAACAGCTCTCAAAATTCGGAAGTCTCTATGAGAGATTCATATAACAAAAAAAAAATAGTTTAAATAAAATTTTTGTGACATTTTTTTGCCTGTTTCGCGTAATTTAACCAATTAAATTAAATGTTCTTTTTATTTAAAATTCTTTGTATTTAAAAATTTGACTTTGAACTTAAAATTTATCTGATAGCCTTCGTTAGGGAACGTTCTACATAATATTTGTTGCAATCAGAGTTCCACGCATTCGTTTACCTCATGTACATATTTATATGTATGTACGATTTAAATATTACAGTTGCTTAAAAATTAATTTCATAAACGATTATATATACATTCATATGTAGATATGTGATTTAATAAGTATTTGTTTTATTACAAAATTGCACTCTATATACCGAAGATGGTTATTTACCGAAGCAGTGTTTAAATAAATTATTTTGTTCAAACACACTGTATACAAGGATTCTTCTCCTAAAACGAAAAGAAAAAATGCCATAAAGAATATCGACAGAATTTTACAGTACAGTATAGATATATGAGCTGTTTATTTTGAAAGTGGTTTAAGTCAATTTTTTCTTATATTGAGATATTTAAGTCTTTGCGTTTGAATTGTTTCAAAAATATTGTTAACTGGTATTAAGTTGTTTTTATGGCTATGTGACCTTAAACATGTTAAAATATATAACGTAATACGTTTTGTAAACTTTTTTAGAAAAATAAGCTGAGTTTCAGAACCTCAAATGGACTTAAACCACTTTCAAAATGAATAAAATGACTTTTTTGTTTGTGAAAACGAATAAGTCCACTTTGTGTTCTTTGTTTAATATTATTATAAGTTAATTTTTTCACTTAAAGTTACTCCACTAGTGATAGTGATTCCTATAAATAGTTATCCTTATACTTAGGAGTTGGAATGGGACGTATATTTTTGTATAATGGTGTTAATTTTATTTTGTTAAAGTTCCTTGGTCTTCCCCGACAAGGTTATAAATCAAGTATTTCGAACTCATGTATTCCATAGATTATTTATAAATCATTTTATAGTGTTCATTTTTTATAAATCGCAACATATCCTTAGCCAATTTACAGGTTCGTCACTAGAGTTTTTTAATCTTTTATGAATTGCTTCTTCCAGAGGTTTTGTAGAAAAAAATCTTCACCTTTCATAATATAATATTTGTTACTCTTACGACATGTTCTTAAGGTTTCATAGTAACACTGGGGGACATACATTATTTTTCCTCAAAGTCATTTTTATCACTCCAAAATCACTATCATTTGGCAAAAAGAATGTCCTGATAGTAAAAACTTATGGTCAATAATAACTGCATTATTTTCTGCCGATTGCACAATTTTCAACCATGTTACTGCCAATTTTATAGATTTCAATGGACTTAAACCAGTTTCAAAATAAATTTTTATGCATTTCGAGTGCCCCAAATCATAGCGATTTTAATGATACTAGACTTAAATTGTTTATAAAAAAAGATTATATAGGATTGTGATTATTGTTATCATTAACAAATTTTTTTTTAAAAAAGGACTTAAACCACTTTCAAAATAAACGACTCATATGTACATATATTCCTATAGAACTCGTTTCAATGTTTAGAACTTTTATGACCAAGCAATAATTGGAATCTGATAATAATGAGCTTCAAGGTGTTTGTGTGACCACGAAATTGTTGTTCATGAGTCTATTGGTCAAAAATGGATAATCCAATGTACCTGAAACTATATTCAGTGTAGAGGCACATCATTCAAGACTCCCAAACATCAAGCTACCTCAATTAAGCGGTAAAAATTTCTTGACCTAACATTAACGGGTATTAAAAATTATAAATTATAATTAAATATCGATAAACTTTTTGATTTGTTGAAAATTATTAAGTCTCCGAGTATTGTATTGCGAAGCATGATTGTTTATGGCATTGTCATGTTGTTAACTGATGATAATAAATTTAGGGATGTTGAAAGTGAATCCAATCATCAAATCGAAGTGGAAGGAACAGCTTGATTTCAGAAAGCTCTCATTGTGAATAGATGTTTCTAGCATTCCTTCGAATGTTAGACAAGCTTATCCTTGTTTTTATAGATCGCAAAGAGTTGGTTTAGTAATTAACGCAGATCTTTTCTTTGACTTAATGCGTATTAGCCAAAATCAAGTTGAACCTGAATCTTCCACTTCTTTAAACGAATGCGCTGGTTTGAACTGTGAAAAGAGCCGATTTCTTTTTGTAGAACGAAGACTTTTCAAAGTTGACACTATAGGACATATATGTATATCACGAATTTGTTACTTTAATTTGATCAAATATGAATTTTGGACATAATTAAAAATTCTCTCCCCTATTACATTCTGCAACAAAGTGTTCAGTTATCTCACAGTGCAACTACCAAACTCCGAGCAGTATTTGTTGTTTCATGTACTGTGGCTGGTCCTACTAACTGTCCCCTAATCTCTTTTTGATTCCAGTTTACAGAACAAAGGAGAGAAGATCCAACCTCTGACAGGACTGAAAGTACGGATACAACAGCATCCGAAGTGGTCGTTTCGATGGATACGAGACAAGAAGCAAAAAGGCGATTCGTTATAGAGAGGAGAATCATATCCAGTAAATATCAAGAAGAGGAGGAGGAAAGAATACTGCTTGTAACCCTCCCGTTGTAACAATATACACAATTACATATGTACAAAGACGGATCTATTTTAATCATGCTCAGGTTAACGTTGATCAAGCCAAAGGATGTTTGTCTGACATTATATGTGGTTACTCACGAAGGTATATACACTGGTCTACAAAAAAAATTTTATCATGATATTAATCCAAGAAATCTGGAAATCTTAAAGGTGCAGTCAGAGAATTAAGCTGTAACACCGAAAAGGTAATGTGGAATAACAAGCACACGTCATCCTTATCCTTATCTGAGCAAAGATATTAATAATTTTTTCTTACAGAATTTATAGGAGGCAGCAGGATAGTGCTAGCATCAGCGTATTTCACAGGACTTGAAACCTCCCCACTCCCCCCTTTGGAATTTATAGTGGCTTCTAAACTGGATACTTCGAATATGGGGAATAGATCTACTTTAGTCAAAAGGTTTAGTAGAGAGGTTTTGGACATTACAAAACCTAGTCCAAGCATTTATAGGTCAATAAAAGCTTGAAGAGTATCAAGCGAGGAATCTATATGGGATCACAATATAAAAGAAAATACTTAAGAAGGGACCTCGATACCACAATTTAAAAAGCCAAGAAAAACAAATTGGGGGTCATATAGGGAACCGTAGATTATAATCTACAACGCATAGATGGTGAATCTGATAAATGGGGCAATACTAGATACCTTCAATTATACAATAGCTGTCTCGATAGAACAACAGGCACTGAGAACCCTAATTCATAGGCAAAGCATAATAGACATAATAGAATCTCTACCGGTGGTAGCAAGCGTATACAAAACTCTTATAAATTATAGATCCGGGGTAATAATACCACTGATAAATAAAAATGAACAAAACATTTACTTCGAACAGCAGCAATGGATAACAGTGGACAGCCAAATAGTAAACCAGCTAATTCTAATAACATAAGAAGGCATAAATTAGTACCGAAGAGAGGATAAAATTGGCTTTAAGCATTTAATGGATGGTACTTTTCCTGGATGGTAACGTCCCTTGGAAATATATGACATATCGGTATACCATATTATACCACCAGTCTTGGCAAAGGACAAGTGTTGTTTCATCCGAAAACTGGAAAAAAAAAAACCACTATCGAGTAGTTTGATTGCAGGTAAGCGCTTGTTAAAAGTTTCTTGACTTCAAATATAGTTTACTGAATTCAGTCATATTTCCTAGATTCGTTCATACAATGCCTACATCCAAAATTCAAATTCATCGATAATCTGATGCGTCAATTCGAGCATGTGGATATTACATACATACATATATATTTAAAATTCCTTGTCAAACACAGTCATCTCTAGACCACTGGATAGACTCGAAAATAATGCTACACTGAATACAAGCACATTAATCCTCTTTAACGACTTTCCAAACTGTGAAAAAAGCTCTTTGGATTTAAGAGTGGACAGCCAAGTACCTGCTGAGTTTGTGTCAAGATAACCTGATGTAAAGGTTTGTAAAAGTACTGTTCGGTTTGCAAGACCACCTTTTGTACTCTTATGTTAATGAACATTCTGAATTAAAAGGGAATTAAATTTTTTAGAAATAAGATAAGCGAATGTATTTCCTGCAGTGTAGGAGAAATCTAACTGCCTGCTGGATATGATACAATGATATTCTTCCAGTAAGAAGTCACTACAAGTAACATGTTTTGTATTCAGATTTATTGATAGTCTGAAGAAGCATGAAATAAATTGAAATACCATATGTTTGTACTTAAAGTGAATACCACTATTATAATTAGTATAATGGTATACACATGGGGAATACCCATGTTATTATTAGTATCAGCTTATGTATCAAATTGCAATAAAATTAATTTTATTTAAAAACGTTTTGATTGGTTAATTTAATTCTCTTGGCCTTAGGTTCATCATTGGAACTTTTGATATTGCCATTCTTGTTCTCAGTGGGAATAGTAACTTCAGGATCTTGTTCTATGGGTAGTAAGGCGAGTCGATAAAATGGACGTTCTTCCTTGTTTATTCTTGTGTTTCTGATGAATCTTAGCATGTATCCTAGTGTCCTTTGAAGAGTTCTGAATGAGTTTTTATGCGGAATCTTGTAAACAAAATCGTCATTGGAGCAACTGGCTGCTGTAATAACGGTTGCCTTCTTTCTCTCTTTGTCGTTTGGAATAAGTCGATGCGAGAATTCAGGTGGCCAAGTTTGTTCTTTTCCGTGCAAAAACAACGGCCCATGGAACCATAAACTACATTCGGCGAGTTTTGTTGCCGATACACAGTAGTCCAAATACTCAATCTATCCGGACAAAAGTTATAACTCGCTTTTGCAAAGCCGTACCGACATGAAACGTTTATAGATTTAATCAATATAAACAATTAGAGAGAAAAAATCAAATGTATATGTGTGTGTATGAGTGTGTGTATGTATGTAAATTTGTTTTTTTGGGGGTCTGTTTGAAGCCTAAATACTACAAAACGACTGAACCGATTTTCCTAAAATTTTCACACCGTATTTCTGTATGTGTGGGTGGAATTATAGACTAATTTTTATTCAAAAGTTTTAAATGGGTGAAGTGCCACGCCTACCTTAAGAATTAAGTATTAAAAGTCTTATATCATGGAAACTGCAACAGCTAGAATCTTCGAATTCAGCACGGACAACTTTGATATCCACATAAACATTTGTGTGTTACCTCCCATATAAATAAAATACTAAAATTCGTATATCTGGGAAAACTATAACAGTCAAAATCCCCAAATCATGTATGATGAAATTTAGTGTCGATATTAATATTTTGGTTAATAATAGGCGGACTTTATGGTATGAAGGGTAAATATCAGCGTTATGATTTTTGGCACCTGCACGTAATAGACTATATATGTGTCTTGTATATCCACCATCGACATACAAAGCTAACGCCTCCTCAATGCTTTACATGGAGAAGAATCTATAGTTTTGACTATGCTTGCAGCACTTCGTTTCACGGACTTATAAAGACTTGTTCCAGCAGCAAAAGTCAGTTCTTCTGCCGACCAAGTCTCTAATGAAGGAGCAACATTTCTACGCTTTGTACTCTCAGTTTTATATAAAAATTTCTTAGAAGGCCTGCCATAATTGAAGGTTGAAGTTCCATCCAAGCATCCTTCAACACGAGATGATGAAGAAAATTTAGGTGGAATATTAAAATACCCTTCTAAACAATATTTATTTTTATCTTCGAACGTGAGCCTTGTTCGACTGGCTTGCACCCACTTTTTCGTTAAAATGCATACAAACATTCGAGCAGATTGCCTTACTTTTCTGTAATAGCTACGGATTTCATCATTCTTAATACCAATCTCGGCAACCACGTGTTTAACAAGCGCATCAGTTTTCTTAGTTAGTTGTTTTTCATTACACCAAGTATTATACAGCTCTTTCTTGTAATGGACATGTTAAACTCTAAATGAAATAAAAATCGTTTGGGCAAAATCCGGCAGTTAATTTTTTAAACATTAAAAAGCTACATATATATATATGACAACAACATAAAAACTAAAGCTTAAGTACGATAAATTACCATTTAAAATTCTAATTGAATTCGGACATTAAACAAAAATTTCACATTTAAAACACACATTTACATAATTGCATTTTATTTATAAAGAAAACGTATTTTATGAAAAATTTATATAGTATTTTTTTACTCATACCTTTCTTATATTAATTACATGAACAAATTTTTTTTAATTGTTGTTATTATTTTTTGACGACAATTTCACTCGCACTGTTAAATGTCACTTGAGATATTAATTTTTTAGCAAAGAAGCAATTATTTGTATTTGAAGCAATATATCAATGCTAGTGTAGCTGTTTAAAGAAAAAAAAAATATGCCGTTATTTACTTTAGACACTTGTCAACATATTACCATAGAAAAAATTTACTTTTTAAATATTTTAAAAAATGACTTTTGTTCGGCTAGATTTGGGTTTTGGACCACAGTGCGATTGTCCTCTGGAGAGTATATCAGCTGGATTGTTTGTAGTTAAAGTGAATACCACTATTATAATTAGTATAATGGTCTACACATGGGGACTACCCATGTTATTATTAGTATCAGCTGTATGTATTTGATTGGTTAATTTAATGAATTTTTAGCAATAAAAATATTATGTTACATTAAAATTATTTTGTTGAGTTTAAGTAGTATAAATAGTTAAATAAAAAATTAACAGTAGTTCAGTAATAAAAATATTGTCTTTTATTATTGTGTGAGTTACAAGTGCTTGAGGGATAAAAATCAACAATTAATAAAACAGTTCAAATTTATGTGTTTGAATTGGCAACTTATTAATTGAGCATAAACATTTTTGGTGACCCCTAGATAAGGACACGCATCCTTCAGCATAGCAGCAAAAATTTTTGCGGCAGCACATATCCTTCATCAACGTATCAAACACATTTTTAGGTGACACCTTGGAGCAGCACGCGTCATTAAAAGACCCAATATTCTTTGGCATTCACTGAATAAACTTTGCAGACATTATGGAACAGCTCTTAGATCTCCAAAATCAAACTGGCGAAACAATCCAGACTATTGTGCGAAACTTGAAAAAGGAAACCGCAGACCGGAAAGGAAAGGCTTCCTAGCGGAGCGGCTACGACGTCTACAGGAATCTTGAAATCAGTTTCAGGAAACGGATTCCAAGATTCGAGATGCATGCAAAGAACCTATGAAGCTCGAGTACTTCTTTACGGACTATTACGAAAAAATCAAACGCGTAGCATCCGAATACATCGAATTATTCGAAAAAGAAGCCAATCGTCTAAAACAAAAGCCGATAACTGCGAGCTTAATCCATGAAGGTGATAAACCTTTAAGAGATATTGATTCCGTAGAAGTTCCTAGCAACGCTTGCGGGATTATTAGAAAGTTGAATGCAAACTATCAGCATTCATTCGTTTATTAAATGGAGTTATAATTACAGAAGACCAACCTCTACAATATTTTGAATTAAAAATAGACACATTAAAGAGGTCTTGGGAGCAAATCGGGACGCTCCATGTTGAAGCTCACGAAACACTAACAGATCCAGTAGCCAACGGGCTAGATCAGGATCAATATGACAAAACAGTCGATCAAATGCATCAAATATTGGTCAATCTTGCTATTAAGGCTGACCAAATGAGGGGTGTTGCCCATACACAAAATGGAGTAGCACCGGTTTCAAAAATTGGTAATTCAATACAGCTGCCAAAGCTCACGATTCCAAAATTTGATGGCAATTATTTAAAATGGCGCCAATTTCACGATTTATTTTCTGAAATGGTAGATAAACAACCGATACCATCTATTCAAAAAATGTGGTATCTAAAGAGCAACTAGTCAGGGGAAGCTGAACATCTAATCAGTCAATTTTCCCTTTCTGACTCAAATTATATGGCTGCTTGGAAAACGTTAAAGGAACGTTACAACAATGAAAGAATTCTTGTGGCCAACTTGGTGGACAAAATACTCAATCAGCAGTCCGTGACGTCATCAGCCCAGTCAATCAAAGACCTACACGATACCACCAAGGAATGTTTATTGGCACTAAAAAATTTGGATATTGATATATCATCATGGGATGAAATTCTAATACAAATACTGGTCAAAAAACTTGATAGGAACACGCACACAAGGTACATGCAATCATTAGCAAACCAGAAAGACCTACCATCTATAACCGAATTTCTTTCGTTACTGGAACTTCATTTTCAATCATTGGAGGCAATTTCTCCAAAAGAAAAAACCTCCCAAAAGGCAGTTTCAGCTTCACTTTCGTCCAATTATAACAGCTCATGCTGACTGTACAGTGGCAATAATCATAAACTATACCATTGCAACAAGTTTCTGCAATTATCTGAAGAGGAACGGTTACGTTGGATTCAACGTCAACACTTATGTATCAACTGCTTTGGTAGTGACCACAATTCAAAAATCTGCAATGCTGGTAACTGCAAAAAATGTACTAAAAAACACAATACTCTGCTTCATTTAGATAAGAATTACAATATTCAAAAACATAAAAGGCCATCAGCAGAAAACTTTCCACAGCAAAATAAAGATTCAAACCATCAGGTAACTTCAGCCACTACATCATCATCCAACATTGCTGCCGGCCGCCAGGGCACATCAAGTGGAAGGACATCCACTTCAAATGTCGTAGCACATCAGAAACAAACAGTGTTAGTGCAGGACACCAGGACTATGTTTTGTTGGCCACGGCGAAAGTCATCATGACAGCATCAAATGGCATATCTAAGGAGTTTAGAGCTGTATTAGGCTCAGGCTCACAAGTAAACATAGTCTCCAAACGCCTCTGCCAAAAGTTGTTTATCTCACCATCGGGAGCATCACTTTGCCTTGACGGCATTGGTGAAATTCAACAAAAAGCAAAATATCGCACAAATGTTGAGTTGAAATCCAGAGATCGCAAGTTCTCAACAAACGTGGAAGCTTATGTACTCCCAAGCATTATCCCAGTGCAACCAAATCAGTACATTAACATTTCAAATTGGAATATTCCTGAAAATATCGATTTAGCAGATCCTCATTTTGATCAACAAGAAAGAATGGATGTGCTGCTTGGGGCAGAATTCTACTATAGATTGACTCAAAGTGGAACAATACAACTTGGGGACAATCTACCGACATTCCAAAACACGCAATTGGGCTGGATTGTAGGCGGAGCAGTTGGAAAAAGTCTAGTGTCTAAACCTCTAAAAGCGCTAACATGTGCAGTATTGGAAGACACCTCACTCGAAGAAGCCATTGAACATCTTTGGAAAATGGACGAGATTGAAGACAACAAAAAAGGTCTGTCACCGTCAGAAAAAGATTGTGAATCACATTTTATCCAACATGTCAACACCAATGCAGATGGCCGCTTTGTAGTCAGTCTCCCTTTTCGAGAAAACCCAACGGCATTGGGGGAATCCAAAACAATGGCGTACAACATATTTATGAGTCTCGAACGTCGACTTCTGCAAAAGGAAGACATACAAGCTCAATACATAAAATTTATGCAAGAATATGAACAGTTAGGACATATGGAAAGGGTTGATATTGATGCCGTATTGGACCCCAAATATTTCATTCCCCACCATTGCATTTTCAAACCAGATAGTACCACAACAAAACTAAGGGTCGTCTTTGACGCATCAGCAAAAACATCATCAGGCCATTCGTTAAATGAGATGATGTATACAGGGCCAACTGTGCAAAATGAACTATTCTCAATTTTGCTGCGTTTTCGACTACCAAAATTTGTCTTTACCACTGACATTGAAAAAATGTACAGGCAAATTGTAATGCATCCCGATGATCAAAAATATCAGTTAATTACTTGGAGAGAAGATCCATCGCTTCCTAGTTACTACAAACTCAACACGGTTACATATGGGACACGCGCAGCCCCATATATTGCCACAAGATGTTTACAAAAATTGGCAGGTGAAAATTTCATAAACTATACATATGGCTCACAAATGCTCAAGCACAATTTTTACGTAGACGATGGCCTTGGTGGTTCAGACAGTCTTAATATTGCACTTGCGATACAGCAAGAACTAATTTCTATTTTAAAAAGCCATGGCTTTAATTTGAAAATATGGTGTGCAAATCATCCTCTGTTACTGAAAGATATTCCAGATCTGGCTAAATTATTTGATCCTCTCGGGCTACTAGCACCCGTTGTTGTCAAGGCAAAGATTTTCATTAAAAAATTATGGCAGCTAAGACTAAACTGGGATGAACCATTACCTAAAGATCTTCATGAAAATTGGACTAAATTCAAAAATGACTTAAACAGCTTAAATAATTTCAAAATTCCTCGACACATCTTTAATGGGAATCTTCCAGCAAATACACAATTACACATATTCTCAGATGCTTTCGAAAAAGCTTGCGGTGCAGAAGAGAAGACAGAAGAGTTGTTGCACAATTACTCTGTGCCGAGACACGGGTCGCTGCATTAAAACAACAGACTTTACCACGTCTAGAGTTATGTGCTGCAGTCATGGCTGCTCAACTTGGACACTGAATTGAAACTTATCTTCAGATTAGAAATTTACCTATGTTTTTATGGACAGATTCCGAAATATTGTTATCTTGGATAAACGCTCAATCCTCATTGTACCACACATTTGTAACTAATCGAGTTTCCAAAATACAATCATTAACATTGTCCAAACAATGGCGCCATGTCGATTCCAAGCAACAATCCTTGTCAATGTAACGAGATCAATACAAATCATTTGTAAGAATGCTACAACACAATACATCATGCCTCAGTACGATTGATCACTTTAAACAAATGGAAAATGAATTACAACTAGATAACCAATTATTGCGAAGCAAAAGGGGTGCACTGGATATAGTTGGTAATGTTGCTCATTCATTATTTGGCATCCTGGATTCAGAATACGCTGAAAATATGACTGATACAATAAAACAAGTCAATGAAAATGAATCGTATTTGCTTAAATTGTAAAAAAATCAAACATCAATTGTTGATTCAACATTAAATATTATACGTCAGAATCAAGTAACATCTAAAGCACGCGTCATGGAAAAATCAGTCCATGGTTACTCACCCCAGAACAATTACAAATTGAAGTTAACCAGATCATACTCCATTCACCGCAATCGCTGATTCTTCCAGTATCAGAATATCGAATTTGCTTCAATTATTTAAACTTATGAGAGTAAAGGGAACACTAACGCAACAACACGCCATCTTTAAAATAACCCTACCATTGGTCGAACATGAAAAATTCAATGTATTTCACTTGATTCCGGTCCCTAACCTGATGAATAATACAATGGCAGCCATTAAACCATGTACTATTTTTCTGGGCATAAACGCATCTCGTAAACAATACATTCCTTTTACCAGTTCCAAGTTCAGCTCCTGTGACATAATGGAACAAGTTGTTTTTGTTTGCTCCAATATTCAAATTCGTTACAATTTTGGTGCAAATATCTGTACGTGTTAAATTAATTTATACAGCAGCAAAACAACACCAACTTGTATTCTGGAGAAAACTGACGCAAAATGGATACCACTCAACAAAGAAAATCAATGGATATATGCCAGTCCACAATCCTCAAAAGCCACCGCTGTTTGCAATAGGGAAATCATTCCCATATCATTGAAGGGCACCGGTTTGCTCACGCTAGATCCAGAATGCATCCTCAAACATGACTCTATTACTATGAACGGACGACAAGCTATATCAAGCACAATAAGATCCTCATATACAAGTCTTGGAAAAATCTCAGAGTTATAGTTGCCTAATAATATTACAGTCTCCATCCACAACAATAACTCAACCTCAATAAATCTAAAAAAAAATATATGCCAAAAATATGAACGAGCTCTCAAACTTGCAAAAAACTCTGAAGGAAGAAAACATTATAGAATTACCCAACAAATTTAAGTACCACTAACTACACAACCATGCGATTGGGTATCTTGCACTTTTCTTAAGTCTGGTGACACTCATCATAATTGCTAAAACACGCAGAAGTCAAAGTAGACAAAAAAAAGACCGACAGCAGCTATTGAAAATGCTGAAGAAACTATCGAACTTCAATCAGTTAGACCAGAACCAACAACAGGACTCCTGCACCCATGCCACGTCAATTCATGCTAGATATTTAGTCCAGCACAACGGCTTATTCACCTTAACCACACATCCTCATTTGGTTTGTACTTAAAGTGAATACCACTATTATAATTAGTATAATGGTCTACACATGGGGAATACCCATGTTATTATTAGTATCAGCTTATGTATCAAATTGCAAAAAAATTAATTTTATTTAAAAACGTTTTGATTGGTTAATTTAATGAATTTTTAGCGATAAAAATATTATGTTACATTAAAATTATTTTGTTGATTTAGCATTATTGTTAAGTTTAAGTAGTATAAATAGTTAAATAAAAAATTAACAGTAGTTCAGTAATAAAAATATTGTCTTTTATTATTGTGCGACTTTAGCTTCAAGTTACAAGTGTTTGAGGGACAAAAATCAACAATTAATAAAACAGTTCAAATTTATGTGTTTGAATTGGCTCAATTAAAAAGTTAATTGAGCATAAACACCATACTTACTGCAACGCAACTGAAATGATAATTGTATCGTCTCGTTTAGACTACCCAGAAATCTAATTTTTCTACCCAGATTTTTAAATTACAGAACTCTCTGATCTTGCTATACAGAGTCTCACAAATTTTATTCACAGAATTACTCAAGTAGGGGGACACTTTCCATTATTAAGAGTAGGTGGGGGTTAGTTAGGGATCGCTAAATGTAAATTTTGTAAATTACCGAAACAGAATAACTTTGTCAAAAAGGTCCTCATTGCCGTAGTGAGAGCGAATTCTGGTTGATTAAGGTCAAGAAGAAGTGCAGCAGGATTGTTCAAGCTGTGTACATTGTTTTCGCTATGAACTAAGACTTATGCCCCATATAATAGGAAATTTACCCATTAATACAGTGTGAACGAGTGCCTTTAGGTGAAACGATTATTTTGAAATTTACTAAATCAACATTACATTTATTCATAATTAATAACTCAACTCTAATAATTCATAATGTTTTTCTTTGCCAATATTTTTCATTAATAAGTAAGTACTTCGGCTGACATATTAATTTTAGAAACATATTCTTACTTAATAATATTATCATTTAGAGCATTACGGATATGATAATATCGCATATCAACTTGTTTAATCCTTGCATGATAAAAAGAATCATAAGATTCTTGGCAAGATTTTAGTTCTGTGATATTGCTCTTGATGTTAACTGGTTTACCATTGTGATGATATCTCATTTCATATAGAAAATGCTTTGAGTATAGTGCTTCACTACACAGGATGATAACGTTACATACTCCACCACTGTTGTGCTAAGTACAAAGATATTCTGGTGTTTTTCTCCCAACATAAAGCGGAAAAACAATTATATGTTTTCATGGTTCATTGACGAGTTTTTGTTAAAGTGTGCTACTTCACTCACAGAGTGCAAGATTTCGGAGCTTATTGATATGGCCAGGTACATGAGGCCTCCAATGAAAAACTGATATTTAACCATTTCAGCTCTTTCTGCATTTTCGTCCTCGCATTGGATTTTATAACCACAATGAAATGATGTTGCTGCACCACGACCATTTTGCACACCGAATTCATTCTATAAACTAATTATATACATTTTCTGAGAAATAGCTATCAATCCAGTTTCGCTGTTTCATTCTGTTTCCCGGCCGAGGAAATAAACAACATTCCCTTTTCATTGATCTTAAACTCGTTTCTCAGTTTCAACTGAAAATCTTCAACATCATCTACATTTGCATCTGCATATATTGCTATAAAAATTATCTCCTCTTTATTATTCATAATATATAAACAAGTCTGGACGATGTGAAAGTCTAAAACTAAGTTTTGTTAGAACAGAACGCCTTGGAAATTTTTTATCAATAAATCTCCATAGCATTATTCAGTTAGGTCGCTATTTAAATAAGCTGTTATTACGCCCAGTCGCCGTAATCTAGGAGGTACTGTGTTAGCTTATGAGACGTGAGGCCGTGATTCAAACCACAGCTCAGACATCTTGAACAATATGAAATATAAAAAAATATATAAATATATTTTTTGGGAACCTCCTCTCAGCAGTCTTCTGGAAAAACTCTGTTCATCGTTAGGTTCAAAAAAGTGTTTCGCCCCGTTCTCTTAACTTATAGACGGGTTCTTATTACATTGTGCTAATTTGCTCACAGAGTGCTAGGTATCGGGTCTTATTGATATATTCAGGTGCATGAGGGCTCCAATAAGAAACTGACCTTGTAAACGTTTTCATTTTATATACATATTGTTACGAATATGAAAACATCATTTAAAATTAACATGATTAATAATAGCTACACTAACAAATACAACGAACTTGTTACAAGTAAACCAAAAACATCATTATGAAAGAAAAGAGAATAGACAAGTAAGCGAGAACTCAACAACAAGCAATGTAAACAAAATACACAAACAATAATGAAATCGCGCTAGAGTTCTCGTGAAGGCGAAACCACAAACGTTCGACATCAAGAAACTTCATCAGTCTGTTTACGTGGGCGTATAAAAAGGCAAGTTAAAGCAGGCAACCAGTAGTAAAGCCGAAAGTCCATACCATGCGTTTCATGCTAGCTTGCATTACATACGTATACCGAAAAAGTAGAATCAGTGTAGTTGATTGTGACAAGTTACAGAAGAAAAAGCATAGAATGCATAGACGCATAGAAAGTAGGTTTACTTTCTACTTTTCTATGCGACTAATGCAGTGTTGGAAAATATCAGCTGTTTTTTAAACTTGGCATGCCAAATTATATACTATTGTGAATGGTATCTACAAATATGTTTAAATAGTGCATTACTATTTTCGCATTTTTCTTTATTTGTATTATAAAAATATTAATAAAAACATATTTTATAATAAAGTTTATTTCTAATTTAAGAGGAAAATACATTAAAATACATTTTTTAACACATTTCTTTCATGAACAAAATATGTATATGATGATTGTTTATACATATGTATGAATATATGATTGTTTTTATGTACTGAGTGTGATCTATTTTGAATTTATTAATTTGTAAACAAGAAAAATGGAGGATAAATTAACTGAAAACACTCGTCTTGTGTTCTTTTGAGGATTTTCGTAGACCTTAACAGCACAATACAATCAGCCCAATTATGAATACAAATTCCGGGAGAAATTTTTCCCTTTTCTCATTCCTCTTATTGTGAATTATAATTTCCCTCGGGTTATTTCCCGTAGAGAAAAAAGTATGTATTCTACAATAATAAAAAGGGAAAAAACGGTTATTATTTCATTCGAGTTTTTTCACCAGCAATTTTGAAGAGAAATAAAGAAAAATGTAAGTATTAATAAGAAAAAATATATAAAAGTATTAAATAAAATATTTGTTAATTTTTTTAGGTCAAAAAGCTCAAATAAACAACAGCTGCAACATTTATTGACGCTGATGCAGGAGAATCAAGAAATAGCTCGTGGTTTTTTTAAAGGCGATCGTCAAGAAGTCCAACGATTCTGGCAAAAAGCAGAAGACGAGTTAAATTCTCTAGGTCCGCCAACTAAAAATATCAGCGAATGGAAAAAGGTATGTTTTTGTCTACTCAAAAATTATATTTATGTATATATGTATATACTATACAATTCTCTTATATTCAGGTATGGTCTGACCAAAAAAAAATACATGCATCACAAGGCATCCCAAAATTTGCAGTATCAAAAGGGTACAGGTGGCGGGCCTAATAGAGAATTCAAGTTTTCGGCAACCGAGGAAAGCATTTACAATTTAATTGGAATGAAAACTTCCGTTGAAGGTGTGCCAGGAAATGTTATTGGTCTAGGATCAAAACAAAACGAAGATCCTCTTGATAAGACGTTGGAATCCATATGTGAGGACGTTGTAATGGCAGAAGCGAGCAATAATGACGGCGCAGAAAGCGTGGCAGCATCCACGAGTGCCCAACTCCCAAGATGAAGGCAATTGCTCCTAAAGAGAATATAAAATCATCATACGACATATTGCTAGCAGAGCTTGCCGTACAAAAGGATTTAGTGGGTGCAGTGAAAGAAGTAGTAGCCGATGTTAAGGAGCAACACCAGAGTTTCAAAAAGATTTATAGATCCATCGACAAAATCTACGAACTGCAAAAAAAACATTTTCTACAAGTGGAAAACATCGAAAGGGAAAAGCTTGAAGAAATGCGGCGCCACCACGCCTTCATGGAAGAAATAAGAGCTAAAGAAGTTCAAGATAAATAGTAGATTATATAGCAAGTAAGTTTTTATTTAGTTCCAAGTGTTTTTTTTTTTCTTATTATAAATGTATTATTAATGTAAATAAATAAATGAATTTTAAATGACTTAAAAAGAATGTTTTCAATATTAGTTCAAAGGGCCCTTCCAATATTACTTCTAATTAATTGAGCTGCGGTAAGATATCTTGTGGAAGCAGGCAAACTATTGTGATCATCTACGCTGATTGTTTCGCTCAAAGAATCATATGGTTCTTCCCTTACTTTAAAATGAATGCATATGTTATGCAAGGCACAGCACACATTAATAATTTTAAGTGCTTTCTCTGGACAGTAATGAAGCTCCCTAGCACCTAGGAGACATCTCCACCTATTTTTCAATACGCCATTCGTTCTCTCAATAATATTTCGACAATTTGAATGTACCTCATTAAAGCTCATTTCTTGGGAACCATCCTCTGGAACACGATGGGGTGTCAATAGCCACGGCTCTAAAGGATAACCAGCGTCACCTAATAAATAATTAAAAAAATTATTTTGGTATTGCGTTTCAATCTTGAGAGAATTTTTACCTAAAAGCCAAGAGTTGCGTACACCCTCCAAATATTTTTCTTCTAAGTGAGCTCTAACATCACTGTTAGCCCATATAAAAGAATGGTGGCAAGCACCAGGGTGAGTTGCGTTAACAAATCTGATCCTTAGTTCATCATCGCAAATCTAAAATATATGTAAAAAATTGTTCGTCTATAGAACCATATTTAATTTTAAAGAACATATGTATACCAGCATAGCATTTAAACTGTATTTTCCTTTCCTGTTGTAGAACAAATGTTTGTTTTCAGCAGGAGCAAATATTGAATGTGTGTTCCGTCGACACACCCGGTAACTCCTGGGATTTTATATTTTTTATAAAATGATAGAGCAATTTTTCTCTTCATCCGCTACAGGCATTTTTATCCATGTTGGGCAAAGATGCGCTTCAAAAATATCGAGCACTTCCGCGAGCACTTTACTTAAAGTTGGTTGAGCCAACGAAACTTCGGAATCTTTTCCAACTCCCGTCTGATATCCGCCTTCAGCGAAAAACCGTAAACAACCACTTAGTTTCACCATAAGGCTAACAGCAGGTTGGTTCTTAATCGGCTGAGAGTGTAATGTAAGCACTCGTAATAAATAACTAAAAGCACTTTTGTTGACTCTATAATATTTTTGAAATTATTTATCAAATGAAGTAGTTTATACAAAAACATTTAAACTAAAATTAGTTTTACACATCTTACAAAGATTGGCCTAACTCAAGCGGATCTGATGCATCGCGCATCTGCCTCCTTGCAACCCTCTGGGTTATTTTCCGAGCTTCTTCTTCAGAACGAGTTTCCTCAGCAAATATTTGAAAAGCTATGCTATTCATTTTAACACAAAGTTAAAATAAAACCAAATTTTGAAAAAAACAAATTTATGAAAATCACTTTTAAAAAACGAAATCACAATCACAAAATAATTCACAATTACAAACTAAAATGTCAAAAACAAAACAGCTGTTTCTGATTTTCCCTTTCTCTAATTTGCTTTTTCCCCGGGTGATTAGAATAGGAGGATTTTTTCTCGGGAAAAACAAAGTGCGGAAGGGAAAAATTCCGTGCGGATATTCATAATTGGGCTGAATGTAATTTTTGTGTAAAACTATTAATAATAAAAACAACTAATAACAATTTTTAATTTTTCCTTTCAAGAAATTGAAAATTTTTGGCATCTTTCAGCAGGAAAAATTTTTTATGAGCAGTACGTCTTATTTTAATCTTATAACATTTAGCTTCTCAATTACCTCTTGCACAAGAAACTATATTCATTGTGTCCGAAATTTACCCACATTTCGATTAATATTTAAATATTTAAGAATCTTTAAACTTTTCATTGAAGAAATTAAACATATTTAAACATTTAATTTTTCTACTTTATCTGTTGCTTCTAACACATTTGCTTCGCAAAACTTATAACATTTTTTTCTCCCTGTAAATTGGCCTGTCCTTTTATGTTATGAGCGTTTTTTAAATGTCAAAATATCATATATGTAAACTGATAAATTTGTAATTAATGCCATAAATTCTTTTAAAATTACAATTTGATTTTCTATTTTTCCCAAAAATGTTCTTGTTCACTTGTTTGTTGTTTACCACAACAGCTGATCAAAACAAAAAACCAGTCGCATAAACGCATTGTGTGTAACTTACAATAAAATCGGCATAGAAAGCAAGAATCGCATGTAATACAAGGCGCATGAAATGGATGGTATGGACTTTCGGCTTAAGAATTCAATCAGTTTTGTGTGAAGATGCGTTGCGTGTGAAGAAAACAGTCGTGGTTTGAAGATCTCCATTGAAAATATTTGCGTTGTAAGCAAAGAGAATAGCGAATAAATAAATTGTTGATGTATCGTCAAGTTGTATAGGGTGGCACACGAAAGTATTGCGAACAATAAAGAGTTTAATTGAAACTAAACACATATTTGTTTTTTGTTTTTGTTTGCAATCAACAAACTCATATTCTAAACGTCTTTAAAAATTTAACAATATGTACAACTATAAAAGATTAATATATATAAAAGTACCAATAAGATCGTTCTTTCCATTTCGCTAGTCAAAATACATACATAATATTTATTTCTTAAAATCAAATAAGTAAATAAATAAATAATATATATACATGTTGAGTGGTAATGTGACGCAAATAGCCTTTGTGATATTACCATATGCATGTATATATAAATATTTTTAATTTTTAAAGTTTTTGAATACGTATTGTTATGATTGTAATGTTATGAATTATAAGAATTTTTTATCATTATTATTCTAGCTGGAACTATTGTGTTGAAATTTAATTAAAAAAAATTCACCCCGAATTGTACAATATTCGACAGTGAATTTAAATGTAAATGCAATAAATATTGTCTCAGTTTAAACCTTAAGGTCCATTTTTTGAATGCAAGTTTAAACTCAAGATTAAGTTAATATCCAGTTAATCTTCATTTCCAATTTTTGAGTTTACTTAATCTTACGTTTACCCTTACGTTTAACGTTTCAAGCAACAAAATGAAAAATATTACGGAAAAAAGTAAATTAATTAATTTTCATTGCGAGCAATTATAATTTTGAAGTGTTAATTGTTGACTCAAGTCACATTGAAAATATTTAGTATTTTTAATTCTTCTTCTTCATTACTGGCATTTAAATAAACTGATAGCACGAAACCAATACAACTTCCAAAAACATATGAAAAAAATGTGTATAAGTGTATCGGATTTTTATATGAAAATTTTCAACAACAAGCATACACTGAATACAACAATAGAAGGGCTTGTGTGAATTGCCCAAATATTTCTTGATTGTGTTATGTATATTGGGTCATTCAACTCCATTGGAAATTACTTTTAATATATTTTTTTATAATAAACACAAATTTTAATTTCATTAAAAACTCACACTGAAGAACAGCAGCATTTCGTTTAGCATCGTATTTATATACATTCTTTGTTGACAGACGTCACATTTATAACACTTCTATAATACACAAACGTACGTAATGACATCTACGTTTGGCTAACTAGGGCGTTTTTGCGCTTGACTATTTGCAGCAACCATCGATGTAGCATAATTTTCTGAATCCAACTCGGATTTTTTATCAATATTAGAATAATTATCTTTGAATTGTTTTATAGTCTTGGTCCACAACATTTTTAGAACATTCGTGCAATAGAAAAATTAAAACACCAAATAATGAAGTTTTTCAGGCAATTAAATCATCTAGAATTTTCTTTAATGTAACTTAAGTGCCAGTTACCCACACATAACGTAACGTATCGTAGCGAATATTCTCTTTTTAGCATATGGAGAACAATGTAAACGCTCACCGAAACGTTCTCTCTCGTTAGCAAAACGGAACGACCTGTATAAAATGGAATTCTCTCACGTTTTTACGTGACATTTGAACATGAGTGATGGGGCTATTGTATGCACAGTTGCTTTGCGGCCAAATGTCCTCTTTGGTACAATAATGTTTATTTATATAAAACTTTTAAATTGTTACATGTATATAAAAATAATATATACAGTATTGTTCTAAACCTAAGCAACTTTTTCCCACTAAGTAATAATAGACTCATATCTTTTCTCTACATAAATTTATAGAAAATATTTATTTTATTTACTATTACACAATGTGGCTATAACCTAAAAATAACAACAAAAATTAAATTCAATTTCTTTGGAAGTTATAATAAAATAAAAACAAAATTAACTTAAAAATTCGCTGTTCAAAACCTAAGCAACTTTTAATATTTGGTATGATATCCTTTGTTTCTTACGACTTCAGCGCATCTTTTGGGCATAGATTCAATAAGATTTGATAGAATAGATGTTGGTATAGCTTCCCACTCTGATTTTAGACAGTTCATTAACTCCTGTTTATTTTTAAAGCATCGAGTTCCAACTCTCCGTTTTAAAATGCCGAAGAGTTTCTCTATGGGATTCAAGTCTGGCGATTGAGGTGGCCAATCCAAGACTTGAACCTCATTAGCTGATAACCAATCCTTGACCAACTTCGATGAGTGTTTTGGGTCTTTGTCATGTTGAAACACCCATCGAAGTGGCACATCCCACTCAGCATAGTTAGGCATGTGAGTGGCTAAAATGTCTCTGTAAACAAAACGGTCCATTTTTGTTTGAATTTCTTATTTGTACTTATATCTAAATTCCATAAATATTAACTCAGATTAAGCAAACAATCTAATATATAATATTACAAAAATAAATATTTGTAATAACATAAAATTTAAGAAGCGAATATAACTTCTTCCAACTAAAAGTACCCAATTGTTACTTTTTGAATTTTGCTTAATCTTAACAACACTTATCACTGTTCTGAACAGCTGACTTCGTGCAAATGTATGTATACCAATTTCTTGGCCTTGTGTTGTGTTCGTGCGTGTGTTGCTTTGTGTTCCGTTTCGTTTTTATTTACATTCGTTCGTTGACATATATCCCGTTTTAAAAGTTTCTGTAACTACACTAACGTTCTTAAAGCCCCAGTTATGATACCGGAACGTAATGTAACAGTAATGTCTAATGAACGTAAAAATGTTGGAGCAATTATAGAGAACGTAAAAACGTGCCATATGTTTTTAGGTAAACAAAACAATAAAAGAAATGAACAAAAACAAATAAAGAAATAAAAATTGCAAAAATTAAAAGACAAAAATTCAGATATGAATATAGGAGACATGTTTTTGTGTTTGAGTTTTTATTTTATTATTTATTGTTTCTTAAACATATTTAATATTAATTCCAAACTTGAAAAACTTTGTTTTCACTCCTTTTATCACTTTCAATATGGCGTCTTTTGTTTTTTTTTTTTTTAATTCAGCTGTTAATCAGTGTTATCACTACAACATTTTTGGATTCATTTCAACGATTTTATATTTATTTGAATGTATTTATTAAAAGTTTTATGTACTGTTCCTGTAAGCCAAACAATATTACTTTCACACAAACAAAAACTAAAATCGAGTGCTTTTGATTGTATTTTCCATATAAATACACAAGCAAGTGAAATCGTTTATCCTACAGAAACAGATTAGGTATTTCGGAAATTTGCACGAATGTAAAAACGTTTTTATCTTCTCTAGTAAAAGTAAAATGCAAACTGAAATACTTTACGAACGCTTTAATTGGTTAAAAGTCGATAACTATATATTTCTAATAAAAAATAAAAATAAACACTATATACATAATGTAATAATAAAATAGTGTTTATTTTTATTTTAAATTATAAAAGTTAATAATGAAATAAATTATAATTTGGGTTTTTTAAATATGTAAAGTTTTATTTAAAGAAAATTCCATATACAGACAAACATAACATACGTACAAAATGTAAATTCTGTTTATAATTTAAATTTTCAGTTTTGGTGGTTTTTAATATTGACATGTTGTTAACACTGCTAAACAGAAACACATACACATAATTGGTCATTACAACTGTAGTGTGTTGGTCACACTTATCCACTGTTGTGTGTTGGTTACATTTGTGCTACCTAAAAATGCATTTTGATACATTCCTCAATAATATAAACAAAACTGTCAATGACCAACGGCACGAGGTATCAAATTGCATTATACAAATTTTCTATACGTAATAATTGTAAAGTAGCAAAATGCTGACTATGCACAATCTAAGTTAAGTAAAAACTAAATTAGGTCATAAATATTATGTAAAGAAATTAGACTTAAGTAAAAAACTAAATTAGGTCAGAAGTATTAATATGTAAGAATGAAAGAAATGAGACGTAAGAAATTTATATAAATAGCTGTAAGTTGATTGATAGAATTAGAATAAAAATAATGATCAAAACGGCTTTATAGCTGAAAAAGATTTGATTTTTATTCTCACCCAAACTGCGGCTTATTGGCCATAATCAAACGGCGTGCTCGCCTTAATAATAAGCAAAACCGAACAAACACAACTGACTGAATCTAAAATACGTACAAATACATTACATTCATTACATGGCGATCCTGCCATATCATTGTAACATTCATTACACAACCCTTCAGTCAGGATTACGACCTACTTATGTTGTGTGTGTTTATTTTATACATGAGTGGTGGGACCTACAGTTTAAAGTCGACCCCGAACGACAGATTTTTGAGAAACTTTTTATGGACATTTTATTTACTCAGATTTTTTGTCAGAAATCTGCTGAGAGAAACTCGCCGAAGAAATACTTTTTGTATTTTGTTTTGATGTCTGGCCTGGGGCTCGAACACTGGCTTTACGTCTAATAAGCCAACACACTACCTACTAGACTACGGCGAGCTAAACAGATGTCACGTAAAAATGTAAGAAAATTCTAGTTTATACAGATACTTACGTTCCGGTTACTTTACAGTACACTTCGGTAACCATTCGTATTGATTTATACATAACAAAAAAGATCAGCTGTTTCTTACTTTTGCGGTTACATTCCTTTACGGTAGCATAACTGGGGCTTAAGCCTACGTACGTTACGATTTTACGTTTCTTACGCTTGAGTAACCAAACCTTTAAACACAAAATGTTAAAAAAATTTCTTTCTGTTATATATATGCATACATATGTATATACCTATATAAAACAAGTAAACATTAATATATTAGTATTGTCGTGTAATTTTAAATACAATATTACATACTACTACTCTGTTGTTTTGACCTAATAATTTAATTTGATCTAAGCAGATCTGGTTCTACTCGCAGTATACGCTGTAGATTTGTTATAGTGAAAACAAGTTTTTAATATTGTCACTTTTTAATATAGTAACTAGAGATCACCGTAGTTTAGTGAGCAGTGAATTCGCATGCTAAACGTGATCTCAAGAGTTCGAACCTAAGCTCTGACATATTGAATGAAACAAATATGAAAAGTAGTATTATAGCAAATGATCTGAAAGTAACTAGCTTCCATGAAAAAGCTTCCCAAATCTGTCGTTCGAAATAGACATTAAACTGTGAGTCCCGTCAGTTGTGTAAAAAATTAGCACACACAAGTATAGTGAGAGAAACTTGATCGTCATCCTGTAATGAACAACAAAAGACGATAGTTAGATGTGAACTGAACTTTTAAGTTCAATTGGAATGTAAAAGTATGCATGGTGTTTATCGTAAGTATAAAGAGGAAAGATATAAGAGGGAATTATACAGGTAGATCTGATTCAACGTAAGATCATCTATTTATAAGCAGTTATAATTTTATTATTGAATTCGCCGTAGGCTTATTAGACGTAAGCCCACGGTTCAAACGCCAGGTCACACTTCAGAATAATAATATGAAAAATATTTCTTCGGCGTCTTCCTCTCAGCAGATTTCTTCCAAAAACTCTGGGATTAAATAAAAAAGTCATGAAAAGTTTCTCAAAAATCTGTCGTTCGAACTCGACTTTAAATTGTAGGTCCCGTCACACATGTATAAAATTAACACACAACCTAAATGGTCTGAGAAGATAGGTCATAATCCTGTCTGAAGGACTAATTATATATAAAGTTGATAAATTTTACGGGACATATTTTTCTGGTTGTTAAATATGTAGATAAATACGAAGCTAGCTTGTAATCCTGACTGAAAGGTTATAATGACAAATTACGTATGTATTTATGCTAATATGTAGATCTGACATGAGGACTAGCTGGAGTAGTTTAGGCGTTAGGTTACGATGTCCTTTTTGAATTCATACACGATCATCAATTTGAATATTTTGTTATGATTTTATTTGTTTATCGAAACAGGTTTTAATTTTGTGACGAAAACTTCTTTTGATGATTTTATTTTTCTTGTGACTCTACTCATCAGGCGTTTAATAGGTGATTTTCATATTTCTGTAGCAGCGCAAAGAAATGTCGATATTGTCTTCCTAACATTAATTTTGCTGTTTGAACATACAGTTACGTTTTTACCTTTTAAAAACGTTTAAAGTATGAGCTCGTAGCTTCTAAATAAAATAAAAATAAATTTGTGTTTAGTTTTAACTAAATTCTTAACAACAACAATTGCTTTGTTGTTTGTGTATTTTGTTTACATTTATTCTAGTAGTGTTTGAGTTAAGGAACCTTGAACCGATTTTATAAAAAAAATTATTTCGGTTCGACCAACTGAACCGAGGTAATAAAACAATTCACTTCTATTTTTAATATTTTAATTTACTCATTTAATGACACTGTGCGACAGTGAAAATACACCCGAGTAACTATATAGTCTAAGTTATTCACTAGGTTGAGTAGAACCAAAGAAAATAAAGTATAAAGAATGTGCATTTTAACATATTTTGGAATATTTTTCAAAAATATTTCATGACGCGGGGGAAAAGATAGAAGGGAATGATACAGAAACCAAGAGCGTAACAATGCGTTGTCCTCATCGTGCGTTTTTGTTGTTTGACCACTTTTTATTTATTTTTCTGGTGTTAAAAACAGCCGTCGACACCAATGTCCCTCAGGGGAAGAACATCTTCGGCTTTTTACACACATAGGACACGAACATCAAGAATGTTCGTTAAAAAGAGCGTTTAAAGTTTTTAAAGAAGAAGGTTCATGTCGCTTTTTTCAGACTTCAATGATACACCCAAAGAAATATCACAGTAGTATTCACTAATATCAATGAGAAATGATTTCGATTTTTGGAAGAATACTTGCCAAGTTAAATACGGTGTCTTAGTGTCTTAGTGCAGTAAAATTTTTCTATATTTTCCGATCACATATACATATCATTGGGTTAATAAGTAGACTTGACATTATTACTAACAATTTTCCTCTAGGTTAACACATGCCTATGGTTATGGATTAGTGAGTGGGAGAGAGAAAATAAGTTGAGAGAATTTATTTATTTACAGCCATATAAAAGTGTTAGTAATATACTCCATTTTTATTTTCATTTCATCAACATACATATGTAAAGCTGTCTATCTTTGGCTTAATAATTTTGGATAAATAAAAATAAAATAAAACATCGATTTTATTATTAAAGGAACAAAAAGCTATCCATATTTGGCTTAAAAATTAGGCCATGTTTTTTAGGTAACTAAAAATAAAAAGAATAAAAAACCATTTTTTATTAAAAAAAAAACGAGCATTACAAAGCATTTAAAAAAAATTATACTACGAGACAAAATAAAAAAATAAAATACGTCCAGCTAATGACATAGAATATTTTTAACACAAAATATTCTTCGAGTGTTTTCTGAAATAAAATGATAAAGCATCCGCAGCACATGTATTCTTGTCGCAGTCTGATCGACAACTAAATCAAAAAACACAAGAATACATACACATGTACATACGTCCGATAAGAGCAACACATTGTTACGCTCTTTGTTTGTGTTCATTTTCCTTCTGTCTTCCTCCCTCTCATCGAGAAATGATTTTTAAAAATATTTTGGTGAGAGCGGGTCGTAATGTTACGACCCGCCATAAGAAATTTTACTTCTACATGATGCGTATTCTTTATATCCATATCCTTTGGTAGAACTCAAAAATACTTTTTTTATTTTTCTCGAACCCTCCAAACTTGTTTTATTTGACAAAAACGGTTTTTTGGATCTTTTCACACAAAATTATTGATTACCTAAATATGTTTGAACCTATTTTAAAAATTAAACGGTAGCCTTTTAACGGTATACATAAACGTTTTGTTTAAACTTATTTGTTATGAGATTTGATGGGGTAAACTTTGAAAATAATATTTTTTTCTTATTTTTTCAAGTTTGGCCATTCTTAATAGCAAAAATTTAATTAAAAAATATGAAATAAGTGGGGATATTCTTAAAGTGCATTCTCTTGTCAAGAGTTTGACACTTAGTTTGATAAAATGGGGCAAAAATTACCAACTAAGGTAATTATTATAAATAAATATTAAATAATATTTAAAGAGTATAACAGCTTAGTCATAATTTTTATATATGCTGTCTCATCAAATGAACAGAAATACCTCACACAATACTGCTGACTCCAAATTTCTGCCTTGATCGGAATGTAGCTCTATTGGAACCCCGTACCGGCATACCCAGTTGTTCACAAAAACATTTACTATTGTGTTCGCCATTTGCTGAAATAATCCATCACGACGAGAACATATCGGTTTCCGGCACTGCTGATTGGAATAGGGCCTGCTAGGCACATCGCTATCCGCTCGAAAGTTGCGCCCGAGTTATATTGTTGCAGCTGACCTCGACTTTTGCTGGACCTTTACCCGTAATACACTGGATATAGTTTGCTATTCAATCCGCCACTGCTTGCTGACATCCAACCCAATAAAAACGTTGTTTTAGTCTTTCTAGCGTCTTTGTCACCCAAAGGTGTCCTCCGCTAGCTCCATGATGGAACTCATTTAAGACTTCCTTCATTTTGGAGGAAGGCACTACTATTAGGTTGTATCAGATCTTGCCATCAGCTCTTTCCCAATGACGGTATAAGCAGCCGTTTATCAATTTTAAGCTGTCCCATATAGTTTTATAAGAGGACCTTCTGCTGATATTTCATTTCGGGTAGGCCGTTTGTCGTCTTCTTTAGCTGCTATAATCTTCGTCAATATTTGGTCACTTCTTTGTACTTCGGACCAGTCTTCGTTGGCATTGATCTGCGTTAGCCCGATATCAATGATGGATTCCTTCTTCCCAGCTTTCACACAATGTTTACCCTCGCCTGTGGGAGCCAGCACTTTCTCCTTAGTGCTAGCTCGTTTTAATTTAACGGGGACTCTTATGTAGACAGTTGGTAGTTCGGCCTTTTATAACTCCTTGTCGATGAGGCGAATCTTGACCTTTTACGTGGCGCTTTACAGTTTCTTTGTAAATGAGTGCCCTTTCCACAGTTAAAACATTTAATTTTGGCTTTTTTCCGGTTTCTTCCAAAACTTTCTTCATCATCTCTTCAAATTTATTTAAAAAGACATTCTTCTTCCTCCACGACTTCAATTTTTCGCACAGTGTTTACTTGTGGCCTAGAAATCGGGTGAGCGGTCTCCTGAGCTAGTGCGGGACCACGGTCTTTGCAAAGGTTGTCTTCTGTGTAGAACATAGCGCTAGTTTGATGTCAGGATCGCGTATACCATTAACAAACGCTTCGGTTTTAAAATTATCTATCAGTGTATGGTTTTCTCCTGAGTATGTAAGCTGCACTAGTCTCTCGACCTCCATTGCAAAGGCTTGAAGCGACTCATTATCCTTTTGCGTTCGGCACCTTAACTCTATGTTCTCCACAGTTCTCGTCTCCGAATTTACGCTGTAACGCCACCATTAAGTCGTTATAGTTGTTTCTGCCGCTGGCTGGCATGGTTTCTAGAATCTCGGTTGCGACACCTTTTAACACCAAAATTAGTTCAAAAGCATTCTCTTCATCGTCACATCCTTTTCTGCTGGCTATTGTCTCGGACAGGAATTTGAACACGGATAGGGATGAGCTACCATCAAAGCAAGGTGTTTTTATCCTGCCGGTACCTTCTGATACTATTCATACTGGTTCCGGTCGCTGGCTCTGGAGGTTGTTGATCTTCTCCTCCATTATAACGACTTTTCCGTCAACGGTCTTTTCTAAATTATTCACTTTCGTATCAAGGGTCCGTTCTAAATGTGACACCTTTTCCTCGACACTAGTAATTCTTTTATGACCGACTCATTTGTTGCCTGCAGCTTCGTTGTCGTCGCTTCAAGCTTCTCTTCAATTTTTAACAAAAATTTTTGTTCTCTATTCTCAATTTTTGCCGTAGTTGCTATTTGCATTTTTTCTTCTCTACTGTCCATTTTTTACATAATTGCTGTTTGTATTTTTTCATGTGCATCAGCAAATAGCTTTTGATTGTCAGCTCTAGAAGCTTCTTGTTCATCAGGTAACACTTATATTTTTTACGTCATAGCGGCTAGCAACGAATTTATGTCAATACTGGTGAGAATTGCAGGGGCCTGTAACTCTCGTTCCTCCTCGTCTTCGAAGTTTTAAGTATCGACATCAATACCACGATTTCGAAGTTCTTCCCTTAATTTTACCGTTGTTGGCAGCTCTAATTTAGCTAATTCTTGTTTGATCTGTTCTACTCTTAGTTCGGAGAGTTTCGTTTTAATTGTTTTTGTCTATTTATTTATATTTTTATTTTATTTTGCAATCCCACTTATGACACCAATTGTTACGTTTTTACCTTTTAAAAACGTTTAAAATATGAGCTCGCAGATTACAAATAAAATAAAAATAAATTTGTATTTAGTTTTAACTAAATTCATTATTGTATACATAATGCTGTGCGCCACTGTTCGCGACTTGATGTAAACAACAACAATTGCTCTGTTTGTTATTCCTCTATTTACACTCTTTGCATAAACAATAACAATCCCTAGCCAATTGTTCGACAGATCTTTGTAACGGAGATCTTCAAACCACGATTACTCTCTTCGAACACACCGCGTCTTTACACAAGACTGACTGAACTTTTACTGACTCAGTTGCCTGCCTTGCCTTGCCTTTTATATGGCAACGTAAACAGTCTGATGAATGTTCTTAAAGGCTAATGTTCGTAACTTCGCCTTCTCGAGATCTTTATAAATGTAAACACCGTTGTTTTATTATTATTGTTTGTGTATTTTGTTTACATTTATTATTGTAGTGTTTGTTGGTATATTTTTGTTTACTTGTTTATCACTTATTTTATGCTGGTGTTTGTTATTATATTAGGCAGTGCGATAATTTGCAAACAAGTTCATTGTTTTTGTTTTTGTAGCCTTTGTTTATAATTTTAACGTTAAACGATGTAAAAGCAAAACACCAGTATATAGCTTTTTCATTTTCGTAACAATACCTTTCGGCAAATCCACTTGACTTGGGTAAAGCGATAAACAACAGGAACTGTACCAGGGTGATAAAACTCAATCTACCAATCCTGACTAAAGACTATAATGGGGAATTATTATTACTTAATATAGTAACTAAAACAACCCAAACATCAAACATTTTTTTTTTTCAAATAAATAAACTACAAAGTGATTTGCTCGATTTGGCAGAATAATGAACTTTATCTTGAAGTAGGATCTTCACCAGCATGTGTATTTTAGGAGCGGAGGAAATTCGCAGTCTATTCTAGAGATTTCCACGCAATAATACAATTGTACAGAGAGTATTCATACGAAAGGGCTTTCATTTAGTCGCCATTCTAATTTAATTTTTAAATTAATATCAAAAACTTTTTCTTCAGTGCTAATATTTATTACAAGTTCTGTTACATTCATTATTCATGAAAGTCACTAAAATCGATTCAACCTATCTTTTTTAGAACACGTAAATGAAGACCAATGAATTCGAATTTACTGAACTTTTCGCAGTGCATTTCTTCTCTCTCACCAATGCAATCACACTTTTATTTATAGGTACATATACTCAATGCCTTTTATACTGTTGAGAAATGCTCATCGATTTTTCGAGTTTTTCTTATTACCCAAAAAATGGTTGTGGATATACTTGATCAGGCTTAGTCAAATTGCGAGCTCTAACGTTTATATATAAGTTCGATTAATATTTGATTTAACTACTGCCCAGTTCAATTGTGAGGACTTTTGTTTTAATTTATCACCTAGTACCCAGTAGTATACAGCACAGTCCTTTTGTTTATTTATTTTTTTATGATGCAATGTACAAACTATTTTTTGAGGATAAGAGGGAAATTCGCGAGCTTAAAAAGCAGACTCAGCTACAGCAGAACAATTGCATTGCATTATAAATTGTTCAGTTCTATCAAATTCCTCCAGTAATTATTTCACGCTTTTATTTTTGCTGTATCCAGATCACTTTCGGAATGCTTTTTCATAAATTTAGGAATTGTTACAAATTTTTAATAAATTATTTTAAGGGAAATTAAAAATGTACATATACTTTTCCTCTTGTTTTTTTTTTTGTTGTACCACAAAAAACTTGTCTATAATACAAAATTCGAATACAATTCACAAACGAAGTACAAACCGTAACAAAGACATTAAATTACACCTAAGCATCTATGTTGATACTTTATTGTGTCGTATGACTACTTTCTGTCCTTTAGATATTAGATAAAATCTTGTTAGTAAGAAAATTAATGTATAATACCAGAAGAAGAATACCAAAACTTCCAAAAAATTTAGGTCATATTTTGCTTAATGATTAAGTAAAAATGGAGGACATATGTTCACCTACCAAACTTTGGTGTATTTTATTAAAAATAAACATTATGTATAAAGAAATCTATTTTCTGAGTGGAAAATATTTTCAATGACTGCTAAAAATGATATTAAATACAGTTTTGTTTTTATACTATGTAGTGTGATTTAAATGATATTCCAAATGTAAGCTCGTATTATATAATACGAATAGTTTACAACACTGTTCTTAAATGTATAATCTGTTCAAATTTAACCCTCTCATTGTACTCATTATGAAAAATTATTTCACAAATTTATGCAGATGTTCGCTTTGCTCTTATAATTACAAAATATTTTTACGTTACTGTCCCAAAAAGGATCGCAGGTAATATTTTCTATATGCATATATAACAAAATATTAACGAATATATGCTACTCTAATGTAAATGCCTTATACGGTTAGTTGTCATTCGCAAAGGGGTAGCAATTTTCTTTCATACTTTTTTGCCTAAGTATTCTATTATGTGCATGGAACAGCAAAAACTATTTTGGATGTTTTCGCAATGCAATTTTAGAAGGGTTAAATCTGTTAATTGTTTATGTTTATTTTTTACCTGAAGAAATTGATTGTAATTGTAAAAATTTAAAGCATAAGAATATTTAAAAATTTTGCGCTTCAAAAAGATATATTTTTGCAGTTCAATATTTTTTTCAAGGACAGGTAGTTTGCCTTCTGGATTATTTGTCGAAAATAAAATCAATACACACACAAATACACTAAAATAGCGGTGAAAGTGATTTCTTTATTATAACGTACGTACTTACTCATTAAAAACCAGATTAACGCATTTCGGCCTGCCTTAACACATCCTTCCAGGCGCCTCTGCTTCTTGCGCGCCTAAGCCAGTTGGTCAAGCCAATCGATGACAGGGCTTCCTCGATTTGGTCCTTCCAACGCAAATAAGGTCGTCCTCTTCGCCGACTTCCGCAGATCCCCGCATCAAATACCCGTCTCGCCGAAGCGTCCTCCTTCATTCGAACGACATGACCGAGCCAGCGCAGCCGCTGGATGTTAATACGCTGCACAGCGTCTATGGCGTTGAGGAGCTCATAAAGCTCACTGTTGGATCGGATGCGGAAATCATCGCCAACTCGTACTGGACCGAAGGTCTTACGCAGTACTTTTCTCTCGAACACTCTCAAGGCTGCTGCATCAGTACTTAATAGGGTCCATGCCTCTGCGCCATAAAGAAGCACGGGTAGGATGAGTGTCTTGTAGAGTATTATCTTTGTCGTACGGGAGAGGTCTCTGCTACTCAATTGCCTCTTGAGATCATAGAAGCTCCTATTGGCAATAGCGATCCTGCGCTTTATCTACTTACTAACATCATTTGTGGTGATATCGGCGGAGCCAAGATAAATAAATTCTTTGACGACATCGAAAGTATAGTTATCTGATATCAAATATGCCGCACGTCTCTACTTGTTGATACTGCCAGACCCATCTTAGTAGTCTCCCGTTCAATTGCACTAAAGTCAGCAGTAAAATCTCGCTTGGTACGTTGTATGATCTCAATGTCGTCAGCATATACAAGCAGCACTCTCCATGACGAAGTTGAAGAGGTTGCATGATAAGGGATCGCCTTGTTTGAAACCTAGCACGGTATCAAAATGTTCGGAGAGGTCCATTTCTACCTTGACGAAGCTGCAGGAATTGATCAACGTCATTCTGCATAGCCTTATCAGCTTCGCAGGTATACCGAGCTCAGACATTGCGGCAAAAACACAATCCCTAATGGGGCTATCGAAGGCAGACCTGTTTTTCGTGGGTCTTTTCCAGGATTTGACGTAGTGTGAAAATCTGGTCCATGGTGGACTTGCCAGGTCTGAAGCCGCGCTGATAAGATCCAATCAATGTTTTGATGAATGGCTTAAGTAGTTCACACTAGAGATGAGCGATCCAGTGATTTTTGAAGAACGTTGTTCTCAGTGAACGTGATTTGTTAATCACTGTTATTTAAAATAGTGATTGTGATCACAGTATTCCAAAAGAACACATAATGACAATAACGTATTTTATTAAGTCGTAAGAAAGAGACAACTAGATACATACTACGAAAAGACTACTAAACAAAATCAAAGTGGTGTCATCAATGTTATTATTTTTAATGTAATTTTTTTTATTTGAAGTTTGACAATTAAGTTTCACAGAAAGTTCATGTATAAAAGAAAAAAGTAAATAATCAGCATCATCTAATAGTAATTCTGCCTCGCTCAAAATAAAATGAAATAAATTTGAGTATGTAACAATTTGGAAAGAACGACATTATTAGTAACTGTTATTTGGCTATTTCAATCACTGTAGTTACCAGTGAATTATCAATCACCGTTATTAAATCACAGTTTTGAAAATATCGCTCATCTCTAGTCCACACAATACGCCCGTTAGGATTATTGAAATATTTGTTAAAACTTTTATTACCCACTGTTGAATTATTAAATGTACTTGTTTAAACAATACTTATTGAATTCAGAAATTTGTACATCAGTTTTATCTTTGAATATGTATTTAAAATAAATTTTCTAAATTTTTTATTGCCGTTTGTAAAATCAATAGTTGCGTTTTATTCATTAGGTTATGAGCCCAGACAATTTTGTCTGTAAATATATTTGAGCTTAAGGAATATTTTATTTAAATTTTCAAAAGGCATTTTCATCGACGTGTTAAAAGTTATAATTTTTGCGGATATATTTGGTTTTATTTTTAAAATAATGGACCCTGAATATGCAATTAAAAAGAATAAAAAAAAATAATTGAAAAGCTGGAGAGAGCAGATCAGTGGAATATGTGGCGTCTTCAAATTAACGTAATATTAAATGCCAGTGATTTGCTACATTACATCACAGATGACGCTGTTATGACATTAGTCCCACAACCACTAATGCATATAATGAATTGTAAAACTGCAAAAGAAATGTGGTGAAAACTGGAAAGCATTTATGAATTCAAGTCTACAGCGAATGTGCATAGATTACAACAAAAATTGTATAGTTTTCAAAAAGACCCACAAGATGATATTGCTATGCATATATCAAAGTTATGAACGTTGGTGTCGCAATTAAAAGATGTTGGTGAACAAATTTCTACAACTATGGTAATAAAAAAAATTCTTATGACGCTCCCACCTAATTTTGCTCATTTCTTTAGTGCATGGGAGTCTACAACGCCCGACCAGCAAACAATTGAGAATTTGACGGCTAGACTTATAATGGAAGACTGAATTCATCTGGGGAAAATTTTAGTAGCGGTGAAGCTTTCGTAGCGAAACAGAAACAGAATATTAGGAGTAACAAAAAGTCTGGACACTGGAAACGAGAATGTTATTTAACCCATTAACGCCCAAATAAGAACCACAAAAAATTTTTTAAATTCAATCTTTATTTCTAGATTTAAATAACATTTTTTATAGTACTATAAAAGAAAAAAAAAACAAAAAATATTCTAAATTGTTTTTTGAGGTGTACTAAGTTTAGTACAATGGGCGATTACGTGTGGTATTTTGCAAAACATTCTCTTTCCAAAGAAAGTGTTTTCAGGCACTCACAACATGATGTTTTAACCCGATTTGAGTATAAGACACATCGAAGTTGATTTGGAATTTTTTGGGGGTTGTGGCCATCATTTTTTTCTTCTCCTTCAATTCTGGAAGACGTTTGCCTACATTTATTGTCCTTTTTGTCACTGAGATATGTTCGTGCTATATGTCTGCGAAACCATAATTGATCCACACGATTATTAGGGTTTGCAATGCAATATAATCTCCATGCAGTTGAAACAGTCAAGTCCACTAAATAAGTAAACAAGACCCACCACCACTTTTTACCTTTTACAGCAATTCGGTACATTCCTATAGACTGGTCCATCTGATCTACCCCTCCCATAGCTTCAGTATGTTTTTGATCTGGAGGAGATGGAAGAAACGAATAAACGGGAGCACATTTTCTCCAACTTGGGGACTTAACACTAGCTTCAATTCTTCTTTTTTCTAAACATTCCGTGAAGTAGATGACGCGATCGTTTGTAGGGGCTCAGCGCCATCGCTACTCCATACATCTTCAACCGTTGGTCTGTAAGTAACCACCTCTATATTACCGGGCACATCTCGAGGTAGTTAATTTTCATATAATTCATCGTCTCCACCTTCATCTTCGTAAGTGAGAACATCTAAATCGGGTGGCAGCATAACTACATCGTAAGTAACGTCATTTTCATTATCTTGGCTAATAATGTCACATATTGCCTCTTCCAACCCAAAATAGTTTTTGCTACGTCGGTTCGCAATTTTATATCTTTCAAAGTATTTTTTAATTAATAACAAGAGGCTATTCAAAAAAAAGCAATCAAAAAACCAGGAAAAACTTTTATTCTAAAGCACAATGCCGGAATGAAAACGTCTTCACTGTACTATTTTATCTTACCTTGAACGCCCAGTGTACTAAACTTAGTACAGCAACACTTAATATGCTATAGCTCAAAAAATTCTATACGAACTAAACCGTTTTATATTGCTTTTATTAGAATTGATGTTATCCAGTAAATAAAATGCTTTTCAACGTTCTTCAAAGTTAACTGATGTAAAATAAACTAAATAACCATTCACAATCCCACAAGAAATAAATCGCTAGACAAAATGGGGATTCTCCTCATTGATATTTTTGAACTATGATTTATAACAGCTACGTGGATGTTGCATGTACTCTTATTGACTGGTAACCTTCGGTTAGACAAGCGTTGCCAGAATAAAAAAACTACAGTTTGTAATTTTTACTTCGACTTTAAGTTGTGTATCATATAAAGTACAGCGGGCGGAAATGGGTTAAACAAAACAAATAAACACAAACAAAATGATGTAAAAGGAAATGCGTTCGTATGCGAAAGAGAGGCTGCTAAAAGTATTGAAATAAAAACTGAATGGTTTGTTGATTCAGGGGCAAGCGATCATATGACGAATAAAATAGAGTATTTTGTGCTGTACACAGCATTTACGACTCCAAAAGAAATTCGATTGGAAGATGGTAATATTATTGAAACTTTGGGGGGTGGTGCTATTAATATTTTTTTCATATAATAACGACAAATGAAGTGAAAATCATTTAGCTAAAGTTCTTTATGTTCCTGATATACGCTTAAACTTATTTTCCACAACGAGAGCTTTAGAAAAAGGTTTAATTATTTTTAATTTGATTATCAGCGTTGCGAATTTTCGAAAAATAATACTACAATTCTAGTGGGAGTTCGCACTCAAAAATTGTTTAAACTATTAATTAAAGTAAATTTACCATCGAAACAAAATCATTTTTCTTATGTTACAGAGTCAAAACAACTGACCTTAACTGAATGGCATTGTAAATTGGCACATCAAAACATTGTACATTGCAGACGTTTTTTGAAAAATAGCAACATTAAGGACGAAAAAGAAATATTTTGTGATGCTTGTGTATATGGGAAACAATGTCGTTTATCTTTTCCAAGTAGAGAAATGAAAACAACAAAAGTTGCAGAACTGGTCCATGTCGATTTATGTGGCCCCATGGAAAAGAAGTCAATTGGAGGAGCGGGTTATTTTCTTCTGATAAAAGATGATTTTTCACATTATAAAAAGGTATTCTTCTTAAAAGAAAAAAGTGAGGTATGTGGTTTTCTTGAAAAATATATTTACGATGTCAAAACTGAAACTGGTAATAGTGTGATATCTATAATATCTGATAACGGGAGAAAATTTATAAATAAAAATGTCAAGCTTTTACTATGTAAGAATAGTGTTTTTCACCAGAAGACCGTTCCATATAACCCGGAGCAAAATGGAACAATAGAAAGAGAGAATTACACTGTTGTAGATGCAGCAAGAACAGCACTGTACGCAAAAAATTTGGATAAAAAGTTTGGGCTGAGGCTGTGAACTCGGTTGTGTATGTACTTAATCGAAGTGGAACTAGTACACAAAGAGACAAAACCCCTTTTGAACTTTGGTATGGTAAAAAAGTTAACGTAGAAAGTTTACAAGAATTTGGAAGTGTAATGTTTATTCATGTACCAAAGCAAAATCGACTGAAATGGGATAAAAAATCACAGAAAGGAATTTTTGTTGGATATGAGGAAGATTCAACTGGTTATCGAGTATATATCCCAGACAAAAATTAAGTTGAAATTGCAAGAAATGTAAAATTTTGTAGTATCGATAACATCAAGAATGAGAAAACTCTAAACGAAGATGCTCGTTCAACTAAAGAAAACTATGATGTACTGAAACAAACTAGGAGCTCCTCAAAACATGTAAATATTTATGAAATTCCAGTTCAAGAAAAAAGCGACGACACAGGTGAACAAAATGTAGATAATTCTTCTGATATTTCTAATGATATTTTTGAAGACGCAGACGATTCAGTAGAAAATGAAGTCGCTACACAAAAGAGTTTTATAAGTGAGCGTTTACGTAGCAAGGTAAGAAAAGAGGCGGAAAATGTAGTAGAAGACGGCCATGCTTTTGTTGCTAATTGTCCAGCAAATTATAATGCGGCAAAGTTATCCAATAAATGGAAAAAACTATGGATGAAGAAATAAATTCGCTAAAAGAAAACAAGACTTGGGAACTAGTTGATTTACCACTAGGGTGTAAAGTTGTTAGTACAAAGTGGGTATATACAATAAAAGAAGCAACTGAAAATGAACCTAATCGTTACAAAGCAAGGCTGATAGCTCGTGGATTCAATCAAGAATATGGTATTGACAACTTTGAAACATTTAGCCCCGTAGCCAAATTTACATCGATAAGAATGATTTTGAGCATAGCCGCATCAGAAAAACTATAGCTAAAGCAATTTGATATAAAAACAGCTTTTTTATATGGATACATAAATGAAAACGTTTACGTCAATCCACCAGAAGGCTATTCTGATAATACGGGCAGAGTATGCAAACTTCTTAAAAGATTATATGGTTTAAAGCAGGCATCAAGGTGCTAGAACCTTACGTTTTCAAATTTATTAAAAAAAGTATAATCTGGAAGAAAGTAAAGCTGATCATTGTGTATTTATCAATAAGGACGTCAGTAAGCGAATAATGAACGCAATATATATAATTGACGGTTTAATTGCCGCAAAACATGAAGAAGACATTGAAGGGTTTTTATCATTTTTAAAACAAAATTTCAGTGTTAAAGTTTTTGATGCTAAACACTATTTGGGTTTAGAAATTCGACGTTTAAACGACGGTAGTATTCACGTGAATCAACAAAGCTATATTGAGAAATTACTAGTAAGTTTTGATATGGCCGAATCTAATTCCGTGAGTACATCATGCGATACATCCGTAAATAGTAGTAAGTTTTCAGATCAGAGTTCGGAAGTCAAAAACTATCCCTACAGACAAGCAGTCGGCAGTTTAATGAATTTTATGCTGGCAACACGGCCAGATATAAGTTTTGCGATTGGTTATATTAGTAGGTTTTTGGAAAAACCTTTAAATGTTCACGTTAATACTGTAAAGAGAATTTTAAAATATTTAAAAGGCACTAAAGGATACGGTTTAACATTTGCAGCTGACAATGAGCCTATTTTAAAATGTTTTAGCGATGTTGACTATGCTGGAGACATGGAAACTAGAAGGTCAACAAGCCGTTTTGTAGTAATGATGGGATCATCCAGTATTTCCTGGTCATCTCAACGACAAAAGAGTGTTTCCTTGTCCACCACCGAGCCTGAATTCGTAGAAAGTTGTCATGCAATAAAGGAGGTGATTTGTATTCAGCAACTTATTTCTGAATTGGTACCAGATAAAATCAAAATATGTTTATACATAGACAATCAAAGTGCTATACGTTTAATTAAAAATCCCGAATTTCACAAACGTAGTAAGCACATCGATGTCAAATATCAATTCATAAGACAAAAATATGAAGAAAAAATGTTTGAAATTAATTATGTTTCCATTAATCACCAAATTGCTGACATTTTTACGAAACCTTTACCTGAATATAGATTTTTATTTCTTAGAAATTTAATGAATATTGTCAATTACGTCTAATAAAAATTTTTTTTAAAAAAACGTTTAACAAAAGTGGGAGTATTGAAATATTTGTTAAAACTTTTATTACCCACTGTTGAATTATCAAATGTACTTGTTTAAATTATACTTATTGAATTCAGAAATTTTTACATCAGTTTTACCTTTGAATTATGTATTTAAAATAAATTTTCTAAATTCTTTATTGCCGTTTGTAAAATCAATAACTGCGTTTTATTCATTAAGAACCTAATATGCGATAGGGAGAAGGCTTATATCCCTGTAGTTGGCGCATATTGTATGGTCTCCCTTTTTCAGAACAGGACAGAGGACACTGAAGTTCAAATCGTTGGACATGCGTTCATCTGGCTATATTTTGTAAATAAGCTGGTGAATGCACCCTACCAACTCATTACACCCGGTCTTAAAAAAATCAGCGGGAAGGCCATCAGATCTGCAGCCTTATTGTTTTTAAGAAGTATAACCACGACTTTGACCTCTTCATGGCTAGGCGGTGGAATCTCCACTCAGTCATCATCGATCGGGTTCGGTAAATCATCTCTAAAGGCGGTATTGGTGTCGTCATCGCCTTGTAGCAGAGTAGAGAAGTGTTTCCTCCACATCCCCAACGGACGTGTTACCAAATTTCCACTCTCATTTTTGCAGGAAGACGTTCCGGGCTTAAAACCTTCGGTTAGACACTTAACTTTTTAATAGAATTTTCCAGCCTCATTACTACTTCTATACATCTCGACTTCCTCGTGCTCTCGTCTTTCTGTTCCCTCTTCTTGCGTCTGAAAAGACGTCTCTCATCCACTGTCCTCTCTGTTGTTCTCGATAATGGCTCGAGTAGCGGCTGGGTGCAACGTTTTCCTGTATGCGGCGTTTTTCGCTGCAGTTGCTTCGCGACATTGATTTCGTTGGGATGGGCTTTCAAAACCAAGGACTGTTTCCGCAGTAGTGCGCAAGGAGTGGCAAATGTTGGCCCACAGTCCTCCAATGTCGCTGAGATTAGATAGGGAACGACGGAGCTTATCCGAGTGTTGAGCGGAGGACGCCTCAGCTGTTCTTTGTGATCGCAGCTGCTTAACGTCCAACTTTAGAAATGCGCCAGAACGCGAAAACCTCGAGGCGCTAATGCGCAATCGAAACTTGGCTGCGACAAGTTAGTGGTCCGAGTGGATGTTTGGACCTCTGAATGTGCGCACATCTGATACACTGGAGACGTGACTTCCGTCAATCACAATGTGATCAATCTGGTTGGATATTGATCGACCGGAAGACATCGAAGTAGCCTTATGAATGTCGAGATGCTGAAACTTGGTGCTACATACTAACATGTTACGCGCCGCGGCGAAATCGGTCAGCCTCATTTCTTAGGAGTTGGTGGTCGCGTGGAGGCTGAACTGTCCAACAGTGGCACCAAAGATATCTTCCAGCCCGACCTTCGCAATAAAATCTCCGAGGACGATTTTGGAGTCATGGGCCGGGCCCTTATCATATACGTTCTCGAGCTTAGCGTAGAAGGCATCTTTAACAACATCGTTTTTTCTTCCTTTTTGCCCTATGGGGATTGTGACTATTCTTTCGTTCACAGAAGTGAACCCAGAGACAAGATGGCGAAGTCTCTTATTAACCACAAATCCGCATCCGAATTCTTGCTTATCCCTTTTGTATTATTGTCCTATCCATCGCATTTCCTGTATGGCAGTGATGTCAGTTTTTCATTTCAGGAGGTTATCCGCTAGCTAGGCGGAAGCGCCTACCCTGTGAAGGGTGCGGACGTTCCTATACGTAAATCATTGTCCTTTAAACGTTTGTCGTGGTTGTAAACTTGTGAGGGGATCTTTCTAGAGGCTTGTGTATTGGGTTTCATTGGATTTTTATTTTTACGTGGTGGGTTCCAAGAAGTACGAATAACCCAAGTTTAACGTCCAGGGGATTGTACTTCGCAGCACGCATTAGTTAACATCTAGTGGGTCCTAGAATACCATCCAGGAGGGGCCACGTGGAGGCTGTGTGTTATCTTGAATACAGCAAGGCAAGGATCGTCCTGGAGGTCACCATGTTGACCACAATCAGAAACTTTACCTTGTTTGAATGTATCTCATTCCTCCCATTATAACGTGCTAACGTGAAAGTATCTACACTTTGGTTGCCATTGTCATGCATATTGCAACGAACTACTTTTTGTGGAAACAACAATTTAATAAAAAAAAGAAAAATTTATTTATTTCTTTTTTATAGTAAACATAGAAACATATATTTTCGTGATTATAATTTAACTACTTGGCATCAATATGAATCAGCTGATACTAACTCGACTCCTGCACATTGCGATTTGTTGTACAAGCTGATTAAACTGTACAACAAATTGTCAAGTTTGAGGGCTGTCAAATCATCGGTTGAATGAAAATCAAAAAATGTTGTTTTTCATGTAATTTCGTTGAGACATACAAAAATATGTCGTAAAAATACAAAACCATTAACACAAACACTCCCGAACTTATTTTGAATGTTGCTGCCTCAAGAAAAATTAATAAATAAAATTGGATAAACAGTTGGTTGAAAAATCGAAACTTGTGAAAAAAACTTTGCTGAACAATAAATGAAATTCAATATCAAATTGAACTAACGTGTATATGTAACTATGTACATCATAATAATGTGAATAATAATAAAGACATATGTATGTAAAAATAATAATATTGTTATTGATATGAAATAGCACTACACTCATTACGCATTTTTCTTATAATGAATCATTTTGAGAGTTCGTTATAACTGAAGTTCACTGTAGTTATTGCCTAGTTTTCAAACCTGCAGCGCGATTCACTAACATGCTTTGATGATAATCGTATTATTTTTATATTCGATATTCACTATACACAATGTTAGCTGTTGTTGCAAACTAACGACAAGTATTTTGGTGTTGTTTTTCGATTGAATAGTAAATTTTTTAGTTTGAAATCCAGTCGTAGATTTTTTAAGAAAAATTATATACATGTGTACATGCGGGCTTAACCAAACTTAATCGGATGGCATCATATGGTAGAGAATGGAAGCGCTTTAGAGCCACGACATGTTAAGCCCTTCTTGAAAATATTAATGTACGCAATTCAAGAAATGTTTTAAACAACAAAAATAATTGTCAACGTTCACTTTTTGAATATAAAAAGATAACGGTTTCATAGATTGTTCTCCCAAGGTACTCATTAAAAACACAACAATACAACAGAAACAAGTACTCTACAAGAAAGATCGCTTAAGTGGTTATACTGTTGTTAGCATTTCAATATATGTAGATCATATATATATATATACACACGGTCAGAGACTAAAGTTCAAATACACATCCGAAATATTTAAACTCTTATCCTCTAAATATTATTGCATTTTTAAAAACTACTGCTATGTATTATGGTAGTACAAAACCACAGACGTAGTAATAGGGTGGTGTTTGTGTAGGGTTATCGGGTGTTGGGCTTCCAAGCTTAAAAATGAGTGCTGCAAAACGACAGCCTACTCTAAACAGTCGCACCGAACGGTGTTAGGGAATACATTTTGTTTGATGGGAGCATATTTTCTTTTCAACAGCAAAATAAACGCACTGAATATTTTTGGTGTTTTCAATTCTTGTGGTGTTAGTTCTTCAGAGTATTTTACGCCCTTTTAAATTTAAAAAATCTATTAACATATGCCAAAATTCTTTGCATTTTTGGAAACGAGTTATGATATTTACAATTAGTAGAAAAATCCATAGCAAATGATGTGACTAAAATTGTCCGTCGACGTTCTGGGAGTCTTTTTCGAAGATTTATTTAAAAAGTTTGGTCCTTCTTTCCAAAGATTTGAATTTGGAAATTCTTCAGGGGTAGCTCCTCTCGATAAATGCCCTCAGGATTTATTGAAGTGGGTACAGGATGCCCATACATTCGTATTTGTTCTCTAGTGTATTTGATATTTCGTTTAGAAGTTCTGCCAAAAGTACAGCTTCAGAAAATTCAAGTTTGGGAACGGTAAGAGCATTTAAAGGTACAACTCTTGGCTTTGAGCATAATAAATTTATTTTGACCTCTCCACCAGATTCTGACCTCACATAAATGCAGGCACCATGTGCACATAAACTTACGTCACAAAAGGCGTGTATTTGAACAATCGAGTCTGGAATGGAAACAAATAGAGGAAATGTGAATTTGTTAACTAAAGAAAATGTTGGTACAAAGTGCTGCCAAACCGAGTACAAACTTTGAGGTAAACTTTCATCCCAATTTAATTTGGACTTCAATAAAAACCTTTGCCTGGGTATTAACTGGACCGATTAGACCCAACGGGTCATAAAATCGAGCAATAGATTACAAGACAGTTCATTTTGAAACGGTGTTGCTATCCAAAACATGGTTGAATGGTTGAAAGCGTCTGAATTTGGATCCCATAAAAGACGTAAATTCTTCGTTATGTCGGTACCATCTTGAAATTTCAAATATCTTCGCGATCAGGAAGCGACACATCATTCAAAACACCTGCATCGTTTGAACACAATTTTCTTATAACGAAATTCCCTTGTTTCAGCAGCTGAGTTACTTGTTGTCTTACTTCGATAACATCGTGGACCGAATTGCCACCAGATACCAAATCATCAACGTAGAAGTCTCGTCTCACAATTTTAGCATCAATAGGCTAAAACGGCTTTTCCTCGTCCATTGCTAGTTGATGCATCGCACGAATTGCGAGAAATGCGGCAGGCTTGGTACCATAAGTTAGTGTGTTTAACTTGTAAATTTTAACATCATCATTTTGATTATTTCTCCATAATATGCACTGTAGAAAGTCATCGGGGTGCGAAACACGAACGCAGCGATACATTTTACATATCGACGTCTCCATTCTATAACATTCTTAGTCGAAAAAGTGTGTTTTGAGTTATGAGCTCTCAAAGTTTTCGCGCGCTATACGGCTATATGTGTATTCTAAATAGATTTTTCCCAATAACTTCGGAACGGATCGGCGCATATTAACCAAATTTTGACAGTATTTAAATTAGAGAACGTAGAATTTAAAAATGCAAGTACACTTAGAACGTTATAGAATGGAAGCGTGGGCATGTCCCCACTCAAAGCTATTTTGAAGAAACGAAATCTTAATAAAGTATCAAATAATTTTGGTTGTATAGTTGGCCCTGCATATAAAATATCATTGAGTGATAGAGTGATGTAGTTTTTGCTGATCCGTCAAACACGACTCTTAATTTTGTTGTTGTACTATCTTCCTTATGTTATGAGAGTTAACTTTTACATTTAGGTATTCATTCATAAAACTTGTGTATTAATTTTTTATATCGGGATGCTTACTCAATTTCTTCTCAAGATGTAAAAAAGTCAGTGAGCTAAATAAAATGTTTCTCGCACAATGCATCATCAAATGAAATATCATGAAATGAAATATAAAAAACTTTAATATCATCGGATAACGTTTCAGCTTCATCGACATCTTTGCATGTGTTGTTTACGAAAAAGAAACTGACTGGGCGGCAACTTCACCAGAAACAACCCATCCCAGGCGAGTTTTTTGCAATATTGGCGAATTTTTCCCCAATCGAATTTGGCCAACGCTCACAAAAAATAAAAAAAATAGACCGGCACCTATCAAAATATCAATGCGACCTCGTTTGTGGAATTCTGGATCTGCCAACTTTACATTTCCAAGAATTTCAAGAAGATTTACGCCGAAATTGGAGTTTGGCTGATAGTCAGTTATTTTAGGAATAACAACCGCATCAAAGGAAATGAAATAATTATCATAGCAAAATTTGATTAAGTTGGTAGCTGAAATTACCATCCCCAACGCCAGAAATAGAAATGAACGATGGCTTAATCTTAAGTTGAAGTCGTTTTGCAAGGTGAGATTTAACAAAATTGAGTTGCGAGGCTGAATCAAAAATTGCCCTACAAGACACAAAAACCCAAATATGTTTTTTTATTATGGCCGTAGCTAGCAACACATTATTGGTTGCTGGAGATTCCAGGGCTTCAGGAGTGACCTTTGGAGATAAAGACGAAACGAGAGTAGATTGAGTTACAGATGAATCTGGAACGCCATTTGATGTCCCCTGCGACGAGTTGTTGTTATTAATATGCAATAATGAGTGAAGCTTTAGTGAGCAATGACGACAGGTTCCGGATTTGCACTTTGCTAAACGATGACCCTTTCTCAAACAGTTAAGACAAGTTTAATTTCTTTGCTTCTTTAAAACGTAACGTAAGCGAAATGCCCTTGTTACCCAAGCGTAAGAAACGTAAAATTATAAAGTTCGTAGCCTTAAAAACGTATGTGTAGTTATCGAAACGTTAAAAACGGGTCATATGTCAACGAAGAATGCAAATAAAAACGAAACAAAACACAAAGCAACACACAAACGAACACAACACAATGCATAGAAATTGATATACAGACATTTGCACTCATCATCAGTGTTGCCGTTTTTGGATATTTTTTTGTTCAATGTGTAGATTTGTTTACTTATAAAAAATAGCTTTTGTTTTGTTTGTTAAAATTATTTAATTAGTAAGATTATAATTTTATTTTCTTATTTATTTTTCTTTTTTTCTCAATTATAATTTAAATTTGAAAAAAATAAAATAAAAAAATGCGAATCTTATTTTGGTTATATTTTTTCTTATTTGATGATTTTTTCACAAATGTTGGTTACAAGATTTTTTTCGTGGCAACACTGCTCATCATCACTCACGTTTAAATGTCACGTAAAAACGTGAGAGAATTCTGTTTTATACAGATCGTTCCGTTTTGCTAACGAGAGAAAACGTTTTCTACGGTACGTTACGTTACGTGTCACACAAGTTACACGATGAAACTACACTCGAGGTTACAAGTACATTTCGAGTACGACTGCTAGATTTTTTGCTCACCTGTTAATTTGGCTTCTTCATTAACATGGAGCTTTCGAGGTTCTCTAGCATGCGGCATTGTCGGTCGAGAAAAGAAGTTATAGAAGACCATCTTGGTAGCTTATCAACGTTCAATCCTTCTTCCCATTTCGTTTATAGCTTCGGATCCAATTTTGAGGTAACAAAATTTATAAGTAAGCCATCAGCAATTTGATCCTTTGAACATATTGTCTCCAAAGCCCTCATATGAGCATTGCGTTTATCACTTAGCTGTGTTAAACTTGACGCTATATCTTTGTCAACAACCTTCAGCCAGAAAATCTCTGCAATGTGAGCCTGAAAATTAAGTAATTTATTATCAAATCGTTTTTGTAATAATGTGATGGCCTTATCATAATTAGCTTCTCTGGGCTCCAACGACGAGATCGTGTCCAAAGCAGCACCTGCCAAGCATGTACGCAAATGTTGAAACTTCTCTATTCCATATCATTACGGATAACAGTTGTAAACATTGCAAAAAAATCAGGCCATTCGGTATACGAGCCACTAAACTGAAGAATTTTTAATTCGGGCAGTCTAGTCTTACGAGTACTAATCAAGTCCTCTAAGAAAAACTGACGAACCGTCGAAGAGTGCTTAGTCTTTGTATTTATTTTTCGTATTTTGTACAATATTATATTTTTGTATATTTGCTTTTACCGAAAAGTATGAGGTCATAAAATTTGGGCGTATATTAACACCCACATCACCGTTACATTTTTCTTTCAGTTCAGCAGTTGTCTGTTTAAGTTCATTGCACAAAACTTCAACATAATCAAGACGGACAGAAAGATCGATCTCATCTAAAGCATTTAATTCATCCGTGGTTAGGCGAGAATTAAAATCAACCAGCTGCTGATTGCCGTAAATTGCGAATGGCTCTCCTTGCTTTGGGAGGTTGAAGATGATGAATCTTTATTCGTCATAGCTTCTGAATTCAGTTTGTGATTGAAACGATTTTTCGACGCCAATCACGTCGGGGTCACCAATGTTTGAGCCTGTAAGCTTTTTTCCAAACTATTTAATTCAAAAAAGTAAAACAACGAATTTGTTTTAACTACGAAAACGATTTTATTGCTTCAACCTCAAAATAGCAACTAACTTTGTAATAAAGACAAAATTTTTTAAATGCATAAAAAAAATACAAAAAAGCAAGAAAAGCAAATTACAAAAATATTAACGGATCATTTTTTGTCCATCTGTACATAGAAGCACGTTTACATAAAATTGAATAGTATAGTGTTGGTAGCGTGACTGTAATTAATTGGAAACGTGACTGTTACGAACATCCAATGTCGAATATTGTTCTATTCAAAGTGATTTTTGTTTTTTTTTTTTTTTTCTATACAATATGTACAAATGTGTTTTGCTTTGTGTTTTGTTCCATTTTTATTTATATTCTTCGTTGATAGATGTCACGTTTTTAACGCTTCTATATCTATACAAACGTTCTTACGTTAACGTAAGTTACGTTTTTAGGACTTTTATGATTCGCTAACAATTTCGATAAGCATTTACATTGCTCTTCCTATGCTAATTTAGGCAAATTTCTATTTTTGCGAGCAGCTAAAAGCTGATTAGTGATGCCAATACAAAATGAAATAAATACTTCTTTTATTGAAGAGAAATTAACAATTCTAAAATTAAAAAATAAAACCAATTTATGTATTCATAAAAAATAAAATTGAATTATAAAAGGTTTATTAATCATATTTTGTATGCGAATTCGTTTGATAATCAAATCAAATCAAAATCAAAAATATTTTTTATGAATACAATAATAAATTTGTGAATAATAATTAATTAAGTTAAAATAATTAAATATTTTTTCTAGAATTTTTGGAAAAAATACATATATTTCATCATTAAAAGTACATAAAATATTTTTGTATCTATACATATGAATGTATTTGCGGTTTTTTATATATATGACTTAATTTTTGCGTAGATAAAAAATTCGATAGTGACATCACTGAAAAATAAAAACACAGCTGTTCATAATTTAAATTGTTTTGGTTTTGTATCAGCTGTTTTTCCTGTTTTCAAAGAATTGAAGCAGTCGACATTAATGCAGAAAAATACTTGGAGGTCGGCACAAAGAGAACATGATTAAAATGTGACATTAGTTGTTTGAAGTCGCCGTAGTCTAGTAGGTAGTGTGTTGGCTTATTAGACGTAAAGCCAGGGTGCGAGCCCCAGGCCAGACATCAAAACAAAGTACAAAAAATATTTCTTCGGAGACTTCCTCTCAGCAGATTTCTGGCAAAAACTCTGAGAGTAAATAAAAATTTCCATGAAAAGTTTCTCAAAATTCTTTCGTTCGGAATCGACTTTAAACTTTAGGTCCCGCCGCTCATGTATAAAATTAACACACACAACATAAGTGGCCTATTATGTATGTATGTAGTTGCGAGAAGCATGTGTATAACCCAGAGGAAAATTGTTAGATATATGTTCAAGCGTAATTGAAAATATTCAATTGTAACCTAATAATATATATTTATGTAGTGTAAAATATAGAAAAATTTACAGCGCCAAATACCTAAAGACTGCGTATTTAACTTGACACATATTATCCCAAAAATGGAGATCATTTCTCATTTTTATTAGTGAACCTCATTGAATATTAGTGAATCCTACCGTAATATTTCTTTGGGTGTAGACATGAACCATCTTCTTTAAAGCAACTGAATGCATTTTTACTCTCTTTTTTACGAACTTGGTTGATGTTCGTGTCCTATGTGTGTAAAAACCCAAAGATGTTCGGCCCCCGAGGGCTATTGGTGTCGAACACTGATTTATACCTTAAACAAAACAAATAATAAATAAGCAGTTCGTTAATTTTTTATCAATGGTGCCAATAGAACGTTCTTTCGCGTTATATTTCACACATCGCTTTTTATAACCTCTGTTTCATGTATGACATTATATTGAAAGCTCATTGCCAGCACAAATCCTCTCACTGTTAGCACTAATTTTCTCATTTCTAAGAATAAAAATAAAATGTAGCCTAAATTCAAAGCGACAAAACTGTTGCTTATTGTCGCGCTACCTTTAAAATAATCACTTCCATATACAGCGACGTACTTTTGAAACATTTTCTGTGTTTGCTGCTTTGCGTTTATTGTATTAATAGCATGAGGTTGATAGAATGAGTACTTTGACGTTTATTATATGAATCATATTTTCTGTAGAACACAAATTTTTGGGAGAAAATTTCTGAAAGTGTTTCAATACGTTATGTTATGGAATTTCTTTTAATTACTTTAATTTATTGAACATTTTATAAACCAATTTTATTTCATAAATTATCATTTTATATATTGTTACGTTTTTACCTTTTTAAAAACGTTTAGAATATGGGTTCGTTGATTGCAAACAAAGTAAAAACAAATGTGTTTTGTTTCAATTAAACTTTTTATTGTTCACACTACTTTTGTGTGCCACCGTATACAACTTAATGGATCGAACAATAATTGCTTGTTCACTATTCTATTTCATACTTCTGTCCGCTCTAACACTAACAACTGTTCGTTAGATCTTCTATGCTTACAACCTTTTTGCAAGCAATACTACTTGTAGGTTCAAACCGCAACGCGTCTTCACACAAGACTGACTGAATCTGACTGAATTATTACTGACTGTTGCCGGCTTCGTCTTGCCCTTTTATAGTCCAACACAACAGTCTAACGAACGTTCTTGAAATAGAAGGTTCGTGTTCTCGTCTTCTCGAGATCTCTACCCTCTACCGCGACCACATTGTTGTTTGTACATTCTGCACACTTGTACATCCCTTTTTCTCTCATACTTGTTGTTAGTGGTTTTCTGTCATACTTGTCGGTCTCCTTTCATTTCATGTTGTTGTTGGTATATGCAACCAAGTTCGTTGTACATATGTGTGTGTGTAGCTTTTGTTTATCGATAATGTTAAACGATGTTTTCATGTGAAATGATATTAGCCCAACATACCAAATGTGTTGAGGATAATATTATATTAAGCTTACCAACGCAAGCATTACGCTTGAAAAAGTCTTAAGAAAATCTTGAAAAAGGTTATAGTAACAATTGTAGAAGAATCAAAACGGAACCCTCGTGATGATATTATATGTGTAAAGCTGTGGTCACACTGAAAAAATATTTGCTTCAAATATGTTTACTCGTATTTGCATTAAATTTTTCTGTATTTTGTTTGCTAGTCACATTGACGGTAAATATTTGACAAAATTTATTTTCCCAAATAACAATGACACAGCATCAAATACAGTTTGGAGGAAACATGTTTTCCCTGCGGTCAGACCGAAGTAAATATTTTTTATTTTCTCATAAACAAAATTTGTTTCGTCAGAAAAAGAGAAACAAACGAAAAGGTACACATGATTAAAAAAGACAAAAACAAAACCAAAAAGAAACTTCACAAAAAGAAAATAAACAAATTTGTTTAATCAGAACAACAGAAATAAAAATATAACATAAATAAATAAATGAATAAAAATAAATAAAAATTCAAAATGGAAAATGAAAAAACATTATTTGTGTTAAGTTGCGGAGCAGCCGCCATATTCTTTGTCAAAATATAAATTAAATTCGAACAGATGTTTAATTGTTTTGTTTTCTACATCAGTGTTGACAACTGAATTGCGTTTAAACGATAAAATATATAACTTAATACCATACTGTATATATACATAAAAATTTTGTGCCGTCGTTTCCATTTGCGTAACAATATATAATGATGTTTCACGGTATCGTGGATTTTATTTAATTATAATTATGCTTTATATTGTTCGGGAGTGTTTTAACATCATGGATAGAGTACTAATGTTTGTGTTTACTCCAGCACAATCAACCCGTGTCGCAATCCCAATATTAATTGTTGGTAACAGTTATTGATTGCACAATATTTTGGAATAATGCGAAATGCTGACGATGCGTCTGAAGTTGGAAAGCAACATAAGCAGAAAGGTGTCATGATACGAAGTTTAATAATTAATAAAATTATTGTTTAGTTAGTTCTATTTTAAATGTTAATTAATAAAGAACGCATGCCTGACTGCCGTTAAAAAACATAATCGGAGAAAAATTTAAAAAATAAATCAGAATTATGATAAGAAATTTTTTTTTGAAAGAAGACCCTTTAATTTAAAACAAACTGTGTGATATTAGAAACAAAGTTATAAAATTATTTGAACAAAATCAATTTTTTTTCTGTCAAAATTTATTTGCAATCTATCTTACAATAATAAGCAAATTTACTAAAAATATTACAAAATACATAGGTTTAAACCCCACTGGGTTTAAAACATCTTAACAAGTTAAAAAATAATTAACGTAGTTTTTCTTAAAATAGGCTATTATTATCTATTTTTTATTTTATTTTATTTATTTACATTAAAATTTATAAATTTACATATTTACAACTTATTACAGATTAAGTTCTAAAAGGCAAGTCTAGTACGTTACATCTTTTAAGTCTATTGACCTCATCACTGTCATCTAGTAGGTTTATTGCAAGGACGTTCGAATGATGACTAAAGCTAGGGTCAGACTGAGTAAATATTTGAAGTAAAACATCATTTTTTTTCTTTTCTCTAGTGTGACCATAAAATATATTAGGGTCGCAAACAAGATTTTGAGAAAACAAATTTGTTTGCTTGCAAACAAAAATGTCTCTAATGTGACCATAGTGTGACCACCCGTGTCAAATATTTTCTCCTTTTTTCGGGCAAATAAATATTTGATCGTGCAAAAATTTTGTAAGAGCAAACAGTGGCAAATAACAGCTGTTACAAGCAGTGTTGTCCACTTTTAATAATAAATTATAAAATTTTTTCATAAAATCACCAACACGGAAAGCTTTTAATAATAAACTTATGAAAAGTATAAATTAAAAAAAATAGTGTAAAGACCTTTCGACAGGTTTATTAAAAGTTTTGATCCATTAGTTCATTATGAACAAGGAACAAAAATATATTATTTTTTATCCCATTTTTTAAATGCAAGTTTGTACCAAATGAAGAATCTTACATGTAATTTGCTTCAGAAAGTTATATGGAACAAAAAATTGATTAACCTACTAATTTCCAAGAAAATTGCAACTCTGTAAAAAAATCAGGTAAAGTTCATAATATTTGTTTAATAGACGAATGGGTTCAAATTTTTAATACGTCAATCGAAAGCTGTTTGAAAGAACTTTTCTTTGATATCCATCTCAGGGATGATTTTATTTCAAAGGTTTATGAAAGCAGCAATTTAATATCTGGACCTTAGAGACAAATATCTCCAAAACCAGTCTTCGACGGCACAAAATTTTTATGTATATAAATTAAAAATTCGTTTATTGAATTTTTTAAAAAAATAATTTTTTTAGAGCTAAAGCTCTTTATTGTTTGGTAATCAACTTAAAACTAAAACTAAAAGATTTGGATAGTGGCTGAAGTATCGCTGGTAATGGCTTGCTTGTTATTCTTTCTTCATTGTAATAGCTTTTACCTTGGATTTCAATTGTAGTGTTCCTAAAATGTACCAATAATGTTCCGATTAGGAGAGATGTTTCATTTCCAATTGTAATATCCCCATTGAATCTGTTCAGGAATAGAATGCCGGGTGTAATCTTCTCTATTGCTGTAATATGTTGATTATTTATCTCGGTGCAGTTTGGTAGGCGACCCTTAAGTAGGTTGTGAATGCAAGTATCATTGTTCAACTCTATTATATTATTACTTAAGCATATTTCTAAATTGTTATAATTTTTACATTTATTCTTGATTCCATATATTTTTTTCTCACAATTTAATATTTCATTAAAATTTATTTTATTAATTCTGTCTTTTTGTTTGACAGCTCTTATCTCGATTACTTTACAAATATCATTTTTAACAGTTGGCAGGCTTATAATATAAATAATTGATTTTCCGTTAGATGCAATTTTTATTTCGGAAAATTCGAAAGCTTCGTCTAAATTAATGAATGGTAAATTTTCCCTGTTTACAATGTTTTTAGCTATCTCAATTTCTTCAGTAGATAAAATATAGGAATTTATTATATTAGCTTTCGCCCAATGTATGGCATATGCTATGTTTACAATTTAATCCTTAATTATTTCTAGTTTAAACTTCAATTTTAAAATTAAATCGTTTCTGCTATGTTCATCACCTTCTATAACTTTTACAATTTTATTGGTTATATTTGTAATTTCATTAATTTTTTCAATTGTTAGCTTGTTAATTAACATTTGATTACTATTATTTAATTATTATTTTGATTATTTTATTTATTTTCCAAAACAGTATTCAGTTTATTTATATTTCATGGTCATGGCGATCAGGGCTGCCCGCTAACCATTTCCACGCACTTCCTAGGAAATCCAAAGATCTTTTAATTTTATAAACCTGCAAATTGCCTAAGTGGGCTTTAATCTGAGATATTAATAAGATTATGAATGGGTAATGAGGACTATTTTGGATTTCTGATGTTTTCGCCAAGCATTCTATGCTGTCTACTATGTCGGTGTATTCTTCGAGGTCCATTTCATGAATAATTTTGAAATTTCCTGTCTGTATTCTGGCAACTCCTTTTTCAACTGTGATTAACTGAGCATTAGAATAATCCAGAATTTGTATGTCCGCATTGCTAAGGGTTACGAGCAGTATGTAAATAAATTATATCTTGTTTTAGTTACGTATTCTGCTTTTATGTATTGTCTGTCCCTTTTCGGTTAGAACTGTGCTATTTCTATTTTCTCGAACAATTTCCTTCGAATAAGGTTTAGAAAGTTTTGTTCCTAGTGTTTTATTCCTTTTTACAAAAATGATTTGTCCTGGTACATACGACTTAAATTCATGTCTGTTCTGATTATGATACTGGATGTCTTTCTGTTGTTTTCTTGTCAATTTTTCTAAATTGTCATTTCTATATCATCTGGTGTAAAATTAACATTCCTTCCAATAAATAAAAAATAATAATTCTTCATAGTTCCTATGTCCTCCATTTTCTTTAATGCACCTCATTATCTCCACTAGGGTTGAGTGGAATCTTTCAACTTGGCCGTTAGCTTGACTATTATATGGGGGTGTTGTAAAAATATCTAGTCTCAATTCAAAACTAAATATTAAATCTCTTAGCGGTCTTCTAATATCTTCAATTGATCTGCTCTTCAGTATCCTAGTTTGAGCGTATTTTGTAAATTTATCTAGGGCTGTCAAAACGTCTTTACCTTCCGTTGGAAAGATGTCCATATGAACTGAATTGCCTGGGAAAGTTGGCATTGGAGTTTCACCCAATTTTGGTCGATTAGGATGACGTTCATATTTATTTTCCCTACATGTTGTACAGTTTGCTATTAGATTCTTAATTTTACTCAGCATGCCTGGAAAGTATGTTATTTCTAATATTTGGGCTTTATTTTCTGTAGCGTTCCTATGAGCGCCCAAATGAGTTTCTAAAATAATGTTTTATTGTTCCTGATTATTTACAACGCCATCAACAATTTTCCGTGTAAAACGGCTTTTGTAATTGCCAAAGTGGTGGGGATAGATATTCTGAATCATACCAACTATCCTTTCCTCTGTGTGTATTCCGTTTATTACGAATGGGTTAAGATATCTCTTTAAAAGTGATACAAGTTTTTGTTCATCGTATGTCGGTTCAGTAATGATATGTCTGTGAATTGTGGGAAATATAATTTTAAATTGATATGATGAAAAGTCAGCTTGTTAAAGGAATATCTGATTTTTAAAAACGTTAAAAAAAACGTTCAGCGCATGGTATAAGGCCATGTGAGGAACTATTATCACCATGGACTGTGGATGTGAGAGTATTTATTTGTGGTGGTAGTCCTGATAACGCGTCTGCTACCACGTTAGAATATCCGGGTTTATATTTAAGTTCATAATTATACTCTTCCAAGATTGATTTCCATCGTTTCATTTTGGAATTTGTATTTTTTGAACTCAGAGCGCACGTAAGTTGGTGATCGGTGTAAATTACAATCTTTTTTGAGCCGTACAGATAATTCCTGAGAGTGTTTAGCGACCATATAATGGCGAGCATTTCTTTTTCATTTGTTGCGGCACCGATTGCAAAGTCGGAGGCATCAGTGTTGAGTTCAAAGTCTTTTTCAAAATTCGGATGGGAAAGCGTAATATCTCGTGATATTAAGATGTTTTTTATTTTTTAAATGAATCCAGATCCTCTTGGTTGAAAGTAATTAATTTTTTTCTTAATTCATTTTTAGAAATATTACCACATTCACCTCTTAACATACCCGTGAGTGGTTTTGCTATCTTTGCGTAGTCTTTAATAAATCTACGATAATAACCAGCCATTCCAAGGAATGATCGGAGCTCTTTTAGGTTTTTTGGAGCCGGCATTTTTGCTATTGAATCTACTTTACGAGGGTTTGTTTTAATTCCTTCGGCACCCACGACATATCCCAAAAATTCTACTTCGTCTTTCAAAAATGTGCACTTGCCTATTTGCACTTTAATGTTAGCGCTCTCTAGAGTTTTGAATACTACTTCTAAATTATGTAAATGTTCTTCTTCATTTCTACCGAAAATTATCACATCATCGATGTAAACATAGCACCTTTTACCAATATGTTGCCGCAGAATATCGTCTAGTGCTCTTTGAAAGGTTGATGGTGCATTTTTAAGTCCAAAAGGAAGACGTAAAAATTCGTACTTCCCATTGTTTACAGAGAACGCCGTTTTTTTCTATGTCAGATTCGCGAAGTGGTATTTGGTGAAAACTACTTTTCAAGTCGATAACGGTGAATAATTTGTTCTTACCGAGATTGGAAAGTACCTCATTTATTTCTGGAATAGACTACCTGCCCGGTATGGTTACTGAATTTAGCTTACGATAGTCAATAACCATGCGATATTTTTATTCGCCAGAACTGTCCGTTTTTTATCGACTATCCAGACTGGTGAGTTATATGGGGACTTGGATTTCCTTATAATTCCATTATCGAGAAGTTCTTCTATCTGTCGTTCAACTTCTCCCTTCAATGCTATCGGATACGGATATGGCTTTGAGTAAACCGGGGTATCTGTGGTAGTACGTATCTCACCCTTTACTAACGTAGTAAATGTTAATTTCTCATCCGGATCCGAGAACAAATTAGGACATTTCCTTATTATCTTATCTAATTATATTTGTAAGTCCTGCGCTAGATGTGGTACTTGTACTTTTATTTTATTAACCTCTTGAGGTATTTTTTGTTTTAGGGGAATTTTTGTATTGGGAAATATGGTCATGAAATTCCGATCCGTATGAATAGTTGCCTTTAGGGCTTTTAATGTGTCATTACCTATGATTCCGTGAAAGGAGGCTAAGGTAAGTAAAATCAAAGAATATGGATATAAAGAATACGCATCATGTAGAAGTAAAATTTCTTATGGCGGGTCGTAACATTACGACCCGCTCTCATCAAATTCATTTCTAGATGAGAGGGAGGAAGACAGAAGGAAAATAAACACAAACAAAGAGCGTAACAATGTGTTGCTCACATTGTACGTATGTACATGTGTATGTATTCTTGTGTTTTTTGATTTAGTTATCGATCAGACTGCGACAAGAATACATGTGCTGCGGGTGCTTTATCATTTTATTTCAGAATAACACTCGAAGAATATTTTGTGTTAAAAATATTCTATGTCATTAGCTGGGCCTATTTTATTTTTTTATTTTGTCTCATAGTATAATTTTTTTAAATGCTTTGTAATGCTCGTTTTTTTCTTTTAATAAAAAATGGTTTTTTATTCTTTTTATTTTTCTAAAGAACATGGCCTAATTTATAAGCCAAAGATGGATAGCTTTATGTTCTTTTAATAATAAAATGGATTTTTTATTTTATATTTATTTATTTAAAATTCTTAAGCGAAAGATAGACAGCTTTATATATGTATGTTGATGAAATGAAAATAAAAATAGCGTATATTACTAACACTTTTATATGGCTGTAATAAATAAATTCCCTCAACTTATATTCTCTCTCTCACTCACTAATCCATAACCATAGGCATGTGTTAACCTAGAGGAAAATTGTTAGTAATAATTTCAAGTTTACTTATTGACCCAATGATATGTATATGTGATCGGAAAATATAGAAAAATTGTACTGCGCTAAATCCCTAAAGACACCGTATTTAACTTGGCAAGTATTCTTCCAAAAATCGAAATCATTTCTCATCGATATTAGTGAATACTACTGTGATATTTCTTTGGGCGTATAATTGAAGTCTGAAAAAAGCGACATGAACCTTCTTCTTTAAAAGCTGACAAGATTTTTACGCTCTTTTTAACGAACATTCTTGATGTTCGTGTCCTATGTGTGTAAAAAGCCGAAGATGTTCTTCCCGTGAGGGACATTGGTGCCGACAAAAACGCACGATGAGAACAACGCATTGTTACGCTCTTGGTTTCTGTAACCTTCCCTTCTATCTTTCCCCCCGCGTCATGAAATATTTTTGAAAAATATTCCAAAATATGTTAAAATGCACATTCTTTATACTTTATTTTCTTTAGTAAAATGTAGAATTTTATCTTTTCCCTTGGTGGGCCAAAAATATCGACGTAAGTGTGGTGAGTTATTTCAAGATTTCCCGCAACTGAATTGATGTAAAAGGGTTTTACGTTAGGAATGGGGTTTCTTATTCTGGTGGATTGGATGTAGTTTTTATTGGAACCAGTGTCTATCAAAAAATTCAAGGACGTCTTCACCCCTGTTGAGTTCCAAATAGGGTAGTGAAGACGGTGTTAGTCTAAAAAATAGACACTGTCAATAGCTGACGATGCTGAAGAACCATGCATCTCACTCTTTTGTTGTGTATTATCATTGTCAAATGCGCCGTACAAGTTGTCAGGGTCAAGATTGACACCAACATCCTCACGCGAATGTTTTCTTTCATAAGGTTCGATTGGACATTGATAGGTTTCAGTAAAAAATTTCTTTGTAACTCATTGGGGACATTTGTTATGTCCGAATTAAGTCTTTTTTTTCGGAAATTGGTAGTTATTCCTTGGGACATTTTGGTAATTTATCTGTCTAGAATGAATTGACCTGTCTACTTCCATTGGCTGAGGAGGTTTTGGATAGAAATTTGGTCTATTGTTAAATCCTCCCTGGGAATTATCTGGAAATTGTCGTGGTTGTTGTTGAGGGAACTGAGTGAACGCTCTCTGTTGCTGTCCTTGCTAATAATTTAAGATTTAAAATGGCTAAAATTACCATTTCTCGGGAAATGGGCCAGTTCAGGATAAAATACTCTATGCTGCGGTCTGGATGGCAACGCAGGAGGTTTTGGACGCCCTCCAGAGCCATTATCAGAATTCCCAAGAACTGTTGATCTAATACCGTGGGCGTATTGCCTTCTAAAATGCATATTATCCAGTTCAAGGCACATTTGAAGTGCCTCTGGCAAACTCTTGGGTTCGCTTACACTCAATAATCTGGGTAGATCCCCATTCAGTCCACGCACAAAGGTGTCCAATGCCCTATTTCTATTCATGGCAGCCACTGCGTCTTCCCCCAATTCAAGGCAAGCTACCTTGTCTAAAATGAGTGACAATAATGAGTACACTCTCTGGTAATATTCTGCAACACTTCGATTTCCCTGGGAAAGTGAGTTCAGTTGGTACTCCAATGTTCCCAGATCTCTTCCATCCGAGTAGTTCATCATGAGACATTTCTTTATCTTGCCCCAATCGAGTGGGGTTCTCTATGTTTGTAGAGCCGTGTCTGCGTCCCCCGTGATCTTATGTCTGATCACGTGTAATATCGCGTAATATTTTGGAGATCCCTTTATGCCCTCGTACACACCGAGGATCCTATCAACGGTTTTCCTCCAGGAGTTAAATTCACCTGGTTTACCATTGAATTCTCTTAGGCATTTTACCATATCTGGAACCTTGTCGGCCTCACTAATCTGAGCCGCGGAAGTCGCAGTAAAGTTTACGTCAGAAATCTCGTCTTCTTAGTGTTTTCTGCACAAAAATCTGTATCTGCTCCCTAAGTGTTGGGGTCAATATCGATAAGCTACCTGTTGGTGTGGTAGTCGTCATTTTTGTCTTTGTTTCAAAAATCTTATTTCGGGATCAGATCATATGGATTTTATAATTTAATTATTTTTTTTTATTTAATTTAAATATTATATTTTATTATTTATACTGTTGGAGGGTCCCGTAGGACCCTCAGATATTATTTATTATTATTAGTTTTTTGTTATTTTTTATATCTTCTCTTTCTTTGTTTTGGTTTAGGTTTAAATTTTTGTAAATAAATAATTAATAAGAATTAAAAAAATTTATGATTCTAAATTGCAATACAAATTACTCTTCCTTTCCTCTTATTTTTATACAAAATTTAAAATTTTTTATTTTCTTTAAAATTTTTTTTATTTTTTTTAATAAGCTTTCTTATTTCCTTTAATTCTCTGTTTAATATTTTTCTCTTTTTATATTTCTTTTCACAATTTAACAATTTTTGTTTTTTTATTACAATCTTTTTTACACAATTTTAACAGTATTCAGAACAAATTTACTTACACTATTATTAAAATTAATTGATACTTCTCCACCGATGAGTGTTTAGATCTGGGTTGTTGGGCGCGTTGGATTGCCTTGTTTCTTCTGTACTAAGGGTCCTCTTCGCTACTAGTGGCCAGTTCCTTTCTTTTTATAAGTTCTGTTATTTTCCCTTTTTATTTAAAATTTCTTTTTCCGTTTTTCTTTAGTGATATTGTTTACAAAAAGAGTATTTTTTATTCATTAAATTCTTGATCATATAATTTGTTTATTTAAATTTTTGTTTTTTATTATAAATTCTTCTGTTCCTTTCACAACTGTTAATCACTTATGTCACACAAAATTCTGTAATTCCTTTTCTTCGTGAGAGTTTGTTCCATTGATTTTCTTCAAGTAATTTGTAGGTTTTTTTAGTGCAATACTTCCAATTTTTAAGATGTCTTATATTTTTTTAAATTAATATTTTTTTAAAGCATCCTCAAAAATGTCTTTCACTCTATCTTTTCACTTTTTGCGTTGTTAATTTCTTTTGTAATTAAAACACAATTTTTGACATTATATTTTAAAAGAACACTTGATTATTGTTAGGAACAAACACTTCTCTATGCGTAAATTATTTATATCTCGAATTTATTTAAAATAGATCACTTTTATCAAAAAAAATTTTTTCATTAATATCTTTTTCGCGTAGTCTTACTTTTTTCCTTTCAGACTTATATTTTTTAACGATAGTCACTATCACTACGAGTTCGGTTGGTGGCCAACAGGATAATTCGTATAGCCTTACTTTTACTTTTTTTAGACTTTGTATTTTTTTCACTTTTTACGACCGCGTGGCCTTACTTTTTCCTTTTCAGGCTTTTTTTCACGACCGATCCGTTGGTCCCTGCTCGGGCGCCAATTAAAAATTCGTTTATTGATTTTTTTTAGAGCTAAAGCTCTTTATTGCTTGGTAATCAACTTAAAACTAAAACTTTTACAGAAATATTTGTCTTAACTTTGTCTTAACTTATTCTATGCACCGGAATCGCGTTGATTCAGCAGTTTCCCACGAGCACATTTATGTTGTTGCGAAACAAGTATCATGTTTCATCTGATATTCGACGGGATTGTTGACTCGACACCTTGGAGTAACACGTGTAAAGGAATTTAATGTTGTTGTGAAATTATTATATTTGGTTCATCTATTTTAAATAAGTAATGTGTCAACTTATATACAGTATGGTATTAAGTTTTATATTTTATCGTTTAAACGCTTTTCAGTTGTCAACACTGATGTAGAAAAATACAATTAAACAGCTGTGCGAATTTACTTTATTTTTTGGCAAAGAATATGGCGGCTGCTCTGCAACATAACACAAAAATTATGTTTCCTCATTTTCCATTTCGAATTTTTATTTATTTATTAATGTTATATTTTTCCCTTTATTTTTGTTGTTCTGATTAAACAAATTTGTTTATTTTCGCTTTTTTAAGTTTCTGTTTTGCTTTGTTTTCGTTTTGTTTTTTAATCATATGTACCTTTTCGTTTGTTACTCTTTTTCTGATGAAACAAACTTTTCTTTATGAGAAAACAAAAATATTTACTTCGGTCGGACCGCAGGGAAAACATGTTTGCTTCATTCATATTTCATATTCATATTTGATGCTTTTTATTGTTATTTGGGAAAATACATTTTGTCAAATATTTACCATCAATGTGACCAGCAAACGAACTACAGAAAAATTTAATGCAAATACGAGTAAACATATTTGAAGCAAATATTTTTTCAGTGTGACCACAGCTTAAGTCTATTGAGATAGTTTGAACTATATCTGTTAATTTCAGTTTTGACTTTTGGTATAGACAGGTCTTTATAGATATTATCATTGGTGACAAACCAGGGCGTATTTACTATTATTCGAAGAGTTTTCGATTGCTAACGTTGCACAATTTCAACATTGGAGTTGCTAGCAGTAGCCCATAACTCTATTCCAGACGTCCATACGGGTTTTAAAATCGTTTTATAAAGTAATACCTTGTTGTCCAAACTTAATTCAGAATTACTACCCAGAAACCAGTACATGCGTTTTGTTTTAATATTAAGATGTTCTTTCTTTGCTTTTATATGATCTTTCCATGTTAACCTTCTATCAAAGTGCATTCCAAGATATTTTACACAATTCGAATTCGGAATTTGTTGTCCGTAAATATATATATCTGGACAATCGCCTTTTCTCCAGGCAAATGCGACATGGGTCGATTTTTCTGGATTGATGCAAATATTCCACTCTTTAAACCATTTTGAAATAACGTCAACGTGCCTTTGTAACATCCTAGAGGCTTCTGTGCAGTTATTATTGCACGCAATTAGAGCAGTGTCATCCGCATACGTAGAAGTAGTTATATCCTCGCTTATTGACACATCTGAAGTACATATTGCAAAAAGCACAGGACCCAGTACACTACCTTGAGGTATTCCAGCTTTAATGTAACAATTCAGAGAAAGAGTTGTTTATCTTAACGTAGAAGTAACGATTCATTATGTATGACTTCAGAACTAATTAAAAAGGTGCTGGGAGAATTCCTTTCAATTTGAATAGTAAGCCCGGGTACCATAGCCTATCAAATGCTTGCTGAAAATCCAAAAATATCGCTGAGCAGTATTGTTTTGTTTCGAGAGCATTTCTTATTACTTTAACAACCCAATGGCACGAATTATATATTAAAGTAAGATAAAGTACAGCTTTATTAGAAAATAATTTAACATCTTTGGCACTAATTTTGTCATAGCCTGGAATTTTCTTGTTGTTCAGCTTCGATATTTCTAATACAACCTCCTTAGGTCTTATATGTGTAATAGGAAAATCCATTTGACATGGGATATCTAAATAGAATGTGATATTGCTGTCATCATTATTAAAAGAAAAAGGTTGAAAAGTAAATTCTAGATATTTAGAAAAAGCGCATGAATCATTAAGATCTTTAATGGGAACATTTCTTTTTGTTGGCTTTTTAAGTCTTTTGTTCTGTCGTTCGGAGTCGACTTTAAACTGTAGGTCCCACCACTAATGTATAAAATTGACACACACAACATAAGTGGTGTGAGAAACTAGGACGTTGTACAATGGGTCAATTCGACCTCCGGGTACTGTATTTGTCTTAATTGACAAGTACACGTCCTCTAACCTAACCTAACCTAAGTCTTTTGTCGCCTTCCATAAGTTGATTTCATCGTTTCGGTTGTTACGAACAGTGAGATTTTTTAAATATGTGCTAAAATTTTGATTTTTTATCTCTTTTAGTCGTTCTTTGAGTTCAGTTGTGGCTATATTTAAATTTAGCAGATAAACTACCGGACTTCTGGTTAGTTTCCATAATCGTCTCAGTCTTCTTTTATTCTGTATAAGACGTCTAATCTCATCAGAAACAGCAACTCTATTTCTCCTAATAATTAATGGCGTTGATAAATAAGCTGCCTCACGAAATTTGTAAAATTTTCTGCAGCACAGTCCAAATCTGCACTATCTTTGATTACTATATTAAGATTTATATTCCTACCCAATCAATATTTAAAGAAGTCAATATCGGTTTTTGAAGATGTGGCATAAGTTTCTCTTCCTATTGGTAAAAATGTGTCATAGTTGACTATTAGCGTTGAATGGTCAGAGCTTAGGTCATGGGTATCTAAAATGTTCAATAAATTACTTGGAATGCCAGAATATATAACAAAATCTAGCAAGTCAGGAATTTTCCTAGCATCACTTGGCCAATAGGTTGGCCTCCCAGTAAACAGAACCGAGAACTTATTATTATATTATAGCCCCACCATGGATGTTTGGCATTAAAATCTCCGCCAACCAAAAATGAATGAACAAGTTTTAGGACGAATTCTTGATATTCTTGATATTTAACATTATGTCGCGGTGGAAAATATACGGAGTAAATATCAATTTTGTTGTTGTTGTTTTTAAGTCGTATACCAGCAGCTTGTAGATAGGATTTCTTGGAATCATTTTTTTTTTATTTTATTTTATTTTATTTGCCTATGAAAATATTCCTTGCAGGCAATTTAGTAAAGTTACAACATATCAATTTTAAAAACTATGAATTTAAATATATAAATACATTATTTTTTATAACATTATTTGATTCTATTAGCATATACAATTTATTAAATTCTTTACACATTCTCCTTATTGGATCAGCACCAGCGTAGTTGGATCTAAAAAATTGTATTGATAATGGGGAAAAATGACGTGACGGACGTTGAGGAACATTAAACGTGATATTATGGATTAAAAAACTGGAGCCTATATCACCAGTAATTACATTGAATATGAACGAGATATTTAACATAGTTCTGCGGCTTTTAAGTGTCGGAAGTTTAATTAATGCTAGCCTGGCAGAATAAGAAGGTAAACTTGTAAGATTAAAATTCAGTCCTCGGAGACAAAACATCAAAAATTGCTTTTGTACAGATTCGATGACGTCGGAATATTTTTTATATAGAGGATCCCATATTATGGAACCATACTCGAGTATAGGCCTTACAAGAGATGTGTAGAGCAATTTAGTAACATAAGGATCGTTAAAATCTTTTGCCCACCGTTTTATAAAACCAAGTACGCTTCTAGCTTTATTTACTGTCATAGGATACAATATCATAGGATATATTTGATTTCACCAATATAGCAGATCCACCATGACACCTGCCATCTGGATGATTACAACATATGAGGTCAAAACCATTCATTTTAAAAAAGATTTTTTGTTAAAATGCGTTTCTTATATTAAAAATATGTCAATGAAGTTTAGCTTTACAAAAGTTTCAATTACTGCTATATGATTGGAAAGTCCTTTGGCATTCCATATTCCTATTCTTAAATACAGTTTGTTATTTCAGAAATTAACAACGTTATCACATTAACGAGATTTCCTAATATAGCTTCTATCCTCTCCGTTTATATTATTAGTATTGTTAGCATATGCATTTGTAGAATTGTGATTGCTAAATTGAGGAAAGTCGTTTGGATTTGCTGAAAGGTGTGTGGTTTGATTATTGTTATTGTGTGAGTTTCGATCACAAAATCTTTTTGAAAATAATTGTTTGTAAACTTGACAGCTTCGATAATTGGCCGTATGATTTTGCAGACAATTAATACAACGAGCGCGAGTACTAGAATTTTTGCTACATTCTGCAGTTGGATGATTTAAACCGCATTTAACGCAGCTGAATGGCCTGTTACAATACGTTTTTGTATGGCCAAATGTTGACATCGGTGACATTGAACTATTTCAATTTTCTTTCTTGGCGCCTCTACACGGAAAATTGCATTGTTTATAGACTTAATATTAAAAATTTAATTATTGTTTGGCTGGGGATCTATTTCAACAAAAAACATAGGTAAAGGCAACTTTGTTACCCTACTTGTTACATTTGTGACGTTACTTACTTGCTGACCCAAAAAAATTAACTCTGCATTGATATTCTCAGGTGGAGTCGAATGATGCAATCCTTTAATAACCACTCTATAAGACCGCTCTTGTTTGAGCTGATAGGTATGAAATCTAATGTTGCGATTCTGAAAATGCTTAACTATTTTTCTATATGATTCTACAGTCGTAATCATAATTCTTAAGGACTTATAATTAAAATCGACCTTAGGTATAATATTAGATATATTACTTATCCTTTTATCAATATTGACTACATCAGCAATGTATACCGGTGGAGGTTTAGGTGTTGTTGTTTGTGTGTCGTCATCTGCATCATCATTTTGTAGGATAGAAAACCTGTTGCTGGTTGAGGGCAAATCATTATTTTTAAACGTTGGCCTTTTGTTCGATTCGTTTAAATTTCTTTTAATATTTCTTGTTAGTTTTTGCCAATGCAAGTAACTGTTATCACTAGATTCATTGCTTGCTTCAGCTTCATCAGCATCCATGTTGTTGCTTTAAAGGCAGCGACAAAAGTTTTTTTTTCAACTTTTTTTATTTTTCTTATTATATTGCAATTGATTCTAAGTGTTGTTTGAAATGTAACAAAAACTATGTATTTAACACAGTATATTGTTTTTAATGTTTTTTTTGTTATTTTTTTAATTGTTTATGATTTTTAAATAATTTTAAATTTTACTTTCGTAAAGAGCTAAACACGTCTATTCACTATGAAAGTAGATGACCCTCTCTGAAACAAAATCAATTGGCAAATAAAAGTATTGAGTATAAATAAATATAAAACAACACAAGAGAGTGAGGAAAAACCCATGTGAACAGACAAAAAATAAAAGAACATTACAAATAAAAAATAGTAACAAAAAAATTAGCAACTATTAACAAAAACGGTCAACTACAGTCGACTACGGTCAACTACAGTAAACTACAGTCAACTACGGTCAACGACAGTCAACTACAATAGTAAGATAGTTTTTATATTTTATATAATCTTATAATTATTATTTTACAACATTATTATTATTACCTTTATATTTTATATACATATATTTTTATAATCGTTGTTGGATTCAATCGGTAAAATTTTTTTTTTCAAATAACATAATTATAATTCATTGTATACTGTTCGACTCAATCGTTGAATTTTTTTCAAATAATTTAAAAGTAATTAAGAAAAAAACACAATGTCAAACCCAACTAATTTAATTAGACCCCCAGTCCTTCCAAGTTCCACCTTCACAAAATGCTCAGTTGAGCATAGAATTAATTCAAATATTGCATCGGACGTTCATAGACGACAAGGACCACAAGTGGTCCAAGCGGCCCTTAATCCTAATAATAACCTGGACAATGCTAGGGACCAACAGATTGACGACAGACATAGGGACAATTTGAATGACATGGACAAAATTCCGGACGTTGTGAAGTGCATAAAGGAATTTTCAGGTCAACCAGGAGAATTTAGCTCCTGGAAGAAAAGCGTAAACAAAATATTGGAAATTTATGAACCTCTTAAAGGTACAACTAAATATTATGGAATTTTAAGCGTTGTAAGAAATAACATTACGGGAAATGCTGAAATAGTATTGGAATCCTATAATAGGCCATTGAATTGGTTAGCAATTTCACAGTGTTTATCGACACACTATGGCGATAAACGGGATCCATCAACCTTGGAATACAAGATGACGACTCTGGTACCGTGTCAGAGTTTTATTAAAAAGTTCATACACACCTTTCTCTTATATTAAATAAACATGCCTCGATATGAGCAATGCGTCGATGAATTTGCTTACAAAATCATATAGGGACAAAGCATTAGATACCTTTGTACGAGGTTCAAACGGAGATTTGCCTCGACTCTTGTCAGTAAGAGAACCAGCGGATCTGCCGTAAGCCCTTCATTTGTGCCTTAAGCTGGAGAACCAAAATTTTCGCACGAGCCATGCATTTAATGCCTGGAAGCAACAGCAGCCACAAATACCCCCTAAACGTAACTTTGTTCAGGAACAGTCGTTTTACCTCAATTGGTTTACATTCAACAACAACAATCTTTTAACCAATATAATGCCAATACTCCCCCAAGGCCGCCTACACCGCAACCACGGCCAGAGCCTATGGATGTGGATCACAGTCTACATTCCAGGCGTGTAAATTGTATGAATCGACCTCAAGAGAATCAATTTTTTGGAAAGAGGCCACCAACAACAAAACAAGCATCAGAGAACATTCCATATAAATACGTCGGCAGCGGAATATGGGCAAAATGATGTCGAAAAAAAGGAGTTTGGTGAACCTACCGATATACATTTTTTAGCATAATTAGCTCTTCGCTACCATATTTTGAAGTTAGGCTGGAGAACGGTATTATTTTAAAATTTTTGGTAGATACAGGTTCTAGCAAAAATTATATTAAACCCGAATTGGTAAAGAAACGTTTAGTAAATAGAAATTCATTTTACGCAAGATCGGTAGTAGGTGACATTAGAATAAGTGAACAGACATATGTAAAACTCTTCCAAATTGAGGAAGAAATTAAATTTTATTTAATGTCTTCATTGGAAACATTTGATGCCATCCCAGGGAACGATACCCTTAGGGATATAGAAGAAGTTATTTATACTAGTAAAGATCTTATGATATTGAAGAACGGCCTCAAGGTAAAACGTAAACAACAATCCACACAGAGTGCAAATGAATTAAATATAAGACAAGAAAATTTGTCAACGGAACAAGGAAAAAAATAAATATAATCGCAAGCGCGCATCCCATACTTTTTTCCGAACCTGATGAGAAGCTTACCTATACAACTGAGGTTGTAGGCGCAATTAGAACGACAACTGACAAAATTTTACCCTTATCCTGCATCTCTAAAAGCAGAAGTGGAAAGTCAGGCAAAAAAACTCTTAAATAATTGCATCATAAGACCACCTAGATCACCCTTTAATTTCCCAGTGTTGGTCGTCCCGAAGAAAGCGGATGCAGCTGGATATAAATAGTATCGCATGGTGATTGATTACAGGAAATTAAATTCAATTACCATTGCGGATAGATATCCAATTCCCGAGATTTCAGAAGTAATCTCGCAACTGGGCACTAGTACCTTTTTGTCGGTACTTGACCTTAAAAGTGGTTTTCATCAGATTCCACTAAAAAAATCTGATATTGAAAGAAATGCCTTCAGTATAAACAATGGGAAATATGGGAAATATGAGTTCACGCCTCAAAAATGCGCCGTCTATCTTTCAACGCGCTCTTGATGTTATCTTGCGGGAATGCATAGGACGATGTTGCTATGTATATATAGACGACATAATTATCTTTAGTAAGTTGGAGAGCGAACACTTCGAACATATAAAGAATATTTTTAGAACTTTAGAGGAAGCCAACATGAAAGCACAGTTGGACAAATGTAGTTTCTTCAAAAAAGAGGTAGAATATTTGGGATATTATTACACCCCTCGCTATAAGAACCAATCACGAGAATGTCAGAGCAATTAAAAATTTCCCGCAACCACAGAATCTTAAGGAACTTCGTAGTTTCCTTGGTATGTCAGGATTATTCTAAGCTTGCTAAACCCCTGACATCCCTTTTAAGAGGGGAAGGAGGACGAACGTCCAAAAACAAATCTGCAAAGTTAAAAATCAGTTTAGACGAGGAAGCTAAACAATCCTTCAGGAAGATTAAAGATTCACTTACTACCGAAGACGTTGTCCTTGCATATTCTGATTTTAGCAAGGACTTTGAATTGGTGACAGATACCTCCAACTTCGCAATCGGGGCAGTGTTGTCGCAAAATGGGAGGCCCATTACCTTTATTACCCGAACATTAAACAAAGCGGAAGAGTATAATGCCTCTAATGAGAAAGAAATGTTGGCCATAATATTGGCTCTAAATTCGTTGAGAAATTACTTGTACGGGTCGGCTAAGGTTAAAATATTTACGGATCACCAAACATTGACCTACGCGTTGAGCAACAAAAATAATAAAAGCAAAATGAAGAGATGGAAATCCATACTCGACGAATACAATTATGAACTATTTTACAAGCCAGGGAGGGCAAATGTCGTGGCCGACGCCTTGTACAGAATACCTGAGGCAGAACTGTACACATTATCAGTTGCCACAAATTCGGATGAAAGTTTGTGCCACAATCTTTTATATATAGCGTAGAAACGCCTATTAATGCGTTTAAAAACCAGATATTTTTAAAAGAAGATACGATATCTTCTTATCAATTTAAAATCGTTTTGCCCACTTACCACCGTCACGATGGTCCAAAGTTAATCACCATTCTAAAGAGATACCTAAATCCTTCAGTAATAAATTGTATAAAAACAGATGAACGATGATTTACGCAGGTACAAGTAGACGACGTAACTAATGAAGAGGAGCAGGAGAATATCATTGTGAGAACTCACAATAGAGTACACAGAAACCGTAGAGAGAATCGTGCTCAAATCCTTGAGAGATATTATTTCCCTTCTATGTCAAGGAAACCAAAAAATTTAATAAAAAAAATGCGTAATTTGCAAGGAAAACAAGTATGATCGTCATCAGGCAAAACAGCAAATTCAAGTTACACCTATTCCGCAATTCCCATGTCAAATAGTTCACCTGGATATATTTTTGGTTGGAAAGGAATTAGTGCTTACAGCAATTGACAAGTTTTCGAAATACGCCGTGGCAAAATCTATTAAATCTAAAGCAACGGAAGATTTACGACAACCTTTGAGGGACATTCTTTTTCCTTTTGTCCCTGAAACTATAGTAATGGATAACAAATATCATTTAATTTGGAAGCAATTAAGTCCATAATAGAAAATGAGTTTGGAATACGAATTTTCCGTACTGCTCCATATACGAGTTACTCGAATGGACAGGTAGAGCGATTTCATTCCACTTTTCACACCGGTCATTCCGGGAACTGTTGGACAGGTCAGTGAAGGAATACAATTTTTCAATTCACTCGGTTACGGGGAAAAGACCCATTGACACATACTTTGGCAGGCGTGTAAGCAGCGATCCAAGGTTACTAGAAAGGGATAGAAATGAAACGATAAGGAAGCTCTCGAGAAACAGATGGCTGACCTTGCCTATCATAATAAAAGTAGATCTCTGCCCAGGGAATATGCAGAGGGAGATACGATTTTTGCGAAACTGAATAGAAAATTATCGGCCAGATACCGAAGAGAAATCGTTGCTCGGAATTATAATACAACGGTTTAAACTCAATCGGATAAGATATAGAACAATATCAAACTAGTCTAGGGGAAATATCTATAGAGTATATAAATAGGATAAATATGAAAATTCCGATTTTTATTTCAATATGGGCACTCATGACGCACGCCCAGCAGTTCAGTGTACAGGACCTTACGAACAACAGCGGTTACATACTCGTCAAGACAGGACAGCTAAAGGCATTGGACCATTGATTTCCAACAATGTAAATGCATTGGTAGCGACTACATTTGAGGACAAACAACTTTTGGACACAATAAATAAAAATTTCATTTTGCTAAAGCAAAAATTTCAAATCTGCGCATACATTCCAAATCAAAGCGAGGACTGTTTGATGCCCTAGGTAAAGGTTTAAAGTGTGTTGCAGGCTCCATGGACAGTGATGATGAAAGGGAAATTACTGACGTAATAAATAAGATTAATGACCATGAACGGACTACTGACGATTCGTTAGACAAGTTGATACAGATAAGCAATTTTATATCAGGGCAAATTGACAATATAACGGGGCACATAAACAAACAGCAAATTCACATCAGTAAATACACAAATGACTTTACCAAAGAGACACAGAACAGAATCAAAACTTTAGAAGACGAAATCCGTTTTATTGAACAGACATATGAGATCGATAACGACATATCGCTTTTACGTAACCACATTGACGACATTGGACAAATTATATTTTCTAGCAAATTGGGTGTAATTCCCAAAGACATTCTAACCCAGAAAGAACTCGATCTGATCACTGACTTTGACAGTTACAATACCATGAAAATAGGTGTGTTTTTCCAAAAAGTGATTTAAACCGCACCTTTTAGTTGTATTGTCTGAGTTGTCTGAGCTTTTATTATTATTCACTTAACAAACTAAATAACAGCTATATATGTACATTAAACGTGTTGAGTTGCGACGTAGACTCACAGACTATGGGAAATGATTAGTCAGCATTAAAGGGTTTAGTCGGGTTTCATTATGTGAACCAGACAATATTCACCAGGTGAAATATGAGCTAATTCACCGTACTGACTAACCGTTGATGTTATGACACATAGTCGTGAGTGTACGACACACCTCCTTTTTCACAAAAAGAATAATCGATTTAACATTATTGATTATTCTATACTTATTCCAAAGAGTAACTATAGTTATACACCCCGATTTACACGGTACTTTTTTACACGATTTCGCTTTTACACGGATTTCATTACGAAGTCTCGCCAAATCCATCTAACACCGAAACAGAATAGCATAAAGTATTATGGAGTGATAAAAGTAACATCATACCAATCAGGAAGAAAAGATTATACATATCCTATGACAGTGATAACAGTACATAATTAAATTTTTGGTAAAATTTTTTAAATATTCATATTTCTGGTTTCTGTATGTAAAATGAATAACATAGCCATATACAGGTGTACACTTTTATATATTTGTATTTTAATGAATAGATAGCTACTTTTATGTTTTTCAAAATAAACATACATATGTATTTGCCATTTACTTTTATTTTACGTTGAAATAACTGACTGAGTTATGCCTATTTTAGTTTGTTTTCGATTTACACGGTTTTACATAGCGAAAACTATGATTTCGGTTTACACGGTTTGCTAAGGAACCTATCCTCAGGGTAAATCGGGGGATAGGTGTATGTTTATTAGCTCATTTATTACGTGTAATTCTTAGTAAAAAAATATATATTTTATTTTGTTTATTATTTGTATTATTTTATACAATTAAGGATACATATTACGTATTTATTTATTTATTTTTTTTGCTTAAATCTGTATAAATCTACTAATTATATATTTTATTCTTACAATATTTTCAATTCATTTATATGAATGTATATAAAATATGATATATAATTTAGAGTAATGTAATATTGTGTTAAATATTTATATATTTTAGTGTAATTACCATTGAAATGGTATTAAGTGTTATAAACTTTAAGTCTATTTTTATGTATCCATGTCGATTTATTATTATCGCCTGATACTAATGCATTATTCCTATTATCTAATTCAATTACTTTAAATGGACCATTATAAATTTTATCTAATTTGTGTCCCGCATTATTGAAAATTCTGATATTATTTCCGAATGTCTTTTCCTAACTAATTTGTATTTGTCTTTGAGCAACCTGTAACTTAAATTTTACCTCTTTTTGGTATGATTCTATGTTATACAATGGTTCTACAGTTCTTCTTAGTAATGAAATCCAAGACAGGTGGGCATTTCCCATATACAAGTTCGAATGGGCAATAATTATATGCTGTAGGTGGTGTGGTATTGTAACAATATGTAAAAAATTTTACCCATATGTCCCAATCTGATTTGTCGGATGAAATGTACGTCCTGAAACACTCATTTAATATCCTATGAGATCTTCCAATTGTTCCGATAGTCTCGTGATGGTACGGAGTAGAGTTTAATTTTTCAACTCTCATTAGGGCGTATAATTCATGAAACATTTTGTTCATATAATTTTGCCATCGGACCATAAATTAAAACAAATCCTTCAAAGATCGCTTTTGCAACTTCGTTGGCGGATTTATTCTTAATTCGAATCGTTACTAGGTATTTAGTCAGATCACACATTATTGTGACCGCATATTCATTACCTGAGTCAGATTTAGGTAGGGGACCTATTGTATCGATAATAACTATATCGAATGCCCTTGCTGGTGTAGGCATTATGATAAGAGGTTCTTTAGGTTTAACGCCAGATTTTGCACTTTGACATTCACTACAAGCTTTGACATAACGAGAAATATCCCTTGTCATATTTTTCCAGTGGTATCGTCTCCAAATTTTCTTAAGCAAACGGGTTGGTCCAGGATGTCCACCACATACTGAATCATCGTGATATCTCTTGATTATTCTAGCACTATCCGATTTTGTTTCTACCCTTATTAGTGCTGGTACGAGTACTGTTTTCAAATTTTTCAATATTCTATTACCTGTATTCTTAAATGCATCAATGTACACATTATCAAGCAAATTACACAGTCCTGCATGGGTTTTGTAAATAAGATGGCTCCAGGTGTTTCCGAAGGCATTTTGCGCGCTGAACACGAATCTGGTTTTCCATCACGTCAGGTTTTCGAGAATAAGGGTTGAAACACCTAAAAATAGCGTTTTGGCCATTTTTGAAACATTGTAGAGCTAAACACTGACGTGCTAGAACCATCGCTATTGTCAGACATTGGCAATTGATCTTTGCTCTTTAAAATGAGCCCAAAGCCAAACTGTTTGCATGCACCCTTAAAGTAGGGGGTTTATGTCAAGGAGTACAAGAGAAAAAGAAACACATTACGGAGGTCCTTAAAAATTAATCATATTTACTTGAAAATTGTTACTCAGGGGTTTTTGGAGTCGCTGATTACAGATCTTCATTCAGATTTAAAAAATTCAAAATGGCGGATCCAATATGGCGGTCGAGGTTTATAAAAATTAATCAGATATACTTGATCGCCATATTGGAGTTTTTAAACCAGATTCGTGTTCAGCGCGCAAAATGCCTTCGGAAACACCTGGAGCCATCTTATTTGCACAAAAAAGTCAAAATTTGCAGGGCTGTGTTATCTCTCAATGATAATTGTAAATACGCGAAGCCATTATTATAAGCTACCATACCTTTTCAAGCTTTGGCAACAATTGTTCTAAATTAATATTTCCTTTAATAATATGGTTCTGCGATTCATGAAGTTTATTTTTTCCACGTTGGATAATAAAATTGTTATTTTTAAAAGATAAACGTGGCATTTTACAGTACTCTTGTGTATTGACGGCTTCAAATACATGTAGCATTTCTGATAGTTTATTTTTATCTTCTTTTCTTGTATCACTTGTTCTTCCCTGTTTATTGCGGATTTGTAGTCTAGTAGTTACTTTAGAAATGTAATTTATATTAGTTTTGCAAATATCAGAGAACTCTATTCGTGACAATGCATCAGAAGCGTAGTTCTCTCTTCCCCTGATGTATTCAATTACAAAGTCGTATTCTTCCAGGTCCATTCTAATGCGAGTTAATTTTGATGTGGGATTTTTCATTTAAAATAGAGACATGAGTGGTCTGTGATCACTTCTGACCAGAAATTTTCTACCGCAGATATAAGGTCGAAAATATAGAATTGTCCAATGAATGGCAATTAGTTCTTGCTCTATGGTCGACTTATTGATTTCGCCCTTTGTAAATGCTCTGGATGCATACGCTACGGGCAATTGAATACCTTAATATTCTTGACTTAAACCGCCGCATGCGTATTTACTTGCGTCAGTAGTAATGAAAAATTCTTTTTCAAAATCAGGATATTGTAGTATTTTAGGACTTAGTAGTTGATTTTTAAGGTACTTGAAAGATTTTTCGCATTCTTGAGAAAATTCGAAAGGAATGTTTTTCCTGGACAATTTACTGAGGTGTATTGAATACTCCGCAAAATTAGGAATAAATCACCTATAATAATTACAAAATGCTATAAAGCGTTTTGCTTCATCACCATTTTTCGGTGTTGGATAATTTTTTATTATGGAGAATTTGCTGTCATTAGGTAAAATTCCTTTGTCAGTGCATTTGTGCCACAAGAATGTTACTTCTCGGCAGAAGAATGAGCACTTGTCAGGGTGAAGTTTTAAATTATATTTCCGACATATGTCAAAAACGTCTCTAAGATTTCGTAACATGTGGTCAGTTGAGCAACCGATTATGATCAAATCGTCCATATATAGGAAAGCTTGAGAAGGCTAAGGACATCATTCTCTGAAATGAGTTTGGAGCTATTTGTATGCCATATGGTAATCTTTTGAACAGAAAGGATCCCTTTTCAGTAGAGAAGGATGTAATGTGTGGAATCCTGATATTAAATCTAAACACGAAAAAAATTTTGCTCTATCCAGCTGATCCAAAATATCGTCCATGCGTGTTAGAGGATATTTATCGGCAATTAACTTTTTATTAATTGCCCTATAGTCAACGACTAGTCTCCATCTATTTTATATTTCTAGTATTTCTGTTGTAGTTCTGTACCATAGCTGTTTCGACCTCTTTCGCGGTAACTATTGTTCCCACTGCGATACCCAATGTTGTTATTATTATTATTATTACGCCTTTTATTATTCCTATATCTATTACCTAAAAACCGTCTACGATTTGAACCGTTTCCTCTGTAATTGGAACCATAAAAGAGTACTGAAATAGGTTGGCCGAATACTTCCGTACAACTATTTACGAACTTTGCCATCACTTCGTTCATGGTTGAAAAGTTTCCAGACTCCATTATGAGTCTAATCTTTTCATTAGTGGCATTTTTTACTATTGCTTTACCGCTGTTTTTGTAGCGTATGTACTTGCAAATTCTATTGGTAGGCCATCGGGAATGAATGCACTTTCCAATCTCTTGACGAGGTCTTCTATCTTACTCGCGTATGAATTGGCATTTTTATTCTGTTGCCTGATTTTCATTAACTTTACTGTGACCACATCTACTGTTTCTACCTTAATAGATTTCTTTAGTTTAGCTATGACTTCTTGTAAGGTGGTTTCACTAGATATGGTGTTTCTTACCGCACCTTTTATTTTGTTTTTCACTAAGCTGATTGCGATTACTTCATGTGTTTCCTTAAGGGAATCCATCAAGCACAACGCATCAATGAAGCTTTGCAGGTTATCTGCTTTACGATCATATTCTGGTATTAATTTAGCAGCTGTGTTCAAAAATTCTATTGTTTTAGTTTTAGTATTTGTCTGTAATTTCTCAATACCCGTTTGGTTCTTTATTATTTCCTCATGGATGGCTACAGTTAGTCGTTTTGCCCTAACGTCTAAGTACAATGCTTCAGCTGTTATTTTATGTGACGCTGTTAGTCTAGTACAATTTACATTAAGTAAAATTCTAATTTTTTTAAGAGAATCTATCAAAATTTCTATATGTTTGAGCAATGTTTCGTCCATCGTAAATCTATCGGTATTCAGACATTTATAGGACCTATCGAAGTTTTCCTTTATTAATCATACTTTGGTTTATTAATCTTACTTTGCCAACCCAAACATTGTTAAAAAAAATTTAATAGACCTATCAATTTATCCTTATTAGGAGTAACCCGAAAATATTTTATATTAAATATATGTGGCACCCTGTGGAGTGCATCCCTGCAAACTGATGAGTGAATACCGGGTACCGCTAAAACCGGTATGTGTAAAAAGAACCACACCCTCGAGCATAAAAAAGTCTAACTTCCTTTCTCTTTTTTGTATTTTGATCAATATTCGACATCATCAAATTTTGTGAAATTTTTATTATCTTAAATAAATAAATCACAAGCGAATATTTTTACATTTTAATAATTGGGTAAGATTAATAAAATTAATATATAATTAAATAACCCAAATTGGTGACCCGACGTGATCCAATGGCAGAAGGAAACGACACGTCTCACCTTACCGCCAACGACAGCGGCCTTCCTAACGAAAACCCCGGCCATTCTACTGATGTCACGAATACAGCGCAAGGCAATATATCCGTAATTTACTCCCGATTGCCAGTTCCGCCTACGTCTAGTGCCAATATTGACGCATGCTTCATATCAATGGACTTCTGGTTTACGGCATCGGGAATAATTGCGGACAAACAGAAGGCTGCTACTATTTTGGCAGCTCTCGACCCGAATGTAATAGTCCAGCTGGCCGATGTTATCGCTTCTATGCCGCCCGCCAACAGGTACGACTACATCAAAGGAAAAATAATAAATCACTTTGCGGATAGTGAACAGCGCCGTTTGAACCGCCTCTTGTCTGAGCTCCCCTTGACGATAAAAGACCATCAGAGTTGTTTTTTAAATGAAGCGTGTGGCTGTCACGACCTTGGGCGAGGCGGCTCTTAAGGGGCTGTGGACGAAGCGATTACCAGAATTTGCGCAGCCTGTCGTAGCAGCTTCCACGGGTACACCAGCGGAATATACCAAAATTACAGACGCAATGGCATCAAATCAAATAAGAAGCGTTCAAGCTGGGCAATCGAAGGAAATTAGCGAACTGCACACGGCCATAGTCGAGCTTGGATAAAAATTTGAACGGCTTTCAACTCGTTCTAATTCACGCTCACATAAAATCGCACCACGACGCAGCCAGTCAATAAACCGAGCAATTTATAACCAAAACACGCCTAGCAACACGTTGGGCCCCGAGTGCTGGTACCATATCAAACATGGACTGAATGCTAGAAAGTGCCGCAGCTCTTGTAGGCATAAGCAGCGCAAAGTTAACGCCTTGTCTACTGGCGAACAAACAACACTCTAACTGACTACATGGGCAGGTGGCGGTATCCGGCGAATTCACCACCACCAGTTGCCAATTATTTCGCCTACAGGTAAGAGACAAGTTGTCAGGACGATATTTTTTAGTAGACAGTGGTGCCGATGTTTCCGTCCTGCCTCTAAACTCAAAATCTTTCGACGTCCGTCCTACGGCCATGGTTCTATACGCTGCAAACGGCTATCCGATCAAAGTAATCGGTGAGAAACGTCTTAAAATTGATCTTGGTTTACGTCGTGATTTCTTTTGGTCGTTTGTGGTTGCCGACGTAACCTCACCGATTATTGGATGTGATTTTATTAAATATTACGATCTACTTATAGATTTGAAACGCAATAGACTTATAGACAATACTACTGGTGTTGTCTCACAGCTTACATCTCCAATATTTGCGAAACACTTGCCATTAAAACGTTTAACGCCGCCGATCCGTTTGCCGACATACTGAAAGAGTTCTCCGACATAACACGACTTTCACCATACGGCTCTACGACAAGATCTTCGATTACCCACAAAATTGATACGACGGGTCAACCCGTTTTCTGTCGCCCTCAACGCTTATCGCCGGAGAAATTAGTAGCTGCTAGAAAAGAATTCGAATTTCTGATGAAAGCTGGTATTTGCCGGCCGTCTAATAGTAACTGGTCCAGTCCGTTGCACTTAGTCAGAAAAAGTGACGGAACTTGAAGACCATGCGGAGACTACCGTGCACATAACGCAAGGACATTGTCGGATCGCTACCCGTTGCCATACTTAACAGATTTTACCACGAATCTCAGAGGTAAGAAAATTTTCTTTAAAATTGACCTACAGAAAGCCTTCCATCAAGTTCCAATCCATCCCGATGATATCGCAAAGATCGCCATTAGCACACCATTCGGTTTATACGAGTTTAAATTCATGACGTTTGGGCTTTGTAACGCATCCCAAACCTTTCAACGGCTAATAAATGAAGTACTCCGTGATTTAGATTTTGTTTTTCCGTATATAGATGACATTTGTGTAGCATCTGTTACCATCGAACAACACCGACGCGACTTTGCAGAGGTCTTTCGCCGCCTTCGTGAAAACCATCTTGCCATCAACTTAAGCAAATGTGAATTTGGAAAAAGCGATTTTAAATTTCTTGGTCACCTCGTTAGCGCTGATGGCATTCGTCCTTTGCCAGAGAAAGTGACGGCAATACGCGAGTTTCCAAAACCAAGGGTGGCTCAGGAACTTAAAAGGTTCATAGCCATGGTTAACTTCTACAGGAAATTTTTGCCAAATGCGATATCATTCATATCAGATGAAGCTACAACAACTTATTAGAGAAAACAAAAAGAACTATCGTACACCTTTGAATTGGGATTTGGACACGGAAGCAGCTTTCCAAAAAAGTAAAGATGAGCTGGCTAAATCCACGATTTTGGCACATCCGGCCGCTGATGCCGAGCTGGCAATCTACGTAGATGCCTCCGATGTTGCCGTAGGAGCGGCCCTACACCAGAAACTCGATGGTTGTCTTCAGCATTTGGCCTTTTACTCGAAGAAATTAACGAACACTCAACGCAAATACTCCACGTACGACCGAGAGCTTACAGCAATGTACCAAGCTGTTTGTCACTTTCGGTATATGATAGAGGGACGACGATGTTACCTGGTTACCGACCAACGACCGCTGATATTTGCTTTTCAACAAAAGCTCGAGAAAGCTTCACCACGCAGAACTCGGCAGCTTCATTTCATCGGCCAATTCAAAACGGATATCCGCTATACTCCTGGCAGAACAAACGTTACAGCCGGCGGACTTTCTCGAGTGGACTCCATCGCCCAGAAGCTTGAATACACCCGAATAGCAGCAGCACAACAAAATGACGAGCAGCTTTGGGAGATGCTTAGAAACCCAGGTACTGAAAATAATCCTTTACATTTAAAACCTTTTCCAATCCCAGGTTGTGATGCTACGCTTATGTATGACACTACAACATCACATATTCGACCTTTCATTCCGAAGGAGTTTCGTCAACAAGTTTTAGCAGTAGTGCATGGCTTGTCACACCCAGGCGTTCGAGCCACCACCAAATGGGCAACTACCAGATTTTGCTGGCCTGGTATTGGGAAAGATTGCGCACTCTTCGTTCGTAACTGCCTGCAATGTCAACGCTCAAAAGTGCAACGGCATACTCGATCAACCCCGGCTAAATTCGAGTTGACTAGACAACGCTTCGCCCATATCAACATTGATATCGTTGGACCATTTCCATTATGTGAAGGTCAACGGTATTGTTTAACGATTGTCGATCGTTTTACACGATGGCCCGAAGCAGTCCCTATGCGCGATATGAGTGCAGAATCCGTCGTAAAGGCTTTGCTGTACCAGTGGATTGCTAGTTTCGGCGTTCCATCGCGAATTACATCAGACCGCGGTCGTCAATTTGAGTCATCGATTTTCACCGAATTAGTAAAGACAATCGGAGCAACACATCTTCGCACTACACCATACCACCCACAAGCGAATGGAATGATCGAGAGATTGCACAGGACCTTCAAAGCGGCGATACTTTGTCATAATCCTGCCAGATGGGTATTTAATTTAGCTATGATTTTGCTCGGTCTAAGGGTCACTTTTAAACCTGACATAAACGCTTCGCCGGCAGAATTAGTTTACGGCTCAATGCTCGCAATTCCAGGCGAATTTCTACAACCGGCGAAGATCACGGGATCCGACAGCGACTTTATTGACGAATTTAGGCGAACAATGCAAAGGCTTAGACCGACTGACTCCGCCCATTACTCGACTCCACCAACGTTCATTTCAAAGAATCTTTGGTCTTCATCTCACGTTTTTGTTCGAAACGGCGCTGTCCGACCGTCACTTACTCATCCGTATGATGGTCCTTACTCAGTTTTAAAACGTTTTGAAAAGTACTTTCAGATTTCCATACGAGGTCGTCATAGCAACATAAGTGTAGACAGACTTAAACCTGCTTTTGTGGCGAGTACTGAATTAGAGGACATTACGTCTAATCAGCAACACATACCTGAAATTCCAGCCAGTCAGAAACAATTACAAGAAGTCCCAGCTAACCAGCAATCATCACTTGACATTCATGCTAACCAGCAATCATTCCCTGACGTTCCAGCTAACCAGCGACCATCACCGACCATTCCTGCGAACAAGCAACAGTCACCAGTGGTCAGCTTTTCACCTCAAGTCAACCAACCTAAGACTACCTCCAGAGGTAGGCGTATTCAGATACCGTCAAGATTCCGCTGACCTTGTTCCAGCGAGGGGAGTAATGTGGCACCCTGTGAAGTGCATCCCTGCAAACTGATGAGTGAATACCTGGTACCGCTAAAACCGGTATGTGTAAAAAGAACCACACCCTCGAGCATAAAAAGTCTAACTTCCTTTCTCTTTTTCCTGTCGGCAGCCAACCAGTAAACGTCGTTAACTTTTCCGTATTTTTTGTATTTTGATCAATATTCGACATCATCAAATTTTGTGAAATTTTTATTATCTTAATGAATAAAGGATTTTAAATAAATAAATCACAAGCGAATATTTTTACATTTTAATAATTGGGTAAGATAAATAAAATTAATACATAATTTAATAACCCAAATATATATTCCTTAAGAGATTATTCGAACCACCAGTTGGCCGAGATTACTAAGAATCGAATAAAAACAATATTTAAAAATAGTTAAGCTTTAATTTTTTCAGCAGGTTAAGAGAAAATAAAAAAAATAGAGAGTAAAGTATTTGATAATTGTTATTATACCACAAAATAATATCCTACACTTTGTCTATGTCTGTCGCCATGGATCTCATGGAGGTCTTCTTAATTGACCTTTTATGAATTTGGTACATTTTAATTAATAGCTATAATGCTAATATTCCAATAACGATTCCAAGATAGACCACAGGATATTCTACGGTTATATGGATCTCATTAATGACGTTCGCGTTTGGGTTTTCAATTTATTTTTTTTGAGTCATGATTGCCCATTATGCGAAGTGACTTAGGTCAAATAGGAATGAAAAATGTAATGTAAATGTTAAATGTAAAATGTAATAAATTAATTGTATTTTTTTTAAATATATTGAACTAATTGGAACAATTAAAAATTTAAATTTCTCTTATAAATGATTAAAATATACATATGTAGGTATATAAATTTAAATAAAAATTATAAAACAATTTTTTTTCTTCTTTCTTTAAAAGATTTTCAAATGATTATTAGAGTAATAAAAATGTCCCTTTTCTGCTGTTGTTGTTGTTGTTGTTATAAGATTTCAAGACTTTTCCTTTGGTTGATGTGTTTACTCCCTGTTGTTTTCGTTCGAAGGAATGAGTGAGGAGGGAAAGAGTAATATTTTGTAGTTGTCTCTTCCTTTTAAAGTTGTTGGTGCAAAAAGCACTTTTTTTGTTTCTTCATTTTTTGTTATTAGTATTTATTATTTTGAGTATTTTGGTTTTTTTTTGACAAATGTCCATCTTATTGTATTATATTTAGCTTTTCCTTCCTATCTTCTTCAAATGTATCAATTTTATTTGGTGGGCTCTTTTTTTCTTATGTATTTTTTTTTAAGTTTTCACTGAATTTGTTGTTGTTACTGTGTGTTTTTTATGGTTTCTGGTTTTTATTTTTCTTTAAATTTAGTATTCCACTTATTTCTGTATAGTTATATATATTCTTTTTTTTTAGTTTAAATTTAGCATTCAATTTTTGCATTTAATTAAAAAAAATATTATTTCCTTTTTTCGTGTTATTTATTTTTATTAAATTAAAATAATCCTTTTATTTCCTTTCTTATTAAACCGTTTCCAAACTAATGTGGCAGGATCGCCATGTGTTTTAAACCGCACTTAACAAACTAACTTACAGCTATATACATTAAAGGTGTTGATCCAGACAATATTTACCAGGTGAAATATAAGATAATTCACCCTACTGACTAACCGTTGGTGTTATGACACTTAGTCGTGCGTGTACGTCACACAATATTATCCTAACCATATTCATACCCCAATTTTCTCCCGATACCCTATCCAAAATTAAATTTGTACCTTTACCAAATTTCTCAAATAAATCATTTGTTTTAAGTGAATATGAAATATTATTTGATGAAATATTTTGATGTTACTGTAAAAGATAACTTGAAGAAAAACTTAAGAATATTAAAAGATAAATGTATCACAACTATTTTGCAATTTAAAGATGCTCAATGTGAATTGAAAAATTTTGAAGAATCTTCTGTTATAGAAGTTATACAAGGAATAATAATATTTAGAAACTTTTTGGGAAATATCACCCATAACTGTAATAAATCAAAGATAAAACAAAGCGCCACTTTCCTCATAAAATTTGAAAATTGTGAATTTACCATTTTTAATAAAACATATTCTAATGTTAATATAAAAGTATATGATACATTTGTTGTAACAAAATTTGATTTGAAACTTGAGGAATTGCCTTTAAAACAACTACAAAATGAAAATATAATAAAATGGTAGTCGCCGTAGTCTAGTAGGTAGTGTGTTGGCTTATTAGACGTAGAACCAGGGTTCGAGCCCCAGGCGAGACATCAAAACAAAATACAAAAATTATTTATTCGGCGACTTTTTCTCAGCAGATTTCTGGCAAAAATTCTGAGAGTAAAGAAAATGTCCATAAAAAGTTTCTCAAAAATCTGTCGTTCGAAGTCGACTTTAAACTGTAGGTCCCACCACTCATGTATAAAATTAACACACACAACATAAGTGGTGTGAGAAACTAGGTCATAACCCTGACTGAATGGTTGTAATGACCAATTATGTATGTTTGTTTCGAGATGCGGCGTTTCCATTTAAATGATGCCTGATGCGACAATATTTTGGTTAGCGTAAAATTCTTAGTGCTAACATATAACACTATTATATTTTTAGATTTTTGAAAAGGTTTATTTCCTGTGGATTCAGAAATTAAAAGAAATTTTTTAACTTCGATCCTTAAATTAGGATTAACGTATTGTTAACAAATATAAAGAAACTTACAATTATACGACAATAATAAAATACATAAAGTAAATGATAAATAATGATAACAAAGCTTTATTGAATTATATTGCATTGCTTATTAATTGAATATTTCAGGGTAACAAGTTCCAAAAGTGATTAGCGTTTAACTAAAAATGCCATTTAGATCTCGGATCGATGCTTCCATATGCAAACTATTATTAGATCTTTGCCAACTAGTGAAGATAAGTCTTCTATACAAGAAAATTGATTGTAACTGATCTTATGTAGTAATTGTAAATCCTGCATCCTTAACAGTTTCTCGATTGCATCGATTTTTTGCCAAAAGGCGAAGTCCGTTCAAATATTTTTTAAGCCAAAGGCATACTTATCTGACTATGGCGTTGAAAGCTACAGTTAATTTTCTAAAGCTCGAAGCACTACAACATCAGAAAATTTCACATCCACATAGTAGTATTGGAAAAAATTAAGATTTAGCAATCAGCAGTCTTATGATTAATGAGGTAAAGTATTGGGATTTTTCCAGCTATGTGATCAGACAAAGTAGTATGCAGAATTATTTGCAGGTTTTATAATTAAATATAGTAATTTATTTGCGATTTGTAACATCCAATATATACACTCAGCCACAAAAGTATACATGCGGTTAAATAATTTCAGAAATTTTTTAACAAATCCGTTTTCGTTGAAAATCTTTATAATTGTCTGACAACTTTCTTCGATTTTAAGACGGTCTTTTGCATTGGTTCAGAAATTTGTGAAATTTGTTAATCGGATGTATACTTTTGTGGGTCTGTGTCCATATTGCAATGCATTAATTGATTTTCTATAGTTTTTTTTACATAATTGGTCATTACAATCCTTCAGTCAGAATTATTGACCTAGTTTCTCACACCACTTATGTTTGGAATTTTATACATGGGTGGCTGGACATACAGTTTAAAGTCGACTCCGAATAACAGGTTTTTTGAGAAACTTTTCATGGCAATCTTATATACTCATAGAATTTTTACCAGAAATCTGATGACAAGAAGTCATACGTTTTGATGTCTGACCTGGAGTTTGAACCGTAGCCTTACGTCTAATAAGCCAACATACTACCTATTAGACTACGACGATTTCTATGTCATTTATAAAAATGGTAAAAACAAAGTGGTCCAAGAATTAATCCCTGAGGTAAACCCCTAGCAACAGGTTAAAAGTTTGAGTATTTATAAAACACTGGTTAAAAGCGGTTAAGCAAATATGACCTCACAAGTTTTAATGACGTGCTAAAAAAATTAAACATATTTTGCAATTTTCTACAAAGAATTTCATGGTCAACGGTATGAAATGCTTTTAAACGCTCTAGTAAAACGAGAAATGCTACATTGCCTTCTTCGGTAACTTCTATAATAGCAGTTGGACAACTATGTTTACTACGAAAACCAGATTGTTTATAAGTAATTAGGTTGTTATTGTCAACATTCGAAGATATATATTTATTTACATATATATTTTATATATTCTTTTAAAAACTTTGGATAAGTACGACAGTAACGCAATTGGTCGACATTCATTATTTGATTTTGGAATGAGTATTACCTTTGCATATTTCCAATTCTGAGGGAAGCTTTTAACAAAAATCAAACGTTTCGGTTCTTAATGCACGCACATTTTAATTGAACTCTCGACTACAGACTTATCCGTCAACACAGACTGTCTATTCACGACCGCGTGGCAGCGTCGTTCTTCGCTATATTTGTACCCATTTTTTACTTCTTACATGTCCTGTAGCTTAACAATCTTTATTTAATTGTTGCTATCACTATTTTTGATCATTGTTTAGTTTCCGTCTTGTAATTTAAGTTCACAGGTTGTCTTATACTCTCGAAGTGTATGGACGTGCTCAAAATTAATCGGGTGGAAATTAACAATATGTGAAAAAAAAAAACAATTAATAAGTGAAAAACAAGTAATAGGTGAAAAAATATGTAATAGGTGAACTGTTTTTGTTCTAAGTGAAAAATAAATAATTAAAAAAAAACTAATTTTTGATCTTATTCTAATATGATCTTATTCTTACGAGTAATTACAATCCACATCTCCCAAAGATCTCTTTCTTTGAAAGAAATTTAAAGGAGATTTATAAACAAATAACAACCCCAATTTGTTTCAAATGTATTAAAATGATTTAGGCTTTATATTTAGTTATTTAACGAGAGGGAAATAAAACATAGGAAAAACATCGATGTATCGGTCTTATCACCGATGTTTTATAACATCGATTTTTGTTTTTGAAATCATCGATGTTTATTAACATCAATGTTTTTATGAACGATATTGCATCCCTATGTGTGACAAAGTTCGAAAAGGTAATATCGTTGCAGATGTTTTCGAAAACTCTCACCAAATAACAATGACGACAAATTCAACAGCTGATGATAATGTAAGCAAACGTATAAGGTGGTTAGAGTTGCAATCAATGCAAATCAATACAAGTGAATTAGCGACTATAGATGAGGTGAAATTATATACAAATAGTTTGAAAAATAAAAAAGGTCCGGGAGTAGATGGAATTTCACCAGTTTTTATTAAGAAGATGCCCATGGCATTCTTCCGATTTATAACAAATATTTTCTTATGATGTTTAAGTAGCGGTTATTTTCCAAAACACTTCAAAAAGGCGTTGGTGATACCCATTTTAAAACCAGGAGAGGCTAAAAATTCTCCCTCTAGCTGTAGACCCATTAGTATGCTTATTGCTTTAGATAAAGTGAAAAAATAATTCTCCAAATGCTAAAAGAGTTCACTGAAACGAACAACATCATAAATAAAGAACAATTTGTTTTCAGGAAAGACCACTCAACAGTTCATCAGCTAAAAAGGGTTGTAAATATAATTACCGAAAATAAAAGTACTGGAATTCTCTTTTTAGATATCGAAAAGGCCTTCGATACCTTGTGGCATGATGGATTAATATTTAAAATTAATAAATTCCATTACCCGTTATAACTCCAAAAAATTGTAACAAGTTTTTTTCGTCCAAATTATTTGAGGTAAGAGTGGGAAATGCGGCTTCAACTCGCAGAACCATTCCAGTTTGAGTACCTCATTTTTCAGTATTATCACCAACTTTATTCTCCATGTTTATATCTGATTTTAAATCAACCAAGGATCTAGAACTTGCTTTTTATACAGATAATTCTGCACTTATTACTTGCGGTAAAGTCTCTAACGCCATCATAAAGAGAACGACGGAAGGATTATTGGTTTCCCAAAAGTTTTTTGATAAATGGAAAATTAAAATCAACCTCGAGAAGACTCAGGCTATCATTTTCTTGGCGTTGTTTTGGATAAAAAAATTTTTCGCCAACATATGTGAAAAGGCATTAAAATGTGTAATAGCGCTTTTACCACTTCGGAACAGAAATAAGTGTAAATAAGTTATTACTGTATATACTGTATAAAATGTGCTCCATTTTGAATTTCGGACATTAACTTTGGTGATTCAAAATAAAAATTTGTCTGGAGGATTTTCCACCAATAGCCTACACAATAATTTTAATTACAAACCGTATTTGATGAATTATTACTTAAATTCGAAGATAAGTGTAGATCTTCAAGTTTTGATCCAATAAGAAATTTGACAAATTAACTAAAGCTTCACGGCTTCTGTAAAGAAGTTACTGAAGTCAGTTAAAATAAAATTTCCTAAAAATTCTAAGATATTTCTATCTTTTTACCTAAACTGTTAAATTAAAAGTTATTATTGCGATGAATTATATTTTGTTGTTGTAATACTAGAAGTAGAATCTCATATCATGTCTATAGTAAATATTATAATTTTAAATGATTGATGATAGTAAATAAATAAATTACAAAAAATAATGTTGCATTTCTGTGGCATAATTTTTAAAAGATGAATGATGGTAGGCTTTTTTTTCAGGTTTTAAAAATTAATTTTATTAATTACTATAATGAAACTTAGATCTTAGATAGACAATACAATTACAAATTATATTTAATACGAGCTGGGAAACTTCGACCAGATGCTCGGTGTAGTGTAAAGGACCAGAGTCTCTGGTTGGAATCGAATCTAGCACGCTAATAGTCTAGTACACTACCCACTAAATTAGAGTTTGTGATGTGTTTGTGAATGGTAATTTTGGGTAAGTTAAAATTATAAATTTAGTTTAAATTTATGCGATTTTATTATATATAAATATTAATTTTATATATATTACGTTTTTACCTTTTTAAAAACGTTTAGAATATGAGTTCGTTGATTGCAAACAATATAAAAATAAATTTGTGTTAGTTTCACCTAAACTTTTTATTGTTCGCACTACTTTTGTGTGCCACCGTATACAACTTGATGTATCCGACAATAATTGCTTGTTCACTATTCCACTTTACACTTCTGTCCGCGCAAACACTAAATCCGAAAGTCCATACCATCCTTTTCATGCGCCTTGCGTTACATGCGATTCTTGCTTTATATGCCGTTTTTATTGCAAGTTACACACAATGCGTTTTATGCGACTGGTTTTTGTTTTGATCAGCTGTTGTGGTAAACAACAAACAATCGAACAAGAACATTTTTGGGAAAAATAGAAAATCAAATTGTAATTTTAAATGAATTTATGGCACTAATTACAAATTTATGAGTTTACATATGTGATATTTTGTGCTGTTAAGGCCTACGAAAATCCTCAAAAGAACACAAGACGAGTGTTTTCAGTTAATTTGTCCTCCATTTTTCTTGTTTACAAATTAATAAATTCAAAATAGATGACACTCAGTACATAAAAACACTCATATATACATACATATGTATAAACAATCATCATATACATATTTAGTTCATGAAAGAAATGTGTTAAAAATGTATTTTAATGTATTTTCCTCTCAAATTAGTAATAAACTTTATTATGAAATATGTTTTTATTAATATTTTTATAATACAAATAAAGAAAAATGCGAAAATAGTAATGCACTATTTAAACATATTTATATAAACCATTCACAATAGTATATAATTTGGCATGCCAAGTTTAAAAAACTGCTGACATTTTCCAACACTGCATTAGTCGCATAAAAAAGTAGAAAGTAAACCTACTTTCTATGCGTCTATGCATTCTATGCTTTTTCTTCTGTAACTTGTCACAATCAACTACACTGATCAAGGCATATTCATAAGAGATAACCGCAAGAATACAACAAGTACAACAATGCAAAAACAACAGGCATTTTGTTTTTGTTAAAGAGTACACGGAATGTCAAAAACAGCTTCATAACTGACTGACGAATAACAATAGAAAGAGAAATGTTAAAAAAATTTATAAAAATGGTTACAAAACACTAAAAAAACAACAAAATTTTGACATTCTAAGACTCGTCAGCTGTTGAATTGCTCTTACCTGATATAAATATGCCATGACACTGATTCTACTTTTTCGGTATATGCAAGTAACGCACGGCATGAAAGGGATGGTATGGACTTTCGGCAAAGAATATGGATATAAAGAATACGCATCATTTAGAAGTAAAATTTCTTATGGCTCTCACCAAAATCTTTTTTAAAAATCATTTCTATATGAGAGGGAGGAAGACAGAAGGAAAATAAACACAAACAAAGAGCGTAACAATGTGTTGCTCTCATCGTACGTATGTACATGTGCATGTATTCTTGTGTTTTTTGATTTAGTTGTCGATCAGACTGCGACAAGAATACATGTGCTGCGGGTGCTTTATCATTTTATTTCAGAATAACACTCGAAGAATATTTTGTGTTAAAAATGTTCTGTCATTAGATGGGCGTATTTTATTTTGTCCCATAGTATATTTTTTTAATGATTTGGAATGCTCGTTTTTTTTTCTTTTAATAAAAAATGGTTTTTTTATTCTTTTTATTTTTATTTATCTAAAAAACATGGCCTAATTTTTAAACCAAAGATGGATAGCTTTATGTTCTTTTAATAATAAAATCGATTTTTTATTTTGTTTTTATTTATCCAAAATTATTAAGCCACAGATAGACAGCTTTACATATGTATGTTATGAAATGAAAATAAAAATAGAGTATATTACTAACACTTTTACATGGCTGTAAATAAATAAATTCTCTCAACTTATTTTCTCTCTCTCTCACTAATCCATAACCATAGGCATGTGTTAACCTAGAGTAAAATTGTTAGTAATAATTTGAAGTCTACTTATTAACCCAATGGTATGTATGTGATCGGAAAATATAGAAAATTGTACTGCGCTAAATCCCTAAAGACACCGTATTTAACTTGGCAAGTATTCTTCCAAAAATCGAAATCATTTCTCATTGATATTAGTGAATACTACTGTGATATTTCTTTGGGCGTATAATTAAAGTCTGAAAAAAGCGACATGAACCTTCTTCTTTAAAAGCTGACAAGATTTTTACGCTCTTTTTAACGAACATTCTTGATTGTCGTGTCCTATGTGTGTAAAAAGCCGAAGATGTTCTTCCCCTGAGGGACATTGGTGCCGACGTCTGTTTTTAACACCAGAAAAATAAATAAAAAGTGGTCAAACAACAAAAACGCACGATGAGAACAACGCATTGTTACGCTCTTGGTTTCTGTACCCTTCCCTTCTATCTTTCCCCCCGCGTCAAGAAATATTTTTGAAAACTATTCCAAAATATGTTAAAATGCACGTACTTTATTTTCTTTGCTTTCGGCTTTACTGACTCGTTGCCTGCTTTGTCTTGCACAAGGCAAATTCATAGAAGGTAGCCTTATCTCTACAACAAATACAACAATGCAAAAAACAACAGACATTTTGTTTTTGTAAAAGTGTCAAAAAAAAATTAACCCTCAAACCTCCATAGGAAATTAATTAAAGCAATTAAAAAAACTAAATAAATTTTATATATTGAAAATTCCTGATTTTTATGTCATGCTAAATTACACAATAGAGCAGTACCTGTAAATTAAAAATAATATCAGCTGCAGACGTTATTTCTTATTTATTATTGTACCAATTAAAATTTGTACCTAATTTATATTTATTTTATGACTGAATTTTGAATTTTATGACTTGAATTATATTGTGAATTATTTTGAATTAACTTTAGTAGAAAATTGGAATCAAAAGTTGTACTTAAAAGTCACGTGCTTCCACAGCTTTCAACCAAATTGACAGACTCAAAGACGTTTGAGTAATTATAATAAATTTTCAACAGAAGATTGGCCCAATTTGTTTTAATCCCTATATCCCAATCTTCTGAGAGAGAATTTGTTTTAATAGTAACATACAAGTTGGAGAGGGAATTTTTTTTTGTAATTCATCACTATCATCTAAATAACTATAAATATATTAAATCTAGGTTGTAGTTTAAAAGATATATGTATTTAGTGTTAAAGGCTTAAATATTGTTAATCATCTTGCAAAAATTTTAATATAATTGGCTTTAAAATAGTAATCCTAAAGAATTTCTAGAGTGCGTATCGTTAAGGATACATGCGGTACATATGAGGGTTTATGACTAATATAAATACGAAATTGAATATCGAAACAAAATACATAAAAAACAAACATTTTTTTGACAGTCCTAATCTCCTCAGTTGTTGAGATAAGGCCACCTTCTATGAATTTGCCTTGGTCTTGCCTTTTTATATGTCCACACAATCAGCACAGCCATACAGTAACAAAATGCAATTTGACAGCGCATATGCCAAACGTGAAAGGGACAGCAAATATTACCGAAAAATATTTCTGTCCCTCTCTGATTGTAACTCTGTTTTGTTTATTCATGTTGTATGTGTATTGGCGAGAGTTAATAAAAAATGCAATTTTTGTCTAAAACTATAAATAATAAAAAGAACTAATAGCAATAACAATTTCAGCTTTTCCTTTTAAGAAATTAAAAAATATTGGCAACTTTCACCAAGAAAAATTTTTTATGAGCAGTACGTCTTATTTTGATCTTGTAATATTTAGCTTCTTAATTACCTCTAGCCGCCGTGGTCTAGTAGGTAGTGTGTTGGCTTATTAGACGAAAAGCCAGGGTTCGAGTCCCAGGTCCCGCCACTCATGTATAAAATTAACACACACAACATAAGTGGTGTGAGAAACTAGGTCGTAATCCTGACTGAAGGGTTGTAAAGACCAATTATGTATGTATGTAATTACCTCTTGCACAATAAACTATATTCATTGTGACCGAAAATCACACACATTTCGATTAATATTTAAATATTTAAGAATCTTGGTTGAAGAATGAAGGGTTTTCATCTGTCAAAACTTTCGCTACTGTATGGATGTGTGTTAAATTGATTTTTAATAATTTTCATAAATAATAAATGCTACAGAACAACAAAAACTTTACTCTTAACTTAAGTTAACTCTCGCCAATTTAAAATACCCACCCGGAAAACTAAAAAACATAAATAAACAAAACAGAGTTACAATCAGAGAGGGACAGAAATATTTTTCGGTAACATTTGCTGTCCCTTTCACGTTTGGCCTATGCGCTGTCAAATCGCGTTTCGTTACTGTATGGCTGTGATTTAACACACATTTATTAGTCTCACCAACACATGGACAATTCACACGACTTTGTATCGTGTATGTTGTATTGAATACACTTGGTTGTGAACGCTCAATGCTATGCTATGTGTGTGAAGTAAGCTACGAAAGTTATATTCTTTTTTTTTACAGTGAATGTTATGTTAACAGATAGAAAAGGGAGGAAAGAAAATCGATTAAAAATCGAAAAAATTGTGATAAATTGGAGAAAAAATGAAAGAAAGACGAAGCTAAACCTTTGCATTTTACAAAAAAAAAATATATAAAAATAACAATTTGCTTATTGGATATAATAAAGTTGAAAAATCAAGTATTTTTACCAAATACCTCCATAAATTGGGCAAAAATCGATAAAATTTAAAAAGCTGCGGTTTTTTGACCCATTGGGTTGGATAGCTATTGGATCAAGGATTCCAAAACAATTTTCGTTATGGTCGGGCGAACTGTGGGTCGGAGATATAGTCGACGTATCTAACTTTTTTATACAAGGAAACAAAACGCTCTATATAAATCGTGAAAAATTCGATAAAATTTAAAAAGGTGCGGTTTTCTGACCTATTGGGCTGGATAGCTATTGGATCAAGGATTCCAAAACAGTTTTCGTTATGGTCGGGCGAACCTTGGGATCGGAGATACATATAGCAAACATAGCTAACTTTTTAATTTCACAGTAGATTTAGAAATTTTCTGAGATATTACATTTTAACAGAGCAGATTTCAGATTTTAACAGAAAAGATTTCAGATTTTAACAGAACAGATTTCTGATTTAACAGAGAAATAGCATTGTTATTAAGGGAGGGAACCGTAGATTAGGTTTTTGTCAAACAGTGTATTACAGCAGTACAAGCCATTTTATTAGAAGTCGCTGTAGTCTAGTAGATAGTGTATTGGGTTATTAGACGAAAGGTCGCGGTTCAAATCCCATGTTAAGCGTCAAAAAGGTTTTTTTATTAAAATATATATGTAATCTAAAATATATATAATATAAAATATATCAGTAAACATATATTTATATCAGCATTTTAATATTAAAATATATGTGTTAGAAAAAAAGTAAAAATAAATCACACAAAAACCCTAACTAGGGATTGAACTCGGGCATGATTGAGAATAAGCAATTGAATTTCAAATTTACCTTTCAAAAATGTATGTATGTATTTTATTTTGTGTATTCTATTTTTCTTTTTTCTTTGTTATATATATTAATAAGCTTTAATTTAATTTATCAGTATATATTTTATGTATTTAATATGTATTAGAAAAAGTATGTATTTAAAAAAATACAAAACCCGTTTCATGCCCGATCCACGATTCGAACCGTGACCTTACGTCTAGCATACTACCTACTAAACCACAGCGGATTGAACCTTGTATACTTTATATTTAATTTTAGTTACTATGACGGAAAGTGAACATTGTAATTTTTTTTAATAACTGTTTAAAAGTGAAAACTAAACTGGGGCTTCCCCGTTGTTGTCATTGTAGCACAACCAAGTGACGCATTTAAGTCTTGCATATTTTGTACTGACATGGTATTAACATAATAATTAATGATAATGAATGTGAATTATACATTTGATTTAAAATTTATCATAAATTATATTTGTAACAAATGTGACTTATATTTTTAAAAAATTTAATTTAAATGATTATGAATAAAAAACTGTTTGTAACATAGAATTGAATCTAAATTATTTTTCTTTTTTACTTTTCTGTGCCAACTAAAGTTAACTAAATTTATAATCATAAATATACTTTGAAAACTTGCTCTATTAAATATGTATATAAAATGTATATGTACTACACATATACATACATAATTGGTCATTACAACCTTTCAGTCAGGATTACGACCTAGTTTCTCACACCACTTATGTTGTGTGTGTTAATTTTATATATGAGTGATTGGACCTACAGTTTAAAGTCGACTCCGAACGATAAATTTTTGAGAAACTTTTCATGGCAATTTTATTTACTCTTCAGAGTTTTTGCCAGAAATCTGCTGAGAGGAAATCGCCGAAGAAATATTTTTGTATTTTGTTTTGATGTCTGGCCTGGGGCTCGAACCCTGGCTTTACGTCTAATAAGCCAACACACTACCTACTAGACAACGGCGACCTCAACAGGTTAATATAGGTTATGGTAATAAAACAGATGTATATGTACTGATAAATTAAATTAAAACTTATTTATTTAATATAATAGTATATACATATACGATATATAATAACAAAATAAAATAAAACTGCAATACATTAATATATATTTTATAAAAAAGATCCAAGAATCCTGGCCAGCGATTAAACCAATCTGTTTGACATCATTGTTAAGAGTTGTGAGTATTAGACTGATCTGTATATTTTTGAAATTATTATCAATCATGCCCGAGTTTAATCCCTAGCTGGGGTGGTTGTTGTGTGATTTTTTCTTTTTTAATTTTTTATTTAATATAATTATTTAATTGAATTATTTAATTTAATTATTATTTAATATAATTATAAAAATTAATAAATAAATACAAAAAAACATGATTTTTGCTTTTTGATGACACCTATGATCTAAAAGTAATATAATGTGAAAAAATCAAATTGTCATTTTTGGCCAGTTTCCTGAAAATTGCCGCGGCATTCAACGTCTTAAATAAATTCAATTGCTTATTCTCAATCATGACCGAGTTCAAACCGTAGTTGTGGTTTCTGTGTAATTTTTTTTTTATTTTTTTCTAATACATATATTAAAATACTGATAAATTTTATATATTTGATATGTATTAGAAAAAACAAAAAAAACCTTTATGACGCCCGACTTTTGATTTGAACCGTGACCTTTCGTCTAATAAGCCAACACACTACCTACTAGACTACAGTGACTTCCAACAAAATGGCTTTTACTGCTGTAATAAACTGTTTGACAAAAACATAATCTTCTACTGTCCCCTCCCTTATAAACAATGCTGTTTCTCTGTTAAATCAGAAATCTGTTCTGTTAAAATCTGAAATCTGTTCTGTTAAAATCTGAAATCTGCTCTGTTAAAATCTAATATCACAGAAAATTTCAAAATCTACTATGAAATAAAAAAGTTAAGGTACGGTCACATCTAAAAAATATTTGACTCAAAACATAAAATATTTCTTTATTCTAGTGTGACCACAAAATAATTTTGAGTGGCAAACAAAAAAAGTTAATTTCGGGCAAATAAAATTATTTGCCGTCAAACAAAAATGTTTTAAATGATACCACACTCCGTCAAATATTTTCATGATTTTTGGGCAAATATTTATTTGCTCTTACATATTTTTCGTAAGGTCAAACAGTGGCAAATAACAGCTGTTTAAGGCTGTGTTGCCTACTAGCAAAACTAAAACATCACTAAAATCAAATTTGAAGAAAATAAATAATTTATTTTATGGAAACCTTTTTATTCCTTGTAGATGTATTCATTATATACGCATAAATATTTGGGTGCCTGCATATATGGAGATACATTCAGAGTCTGAAATTTAAATACACGTTAATACATATATCAATTGATATACCTTTCTAGATCAAAGCTATTCAGGGGTTGTAATGATTTTTTCAGTATAATGGTTATTTTTTTTAAATCTCATTAAAGAAAAAGATCTCTGAAACGACCTGAAAATTTTTATTGCAATGATTTTGATTTTTTCTCCAAATTATCACGACAAATTTTATTCCGGAAAATAAGCAGGTTAAAATATTCAAAGTACAATGTTATGAATGGAACTCTTGAAGTGGACGGTACGACGGTACGGAGAATTTCATATTAACGCAGCAACATAATTCCAATTTTCCTTTTACACAAGCATAGTTCATTTTGAAATTCAATCATTTTGGAGGATAAATTTTCAAATTAGACCTAAAACAAATTCTTTAATTTATATATATTCGATTTCCAATTTTTAGATTTAACATCTATTTTAAGATATGTACTTCATTTCAGTGATTTTCAAATATGGTGATTGGCTACACTTGAAAAATGTAAACATTTGTTTATGTTAATTTTATTGTGATTAAAAACAAAATTTTTCTCTGCATCCTTTTACTTTTCTACTCATTTCCGAACCCCTAGCCGTCTTTCTTTTTTTCTTCGCTCCGCAACACAAAACGAAAATATGTATACATAAAATGTATTTTTTTCAAGAAACATTTATATTTTTTAAGTGTGACCATATGGCAAACATGTTTGCCCATACTTTTGTTTGCCGCTATTTGATGAAACAAAAATGGGAAAATAAATGTGCGTAATGTGACCACAAACAAAATTTTAGTTGTTTCAGTTATATTTCGGCCAAACAAGGAAAAACAAAATTGTGGCAAACATTTGACATATCTGACCGTACCTTTAGCTACGTTTTCTATATCTCCGATCCCAAGCTTCGCCCGAACATAACGAAAACTGTTTTAGAATCCTTGATCCAATAGCTATCCAGCCAAATAAGTCAGAAAACCGTACCTTTTTAAATTTTATCGAATTTTTCACGATTTATAGAGGGCATATTTGGTAAAAATACTTGATTTTTCAATTTTATTATCTCCAATAAGCAAATTGTTATTTACATACATTTTTGTTTATTTGTAAAGTTCAAAGGTTTAGTTTTGTCTTCCTTTCATTTTTTCTCTAATTTATCCGTATTTTTGCGATTTTTAATCGATTTTCTTGCCTCCCTTTTCCAATTTTTTCAATTATGTTAAGTTAACAGTGTCTGTTAACATAACATTAACTGTAAGAAAAGAAAACAACTTTCGTAGCTAACTTCACACACATTGCTATGCTGAATGGTGTATGTCGTATTCTTCTTCATAATTTATGGCATTCAAACAATTTGATAGCACGAAAGCCACACAACTTATTAAAAACATTTGAAAACATATACACATTTTTTCATTCACACAATTTGGTAGCACGAAACCAATACAATTTTTAAAGCATATGAAAAAAATGTGTATATGTGTATCGGATTTTTACATGAAAATTATCAACAACAAGAATACACTGTTGTATAGTCGTCCAACAATACAATGAATACAACGAAAAAAATAACGGCTTGTGTGAATTGACCAACAGTCAATTTTGTTATCTGTTTCGCTGTTTCGGAATGTATGAGTCGATGCACCTGGTGTTATTACCTGCGAACTTATTGGGTCATATTTAAAATGTGTACTGTATGTTTTTGTTTCTTATGCTATTGGTGAACTACTGCTACTTTAAAATTCCTACGTGCAGGTGTAGCAACAATAATTTTTGGGCTTTGCTGTTTTGAGGGTGGTAACACTAAACGTTTACTCACTTATGACAGCAGCCGAAGAGTGGTAACATATTTTGTAAACATTAATTTTTAGTGCAGTCAAATTAGGCTTTTATTATTTTCGGCAAATTTATTTTCAGTACGCTTTGATGAGCCTGCAAAATTCTATACCTTGTCCATTCACCTCCATTTCTTTAAGGAGTTCCGTTAGCTTCTAGTCTTCTGTACACTGAAATTGAGTTCAACCTCTTGTATTCATTTTCGTCTAAAATTATTGAGTTTCACCTGTTTTTATTTCCTAATTCATTATTAATGTTTACCTTCCTTTTAATATTTTCATATTCACTTTATTTATTTTCATTTAAATAGCGATTCATTTCTTAAAATATTAACTTTTTTCTTCAAAGGAACACTTTATTGTTTCGTGTGTGAAACCTGAAGAAATAACATTTAGTTTACATAACCTCGGATATCAAGTTAAAACGGCTGTAAGCGTAATAAACCTTGAGAATATGCCTCAACCACTATTCAGAGTGGAACTAGAAATCATTGTTACCAAGTTGAAAAATAATGAAACTCATCCCAATTATGTTTGTGTGCAGCAGATTTAAGACCCAAGAATACTACCTTGAGAAACGCCAGCTGTTATTTCATTTCGTTTGGAATATTCATTGCCCTGTTTTTGCAGAATAAACTCACGAGATATAATTTTTTGCGGAAGTTGAGATGAAATTTTGCTTATAAGTTCAGTATGGCACACTTTACCAAATGCCTGGGAAACATCTAAAAAACGGTAGAATAAATTTTGTCTGGTTTTTAGGTATAATATTTAGAACGTTTCTACGCCATATTGCAATATTTTCTAATGGGCAAAAGAGATATGGGTCTCTAAGATTTAATATATTCTAATGGTTTTCTAGGATTAGGTATCACATTTACCGCAGCTACTTTTCACAATAACAGTATATGCGTTAAACATTTATGTTAATTTTTTAATTGTGTGGAAGTTGTAATAAGATGGAACCCATGACATTTTTTAGTTAATGTCATTATGAGTTTTTTTCAATACTTCATTTTGTGAAAATTCTGGTATAGTTTCGCTTAAATTTAAATTGTCTTGAATTTGTGTGTCCCAATATTGTTGAAATTGTGTTCTTTTCTAACGAAAATACTTCCAAAATACACTAGTAGCCGAAACTAAAGTAACTGATAAGGTAGAAGTGTGCGTTAAGTTAAATGGAGAATCATCATACCTTTAACTTTTAAAGTTAAGTTTATGTTAGAACTTGCCATATTATATAATATTTTCAATATGGCCACTTCAAATGTAAACAAAATGAGAAACACAACAACAAAAAAGGGGACCTTCGTTGCCACTGCGTTTAAAAAAAACTTGTTTAATTGAGCAGTTTTATCGACATTGCTCCGGCACTGCCACATTTTTGAAAAAGTTAACTTTATTTTATCTGTAAGTTGTAATAACAAAAATAAGTTAAAGGTAACCTTACAGTTCCTTTTAGCTAAAGGTACCTTTAACTAAACCCAAGTTTAACGGCAAGTTGTAATAATGGCCCTTAATATTTTGACATTCTATAAGTATATGGAAAAACAAACCTGAAAATTTTTAAAGACAGCTAATTCAAATCTTTAAGGTCGTGTTAATTTATGTAAAAAGGTTTATTAAAAAATTTTTAAATACAAAGAAAACAAAAATAAATTTAGGTGACAAAAACTAAAGGAACTCATTTAAATTGTTTTTATTTTCTTAAATATCTTAACAAATATTGGAATGTCCTATATTTTAAAATAGCAGCAGCTCATCTGGGAGGCGTAGGAGCTATTAATTTATCAATTTCTATTTGGAAAATGTTTTCTCATGCTTCTTTTATTTGAAGGAAAAATTTCGATAATTCGACACTTGATTCCGTTTTATTTTTCCGTTCACACACATTCCCATACATATTGTTACGCAAATCGAAACGGCCTAATATCGTTTAACAACAAAAACGTTAAACAAAAGCCACACGATACAAATACACACTAACACAAGGAATACAATGAACGTGTTGATTATCTAAAGCTGCACACACACATATGTATGGCGAACCTGGTTGCGGCTGATACCAACAACAACATAAAGTAAACCAGCTACGACAAATATGTAATAGACAACATAAGCAAGATACACAAACAACAATGTATTAGCAATAGAATTCTCGAGAAGGCGAGAGCAAGAACCTTCCACATTGAGAACGTTCATCATACTGATTACGTGCGTGCGGACTATAAAAGGGCTGGACAAAGCAGACAGCAGTCAGTGTTAATTCAGTCAGCCTTGTGTGAAGTTGCGTGTGAACAAAACAAGTCGTGGTTGTAAAGTGAATAATAGTGTGAACTAGTAAAAAAGAATAAACAGATTATTATTGTTGTATCGTTAAGTTGTATACGGTGGGACACAAAAGTAGTGTAAAGAATAAAGAGAGTTTAACTGAAATTAAACACATATTTGTTTTTATTTTGTTGCAATTAACGAACTCATAGTTAAACGTTTTTAAAAAGGTAAAAACGTAACAATTGGTGTCAGAAGTGGGATTGCAAAATCCAAAAGTAAAAATAAATAAAAAAAATAAAAATAAATAAATAAATAAAATGAAACTCTCCGAACTAAGAGTGGAACGACTAAAACGAGAGTTGGGTAAACTAGAGCTGCCAATAACGGGCACGAAGAATGAGCTCCAAAGGCGGTTAAGGGAACATCTACAGTTGCAGGGTATTAACATCGATTCTCACGAGTTCGAGGAAGAAGAGGAACGAGAATTACAGACCCCTGCAACTCCTAGCGGTGCTGACATAAATTTGTTGCTAGCCGCTATGATGGAGAAAATGCAAGTAGCAAACTAAACGCTATTTGCTGACGCACAAGAAGCTTCTAGAGAGGAGAATAAAAAGCTATTTGAAGCTTCTAGAACCGAAAATCAAAAACTTCTGGCTGAAGTACAAGAAGCTTCCAGAGCCGAAAATCGCAAAATGCAAGAGGCGAGCAAAAGGCTGTTTGCTGATGTACGAGAAGTTTCTAGAGCTGAGAACCAGAAGCTATTTGAAGCTTCTAGAGCCGAAAACCAACGACTGCAAGCAGCAATTTTGTCAAAAATTGAAAAGGAACTCGAAGCAACATCTGGAAAGCTGCAGGAAATCCATGAGTCGGTCAGCAAAAGGATCACTGGTGTCGAGGAAAGGGTGTCACATTCAGAAAAGGCCGTTGACACGAAACTGGACAATTTGGAAAAGACCGTTGACACTAAAGTGGGCAATTTGGAAAAGGCCGTCGGTGGAAAACTCGTTATGATGGAGGAAAAGATCAACAACCTCCAAAGCCAGCGACAGGAACCAGTGCGAATCGTTTCGGAAAGTTCCGTCAGAATAAAAATACCTTGCTTTGATGGCAGCTCACCATTATCCGTGTTCAAGTTCCAATTCGAGACAGTAGCCAGCAGAAACGGATGGGACGATGGAGAGAAGGCTCTGGAACTAATTTTGGTGCTAAAAGGTGTCGCAGCTGAGATCCTGGAACCCATGCCAACCAGCTGCAGGAACAACTACAACGAGTGAATGGTAGCGTTACAGCGTAAATTCGGCGATGAGCACAAACGAGAATTGTACCGCATGGAGTTAAGGTGCCGAGCGCAAAAGGCTAATGAGTCGCTTCAAGCCTTTGCAATGGAGGTCGAGAAATTGGTGCAGCTCACATACCCAGGGGAGAACCATCTGCTGATTGACATCATTAATACCGGGGCGTTTGTGAATGGTATACGCGACCCTGACATTAAACTTGCGGTATGTTCCACACAGAAGACAACCTTTGTGAGCTAGTGGCCTTCGCACTAGCCCAGGAGACCGCTCGCACAAATTCAAGACCACAAACAAGCAAAGTGCGAAGAATGGAAGTAGTGGAGGAGGAGGAATGCCTTTTGAATAAACTTAAAGAAATGTTGAAGCAAGTTTCGGGAGAAAACGAACAAAAGGCTAAACTTAAATTCTTCAACTGTGGAAAGAGTGGTCATTTTCAAAGAAACTGTAAAGCACCACGGAAAAGGTCAAGATCCGCCTCACCATCAAGGAATAAGAAACTGGCGAACTACCAGCCTTCTACGCAAGAGTCCCTGTTAAACTAAAACGAGCTAGCACTGAGGGGCAAGTGCTGGCTCCCACAAGCGAGGGCCTCACAGTCTCAATATCAGTGATGCAACAGAGCAACAACAATCTTACGGCGTGCGGGTACATAAACGGCAGATGACACACCCTCACTATAGACACCGGGTATAGTGAAGGGAAAGTGTGAGGCACTTAGCAACGTAAGACTTAGAACAGCAACTGGGGAGTCTGCCACCGTCCACGGAAAAACAGAGGCGAAGGTGACTATAGCCAACATTAGTGTAACTCACATCTTTATTGTTGCCGATATTGTGGACGAAGTTATCATTGGTGCCGATTTTATGATAGCTCATGGCATCAATTTGAATACGGGGCAACAGATTATGAGTTGGCGAAATGTGGAGATACCTCTTGACGTGGGGTACAAGCATCAAGTGCACGCCAGAAAGATAGTTGCGGCCGAACAACTCAAATTGCCACCTCAGAGTGAATTACTGATATGGGCACGTATGGATGGAGATTGTGCGGAAAACCGCTTGTGTGTTGTTGAACCGACAGAAATTCAGACCAATTTGTTATCAGCAAAGTCCCTCGTTAAATCCAACAAACAGAGAATGGTTCCAGTGAGAGTGCTAAATTTATCAGGCCACGAAAAAGTCATCTGTAAAAACTCCGATGTGGGCCAATGTACTCCAGTAGAGGCGGTAATAAACACCGAACAATCGCCGGAACCTGCAGAAATGTCAGCCAAGGATCAAACGGAATTTGATGAAAATGTGGGGAAATGAGTAGCAGGTTTAGCAGCTCCAGAGAGAAACAAAGCCAAAAAGCTGCTAAAAAGGTATGCTTTCGCTTTCGCAACGAACAACAGCAATGGTCAAGCATGAAATTGATACCGACGAAGCGAGACCGATAAAACAGGCACCCAGAAGCATGCCGCTGTCGAAGCATAATGAGTTCAAGAAGTTAGTCGACAAGATGAGCAAGAGCGGTGTAACCGAACCATCATCGGGTCCGTGGAGCTCACCTGTAGTCTTAGTAAAGAAGAAAGATGGCAGTACAATATTCTGCGTAGACTACAGGAAGCTGAATGATGTCACCAAAAAGGATAGTTACCCGCTACCAAGAATTGATGACACACTCGACACGCTAGCCGGAACGAAGTGGTTCTCTACATTGGATCTACAAAGCGGGTATTGGCAGGTGGAGATTGCAGGCAAGGACAAAGAGAAAACCGCATTCAGTGCGAACGGCGGCTTATGGCAGTTTAAAGTTATGCCATTTGGACTCTGTAATGCTCCGGCCACATTCGAGCGGCTTATGGAACGTGTGCTAAAGGGACTGCATTGGAAGACTTGCCTGGTGTATCTCGACGACATAATAGTGATGGGCAGAACTTTCGACGAACACCTCAAGAACCTGGGAGAAGTTCTGCAACGAATAACAACGGCTGGACTAAAACTAAGCATATAGAAATTTGCATTTTTCCAAAAGCAGGTGAAATATTTGGCGCATCTTGTCACAGCAGAAGGCATATCCACGGATGAAGATAAAATACGAGCAGTAAAGGACTGGCCTCGTCCCCAGAATCTTCATGAACTACGCAGCTTTTTGGGACTATGTACATACTACAGACGCTTTGTGGCTAACTTTGCCAGCGTGGCTGCAAGCTTGCATGAACTCACAAAGAAATCAAAGGCATATCAATGGGGTGAGTCACAAGAAAAGGCGTTACAGACACTAAAAGACCTATTGTGCGCTGCACCAGTTTTGGCGTATCCAGTCCCAGGAGAAAAATTCACCTTAGACAGTGATGCTAGCGGATGTGGTATTGGTGGTGTACTTTCCCAAGTGGTCAATGGAACAGAGACAGTCGTAGGCTACTATAGTCGCACATTGTCAAAGCCTGAACGGCACTGCCGACGAGAGCTACTGGCAGTGCTGGAGTGCATCAAACATTACCATAAGTACCTGTATGGTCAAAATTTTCTGTTAAGGACTGATCACTCCGCACTGATATGGCTGCTACAATTCAAGAACCCTGAAGGAAAGTTAGCACGTTGGATTGAACGCCTCCAGACTTACGACTTCAGCATTGAACACCGAAGGGGCATAAAACATGGAAATGCTGACGCTCTTTCACGCCGACCTTATAATTTAGAGTGTAAACATTGCGTGAATGCTGAGAAAAATGAATCCATCGTCGATATCCGGCTAACACGGATTGAAGCCAACGAAGACTGGTCCCAAGCACAAAGGAGTGACCCAATATTGGCGAAGGTAATAGCAGCGAAAGAGGAGGACAAACGGCCTACAAGAAATGAGATATCCCAGAAGGTCCTCTTACAAAAGCATATTGGGCACTATGGGACAGATTAAAGATCATAAATGGGTGCCTATATCGACTTTGGGAAAGCGCTGATGGCAAGACCTCATCCAACCTCTTGGTAGTGCCTTCCTCCAAAATGAAAGAAGTGTTAAAGGAGTTCCATAATGGAGCCAGCGAAGGACATCTTGGAGTGACCAAGACGCTGGAAAGGCTAAAACAACGTTTTTATTGGGTTGGATGTCAGCAAGCAGTGTCGGACTGGATAGCAAACTGTACCCAGTGTATTGCAGCTAAAGGTCCAGTAAGAAGGACTCGAGGTCAGCTGCAACAATATAACTCAGGCGCACCTTTCGAGCGGATAGCGATGGACGAGCACGCCCTTTTCCTGTCAGCAATGCCGGAAACCGATGTGTTCTCGCTGTGATGGACTATTTCAGCAAGTGGCCGGAAGTGTATGCCATACCCAATCAAGAGGCGAACACCATAGTAAATGTCAACAACTGAGTATGCCGCTACGGGGTTCCAATAGAACTACATTCCGATCAAGGCAGAAATTTCGAGTCAGCTGTATTCCAGGAAATGTGTGAGGTATACGGTATTAAGAAGACTCGAACGACGCCTCTTCACCCACAGTCAGACGGAATGGTAGAACGATTTAATCGAACCCTAGAGGAATACTTGCGAAAAGTAGTGAACGAGCAACAGAAGGACTGGGACGAACACATTCCGAGGTTTCTACTGGCGTACCGATCCGCGGTCCATGATTCAACATCTAGATCACCCGCCAAGATTATCTTTGGGACTGAGATAAAGCTGCCCGGTGACTTAGAGTTTGGTGTTAACCCCGGCACAGAGAGGGATGCCACATACACTGGAAAAGACGAAAACCTAAATGAACTTCATGAGTTTGTGCGCACCCGTATAAAAATGGTCAGTGATAGAATGAAAGCTAGGTATGATCGTGCGGCGAATACGGAGGGCTTCCATGAGGGACAAATGGTTCTACTATACAACCCAAAGCGGAAGAAGGGATTATCTCCCAAGCTACAAACCAGCTGGGATGGACTGTATAAAATAATAAAGCGGTTAAACGATGGCGTGTACAGGATACAGAAAGCTAACAGCCCCCGAGCAAAAATGAAGGTCGTACACATAGAGCGACTAGCAAAATATGGGAAAAGAGATAATGAGCCTATTCGGGACGAACAGGCTTAAGTGGGCGGCAGTGTTACGCAAATCGAAACGACCTAATATCGTTTAACAACAAAAACGATAAACAAAAGCCACACGATACAAATACACACTAGCACAAGGAATACAATGAACGTGTTGATTATCTAAAGCTGCACACACACATATGTATGACGAACCTGGTTGCGGCTGGTACCAACAACAACATAAAGTAAACCAGCTACGACAAATATGTAATAGACAACATAAGCAAGATACACAAACAACAATGTATTAGCAATAGAATTCTCGAGAAGGCGAGAGCAAGAACCTTCCACATTGAGAACGTTCATCATACTGATTACGTGCGTGCGGACTATAAAAGGGCTGGACAAAGCAGGCAGCAGTCAGTGTTAATTCAGTCAGCCTTGTGTGAAATTGCGTGTGAACAAAATAAGTCGTGGTTGTAAAGATCCAGTGAATACTTGTGTGAACTAGTAAAGTGAAACAGATTATTATTGTTGTATCGTTAAGTTGTATACGGTGGGACACAAAAGTAGTGTAAAGAATAAAGAGAGTTTAACTGAGATTAAACACATATTTGTTTTTACTTTGTTGCAATTAACGAACTCATATTTAAACATTTTTAAAAAGGTAAAAACGTAACAATATACAATATAATATATGTAATTAAGGTTGGTTATCGTGTTTAAATAAAAGATTCGATTTAATGATGTTTTATTTAAATACAGTAGTAGTTTATTTAAATATGAAAATTAGTTTAATTAATTTTATAAAATATAAGTAAATGAGTTTTTCTTTATTTAAACCTAATTTCAAAATGGTTTGTTTTAAACTTTTATTCTTCAACTGTTATTTTTCAAAACTTCTAAAAAATACACCTTTTAACTTCTAAAAAATACACTTTTCAACTTTACTTAAAAAAAATACACTTTTTCGACTTAAAAAAACGCAACTTGATTCTTATCTTTCTTTCAACTGACTGACTCTCAACCTTTTCTTTTCTACTGATATCATACTACTCCTTTTCTCTCTCTTTCATTGTATTTCTTTCTTATTTCTCTATCTACTCTACTTAAACAGGGTGTCGCCGCTACCACTTGTTACATTCGGTCATCCTGAAAAATATCATCTGCCTCAGATGATGCTGTGTGATCTTCAACTTGCCGCCATGGTTTAATAAAGTCACAACTGGTGGATGTTGTTGTGGGACCTTCAAAATCTGCTGCCTTTACCACGTCGTAACGCCCATTGCGTTTCACTTTAGTCACTTCTTATGGGCCTAAATATTCACTAGATAGTTTTTTTCCAGCAACAAACTGTGTTTTTTTGATCGCAATGAGATCGCCAACTTTATATATAACCAAATCTTTGCGATTTTTATCATAGTTATTTTTCTGACGTTCTTGTGCTTTTGCAATCTGAAGTTTTGCGTCCTGGCGTAGCTGCTGTCTATTTTCATCAAAGCGGTCAACTAACTCTTCTTGTAACGTCTCGAGCAGGCTATCGTCGATATTCATTTTAATTTTTTTGCCGAATAGGACTTCAAATGGTGTTGATTTCGTCGTACTATGAACGCAAGAATTAATTGTCTGCTGCACCTGTCCTACATACTTAAACCACTTAGATGATTCATGTGATGAAACTTTGCTGATAATCGACAAAATTGTTCTGTTAAGTCGCTCTACTTGGCCGTTTCCACGTGGCACACCAGTTGTTGTTACCACATGCTCAACATTTGCTTCTCGACAAAAAGCACTAAACATAACTGAAGTGAACGCTGAACCTCTGTCGCTTATGATTCTACTTGGGTACCCAAAAGTCTCCGACCACACCTTCAAATTCTTAATCATTTCATCGGCATTTGTAGTTCGGGTAGGAAAGAGCCATATAAACTTACTAAAACCATCGATCACCGCTAATATATACTTATATCGTTTGGCAGTGACATCCAGTGGCCCCAGATGATCAACATGGATTGTGCACAATGGCGTATCTCTCTTGTCGATTAATTGTAGATATCCTTTTTTACCCAGCTTCTTGTTATATATTATACACTTTACGCAATTGTTGATACACTGTTCGACTTTTTTTTGGAGGTGAGGAATGTAATACCGTTGTTTAATCGCATGCATTGTTTTTTCGGCTGCAAAATGCCCAGTTTCATGCGCACTGCGTATTATTTCGCCCTCCATTGATTTCGGCACTAGTAGAAGATCGCTTCCGTCAACATATTTATAAACAAGGCCACCTCTTAATTTATAATCGCCATAGCTACCTAGCTGAAGTGCTGCTGTCACTGCTTTCACGTGCTCATCATTCTGTTGTAGTTTTCGTAATCTAGCTGTTAACTCTGTGTGTATTGTGTAGACGTCAACATGCCGCATTCGATTTGCCGGTTTATACACAACAGTATATGAAAAATCTTGCAAATACATGATCCACTGCGCCACATCTCGAGGTACGTCTTTCTTTTCAACTGTTTGTCTGAAAGCTGCGCAATCCGTTACCAATGTAAAGTTTATACCCAACAGTAAATGGCGAAATTTTTTAAACACCAAGTACGCTGCTTTCACTTCTAAAATGTAGCTGTGTAATCTGCTTTCTTGCGGCGTTGCTTTCTTACTCCAGTACAAAATCGGGTGAAAATTGTCGTCATGTTTTGCAAAATTGTAGCGCCAAAACCATTTTTCGAGGCATCTGTGTGTACTTCTGTTTCGGCATCTCTGTCATACGACCCAAGTACAGGTTCGTTAGTTAACATGTGTTTGATTTTTTCTATGGCCTGAATCTCTTTGTCACCAATTGTAAAACTAGTGTTCTTTCTTAGTAAGTCGGTTAGTGGTTGAACAATCTGAGCATACCCCTTCACAAACTTCCTAAAATAACCAGTGAGACCTAGGAAAGATTGTATATCTTTTATGTTTTTTGGCAATGGGAAATTCTTAACAGCTTTACATTTTGTCGGCCCTGGCGATAGTGTACCGTTTTGCACCACATGACCCAAAAATTCAATTTTATTTTTCATAAAACAACATTTTCTCCAATTAAAATCAAAACCATATTCTGACGATACTTGTAAAACATATTCCAACTTTTTCAGACACCCCTCTGCAGTTTCATCGTATATAATTATATCATCAACATAGAGCTCCATTATGTCGTTATTTTTTAAATCTTGGAAAATATGATTCACATATCTTACGAAGCAGGCTGGCGAAGTGCAGAAGCCAAATGGCGCTCTGTTGACCTCAAAAAGACCTCGCTTTGTTACAAATGCAGTGAACTTTTTGCTTGCCTCTTCAATAGGCACATGAAAAAATCCGTTGCGTAAGTCTATCACCGTAAAAAACTTGGCTTTTTTTAATTTTTGAAGCACGTCATCCACTATTGGTACTGGGAAGCAATCTCTTAAAACCATTTTGTTTAATTGTCTGAAATCTATACAAATACGGAAGTCCCCACATTTTTTCTTTACCACTACAACTCTGCTGGCCATATCAGACGTTGACCTTCTTACTACACCACTTTTTAACCATTCTTCAACTTGTTTATTGAGAGCGTCTTCTTCTTGCATTGCTAGTCTTGATGGAGAGTGACGGAATGGTTTCATATTCTCGTTGGGTATAACTTTCATAGTTATAGGAATAATTTCTTTATTGTTTAAAAAACTTTGACTCGCTGGATCAGCAACATAATTTTTTATTAATGTTTCAACCGCATCTTTATAATTAAAATCAACGTCGACTTCATCGATATTGTAAACAACAATTTCTTTTTCTACTTCTTCTTTACTTTTAAACGTGTAACCGTTTTTGTCCGAATGTAACTCAACTTTGCTTATAAAATCGTAACTGAGTATAGCTTCACATTTTATATTTATGTCTTCAACAACCAGAAATTCATGAGTTGTTTTTATGTTATCAACGCTTATTTCACCTTTAATCAACCCGACCGGTATTGTTTTTATGTTACTAAGTAATACCGAGCCACATGGTAATAATTTCCAACAATTAAATAGTTTATTGTATACACTTACTTGCATTAGCGACACGTCCGCGCCGGTGTCTACCAAGCATTCGATTTTTTTATTGATAAAAAAAAACACTGCTTTAAATCGTTTTTGATCGAAAACTGAGTTTACTGTTTTTTCGGCTTTGTCGAACGGTTTACCATGGTCACAATCTTTAGAAATATGACCGTAATTATTGCATTTAAAACATTTCAGAGCCGCTTTGCACTCACTTTTTTATGAAATTTCGATCCGCAATTAAAACAACGATTTTGCTTGTCTCCCACGAATTTGTTTACTGAGCTGAGGTTTTATTCTTATTATATTGTCCTCTTTCGCGTTGCATAATGTGCTCGTAAATTTCATATTGCTCACGTAACTCTTTAAATGTTTTTGCGCTGTATAAATTAACTTTAAAATTGTTTGTAATATTTACACCGTCGACTATATACCGGATTGTCGCGCATTCCTCGATATCTGCCAAATTTGCAATTCATTTCATATTCAAAACGTATTCATAAAACGATTCTGTATGTTTCTTTTTTGTTCCCGACAGCATTTTATGTATTTCAAAACTATCGTATTTTCGATCAAATTCACTAATTAATTTATCTTTCAATTGTTCATAATCAGATACACTTTCGGTCTCTATAAATGCTTTAACCGCGACCGTAATTTTGTTGCTCGCATGAACATACATTTGCTTGATATTTAATTCATACGCTTCTGTATTTTCTTCAAATATTTGAAACCACTTTTTCACTGGTATGTTTTTTCCATCAAAATCACTTATAATTTTGGCAAAAGTGTCAACTGTTATAACATTATTTGATTTGATTTTATCTTCGTTTATTTTTAACGTTAGCATTTTTATTAATTCACTCAAATCATTTTCCGTTGCCATCTTTGATTGGGCTTTTTCTATTTTGTTTTGATTCTTGTTTACAGTTTCGAATTTATCGTCACTTATTTCTCTGTTACAATCTGTTATACTCTGTGAATTTGACTCACTTTTTGCTTTTTGAATTTCTATTTGTTCTTTAATACTGTCTGTTTTATCTACTTTTACTTTTGATCTTGTTATAACGGAAATTTGCACGTTGCTGTTGTCACTTGTCTATGTAAAAGTATATTTCATATTTTGCTTTTTGGTTTGCTACTGCTCTTTATTTCCTTATTACTTTATATTTCTATTTATTATTCTTTCTTTCTCCTTTTTTTTATAGATTTATTTTAGAAAAGAAAAAAATGAATTTACAGTTCGGCGACAGTTATTTGTTCCTTCATATATTTTTTTTTTTTGCTTTAAAATTTTATTCAACTTGTTTCAATTATACGAGAATATTCCACTTGATTTTTTTTAAATAATGATTTTGAAGTTTTAAATTTGGCTTTATGGGTTGAGCCCCCAAATGTAATTAAGGTTGGTTATCGTATTTAAATAAAAGATTCGATTTAATGATGTTTTATTTAAATACAGTAGTAGTTTATTTAAATATGAAAATTAATTTAATTCATTTTATAAAATATAAGTAAATGAGTTTTTCTTTATTAAAACCTAATATCAAAATGGTTTGTTTTAAACTTTTATTCTTCAACTGTTATTTTTCAAAACTTCTAAAAATTACACCTTTTAACTTCTAAAAAATACACTTTTCAACTTTACTTCCAAAAATTAGACTTTTCCGACTTAAAAAAACGCAACTTGATTCTTATCTTTCTTTCAACTGACTGACTCTCAACCTTTTCCTTTCTACTGATATCCTACTACTCCTTTTCTCTCTCTTTCACTGTATTTCTTTCTTATTTCTCTATCTACTCTACTTAAACAGGGTGTCGCCGCTATCACTTGTTACATATATAGTGAATTGAATGCATGACTAAACATGATTTGTTGCATGTTTCAGATTATTATCATGCCGAAAAATTTATGAAACAAGCATTTCATATATTGCCAACGGAAACAAGACAGTTTCCAAGGGTAGAGAGAGGTAACGGTGCCTAGTTTTACAAATTTAATACAGATATCCGATTCCGTACATAATTGGTCATTACAACCCTTCAGTCAGGATTACGACCTAGTTTCTAACACCACTTATGTTGTGTGTGTTAATTTTATTCATGAGTGGTGGGACCTACAGTTTAAAGCCGACTCCGAACGACAGATTTTTGAGAAACTTTTCATGGCAATTTTATTTACTCTCAGAGTTTTTGCCAGAATTCTGCTGAGAAGAAGTCGCCGAAGAAATACTTTTTGTATTTTGTTTTGATGTCTGGCCTGGGGCTCGAACCTTGGCTTTACGTTTAATAAGAAAATACACTATCTACTATACTACGGCGACTTCTAAGTGAGACTCTTAAATTTGTTAAACTTTAAACAAATTTGTCTGGATAATTATATAAAACTATTCTATTTAAAAAACGTCAAAAATTAAAATGCAGGATGCTATCTTTTTATTTTCAACTTTGCCGAAATTTATTAAAAACTATTAGTATTACCACATTTATCAGCTAATGTAGAGCGAATTAGCCGAGTTAATCTAAATAAAACAAAACATTGCAATTTTTTTAATAATCATCTTCAGGAGCCATATTTGTACACAAAAGTCTTAACAATTTAAGAATTAGTAATTGTAACGGTTTCTACATTAAAGTTGTACGTGAATTTATTAAAATGTTTAATTCTAGTATATATTTGTAAACTATGTAGCTTTATTTTGTACACATACAAATATTTGTATACAAATACTTATATTTTAAGGTTATTTTTATAATTAAAGTGTTAAAAGGAATTGTAAAATTTTCCCTTGCATTTGATTTTTTAACTATTACTAAAACTAAAATATGTACAGTGAATTAGCTTTTTAAAGCCCATTTACACTACAGCGAAATCTAGTAGATTATATTTCAAATATTGCTCAAAATCTAGATCGTTTACACTGGATTTATTTGACAGTAGCAAGATTTCATTTTAATAACAAAAACAGCTGACTGAAATTTAAAATAAAATAATAATATTTACAATTTTAGTTTAATACCAAACAAAAATGAAAAATATAGGACATTTAGTATCAAGACCAAATAAGATCCAATCAGAAATATTGCTGTTGCGAAAAAAAAGTTTGCATTTGTTGAATATAAGATTTAAAAAATTAATGTAAATGTATTACTATACACAATTGTTAAATAGCAGAATGTAATGGGTACATGTAAGCATATGTATAGGTAATAATATATACATATTAAACCGCACTTTAATACAGGTTCGTCATGGGTCATTCTGGGAGGAAGATGTTCCTAATATGTCATATGATAAGTTCATCGAAAAGCCGCCAAACTTTCCAGCTGTTATGCTTAAAGCTAACATCCATGAAAATTTTTTCCACACTCATCTTATTAGTTTTGTTTTTAAATTGAAATATATTTTTTTCCTGCTCCGCGTTGTATTTTTAAGTACTATTTTGCATTTCTATTTTTACTAGATTTTGAGTAGATTTTGCCGAAATATACTAAATAAGTAGATTTTGTTTTGTATGGGAAATGTAGTTAAAATCAACTAGATTTGGCTCGAAATCTCATAAGTACTAGATTTCGCTGTAGTGTAAATGGGGTATTACGTTTTACTACAATAAAAATAATTTAAAAGAAAAACGTTTCTTTTATTTATTTTTACGGAAAATTTTTTTACGATTTAAATGAACCACTTCGACAGTTTGGCGATTTTTTATTTATAATTGACGACTTCATGCCTTAAGCCGAAAGTCCATACCATCCGTTTCACGCGATTCTTGCATTCTATGCGGGAAAATTGGAAAATGAAATTATGATTTTAAATGGTGTATTAAATGTATGGTATTAATTACATGTTTATGAATTTACATGTATGATATTTTGTGCTGCTAAGCCCTACGAAAGGATTCAAAAGAACACAAGACAAGTGTTTTCAGTTAATTTATCTTGCATTTTTCTCGTTTACAAATTAATAAATTCAAGAGAGATGACACTCAGTACATAAAAACTATCGATAACTATATATACAATTTTTGTTCATGAAATAAATGTGTTAAAAAATGTATTTTCCTCTTAAATTATTAGTAAAATTTGTTATGAAATACATTTTTATTAATATTTTTATAATGAAAATAAAAAAATGCGAAAAAATAATGCATTATTTATATTTATCTAAAGATATTTATCGAAACCATTCACAATAGAATACACATAATTTGTCATCTCTAGTATGTACTACAAATCGGCTGATTTTTTTTTTAGCGATACATGAGTCGCATAGAAAAGTAGAAAGTAAACCTAATTGATGCATTCTATGCATTCTATGCATTTTCTTCTGTAACTTGTCACAAACAACTACACTGATTCTATTTTTTCGGTATACGCACGTAACGCAAGGTCGCATGAAACGGATGTTATGGACTTTCGGCTCTACAGCTATGAATGTGTGTTAAAATGTGGGCAAATTTTTGAATACTGTATGCCAGCAACAATATTTGTTATTCATATATGTACGAAGGCTTATTCAATCATAAGCGATCATACATAACCGATCAACTTCGCAATCTTCTATTGTTTTGAAATGACGCTATATATTTTAACCATTCTCCCTCCGCGGGACTGCCGTAAGGTATTACTTCGCGGGGGGCTGGTCAGCTTTAAAGCTTTCTTACATTAAATTAATTTTCACCTTCAACCCTTGGAGTTCAAGCGTAACCTCAGCTATGCTGACTGTACTGGCTCCATAGAATTTAACATCTCCTCCATAAGCTCGTGACTGGAATGGTGCGACCTAAAGAAGGACCTCCCCCTTATAATGTCGGCAGGTCCGGAACTAACGGACGGAAGAGACACCACGAAAGCTGATAAAAAATAATATTTTAAAAGGAAAAATTTAAAATTCAATAAGTCAAACTATTATTGATCACAGATCAGTTCAATTGTTTGAAAAAAATATTAATTATTAATTTTATTTTTATTACTTTTTTTTTATTACTCCAATCACGAATAACATTCCCATGGGAGTATTTTCACTTTTCCCATTCCTTCTATTATGAATAAAAATTTCCCATTAAATTTATCGCTTTTGCCTTATAATTGGAGGAATTTTTTATGGAGAAAAGTAAATTCCGTGGGAATGATATTCTTAGGGAATTTTCGTTATTGAGCTCTATTATTATGTGTTAGAAATATATAGTATGTACACAAAACTTCGAATATAGAGAATGGCTCTTGTTGGGCCAAATCCATAATTGTTATAAATAACTTATATATAAATATATAAATAAATAATACTTAATAATCAATAATAGAAATAAAATTAATTTTAATACGATAATAATGAATTAATAAATATGAACTACCCTAATATAATTTAATTAATAATAAAATTAAGCCATAGCGTTAAGGTCAATGAATAAATAATATATAATATCTATTACAAGGACATATAAAGCAACTGAGTTGCTGAATGTCCTAGAACTGTTAGTATTAAGCTAGATTATTATGTATTAGAAGAACGGAATATTAAGAAAATAAAGAAGTCAGTTGTAATAGAAACTTAATCGACATCGGTCTTATTTTAAATTCGAATATTTTGGTCTTGTTTCGCGAGTTATTATACTAAATTCACCAATTGCCCAATTTTATTTTAAATTATAAATTGTTTAATTTAATATTTCCCCCTAAAAAGATTAAACGATAACATTTGGAGCCCAAGCAGGGGCTAAAGTGAATTTAAAAAGAATAATAAGTGATTATTAATCCTATAGAAAAAAGGTTAAACTTATTTTGATAATATATTTCAAATTGTTTATATTTAATAACAACAAAAAAATTAAAAATCTTAGTGAACTTGTCAAAATTTCGAAAAGACCAAAATTCTCGCGGTAAATTTTATAAGTTATTTAAAACCTGTCTGTGCGCGAGTGTAAATTTCATTTTATAAATAAAGATAAAATAATTAATGCACAATCACATATAAAAAATTAAAAGAGAAAAAAATTAAAAAAAAGAAAACAAATTAAAATATAAAAAAGAAATATAATATAAAAAATATAATAACAAAAATATAATAACAAAACAAAATATAATAACAAAAATAGTGTAACTAGTGTGTAGTGTAGTGCAAGCAAATTCAAAAACAAATACAACATACATCACGTCATCATACCAACAGGAAATCTTAGATCATCAAATCAACCCTCAACTTATCATTTTTAAGGAAGGATGCCCCGTTGCCGTTGTATTGTATGAAAAAAAAGGTACTTCTGAGATTGGTTCAGAATCCGAGGTAACAAGTGTAAAATATATTTGTGTTGTTTCCTTAAATTTGCAAGTTAATCAAATTTAAGAGGTTTTTATAATCTATTCAAAAATTGCAACTTGGATTTGGACACAAATAATATATTTTATACTCGATAATTTTGAAATTATTCATTTATTTGATTACAAAATTTAATTGTATCATACAAACCACCCTTATGTTGATGTAAATCGTGCGTTTTGTTGTTGTCGTATACACAAGTGCGTATAAATTATTATTAATCGCGACAGTAATTATCTTTTTCGTATATTTATCTACTGGAATTCTCACCGTCGGTATTTTTATTTAAAATAATTTATATTTTTGTAGAAATTAAGTCACGAAAATATTCACGGATTTTTTTTTGCAATTGTTAATTTAACGAAATTGTTTCTCATTCTTTGCTTGTTCTGTTTATTCGCTGAATATGAATTGCATATGATCAGTGTTCCATTCCGTCGTTCCCTTACCATTTACAGTATATACCAGGATTCGTCAAAAAATTTTTGGTTATGGGTTAGTGAGTAAGAGAGAGAAAATAAGTTGAGAGAATTTATTTATTTACAGCCATAGAAAAGTGTTAGTAATATACGCTATATTTATTTTCATTTCATCAGCATACATATGTAAAGCTATATAACTTTGGCTTAATAATTTTGGATAAATAAAAATAAAATAAAAAATCCATTTTTTATTAAAAGAACATAAAGCTATCCATCTTTGGCTTAAAAATTAGGCCAAGTTTTGTAGATAAATAAAAATAAAAAGAATAAAAAACCCATTTTTTATTTAAAAAAAAAAGCGAACATTCCAAAGCATATAAAAAAGATTATACTATGCGACAAAATAAAAAAAAATGAAATACGCCTAGGTAATAACATAGTACATATTTAACATGAAATATTTTTTGAGTGTTATGCTGAAATCAAATGATAAAGCATCCGCCGCACATGTGTTCTTGTCGCAGTCTGATCGAACACTAAAGCCGAAAGTCCATGCTATCCTTTTCATGCGCCTTGCGAATCTTGCTTTCTATTCCGATTTTATTGCAAGTTACACACAATGCGTTTATGCGACTGGTTTTTTGTTTTGATCAGCTGTTGTGGTAAACAACAAACAAGCGAACAAGAACATTTTTGGAAAAAATAGAAAATCAAATTGTAATTTTAAAAGAATTTATGACATTAATTTCAAATTTATGAGTTTATTTAAATTTATGAGTTTACATTTGAAAAACGCTCATAACATAAAAGGACGGGTCAATTTAGAGGGAGAAAAAAAATGTTATAAGTTTTGCGAGGCAAATGTGTTAGAAGCAACAGATATACAGAGTGAAAACTGGCAGATAAAGTAAAAAAAATTAAATGTAAACAAACATTTATTTTGTGTTAAAAAGGGGAAAATTTGGAATATTTTTTAATTTCGTCAATGAAAAGTTTAAAGATTCTTAAATATTTAAATATTAATCGAAATGTTGGTGAATTTCGGTCACAATGAGTATAGTTTCTTGAGCAAGAGTTAATTAAGAAGCTAAATATAATAAGATCAAAATAAGACGTACTGCTCATAAAAAATTTTTCCTGCTGAAAGTTGCCAAAATTTTTTAATTTCTTGGAAGGAAAAATTAAAAATTGTTATTAGTTGTTTTTATTATTAATAGTTTTACACAAAAATTACATTGTATTGTGCTGTTAAGGCCTACGAAAATCCTCAAAAGAACACAAGACGAGTGTTTTCAGTTAATTTATCCTCCATTTTTCTTGTTTACAAATTAATAAATTCAAAATAGATGACACTCAGTACATAAAAACAATCATATACATACATATGTATAAACAATCATCATATACATATTTTGTTCATGAAAGAAATGTGTTAAAAAATGTATTTTAATATATTTTCCTCTTAAATTAGTAATAAACTTTATTATGACATATGTTTTTATTAAAATTTTTATAATACAAATAAAGAAAAATGCGAAAATAGTAATGCACTATTTAAACATATTTGTAGAAACCATTCACAATAGTATATAATTTGGCATGCCAAGTTTAAAAACTGCTGACATTTTCCAACACTCCATTATTCGCATAGAAAAGTAGAAAGTAATCCTACTTTGTATGCGTCTATGCATATTATGCTTTTTCTTCTGTAACTTGTCACAATCAAATACACTGATTCTACTTTTTCGGTATACGCATGTTATGCAAAACGCATGGTATGGACTTTCGGCTTAAATGAAAAACACAAGAATGCGTGTGAGTTCTCTTTGCACAACTGTGCTATGTTTACAGTATATGCATTTCACAGCTGTTTACAGTGTGGCTATTCACACTGTCTACGGAATTTATTTTTCAGACAAGAATTCGGTACAATTTTATTTAATTGTTGTTTTATAATAGCAAATTCGTTATTAGAGAATTTGACTATATAAATTTAAAATTTAAAAAAAGGTGTGAGGTGAATAAACATATATTGTCGGTAAATTATTTTAATTGTGGAACCAACGTCTACGGAGTCGTGAATAATAGAACTGAAATAAGAAACAAGTCCGAATATTGTGGAACCGGCGAGAGTTAAATAACTTCGTTAAGTTTACTAGTCCAAAGCAAATCATTCGTTCTTTGGGGATTTCATTTAACCAACAAATTAATTTGGTTACATTCGATTTGCTTTGAGTTTATAAGTTAATTGAAAATGACTAGTAGGAAGAGACAAGATTCTCCCTTCAAATCGGAAAGTTTGGAGAAGTTGATTACGAAGAAAGCTAAGGTTGTTAATAACATAATTCAAATTCGTCAATCCATTTTGGAAAAGACAATTTCTTTTAATCCAATCAAATTGGAATGTCTACTGGATATATTAATAAATTATATTGACCAAGCTATGAAGCTCAAATCTCATGTGGATAATTTAGATCCCGAAAACAATGTTAGAGCTGAGCTTGAGGACATTTGTGTGACCACTAAATCATTGTTCTTGAGCCTGCTGGCTAAGAATAAGCAATCAAATGTGCCAGAAATATCCTTTCTCGGACAACCGCACCAGTCGAGGTTCCCAAACATGAATATCCCCAACTTTAACGGAAAATATTCCGATTATAAGTACTTTATGAGTTTGTTTGAGAACTTGGTTAACAGCGATCCGACGTTGACAGACATTGAAAAATTTAATCATTTAATATCATGCTTGTCCGACGAAGCTTTGGGTACGGTAAAAGTTTGTGAGATTGCAGAGGAAAATTATTCCAAAGCAATAGCAAGTCTGAAGAAGGTTTATGACAATGAATGTCTTATATTTTTCGACAATATAAGAAAACTTTACGAATTGCCACAAATTATAAAACCTGCAGCTATTGATTTGCGAAGCATGATAGATACAGTACCCGCGATATATGATTCACTATTATCAATTGCTGACGATAAGAAGATTGCAAATGCCGTTCTCATACATTTAGTGATGTCAAAAGTAGATACAGTCACCAAGTCGAAAACTCGGAAGAACAACTTGATTTCGAGAAACTTTCACTTTGGTCAGACTGTGAATCCGCCTTGAACAAACGATATCATAGATATGCAGCAGATGAGTCTTCAAGTTCAAGGCCGAGGTTTGATAGTCAGAAAACATTTTGCGAGGAGAAATAATAGAGCTTCACTAAATGTTCCGAAATCTAAATCATCTACTGGCAAATGTTTATTTTGCAAATCTGTTCAGCATATTATTAATAATTGCCCTTCATTCACTGTTGAGCCAGTAAGTCAAAGATTTGACTTTATTAAATCTGTGCCAGCATGTATAAATTGTCTCAAAAAGAGACACACAGTAGCGAAGTGTACGTCATCCAAATGCAGAATTTGTGGTAGCTCACATAATTCATTGTTACATAGGTATAACACAAGCGCAAGCGCAAATAATAACTACACTGAACAATCATCGACTTCACATGGATCGGTGAATTATTATTCGTCCGATGAAAGAGTTATTCCCGCCACAGCAGTAGTCAGTGTAAGAAGTAGCTCTGGTAAATTGATACCAGTGAGAGCACTTTTGGATTCCGGATCTCAACCAAATTTAATAACTGAGGAACTTGCACAGCTACTACGACTAAAAAGAGAAGGAGGTAGACTATATTTATCTGGCATTAGTGAAACAAATTCACTTTCGAAATCTTGCGTTAATTTCACTGTCACGTCGAGGGTTAACTCTACTCAATTACATGCGAAATTCCAACCTGATAGTGTTACAAATACAACCGGTTTACATATTCCTAGAAATATAAAATTAGCTGACCCGTGCTTCCACAAACCATGGAAAATTTATTTGCTTATCGGAGCGGAAATTATCTTCGACGAAGATTGTTGTAAATCGATGATCTTTTGGTAACAGAGCTGGTAATTTTGTTTCAAATAATAATGGTGCATTTGCCAGCCGGCCGCCTACATGAATGATAGTTAACGTTGAACTACAGCATTGTATTTTGTCCAGAAATGGGGTTAACTTTTGAAAAATTGACTTTAAGCTTTGTCCTTTGTTGTGCGACGAGATTTCTTCTTTATATGTTGAATGTAGAATATGATGTATTATTCTATAGAATGATAATTGTAGCTCCTCGAAGGTTATAAACTGGTTTCGGTTTTGTTTTTTGAAAGTACGATGAATGTAAGCGATGATGGGAAGAATTTTGAGATATGATGAATGTCGAGAACATAAATGATCGATAACGATAGTAGTTTTTGATAAATTTTATTGTAACACACCCTGAGGTTTTTCAAGGTAATACAAAATATTTATTAAAGCAAAAAATTATCTTTACAGTTGAAAGTTTTAAATGAGAGTGAGGCTTTGACATAGTAGGTAAAATACAAAAAAGAAAATATGTCAAAGCCACAAGTCAAAAGTAAAAGTAACAACGTACACATTGCAGAGTTGCCATATTATCTTCAACACTCCTCCTCAAAGTGGATGTTGTTTTACAAAATAAAAAAATAATTCAATTTAATTTCATTAAATTTACACAATTAAAATGTTTAACCCTTGGTAGGTTTTTCGTCAAAACATCTGCAATCATATCAGCTGTTGGACAATATACAAGCTTCACCTGTCCACTTTGCACCAGCTCTCTGATATGATGAAACTTTATGTCGATGTGCTTGCTGCGTTTGTGGAAAACTGGATTCTTAGCTAATTTATGAGCACCTTGGTTGTCAATATTCAAAATTACAGGAACATCACTACATGCATTTAATTCAAGAAGTAATCGTTTTAAATATATTGCCTCCTTTGCCACATCTGAAGCTGCCATATATTCAGCCTTCGTACTGCTGAGAGCGACTGAAGATTGTTTTCGCGACTCCCATGAGATTGTAGAACCATTGAAGAAAAATACAAAGCCTGTATAAGATTTTCTGTCCAATGCGTTTCCTCCCCAGTCAGCATCTACGAAACCCTCCAGAGCTTTGTTATGATCACCCGCTTCATAAATAAGTTTCAAATCTATCGTTCCAGATAGATACCTTAGGATGTGTTTCAATTTGGGCATATGTTCAACATGTGGGTCCGAATTTCGTTGAGCCATCTTGGACACGGAATGCAAAATATCCGGTCTTGTAGAAATTGCAAGGTATATGAGCGTACCAACAAGAGATTGGTAATCGTGTTGATCAACCTTCTCACAGTCATCATTACAATTCACCTGATAACCAGATTCTAGTGGCACCGAGACTGATTTGCATTCATCCATACCATATTGTTTCAAAACATGGCGAATATATTGAGATTGACTCAATTTAATCGTACCTGTATCGCCTTCACGCTCTATTTCCATTCCTAGAAAATGGTTGAGTACACCTTTGTCATTAACTTCAAAATTCTCGGCAATCTGTCTCTTCACTTCATGCACAACTGATATGTTACTGCACCCAATAATTAAATCATCGATGTATACCACCATTAACACCAGATTATCATTCTTGAAAGCCTTGTATAAGCATGGTTCATTATCGCATGGAACAAAATTAATTTGTCGTAAAACACTATCCAGTTTACAGTTCCACTCTTTACCGCTTTGCTTCAAACCGTAAATCGCCTTATTCAAGCGTAAAACCTTTTCTGGTGAACTAGCATCAACAAAATGTGTCGGTTGCCGCATATATATCTCATCTTGAAGATGACTATTTAAATATGCTGTACTTACATCCATTTGGTGTAGGTGCATCTTATTCCGTACCGCCAATGCCAAAAGTAAACGTATTGTTGAATACCGCACGACTGGAGAAAAAGTTTCCTTGAAATCAATTCCAAATCGTTGGTTGCAACCCTTAGCAACTAGACGTGCCTTGTCCCTCTCGACCTCTCCATTAGCATTTCGTTTTAGTGCGAATACCCATTTGCATGGTATTGCCCTGTGACCAACTGGCAAATCTGATAATGAGCATGTGTTATTTTTTCTCAATCATTCATCGTTCATAGCCTTTTCCCAAAAAACTTTATTCTTACAGGACAAAGCATCCTCAACTGTTAATGGAATATTTTCCTCAATAGCAACCTTCAATTTATTGTCCTCTTGTTGTATCTCATTATATTGTTTTTTCGGTCTGCCAGTTCTTCCAGATTTTATTATCTTAGGCCTTCCAGGAACAATAGTTTTCCGTTCTGCTCCATTATCACCTTCAGATTCATTGTCATCACCTGCCGTATCATAATTTTCATCGTTTTTACTTTTCTGCACAGAAGGTTGGCAATCATTGTCAACTACAGCTGCACTGCTATCACCATCACACAAATATATTGCCAAATAATCCTCTGGCCTACGAGGTATTTCACAGTTGTTATTGTTCTCCATATCAACATCAAACAATTCCTCATTAAACAAAACATCGCGCTGCTCGACGACATTACGTGTTGATTTATCGAAAAGACGATATGCTTTCGACGTCGCTGAATATCCAACCATAATATATGGTGTGCCTTTTGCCTTGAATTTTGATTTATTTGTCGATTTATCCAGACTTACTGCATACGAACCAAAAGTTTTAAAATGATTACCATTCGGCTTTCTACCGAACCACAATTCATATGGTGTTTTATTTTTTAACTGCTTTGTTGGGCATCTATTACGTATATACGCTGCAGTGTTCACAGCCTTTGCCCACAAATATTCGTTAACGCCAGCATGTACCATCATAGACCTTGCCATTTCAATGAGTGTACGGTTGGCCCTCTCTGCCACGCCGTTCTGTTGCGGCGTATAAGGCACTGTTAATTGTCTACTGATACCTTCTGCCGACAAAAATCAGTCAAACTGTGAGTTTATGTACTCATCACCATTGTCCGTTCGCAGTGTTTTTATTTTGCAGCCCGTTTGCTTTTCAACATGTGCCTTATACAGTTGAAACTTCTCGAACACTTCACTCTTACTTTTAATAAAGTAAACAAAAATTCTGTGTGATCTGTCGTCAATAAATGTTACGAAATATTTTGCACCGCTTACAGACTTCACTTTAAAGGGACCGCAGACATCAGAATGCACAATCTCTAACAACCTTGTTGTCTTTGTTGTAGATTCCTTGGGAAACGGCAATACATGTATTTTACTTAACATACATGTCTGACAGTCCGACTGTTCATTCATGTGGTCAATATTCATACCACACACCATACTTTTACTCGACAATTCTTGCAGACTTTTAAAGTTGAGATGGCCATACCTGTTATGCCATACGTTGTTCATATTATTAACAGCACACACTCTCTCTGTTGCACGATTATTTGCTGCTTCAAACATGTTGTCTCTGCGTTCTGCTTTCAATACGATAGTACCATCTGCTCTCTTTATAACGGCATTTTTCGAATTAAATTCTGACAGTGTCTGATGGTGCATGCTCGCTGTCGATTTTCTCTTTTCTGCGTTTTCCCTCTTCTAAGAGCTTCTGTTTTAGTAACGGAAAATTAGGCAAATCATCTCTTGTTTCCATTGCTATTACAAAGTTATCAAAATCCGCAGGAAGACGAGATAACAGCATTATCACCAGAAGCTCCTCCCGATTTGTATACCACTTTCAGCCAGTTTCTCAGAAACTTCCACAAATTCATTCAAATGTTGAACCACATTGCCACCATTACTCATTGACAGATTCACCAGTGTTTTGTACAACGACACTTTCTGTAACGGTCCCCTAGACATATACACTTGTTGTAACTTCGTCCAGGCATCATGGGAAGACGTACAACTGTTTATATACCCCAACTGTGTTGGCTTTACTCCCAAACAAATGGACGTAAGTGCCTTCTCATCATCGGACTCCCACTTTTCTTTGACAACACCTGTCGCATCACTCTTCAACTGACCACTAACTATTTTCCAGAAGCCACCATGTATGAGTACGCTCTTCATCTGTATGGACCAACTATCGTAGTTGTTCTCGTCCAGCTTCTCAATTTGCATTACCGACGCACTCATTGTTGATTCACTTTATTCAACAAATTCCAAACACAATTTAGGCATCTGGGCCCATAACCTGATAAATTTTATTGTAACACACCCTAAGGTTTTTCTAAGTAATACAAAATACTTATTAAAGCAAAAAATGATCTTTACAGTTGAAAGTTTTAAATGAGAGTGAGGCTTTGACATAGTAGGTAAAATACAAAAAAGAAAAGATGTCAAAGCCACAAGTCAAAAGTAAAAGTAACAATGTACATATTGCAGAGTTGCCATATTATCAAAGACTATAAATATATAAAGATGTTGCACACAATGTATTTAAAATTGACAAAATTTTTTGCTTCTTTATGATGAGGGGGTAGGTAACAGCGAAAGCTAAAAATTCGTGCTCACATCCATGTTAACTGAGAGAAAGAGCACAAAAAGTAACATGTATTCAGAGAACGTATTATTCTCTTCTCTAAGCAATTTATTCTCAAATGCGTGTATACGTGTGTGCATGTATGTATGTATACATAGATTGCCAAATAAAAATACAACCAAACTAAAAGAAGTCTTGTTTTCATAAAATTTATGTGCAAATAACCTGTGGAAAAATGTTACCGTTTGCTTTATTGTAGGGTAAGTATACGTGTTTTATTGTTGTAGAAATGAAACTATATCGATTCGCATCGAATTATAATGTTATTTTTTAGACTATTCAATTCTGTATGTATATACTTACCATATCGCACACCCAGTACAAAAGTGACAACTCAAAATTTTCATTTTTCAGAAATCGATTAAAAACTGTTTTTGAATATAATAAAAATAGTTGAAAACAAAATCTTTGGACCATTTTTAGTAGCAGTTAGCAACAACAAAACACTGCTATTTTTTTTTTATAAATAAACCAGTGTATTCTACATAGTTTAACATATAAACTCGAAAAATGAAAATTTTGAGTTGAGTCACTTTTGTACTGGGTGTGCGATATGTAATTTTATATACAGGTCAAATTTGAACTTCTGTCTCTATTTTTGTATAGAATGAAGTTGTAATAAAACGAAGCTTTTTTGTTTAGTATTTATTTATTTGTTTAGTATTTTTGACAATTTGATGCAAATGATCCGATCTCTTACGGTTACGTGGCGAAGATTTATATAAATATAAGTCAACATCTTCACTTTCGAAACTGTTTCCTTTTTCTATACCTGTTTCCTCTTTTTGCCGGTTAAGTTCAATGTTGGCACGGCAACTCGCTTCAAATATTTTTTCCAAAACAGTCTGGCGAAAAATGTCTTTCACATATGTATAATGTCCGTGATCTTTCTAAAAACATTCGTCAAAATTGAAATTGTCTAACCAGGTTTTAAGTAATATGGCGTCAAGATATGGGAAAGAAAAGATTTTTAAGTTTGGAACACTTCTTTTGGATTAAATAACGGTAAATAAAATATAAAAGTTTGTATATATTTTTTCTATATCTCTATGGTTACTATTTTAAACCAAATGTAAATATAAATTCCATCAAAATTTTTTTTAAATAATGCTTAAAAATTTTATATTTTAATATTTAATCAATGTATATAATAATTAAGAGATTATTTTCATAATTTGCTAGTTTTGTTTCTCTCTAAATCTGTAATTCTAAAAATTTATTTATATAAAAAGGTTTTTATTTCGGTGCGAATCGATATAGTTTCATTTCTACAACAATAAAATACGTATTCTTACCCTACAATAAAGCAAACGGTAACATTTCTTCCACAGGTTATTTGCACATAAATTTTGTGAAAACAAGACTTCTTTTAGTTTGTTTTTCTTTTTTATTTGGCAAATGTATACATACCAAAAATTTTTTGGTTATGAGAAATAGAGAAAATAAATTGAAAGAATTTATTTATTTACAGCCATAGAAAAGTGTTAGAAATATACGCTATTTTTATTTTCATTACATCAACATACATAAGTAAAGCTATCTATCTATGGCTTAATAATTTTAGATAAATAAAAATAAAATAAAAAAATCATTTATTATTAAAAGAACATGAAGCTATCCATCTTTGGCTTCAAAATTAGGCCATGTTTTTTAGATAAATAGAAATAAAAGGAATAAAAAGCCCATTTTTTATTAAAAGAAAAAAGCGAGCATTCCAAAGCTGTTTAAAAAAAATATACTATGCGAAAAAATAAAAAAAAAATAAATACGCTCAGCTAATAACATAGACCATTTTAAACATAACATATTTTTTGAGTGTTCTTCTGAAATAAAATGATAGAACAACCGCTGCACATGCGTTCTTGTCGAAGCCTGAGCGACAACTAAAGCCCCAGTTATGCTACCGTAACGGAATGTAACCGCAAGAGTAAAGCCGAAAGTCCATACCATGCGTTTTGCATAACATGCGTATACCGAAAAAGTAGAATCAGTGTATTTGATTGTGACAAGTTACAGAAGAAAAAGCATAATATGCATAGACGCATACAAAGTAGGATTACTTTCTACTTTTCTATGCGAATAATGCAGTGTTGGAAAATGTCAGCAGTTTTTTAAACTTGGCATGCCAAATTATATACTATTGTGAATGGTTTCTACAAATATGTTTAAATAGTGCATTACTATTTTCGCATTTTTCTTTATTTGTATTATAAAAATATTAATAAACACATATTTCATAATAAAGTTTATTACTAATTTAAGAGGAAAATACATTAAAATACATTTTTTAACAAATTTCTTTCATGAACACATATTTTGTGTATGTATATGATGATTGTTTATACATATGTATGTATACGATTGTTTTTACGTACTGAGTGTCATCCATTTTGAATTTATTAATTTGTAAACAAGAAAAATGGAGGATAAATTTACTGAAAACACTCGTCTTGTGTTCTTTTGAGGATTTTCGTAGGCCTTAACAGCGCAATACAATGTAATTTTTGGGTAAAACTATTAATAATAAAAACAACTAATAACATTTTTAATTTTTCCTTCCAAGAAATTAAAAAATTTTGGCAACTTTCAGCAGGAAAAATTTTTTATGAGCAGTACGTCTTATTTTGATCTTATTATATTTAGCTTCTTAACTAATTCTTGCTCAAGAAACTATACTCATTGTGACCGAAATTCACCAACATTTCGATTCATATTTAAATATTTAAGAATCTTTAAACTTTTCATTGACGAAATTAAAAAATATTCCAAATTTTCCCCTTTTTAACACAAAATAAATGTTTGTTTACATTTAATTTTTTTACTTTATCTGCCAGTTTTCACTCTGTATATCTGTTGCTTCTCACACATTTGATTCGCAAAACATTAAAATATTTTTTTCTCCCTCTAAATTGACCTGTCCTTTTATGTTATGAGCGTTTTTCAAATGTAAACTCATAAATTTAAATAAACTCATAAATTTGAAATTAATGTCATAAATTCTTTTAAAATTACAATTTGATTTTCTATTTTTTTCCAAAAATGTTCTTGTTCACTTGTTTGTTGTTTACCACAACAGCTGATCAAATCAAAAAACCAGTCGCATAAACGCATTGTGTGTAACTTGCAATAAAATCGGCATAGAAAGCAAGATTCGCAATGCGCATGAAAAGGATGGTATGGACTTTCGGCTTAAGAAACAGCTGATCGTTTTTGTTATGTATAAAGCAATACGAATGGTTATAGAAATGTAATGTAAGTAACCGGAACGTAAGAATCTGTAAAAATAGAATTTTCTTACATTTTTACGTGACATCTGTTTAGCAGTGTTAACAACATGTCAATATTAAAAACCACTAAAACTGAAAATTGAAATTATAAACAGAATTTACATTTTGTACATATGTTATGTTTGTCTGTATGTGGAATTCTCTTTAAATAAAACTTCACATATTTTAAAAACCCAAATTATAATTTATTTCATTATTAACTTTTATAATTTAAAATAAAAATAAACACTATTTTACTATTACATTATGTAGATAGTGTTTATTTTTGTTTTAAATTAGAAAAATATATTTATCCATTTCTAACTAATTAAAGCGTTCGAAAAGCATTTCAGTTTGCATTTTACTTTTACTAGAGAAGATAAAAGCGTTTTTACATTCGTACAAATTTGGTTCCCGTAGGATAAACGATTTCACTTGCTTGTCTATTTATACGGAAAATACAATCAAAAGCACTCAATTTTAGTTTTTGTTTGTGTCAAAGTAAAATTGTTTGGCTTACCGAAACAGTACATAAAACTTTTAATTAAATACATACATACATAACATACATAATTGGTCATTACAACCCTTCAGTCAGGATTACGACTTAGTTTCTCACACCACTTATGTTGTGTGTGTTAATTTTATACATGAATGGTGGGACCTACAGTTTAAAGTCGACTCCGAACGAGAGATTTTTGAGAAACTTTACATAGTAATTTTATTTACTCCCAGAGTTTTTTTGCCTGAAATCTGCTGAGAGGAAGTCGCCGAAGAAATACATTTTGTATTTTGTTTTGATGTCTGGCCTGGGGCTCGAACCATGGCTTTACGTCTAATAAGCCAACACACTACCTACTAAACTACGGCGACTTCACTTTTAATTTTCACTTTTATAGGCCATTTACACTACAGCGAAATCTAGTACTTATTAGATTTCGAGCCAAATCTAGTTGATTTTAACTAGATTTCCCATACAAAACAGAATCTACTTATATAGTAGATTTCGGCAAAATCTACTCAAAATCTAGTAAAAATAGAAATGCAACTATGTGTTTTGCCAAATAGTACTTAAAAATACAACGCTGAGCAGGAAAAAAATGAAATTTCAATTTAACCCTAATCAAGTCAACATGTGCCTCTCCGACACATATTTTACTTGGTCATGTTGTAACTTCCTTAAATATAGGTTTTAGTTCTTACTGCTTCTTGAATTTCTACTTTCAGTTGTTTTATTTAGAATTTACAAATTTCAAGTAATAAATTAATTTCTTTTTATTTTTTATTTTGTATCAATCAAAAATGTTCTTAATCATGTCAAAATGTGTCTATGAGGCACATATGGGAACGCTAACTATTACTTCTATTGTTGGTGAACAACAAAATTAAATATAATAATGAGTCATAACGAGTTACGAAGAGTTCTGGCACCCATTATTTGCCGTAGTCTTATAAAATTAAATAAAAATAATTTGTCCAATGTTCGGTCTATGCAATACGAGGATGAATTCTCAAACCAGCCAAGGCAGACAGATATGCGACGTAGATGTTATATTTGCCCACCGAAGATATGCAGAATGTGTAAGCAGTCTTGCAGTATTTACCACAAAAATACTTGCAACGAGCATTGTTCAAAAGTTTTAGTTTGCTTAAAATGCGAAAATAAATAAATAATATTTCATTTATGTAACTGAGAAGAAAAAATTTAATAAAATAAAAATAAGTTAACAAAATTAATACGTAAATACTTTGTAGTGCCTCTGAGACACATTTTGACTGGATTTGTGAAAATTTTTCCTTACTTGATTAGGGTTAAACTAAAATATTATTATTTTCTTTTAAATTTCAGTCAGCTGTTTTTGTTATTAAAATGAAATCTTGCTACTGTCAAATAAATCCAGTGTAAACGATGTAGATTTTGAGCTAGATTTGAAATCTAATCTACTAGATTTCGCTGTAGTGTAAATGGCCTATTAATAAATACCTTTAAATAAATATAAAATCGTTGAAATGAATCCAAAAACTATGTAGTGATAACACTGGTTAACAGCTGAATTAAATAAAAACAAGACGCCATATTGAAAGTGATAAAAGGAGTGAAAACAAAGTTTTTAAAATTTGAAATTAATATTAAATATGTTTAAAAAACAATGAATAATAAAATAAGAACTTAAACCCAAAAACATGTCTTCTATATCCATATCTGAATTTTTGTCTTTTAGTTTTTGCAATTTTTATTTCTTTATTTGTTTTTGTTTATTTCTTTTATTGTTTTGTTTACCTAAAAACATATGATTACGTTTTTACGTTCTATAATTGCTCTTACATTTTTACGTTCCGTGTACATTACTGCTACATTGCATTACATTACGTTCCGGTAGCATAACTAGGGCTTAAATCAAGCAATACAAGAATGCGTGTGAGTTCTCTCTGCACAATTGTGCTATGAAAACTATACATACATGCACACACGTATACAAGCATATGAGAATAAATTGCTTAGACGCCTTTTGCACGTTGAAATTTGTTTCGAAACAAATTTCAAAACTCTTGAGTTTGTAGGAGAGAGGGGAAAAACGAGCGGGGGTGATTTCACAATTTCATGTACTCGCAAAACATACTTTGTTCTTTATTCGTATATACACAGAGTTGTATTTGATTTCACATTTTCTTTTATTTTTTGTTTCGCATAGTGAAGTTAACATGCTGACTGCAGCGGCAATTTTCTAAAAACTGGCCAAAAATGGCAATTTGATTTTTTTACATTATATTACTTAAAAAACTCTATTTTTTAATCGTAGGTATCATCAAAAATAAAAATTATGTTTTTTTAGGAGAAAAAGTGGTTTAATGAGTACGAGATAAATCGTAGATTGCGTTCCGTTCTAGAGCCAACTATGAATTATCTCGTAGTGGGCAGTCAACGTGTTAATATAAATTTTCCTTATTTAAAATAACATTACTTTTTGTTTATTTTGTGTTTGAAGTCAAAACATTTGCAAAAGAAAATTTTTAGTACCAAACAATTAATTATAAAAATGAAAAAATAAAAATCAATAAATAAGGTAAATATATTAAAAAAAAAAATAATACATACATAAATATATGTATAATATATGTATAATATATTATAATATTATAAAAAATATAATATTCATATAATGTTCAGTTTTAAAGAATTGTCTGGCGTTGTTTGAACTTAAATCACAATGCCAAATAAAGTTATAACTGTCAAAAACAGCAGAATGACGCAATAAAAGAAAACAAAATTTGTGAATTAATAAAATGAAATTTTAAAAGAAAATGCAAAAAAGTTTTTGAAACTTGTTTCGAAACTAATTTCAACGTGCAAAAGGCGTCTTAAAGAGAACAATACGTTCTCTGAGTATGATAAGTTCTCTGAGTACAATAAGTGGCAGTAGCCGTACTGCCATCGACAAATTTAGCACTGCACAGTGGTTGCACTTGTATGGGAAGGAGCGTCAAAATAATTATATTAAAGATATAGTCTTGAAATTTTCACAGTACATTTCGGATATAACAACCACAATATTCTAAAAAAAATGGGCGCGGACACTTGCCCCTACCGCCCATTTTTAAAATTTTTTCCTGATAAAATATTCAGACTAAAATTTTGGTTTTTCCATATTATTTTTGCATCTCCAGGCTTCGCAGATTTTGTCACTAATTGAAGGGGTACATAAGATGTTACAAATAAACTGTTGTCCTGTAGAGTCTTGCTATTAAAACGTTGTTTATACTCATTATTACCGGAGCTACCATCAAAACCCCATTTTCCTATCAAAGCAAGGTTGTTTATATTAATACCATGTTCGTCCTTCCAGACTTCAAATTGTAAATCTAAAATACGTGAAGCTGTATGGTCAAACAAATTTTGTAAATCTACTTCAGCTTTAGATTCACTCACGGCGATATATTTTGACCTTGGATAACTTTTTTTCTTTTCCCTCAATATCTTTTCGTAACTAGGGAATAAACTGAAGGAAACCTTAGAGTTTACAAAATTGCCAATACTGTTGCTTTGTTAAATTTGTGTCAATTATTAATGCAAGAACTTCAGCGGCATTCTTAATAAGCTTGCTTTGGTTCTGAACATAGACTATGTAAGGCATCCGCTGCATTCGCATCAGTTTCTGCCAACTTTGCTACTCTTCGTTGTTTTGTTCTTTTTGAAGAACTTGAGAAATCAGATGAAGGGCGACCACTTTTATTCGCTTTTAGTACTTGTTCTTTAGGTGACACAGAAACGTTTTTCAGTTTTAAAAAACAACCTCTTTTTTAACTAACCAGTCTGAATGATTTTTTAAAACGTTTGATTTTAAGCGGTGATTCTTTTTCCAAATGTCAACAATTCTTTTACATAAATATTGTACACATTTCAATAAGTCACAAAACGCACCTTCTTCGCATTCAAAATTAATTAATTTGATTACTTCGTCATAAACTTGCTGTGATTTCGCCAAATTTGAACCCTTCTTAGAGCACCAAAGCTCGAAAATTGTCATTCGTGAAAATATGCATTGACGGGATGTTTCTACTATGTAGAATAAAAAAAAAAAAACTATCAATAACAACAAAAATGTCAGTATTATTAAATCAAACCAGATACACAAAAAATTTTAAAAACACAATAAACACAGAGGTTAAGCCAGTATATTAAATATATAGAAGAAACCTGCAAAAAACTGCACTTGAATTAAACACAATTTGTTACTATAGATGTGTATCAATATTTATAAACCAATTTGGTCATTGGCTTTCATTGGGAAACTAACAAAATCTCTAATTATTTTTTACAAAGAATTTCAAACGGTGTTAATAAAAACACTTCTTAAAAATCAGTACTTTACGAAAACTATAACACAATTTATTAAGTTATTATTTCTTAAAAATAATGTCAATACCACTCACATTAATTTCCATTTTAATTATTTTAATTGGGCACTTTAATTAAATGTATTTTAACAATTTGATATTCACTTTGTTTTCACAGTCGCTTAGTCAACTTTCTTCTTCTATATAAAATCGCACTTTAATTGTTTGCATTTAAAAATTACCGTTAGATATTATCAAAACAAATTCAGAAGAGAGAAATTTGATGACATTAGCGACTATTTATTTCGCTACAAACCCAATATAGAATTTTTTTTTTTATATTTGTCATATGGGCGCAACCACTGTGCACTGGCAGTACAATGTATGGCAGTGCAACATCTTCATATATTTATAGTCTTTGATATTATCTTCAACAGTTTTAAATACAGATTTTTCATTTCTTGTTGTGGAAGTTTTGTATTGTCAATATCAGCCTTTGGCCAACTTGTATCTGGTTCTAAAAGAAATTTAAGACCGGTGAACAATATAGTGTTTCCAAGGTCGTTTGCAAGACAGCCTCTAGAAACTATATCTGCGGGGTTTTGCTTTAAAGGCACATATTTCCAAGGCATATTATGCGTTAAGTTTTGTATTTCTGAAACACGATTAGCGACAAAACAAACGTACGACCATGAATGTTTGGTGAGCCAATTTAAAACAATTTTTGAGTCTGACCAGAAGTAAATTCGATAATTGAAATGACTAAATTTAGACTTCATTTTATCCCAGGTTCGGTGTAATAGCAAAGCAGCGCAAAGCTCTAAACGAGGCAAGAATTGATTAGCAACTGGAGCTACCTTCGATTTTGCTATGAGCAAAATTGTCCTGAATTCGTTCTTATTTTCGAAACGTATATAGAGACAACAACCGTATGCTAACTGAGAAGCATCAGCAAATCCGTGGATGGTAAATTCTGATGTACCTACAAATCTTGGTATTTCGATTTTCGCGATATAAGGAAGACTTTGTTCAATTTCTTTCTATCGGTTTGATAAATGTGAGTTAAGTGGTGTGTCCCAATCTAACGTTTGCCTCCACATGTCTTGGATTAGAATTTTGCACGAAATAACGATAGGGCTTAGTAAACCAAGAACATCAAATACTTTTGCGACAGCTGACAAAACTGATCTTTTTGTAGGAACTTCAATTGTTGCCAAATCGAATCGAAAACAAAACACGTCGTCTTTAGGCTTCCACGATATTCCAAGAGCCTTAGTAATATATTAATTTTTGTTAGATGCACCTCTTCATTTCCCGGGGCAACATTTGGACAATTGGAGTTCCATTTTGATAGCTCCATTCCAGCCTTTTGTAATAATTCTGTGATTTCAAATTTTTTGATTAAAAGTTCAGAAAAGTTATCTGCCCCCGTGAGCAAATCATCGACATATAAATTTTGCCTAAGAACTTCAGAGCCAACAGGATATTTGTAATTGTAAAAATCTGCGATAAGAAATAAGCTTCTTACTGCAAGAAACGAAGCAGCTGATGTGCCATACGTCACATTATTTAACTTATAGACTGAGAGGATTACCTGTATTTTTTCTCCATAAAATTAATTGATAGTTGCGGTCTATTTCGTCCACCAAAAACTGCCTATACATTTGCAAATGTCAGCAGATAGAGCTAATTTATTTAAACGAAAAGATAAAATTGTTATAATGAGTTCTTGTTGTATCGTTGGACCAACCATTAGGCAGTGTTGCCCATTTAGCGCCATTCGCGCTATATTGAACGCGTTTCAACCACCAAAAAGTCGCATTTTTTCTCGTTAGCGCTTTTTTAAGAAAACGCGATAGGTTGGCGCTTTTCTATTTGAATTTTTTAGTTCCACATTGGTTGAATATAGTTATTTGGGATATAATTTTGAGAAGGCTTGTCGTGATAATAATATTGAAGGTTGTGAAAAAGAATTAATACAGAAAAATGTAATTAAATGTACTGAAACTTTAGTGCATGAAATAAGAACAAGATTACCAAATTAATATTACAATTTCAAATAAAACAATAGATCTTATTGAATTTTTGGAAGACTATATTGACGAAATGGAAAATTGTCTTAATAATTTAAAATTATGGCAGTGGAAAAATATAAGTATTACAGAGCAGTTTTGGATTGAGATTGCACAGTTTTAAAAATTTTCTAGATGAAAATCCGTTCAAAAAATTTTCAACATTTGTAATTAATTTATTAAGTTTTTCTTTTTCAATCGCGGAAGCCGAAAGATCTTTTAGCTTTTTGAATTATTTTAAAACAAAAATAAGAAATAGAATATCACTCCATACAATAAACTCATTAATTCATATAAAATATGGCCTTACATTGGAAAACTCATGCTGTGGAATTATGTTATTCCAGTTTGTTCAAAAATTAATCACAAGTGCACCTATGAGAATTCTAAATATTATATAAAAGCTGTTTTATGAAGATTCTACAAATGAAAGTAAGATATTTTTAGAAGATGAGTCTTTTTAAATATTTTTTTAAAGTTTGTTTTATACATAATTGGTCAATTGCAACCCTTCAGTCAGGATTTCGACCTAGCTTCTCACACCACCCACGTTATATGTGTTAATTTTATACATGAGTGGCGGGACCTGTAGTTTAAAGTCGACTTCGAACAACAAATTTTTGAGAAACTTTTCATGGCAATTTTATTTACTCAGAGTTTGTGCCAGAAATTTGCTGTTAGAAAGTCGCCGTTTTTCAAAATGTCTGGCCTTACGGTCTTATAAGCCAACACACTACCTACTAGACTGTGGCGACTGTTGTTTATTTTTTTTTTTTTTAAAGACATGTATCTCAAATCTAGTGGACCATTTTTAAGACTTACAATATGTATGTATTTAAGTAAAATATGTATTAGAAAACTATAAAAAAATTGAAATTTTAATTATTTTAGTTAAATATAAAACTTATAAGTTCCGAAAAATAGGCTCCTATTATAAATATACAAATGAAAGTGCATATTTTCTTTATATTATACATAAAAATCGAAAAAAGTATTAAGTCGTTGTTTTTTTTTAACAAATATTTAAAATTGTATAAAAATCTTTTGAAAATTGAGATGTTTGGATGTTCACTCAGCCACAGAAGTATACATACGGATAACAAATTTCAGAAATTGTTTAACTAATCCGTTTTCGTTGAAAATCTTTGTAATTGTCTGACAACTTTCCTCGATTTTAAAACGGTTCAGGAATGGTTCAGAAATTTGTGAAATTTGTAAATCGGATGCATACCTTTGTGGGCCTGTGCAGGACCACAATTCAGTTAAATTTCAGAAATTTTTAACCAATGCAAAAGACCGTCTTAACATCAAGGAAACTATAAAGATTTTCAACGAAAACAGATTAGTTAAAAAATTTCTGAGATTTTTTAGCCGTATGTATAATTTAGTAACTGTGTGTATATACATACATATATTTTTTAGCAATTCCGTTATATTTTTCTATTTTTTATTATTTTATTTTATATATATATATATATATATATATATATATATATATATATATATATATATATATATGATTGACTTGTGTTCTTCTGACTTCTATAATCGTGGAAAGTCTATATACATTACTTGCTCGTATATTCTTCCCTGTTCTGACATTCATATCTATAGGGCTCACTTTGATTTGATTTCTAGAGTAATTGATTCAATGGTGCAAGAGGTGATTATAGTAGTCCTTGGTGATTTTAATCTTCCGCATACATCTTGGAATTTTTCACCTGAGACTGGCTCATTGGTGCCATGTTCTTCAGTTCCATTCTATGATGAAATTCTGTCCGCTATGTGTGATCTAGGTCTTATCCAGGTTGTATTGAATTCAATGGGTAGAATTTTGGATCTTGTATTTTTAGAGGATCCAAGTAATTCTTCTTTATTTCGCATTGATCCTATATCTATTCCTGAGGATAGTTATCATCCTACGTTGTTAGTTTCTATTGAAGTTGATCTTTGTTTACCTACTATAATTATTCGCTCATTTCGTGATGAGGGGCGTTTTAATTTCCATCGTACGGATTTTAGTCGTTTAAATACACTACTATCCTCTGTAGATTGGTCGTCTGTACTTATTTCACCACCATATAACTCTCTTTCTCTTGACAGGATCTTAGATGGCTTTTATGAGGTATTATTTAAATGTTTTAGGGAGTGTGTTCCATTTGTAAATAGTCGTTTGGAGCGTTCTGGTACTCCGTAGAATTCGGCTAGACTATCAAGGCCGAGGAACAGAAAATCGAGATTATTTAAAAAGTTTGTTATATCAGGAACTGATATTGATTATGCTCTTTACTCTAGGGCGCGTGCGGATTATCGTAGAATGAATCATTACTGTTATGAGGTATATATGATTAGAGTCAGGTCGAACTTCGCTAGCGATCCTAAGTCGTTTTACGACTTCGTTTGAGCTAAACGTAAATCTTTGTTTCCCACTGAGATGTTTTATGGGGGGCGTATCATCCTCTAGTTACCTTGATATGTCGAATATGTTTGCTGACTTTTTTCAGTCTACTTATAGGCAGTCGGACTCGGGCCCTGATCTGAGTAGCGGATTTTCGTATCCTTATTCAATGGGAAGTGTCTCTATTTCTAATATATATTCATTTGATGAGGAGTCTGTTCTTGAGTCTTTGTCTGGACTTGCCGGGCCCTGACGGGGTACCGGCCTGTACTTTAAGAAAGTGCGCTGTTGTCTTGAGTGGTCCTTTGACCTTTATATTCAATGGGCTTCTGAGGGCTGGTCATTTTCCGTCTATTTGGAACAGTTCGTTTATAATTCCTTTGCATAAGTCGGGTAATAGATCCAATATTTCCAATTACAGGGGTCTTGCCAAACTCAGTGCTATTCCCAAGTTCATGGAGAAACTGGTGACGGATTATCTCTTTTTTAATACGAGATCTTTAATATCCCCTTTCCAGCATGGTTTTTTAAAAGGTAGGTCGACTGTCACTAATCTTCTTGAATTTACTACACATGTTTTCAGTGGTTTTCTTGCCAGAGCTCGGACTGATGTAATTTATACTGATTTCAGTAAAGCTTTTCATATGGTTGATCATGGAATTTTGCTTCTTAAACTTTCATTAATCGGTATTCCTGATATTATTCATCGTTGGCTAGACTCCTACCTCTCCCTTAGGATTCAGTGGGTATTGTTTAGGAATAGTGATGCGTAAGTTACAGCCTCTCCTAGTCAAATGTCAACCTCACCTGCACGTGGTGTACCCTGCCGATAACCGACGAGGCTCTGACGACCGACCATGGGCGGAATAACCCTCCCCAAGGGGCATCGGAAATGTTCTCCTTAGTTTGCTCGCCTGGAAGCGTGCTGGCAACCCCAGATCCAGGATCGGATGCAGAAGTCTAATCAGCTACTCATCTTAAACGCAACGATTACTGAAACCGAAACGAATGAATCCCGATTGATCAACCTGATGACGACCTTTAGCTTCAAACAACGAACACGATTTGGATCATGGAATGTACGATCGCTCTTAGATCCTGCCAAACTCGCTCAACTCTGCAGGGAAATGAACAACTACAAACTGCGCTTTATGGGACTGAGCGAAACCAGATGGCCTGAATCCGCAGAATTCACAACAACCGAGGGATTTACCCTTATCTACTCTGGAAAACCATCAAACCAACCTCGATCAAGCGGTGTTGGCTTCCTGCTCTCGAAAGACGCCCGGAATGCCCTAATTGACTGGAAACCTCATTCAGATAGAATAATAACAGCTAGATTCCGAACAAAAGCTAGGAATATAACATGTGTGCAATGTTACGCCCCTACAAAAACATCAGATATCACACTGAAAGAAGACTTCTACAGCAACCTCTCAAGGGTAACATCGTCGATAAATCGAGGAGACATAGTTGTAGTAATGGGAGATTTTAATGCGCAACTAGGCCCGGATAATACAAACATGGAGAGCATCATGGGCCAACACGCACTGGGGAGAATGTCTGAAAACGGTCAACTTTTTTCATAAATGTGTATGTCCAACAACCTAATTATAGGAGGGAACGTTGTTCCCTCATAGAAAAGTTCACAAAGTTACGTGGGTTTCGCCTGACCAGACTACTCAAAATCAAATCGACCACATCGCTATCAGTAAAACCTGGCGCAACTGTCTCCTAGATGTCCGGAATATGAGGGGAGGGGACTGCTCCAGTGACCATCATTTAATTATTGGCACAATAAGATTGAAAGTCGCTGCAATAAAGAAAAAACGTGGTGCAAAAGAGATTCGACATCCGAAAACTGCACAATCCCACACACCATGCAGCCTACGTAAATAACATTCGGTCATTTCTGGATGAAGTACAAAACCGCGATGACTGGCCAACCATAAAAAACTGTTTTACAAATGCCGCAAAAGAAAACATTTGATACAGAATCTCGGAACGAAAAGAGTGGATTTCAGATGAACCTGGAACTTAATAACAAACAGAAGAACATGTAAAGCGAATCTCAATAATGCCAAGACTAGGAACGAAAAAAGAAGACTGCAAGAGGTATACACACAAACCGATAAAGAGGTCAAGAAAAGCACTCGATGAGACAAACGCAGCTGGGTGGATGATCTCGCCAAAGAAGCCCAAGCAGCTTCCGAGTCCCATAGGAGCCACGATCTGTACAAAATAACAAAGTAATTATGACGCAAGAGCTTCAACTCAAACAAACCACTTAAAACAGTCAAGGAGAGATAATCACATCGAAAACTGGTCAAATTGATATATGGGTGGAACATTATGAGAAAATGCTAAACACTACTCAGCTGACTATTCAGCCAACATGTCTTTGCCCCCAACACACGGAAAGACATGACATATCGATAAATAAACCCAATAAAAGTGAAATTGAGACTGCAATTAAAGCACTTAAAAACAACAAAGCACCAGGAATCGACAACATATCGCCAGAACTATTAAAGGCGGATCTTGCTATAAGTGCTAAACTCATACTACCCATAATAGACAAATTCTGGGACACCAACCACTTAAGTGACGACTTAAAAGAGGGTATGATAATAAGGATCCAAAAGAAAGGAGACCTGACAGAATGCAAGAACTGGAGAGGCATTACTCTTCTGAGCATGGTAAACAAGATCATTGCCAATATAATAAACAAACGTCTGTCAACCGCACTGTCCAACGATATTCGGAGTGAGCAAGCAGGTTTCCGCGCAAGCAAGTCTGGTATCGACCATATTAATATCCTTAGAATAATAACGGAACAATCAGTCGAATGGCGCTCCCCGTTGTACCTAACATTCATTGACTTTGAGAAGGCATTCGACTAGATTCACCACGCTGCAATATGGAACGCACTTCGTTGTAAATTACATTAATTACATTGCTTATTACATTAATTAAAGCACTGTACGAAAATGCTAAGTGCCGCATCCTACACGAGGACACAATCAGCTGTCCAATAGACGTCAAAGTAGGTGCACGACAAGGATGCCCACTATCCCCCCTGCTCTTCAATGTAGTAATCGACAGCATCATGAAAAAGGTCACAGCAACACCAAGAGGCATCACCTGGCGACTAAACGGCCGCCTCGAAGATTTAGATTACGCAGACGACATTTGTTTGCTCTCATACAGATTCGACGATATGTAATCAAAGCTTAATAACATCGAAGCCGAATCAGCAACTTGTGGTCTCAAAATTAATATCCCAAAAACAAAAACTATGAGAATCAACACAACAAATACTCGTCAATTCATGCTACAACAACTGATCGAAGACGTCCAATCATTCTGTTACCTAGGCAGCATAATAACAACAAGCGGAGGCTCTAGAGAAGACGTTGGAAATCGCATTAACAAGGCCAGTCAAGCTTACGGTCAATTAAAACACATATGGAAGTCCCCCCATATCTCAAAGCGCACAAAAATCAACATCTTCAACAGTTGCGTAAAATCAGTCGCGCTTTACGGATGCGAATCCTGGAACATCATCAACCGTTGTTTACGTCGCATACTAAACATTTTCTGGCCAAACACCATCACAAACGAACGCTCATGGGCCGAGTGCGGACAAACACGAGTTGAAGTGGAAATCCGGAAACGGAAATGGAAGTGGATTGGGCATGCCTTGCGAAGACCTCAAACCGACACCACCAGAAACGCAATAGACTGGAATCCACAAGGCAGTCGCAGGAAAGGTGGGCCGAGTCACACCTGGCGTCGACAATTACGAGCTGAAGATCGTAGCAGAAGATAAAAATAAATGGAACAAAATCGTTAAGGCCCTATGCTCCTTATAGGAACAACAGGAACTTATATATATATATTCAGTGGGAACTGTCTCTATTTCTAATATATATTCATTTGATGAGGAGTCTGTTCTTGAGTCTTTGTCTGGACTTGCCGGGCCCTGACGGGGTACCGGCCTGTACTTTAAGAAAGTGCGCTGTTGTCTTGAGTGGTCCTTTGACCTTTATATTCAATGGGTTTCTGAGGGCTGGTCATTTTCCGTCTATTTGGAACAGTTCGTTTATAATTCCTTTGCATAAGTCGGGTAATAGATCCAATATTTCCAATTACAGGGGTATTGCCAAACTCAGTGCTATTCCCAAGTTGATGGAGAAACTGGTGACGGATTATCTCTTTTTTAATACGAGATCTTTAATATCCCCTTTCCAGCATGGTTTTTTAAAAGGTAGGTCGACTGTCACTAATCTTTTTGAATTTACTACACATGTTTTCAGTGGTTTTCTTGCCAGAGCTCGGACTGATGTAATTTATACTGATTTCAGTAAAGCTTTTGATAGGGTTGATCATGGAATTTTGCTTCTTAAACTTTCATTGATCGGTATTCCTGATATTATTCATCGTTGGCTAGACTCCTACCTCTCCCTTAGGATTCAGAGGGTATTGTTTAGGAATGTATTGTCTACGACTGTATATGTTACTTCTGGTGTTCCGCAGGGTAGCCATTTGGGTAATTTACTATTTTCATTGTTTCTTAATGATCTTCCTTGTGCTATTTTTGATTGTAATATTCTGATGTATGCTGACGACGTTAAATTATTTTATACTTTTGATGATGATCATGGTCAGGCTGTTCTTCAGCGAAATATTGATTTGTTTGTAACTTGGTGCAGAATTAATTTAATGGATCTTAACTTGAAAAAATTTAAATGCATGGTTTTCTCTCGCGGGGGCGTAATTTCGTCCACTTATGTGATTAATTCTTGCCCTTTGGAAACTGTGACTACATTTCTTGATTTGGGAGTATTATTGGATATGAAACTGTCTTTTATTGATCACATTAGTATGATGATTGGCAAAGCTCGGGCTGTTCTTGGTTTTGTGAAAAGATGGGCTAGGGAATTCATTGATCCTTATATAACAAGAATACTATACATTTCACTTGTTAGACCTATTTTGGAGTATGCGTCTATTATTTGGAATCCATACCATCGTTGTCATAGTGATTCAATAGAGTCTGTGCAGAAGCAGTTTTTATTATTCTGTTTACGTGGCTTAGGGTGGGATTGTGCCAATGGGTTTCCGTCATTTGAGGCTAGATTAGGTTTGATACAACTTTCAACTTTAGAACATAGAAGGTCTGTTTTAGGGGTTTGTTTTGTTTTTAATCTGGTTAAATGTGATATCGATTCTGAGTTTTTGCTTTGTAACCTGAATTTCACTATTCCAGCAAAATTTTCACAGCACTATCGTCCTCTTTCTTTAGATTGTTATAGAACGAACTATGGATGTAATTTTCCTTTTCGTAGATTATGTAATGATTTTAACTTACAATATTATGATTTTATTGATTTTAATTGTAGTGTTTGTAATATAAAACGTAGCTTATATGCTGGCATTAATTTGAAAATTATTATATAAAAATGTTTTTTCGTTCTTGTCATAGGCAGTTCCTGTTTATTGTTACTTTATTCAGCTTGTGATTCTGTAGCTGATTTATGTTCTCGTTGCCATTACTTTTCCCTTACCCGCTACAGTCCGGACTGTAGTGTGTACGTGTCCCTACGTAATGGGGACGAGCCCTCCGCGGTCCGGTGAGGGTGGGTTAGTGTGAGGCCGGGGACATTCGAAAAAAATAAAAAAAATAAGCGCTTTTTTACAGCGCGTTTTGATTATAGTTAATTATTAAAATTATTACTTAGCGCTTTTTAACGCCATTTAAGTAGTAGGACTGCGCGTTTTGACCATAAATAATTGGCAACACTGCCATTAGGGCTTCATTTAAAGAAATATTCGTTGATGTCCGACAAGAGGCGTCAAAGACAACTCTAAGCTTAGTTGTAGTACTTTGTGGGCGTAAAACAGGGTGATGAGGAATAACATAGTGCGATGAGTTTAAGCTATTGAAGCTGACAGGAGACATGTGATCAAGTTGAATGTATTCGTCCATAAAATCAGAGTACATTTTTCTTAAATTTTCATATTTTGAAAATATATATAAAAACTCCGACGCGCAATTTTAAATGAGCTACCAAGTTGTGTTATTGACGATTTAAATGGTAAACGTACCTCTACTCTACCGCTGGGATCGAAAGTAGTATTTTTAACAAAATGCTCCTCGCAAAGTTTCTCTTCTTCAGTGAAAAAAGGTGAATGCTGATTAAACTTTTCAATTTCCCAAAAAGCTTTTAGTATCGAGTCCAGATCCTCACCTTTAGTAATAACATTACACGCTAATGTACGTTGAGGACTTTGATTGTTAATGCTCGGTCCGTTGCCAAGAGAAATTTTTCCATCAAGGATCAATTCGAAGAAAATTTCAGAACGTCAATTCGCTGAGGTATATAAAATTGTGGACCTGCTAATTCAAGATGATTTGGGATACTCCAATTTGATGCATTAACTTTTTAGTTGGATGTTGCGATGAAATAGATTTTGTGACCAAAAAACTTGTTGTTCATTCAAAGTGAGATACGCGTGATTTAATTGTTGCTGTTACAAAAAGCTTTAGCTGTGTTCGAATATTTGAAATACCAGAAATTTCCTAAGTTGTTCTATTTTGCTTCAGACGAAGACGATTAACAGTTTCTTGTGTAATAAGATTGACTTCAGAACAAGAATCTAGTAGGGTTCGAAGAGGTTATAGAGTATTAAACGAATCCTTTATGAAAATGATGGCTGTAGGAAGCAAGTTTATTCCGCAAGTACGTGTGACAAACGACGAAAACTGAGTCAGATGAGTTGAGGCTGTGTTAGCATATGTTGACGACGATGATTGGTTTGCTGGCGAAAAAGATTGTTGTAACGACGAGGTACTGTATGGTTGAGCTTGTGTATGCGAAGAGGATGTTCGTTGAAGCGAAGAATTCGAAGGCGAATGGAATTGATGCGAAGAAATACTTGGATTATTAGTGGGCTGAGTATTTGAATTATGTAGGGATGTATGGTGTGAAACTCTGCAAGTACTTCAACGAGATTTCGATGAACACTGTGAAACTAAATGACCTTTTTTAAGACAATTTATGCAGAGCTTAGGAATTTTGACAAAATCGAATCGACGCGTTACAGGTAGAGATAAGTAATTAGAAGAACTTCCAATAAAATTATCGTTAGATTTGCAGTACTCACAAAGTGTACTTGCTACAACAAACGATGACCCTGTTCGTTTAAAGACTTGTTTAGGTTTGTTATCACGAAGATTAGATGAGTTCAAATGTGTATTACGACTTTCAAAAAATTGGCGACGACGACTAAGTATTTCGACGCAATGATCCCATGAAGGTAACGACTTGAAATCTTGTTTTTCATCGTAAGCTCTCCTTGATTCTTCGTCTATTTTAGATAGAACAATATGTATGATGATGGTGTTCATCACATCCAGTGAAAGTAATGAACTACGAAGAGAAGAAACATTGCCTAGAATTGAGCGTAACGAGACAGCGTTTGGTTTCGCCATAGATGGTATCGAGAACAATAAATTGATATGATCAATGAATATCAACGATTTATTGTCATATCGCTCCGTTAAACTGTCCAATGCCTTTTGGTAATTTGCTTCCATTGCCTGAAATGGCTCTATGAAAGCTAATGCTTGACCCGACAAATAATTAAGCAAGTAGTTAAACTTATCGATTGTATTGGAATGTTTGGTTCGTTGTGAACTAAGGTATTAAAAGTGCTCAAAAATCGCGAAAATTCTGAATACTTCCCATCGAATTTTGGCAGTATAATCTGAGGCAAACTGTGTTGATGAGTTGGCAATGATTGGGTAACATGCAAAAACTTTGCTCAATATCACTGGAACTACGTTTTTTATTCATTAAATTTACCAATGGAGCCTTGAGGGAAATGAAAAGTTCTTCGAGGTTAGATTGATTGGTGTCAGTTTCATCAAACTTTTCAATCTGTGATTGAATATGACTTATTTGTTTAAAATAAGATCATAAAATTTTAAGCCGACACTCCAAAATAGTAAAATCCGATGAACCTCCATCTTCTTCAATTTTAGTTTTCATTTGGGTTATGTTTCGTTTCATCGTTGACCGTTGTTTGCAAGAGAAATGGATGCAGAATCATTTTTGTCGTTGTTCATGTTTCCAGATGTAGTGGACGTTGTATAGAATTATATTCAGTTTAATATAAAGTTGATAAAAATCAATAAAAATTGAATAAATTGTGAAATAAATTGGGGTAGAAATTTGTTTTTAAATCTCTTTTAAAGAAAGAGATCTTTAGGAGATGTGGGTTGTAATTACTCGTGACTAATTACAATCGTTGGGATGCGTGTTGTGGGAGAGAAAAAGAAATATAATTTCAATTTTCAATTTCTGGAACTTGAGATTTTGAGATAGAGAGAGTTTCTTACCTTTTTTTTCAAGCGATGAGAAATCTTTTGTGTCTTTTCCAAATTTGAATTTATTAAGGAAATTCATTTTGTCACAATATATTTTTTAGTAAAAATTAAATTAAATTAATTTAAACAGAGATTATTCAGGTAAGCACAATTTAATATAGATAAATCAGGTAAGTATAAATTAATGTAGGTATATTTTAATTAATATAACATTTGAATTGATGATCAGTTTAGTAATTAAATTTTCAATATAAACTTCGGTTTTTATATATGAATTTTCACTTAGATGTAGAAAATAGATTTTTGTTTTAGTTCACTTTAATAACAAAATTTAACATATTGATTAAAAATATAAAGTTGTTGCTGATGCGAATGCAAGATGAGAAGTGATTGCTTTTTATAATTTTATTTTCCGTCAAACCTCGTAGACAATTTACTTTACTGTAAATTGTGGAGGCATTCCTTTTGTGTAATGGAATTGGAATTGCGGAGACATTCTTTTAGCTTGATGGAAAGTGTATTGGAATCAACCTATGTTAATTAACATAGAATTATCAAATAAAAGATAATGTTTTATTAGATAATTTTAGTGTTGAAACCTAGTTTGAACAAATTGCAAAATATTATGATTTTTAAACAGAGTCCCAATCGTAGTTAAAAAGTACCAAAAGTTGATATAAAGTACCACGCGTTCTTTAAAAAGTACCAACTGTATTTTAAGAAGTCCAACACTGATCGCAAGTGCCAACACTAATTGTTAAATTTTGTTTTCACGCCAATGTATGTGCTATGTTGCTTTAGAAACTGCAGCAGAGGACGACGACTAGCAAATGGTTAACGACGATAATGTAGATGATTGTGTGATGACTGATATATGCAGCAGCGAAAAAGTTATGTACGTTTGGTTTATAATGTGATGTTATCAAGAGACAATAAAGATGCAAGCAGCGATGACGACGATGATGCTGTAGTTAACGATGATGATGATCTTAATCAAGATGGCTGGACAAATGCTCAAGAGCAAGGGATGAAGATGTTTTTTTTATAATTGTTTCTTTTTGTTTAGGTCACCAAATGTCTTTAATTTTATTATGTTTTATTAAATTTATTTGTTTTATTTAATAATGTCTATTTAAAAGAATAATTTGAAATAAAATTAAAAATTTTAACAAGGTCACGGTCACCAAATTTATGTTTAATAAAAACAAAAACTTATATTTTTATTTATTAATTACAAAACGAAAATGTTCCGACGGCACTTCTTTATTAATGCAGATTCAAAAAACGATAATAATCTTGACATTGAAAATTATAAGTTACAAGAGTCAAAGTAATAAGAATGCAGTCCCGTTACAGTTCTATGCATGGCATATTTATAACAGGTAGGAGCGTCTCTACAACAAATACAACAATGCAAAAACAACAGGCATTTTGTTTTTGTAAAAGTGCATTTGAAGTGTCAAAAAAATTAACCCTCAAACCTCCATAGGAAATTAATTAAAGCAATTAAAAAAACTAAATAAATTTTATATATTGAAAATTCTTATGATTTTTATGTCATGCTAAATTACACAATAGTGCAGCACCTATGAATTAAAAAAAAATTATCAGCTGCAAACGTTATTTCTTATTTATTATTGTACCAATTAAAATTTGTACCTAGTTTGTATTTATTTTATGACTGAATTTTGAAATTGAATACTTATTTAAACTATTATCTCTTGTATTATATTGTGAATTATTTTGAATTAGCTTTAGTAGAAAATTGAAATCAAAACTTGTACTTAAAATTCACTTGCTTCCACAACACTCAACCATATTGACAGACTCAAAAAAGAAATTAAGAAATACATACTAATACTTTTGAAGCCGCCGTTGTCTAGTAGGTAGTGTGTTGGCTTATTAGACGAACAGCCAGGGTTCGTGCCCCAGGCCAGACATCAAAATAAAATACAAAAAGTATTTCTTCGGCGACTTCCTCTCAGCAGATTTCTGGCAAAAACTCTGAGAGTAAATAAAATTGCCATGAAAAGTTTCTCAAAAATTTGTCGTTCGGAGTCGACTTTAAACTGTAGGTCCCGCCACTCATGTGTAAAATTAACACACACAACATAAGTGGTGTGAGAAACTAGGTCGTAATCCTGACTGAAGGGTTGTAATGACCAATTACGTACGTACTAATACTTCTTTCTTTCTTTCTCTTTTCTTAATCCCAATTATAATTACGTTTGAGTAATTATAATAACAAATTTTCAACAGAAGATTGGCCCAATTTGTTTTAATCCCTATATCTCATTCTTCTGAAAGAGAATTTGTTTTAAAAATATCACACAAGTTATTTCAGTCATAGTTTAGTTGGAGACATGGATTTTTTTTTTGGTAAATCTCATCTAAATATCTATAAATATAGTAAATCTAGTGTTCACGCTGGCCACCCTACCTTTAAGTTTAGATTTAAGTTTTGTTAAAGTGTAAAAACCACCCCTGTACTTACGTTTATAATATTGTGAATTATTAATAATATGACAGAATTGTTGTGATATAAACGAAAAGAGATCATTACCCGATCAACCCCGAACCCGAAAGGTACGTTTATGTACATCGAAATAAATAATAATTGATTATTTAATCTAATACTTTTGTATTTTATTTACCCCAACTCTCGCCAAATATTTTATTTTATTCGTTCCCCTATCACCCCCACATTTTGGTCCTTCGAGCCGGATCATCCCCTAAATAAAATAAAATATTTGCGAGACTCTATTTGCAGATTGTCTCGAAGATCGCCATACTGGTTATTTGTTTTTGGATAAACCACACCCTTAACACGGTTTGAAGATTTTTTATGTACTTAAATAATTATTTGATTTGTACAAGGTACGTAAAATAAATTGTAATAGGTGCTTAAATTTGTTTTTTTAAAAAAAGAATATAATAATAGTGCAGTGAAAGTGAAAGAAGTCGCCGTGGTGTAGTAGGTAGTGTGTTGGCTTACTATTCGTAAAGCCCGGGTTCGTATCCCAGGTCAGACATCAAAAATGAAATATGAAAAATAAAAATATTTCTTCGGCGACTTCCTCTCAGCAGATTTCTGGCAAAAACTCTGAGAGTAAAAATAAACTGCCATTAAAAAGTTTCTCAAAATTCTGTCGTTCGGAGTCGACGTTAAACTGTAGGTCCCGCCACTCACGTATAAAATTAACGCACACAACATGAGTGGTGTGAGAAGCTAGGCCGTAATCCTGACTGAAGGGTTGTAATGGCCAATTATGTATGAAAGTGAAAGAATATAAGAAGAAAAGAAAAGCATAAAAAGTAAACAAATCGAAAATATACCAACAACATAGTGTATTATTATAGTCGTGTTGTTGTTGTTGCATACTCCTTTTATAAACAGTTGGAAGATAGTCACAAATTAAGGTGACCGCTGTTTTTGTTGAATATATTATGCTTTTGTTGCGATATTTGTGAATATTATATTCTTTCACTAATATAAATCGAAATATATATATTTTTTTTAATATTTTTAAATTGAGATTGTGATAATTTTATCACAATAATATATACAAATATTTTTTGATTTTTAAATTAATATTTTGATATTTTTATTCAAATATAAAATAATTTTATTTGTTTAAATTATATTGAAACTTTTCGATCGATCCCAATTTTTTTGAATTTTGTTTCGAAAGTTTTCGCAAACCCTTTTTTGTCGTTTTAAACTTTAGCAGGAATATATCTTTAAATTTTTCGAATTTAAAGTGGTATTTGTTTAGTTGTGTTTGAACTATCAATTTTTTCGATAAACCCTACTCGTTGGAGTTTTTATACTTTGGAATTTTTTACCCTTTTTAATTACTTTAAATTTTTCTAACCCTTTTGGATTTTTTCCTGGTAAATTATATAAAAACACGAATTTTAATAAAATGGCCGCTTTGCGAAATTTAAATAGGAATTACAATCGCTTAGCAGATTTGGAAAGCTTTATTCAAGCTATTCCGCGAGAGGAACATTCGGTTCACTCTCTAGGTGTTCATCGGCAGGAGTTGACGCGTTTGTGGGAAGTCTTTCGTGACAGTTACGAAGACTTGTTGGAAAATGCCGAAGAAACCAAAGTCTCGACAAAAGACGCGAAAGCCAAATATATGTCGGGATATACCTTGTATTTTCAATCCGCTTCATTTATTGACGGATTAATTGATAGCCTTAAGAGTAAGGCCGCGAACCCGGTTGCTAATACTGTCCCTATCCACCTTCCCCCATGTGACACCCCAACCTTTTCTGGCGATTATGCGTCTTGGCCAACATTTCGAGATATGTTTTCGGCCATTTATGGAAGTAACCCCCATATTGGAAATGTCCAAAAGATGTATTATCTTTTACAGAAGACAGAAGGTGAGGCGAGGGACATAATACGAACGTGTCCCATGACGAATGATGGTTTCGACATGGCTTGGCAGAATCTCGTCGACCGTTACGAGAATAAAAGACTATTGGTCAATTCTCAATTGAAAACTCTTTTTAACCTCCCTTCCATTTCCAAAGAATCTGGCCCCTCCATTAAGAGTTTACAGCGAACAATTAATGATTGTATAACGAATTTGTCGTTGCTGGGCATCGAAACTCGAAATTGGGATATAATCTTTGTTTATATTTGCTCCACTAGACTTCCCGAGCACACCCTAGGTCTTTGGGAGCAGTCTCAAGGGCCTTGCTCAGACCTACCTAAGTGGAGCAAGATGGATGAGTTCCTGACCGCCAGATATCGAACTTTGGAATCAGTATCTGACATTATCGGCAGTCACAATTTTACTCAGGCTACTAACCAAAGCAGCTCTAGTAGCCCCCGAAAATACAGAACTTATGAGACTGTTGCCCCGAATCTAACCCAAGGAAAGTGTCCGATTTGTAATCAGAATCACCCTATTCGTTTGTGTTCTGATTTTCTAAGAATGTCTGTTGATTTTCTAAGAATGTCTGTTAAAGATCATAAGTGTTGCTCGAATTGTTTGGCCGTTTCCCATGAGTCAAACAGATGCCATAGCTCCAACGTTTGCTACATTTGCAAACAAAAACATCATTCGCTACTTCATCGTATCGAATCTTCCCCCCGGGAGGAACCGAGGACTGGAACTAACCCCGCTAACTCTTCTACCCCACATAGTTCCCCAGAAATCCCTCGGCTTTCTGCACAAAAGCGAAATGATGAGGATAATTGTCCATCGACATCCACTACTACCCGTACTTTTCAGAACTTCGCTACCCGATTACAGTCCACCCCGTCTTCAACAGTTTTGTTAGGAACTGCCCGTGTGAATATAGAATTAGATCATAAAATTTTCTCTGCGAGAGCTCTGATAGACCCAGCGTCTCAAGCTACTTTCATCTCTCAAAAGTTGCAACGGAAGCTAGATCTTCCGACATATTCGGCACCTACTGCCGCTGTTGTGGGCCTTAATGGCGCAGTGGTAGCAAACTCTAGAAAAGTCTGCATTATTTCTCTGCGATCTCCTATTGATCCATCCTTTAAATTGACCACGGAAGCGTATGTTGTGGAAAAACTTACTGGTCAATTACCCACATGCTCGTATGATGATTTTGATACTCGTACACCTGATCTCCCGGTATCAGATTTTAAATATACCCACATGGATTTGCTATTGGGTGGAGATTTATACCCCCAGATAATGCTTTCTGGAGTTCGTAAAGACCCCAAAAATCCTCTGATCGCCCAACGAACCGTTTTCGGTTGGATTGTGACTGGCAAAATACGTCAGTCAAACTCGTTTCTATTTAAATCAAAATTCCCTATGGACTTGAGTCTTGGTTCATCTTTTAAAGGTGCATTTGCTCAAAATGTGAGACCTGATTGCTACAGAGCCCCGAGATTAAAACCTAATAGAAGGAAGTTATTGGAGAATGCCCTTCCCTAGACCACACACCGACCATGACTCTGTTTTATTCTCCTCCTAACCCAACTTTACTATTTACCCCATCATGTCGTTAAGTCCCAACACTCATCTTTTTTCTTATGCATCCACTAGTTTCCTAATTTTTGAAATTGTCAGACGCCAGCACCGCTAAAACTCTGGGTTCACGTTGGAATGCGAGCATTGATACATTTTGCTTCAAGCCAGCTCCAACGCCCTATTTCTCTATAGTCAAAAAGTTCTGTCTTGTCTCAAATAGCCAAAGCTATTTGACCCCGTTGGGTGAGTGACACCTAAAATCGTAGTTGCTAAGATTATTAAGCGACAAATTTGTAAAGGCAGAACAAATTGTGACGAATGTTTGAAACCCATGAAGTTTAACAGGTGGCTTGAGTTTGTCGATGATTACTCGTACATCGACAGGATTAACATCCCCCGTTGGGTTAATTTTAACCCTCAGCGTGAAGTATTTCATGCAATTTGTGATGCTTCAGAGAAAGCATATGTTGCCATCTTGTATAGTAGAGTCCTAACCCCGTTTGGTGAATTTGTCACCCACTTGCTCGCTGCCAAAGTAAAAGTTGTGCCTGTAGAAGTGTAAACTTTACCCCGTTTAGAGCTCTGCGATGCAACTCTATTGGCAAAAAATGGTATTTTCACTTCGTAAGAAGCTGAATCTTACCAAATCGGAAGCCTTTGTGGGACAATTTCGACTATCGTTCTGTCCTGGCTTCAAAACCCCCGTGCCATTGGCCAACTTTTGAGGCAAATCGAGTATCGTTTATCGTGGACCAGGTAGGCACTGACAATTGGAATCACGTGGAATCTCTACATGAAGTTGATACCCTATGATGACAGTTTTTACTCGTCAGAAAACTCACCCCAGAAAATTTGTCGTTGTCGATCATGTTGTCATTATTTATGACAATTAACCCCATAACGACCGAAAATTCAGTCGAATCGAACGAATTTAGTTTGTCGCTGTTTCGAAGTGCGAGTGGTCTTAGTTCGAACTGCCAATGGCGTTCTAAAACGGCCAATTGTGAAGCTCGTGCCGCTTTTTGATCTAGAGCAGTATTAATTCGTTCTCTCTTTTTCTGTTGTGTGTTCGTCGTTTTCATTTACAGATCATCTAACACCCCGTGAGCTATCTGTCGAACGCTCTACTAACGACAACCTCGACATGATTATTGTTGATCCCAGTCCAAGAAGAAGAGCACAACCCACAACCAAGCTCTGGAAAAACCATCCACGTGTGTTGGTCAACCTCCTACTTCCAGTAAAGGGGCAATAATGGTAGCATCGAATGCGTCTCCAGGGGCTACATCGTAATCAACGTTCTGGGCAGATAATTTCTTCGTGATGACTCTATTATTCTTATTTTTATGGAATTTAAATATTGAATTGTAATTGAATATTACCCTGAATTGTAAACTCATTGATCTCTGGTCAGGTGATGTCTCGGTCCGCTTGTTGCAATGTTGCAAGGGGGGCGGGATGTTCACGCTGGCCACCCTACCTTTAAGTTTAGATTTAAGTTTTGTTAAAGTGTAAAAACCACCCCTGTACTTACGTTTATAATATTGTGAATTATTAATAATATGACAGAATTGTTGTGATATAAACGAAAAGAGATCATTACCCGATCAACCCCGAACCCGAAAGGTACGTTTATGTACATCGAAATAAATAATAATTGATTATTTAATCTAATACTTTTGTATTTTATTTACCCCAACTCTCGCCAAATATTTTATTTTATTCGTTCCCCTATCACCCCCACATCTAGGTTGTAGTTTAAGAGATATATGTATTTAGTGTTAAAGGTTTAAATATTGTTAATCATCTTGCAAAAATTTTAATATAATTGGCTTTAAAATAGTAATCCTAAAGAATTTCTAGAGTGCGTATCGTTAAGGATACATGCGGTACATATGAGGGTTTATGACTAATATAAATACGAAATTGAATATCGAAACAAAATACACAAAAAAACAAACATTTTTTTACATTCAAAAACTCGTCAGCTGTTTAGACGATCCTACCTATTGGATATGCATTGGTTCTACGTATATTGAATTTAAGTTATACATATTTATTTAAATTGAAATTATGCGAAAAGAGAAATAGATTAAGGGCGACAAGATAATTAAAGGACTGCATTCGTTTAGAATAAAAATACAAATTGAGTTACAGGATAAATAATGGGACAATATTAATTAATTCATAATCCTGACGCAACAAGCAGCAACAATGTGAGGATAAATTTAGAAATTCAATACGACGTTTAGCGTCAGGACGATTTGTAGTCTCACTGCCTTTCAAGTCTGATACAAAATTGTTGGGTTCTTCGTTCGAAGTGGCTAAAAGACAATTTATCTCGTTGGAACGAAGACTGTCCAAGGAAGACACTATGGGACATATGTATCATGATTTCATGAAAGAGTACTTCAATTTGGGGCACATGTCCCTTATGGATAATATGCCAGATTCTCCTCACTATTTTATTCCCCATCAATGTGTTCTGTGATCTCAAAGTACAACTACTAAACTTCGAGTAGTTTTCGATGCTTCGTGTAGCACTTCTTCTCATGGGTCACTGAACTGAACTGCTAATGGTTGGTCCTACTATTCAAGAAGAACTGTATTCTACACTCGTCCGTTTTCGGCTTCATCGCTACGTAAGTACTGCAGATATCGAGAAAATGTATCGTCAAGTTTTAATCGACGAGAATGATAGGAATTTTCAATTAATCCTTTGGAGACAGAATCCATCTGATAGCTTACAGGTGTTTCGATTAAACACTGTAACTTATGGCACAGTTTCTGTCTAGCTATAAGATGTCTGATTTGTTAACCGGTGGTGAATGTAACGAGGATCTGATTACAATTCGTGATCAAATCACTAAGATCCTAAATTCAGCTGGTTTTAGTCTTGCGAAATGGTTTTCGAATCATCCTGAATTTATTAGTACTCTATAAAGTAAATAACTATTGCATAGCGATCCCGATTCTGATAAGGCTTTGGGATTACATTGGAGTCCGAAGAATGATTCATTAAAATTTCATTTGGAGAATTCTTTCAAGGGTTAGAAGCACTGAAAAGAAACATATTGTCAGTTTCTTCGATTAGTTGATCCTCTCGTACTGTTGTGCTTCATTGGTACAAAATCCAAGGTCTTACTACAGGAGCTTTGAATTCAAAAGCTTGACTGTGATGAATCGACTCCCATGAGACTTGATACTTCATGGGAAAATCTCAAATCTAATTTAATGGAGATCGATTCAATAACAATCCCAAGATTTGTTCAAACGACTTCCACTGCAAATATCCAAATACATGGATTTGCTGATGTCTCAATGCGATCATATGGGTGTTACATTAATGTCAGAAGTTTTCGAAATGCTTTTCTTATGTCTTTTAAAAGGTTTGCTGCCAGGAGAAGACTACCCAAAGAAGTATACTGCGATAACGCGACGAATTTCGTCGGAGCCAGCCGCGTACTGAATGAGCTTCACAAGCGTTCGAGAAGAATCGACAGGCCGCCGAGTTTACGCAGCGTCGTCCGGGGTGAAGTTCAGCTTCATACCAACTCAGGCGTCGCACTTCGGAGGACTATGGGAAGCCGCTGTCAAACAAGCGAAATTCCTACTTCTGCGAGCCGTGGGCAACATGGCGCTCACGCAAGAAGAGATGTCTCCAGACCCCAACGACGGAGAAGTCTTAACACCAGCTCATCTACTAATAGGCGAGGGTCTCCGTTCGCTGCCGCCAGAATCCGCAGAACGCGTGAAAGACAAAGAAGCGAAGTTATGCAAGCGTTGGCGCCTGCTCTGCAATCTCAAGCAGACATTCTGGCAGGCCTGGTCTCGGGCTGCAGAGCAAAACCAAGTGGCGTCAAGGAATGTCCAACCTCGAAGAAGCTCAAGTGATAATCATCCACGAAGACAATCGCCCGTCACAGCAATGGTTGACCGGGAGAGTCGTGGCCGTAATCAAATTCGAAGACGGCAAGGTCAGAGAGGCGGAGGTAAGATCTCGAAACGACGTCTATAAACGCCCGGTCCAGAAATTGGCACCCCTACGATACAATTGAATACGTTCAGTCCTTCAATGGGGCTGGAATGTTGGACCAAATCCATAATAGTTATAAATAACTTACATATAAATAAATAATACTTAATAATCAATAATAGAAATAAAATTAATTTTAATACGATAATAATGAATTAATAAATATGAACTACCCTAATATAATTTAATTAATAATAAAATTAAGAAATAGCGTTAAGGTCAATGAATAAATAATATATAATTTCTATTACAAGGACAGATAAAGCAACTGAGTTGCTGAATGTCCTTGAACTGTTAGTATTAAGGTAGATTAGAAGTAAGAACGGAATATTAAGAAAATAAAGAAGTCAGTTGCAATAGAAACTTAATCGACATCGGTCTTATTTAAAATTCGAATATTTTGGTCTTGTTTCGCGAGTTATTATACTAAATTCACCAAATGCCCAATTTTATTTTAAATTATAAATTGTTTAATTTAATATTTCCCCCTAAAAAAGATTAAGGGATAACAGCTCTAAAAAGTGAAAAACAATTTTGACCATTTTATTTTTGAGGAACACCCTAATTAACAAAAATTAAAGTAATACATATTATCGTATACTAACGTCTAAATACACATCCAAAATGTTTAAGCTTTCGTCCTCTTCATTTAATTGTATTTTTGACAGAATTTTTTTATTATTACTCTGTTATTTACTTATGAATAAAAACCAATAAAACTGCATAGTTTAAACTTTAGTATCAAACGGTAGTTGTTTAGTATTTAGTTGCTTTAAGTCGAATATAGGACTTGAATAATCTTTTCGTGCTACGTATTTATCGACACCACTGCCTAAGTATAAACATATGTTTTTAAACATTAAGACAAAATATGATGTTAGGAAACTTACGAGTTGTTCGAGACGTAATAACAGCAAGACATATTATGAATTAATAAATAAACGAAGAAAAATCAGGTCCATTCCATCTTTAAAGAAACTGGGTAAGACTTTATGCCAGTGATACGGAGCTCCTAACCTTCAGCCGAAAAACAGAGATATCGATTTTGTTTCTTATTTTCAACGCCAACCTCAAATTGGTATACAGATATATGAAGCGATTAGCTGTACAAAGAGTCAGGACTTTTTGAAACTTCTTTCTCAATTAATATATATAACCTCAACCAGTAAAGCAGCATTCTTATGTATTAAAAAATCTATGAGTTTGCAATAAATAATATGTTATACTCCAATCGAATATATTAACAAATTTAAAAATGTGAACTTACTTTTTAAATGTAGTCATTATCAATAGTTTACTGTATATTCTGAATTCTGATCTCACTATAAATAATATTTATTGTGTATGTAGTGATAAGACAATTTTTTGTAATAAAACTATTAAAATTATTTTTTTTACTTTTTCTTCAAATTTTATAAATTATAAACTTTAAATTTAAAAAGATTCCTTAAAAAATTACAGTTATCTTTTTCCTTCCACTCAGAATAATGACCAAATCCAGCTTTTGTAAAGCTGTTCGCAAATTACTTGCTGACTTTTATAGGCTTTTATTATTCTTCTATGATTTTTGAATAACTTATTGATGAAGAAGTTGTAAATTAGAAGTCATATCTGATGAAAAAAATTATTTGTACTTATTTGGGATGTACTAAACAATTATGAGTGTTTTCACTTAATATTTTTTAAGGGCAAATAAATTATAATTCAAAAAATGGGCACTTGGTGAATTAGCAACACTTGCGAAACAAAAAAGACCAAAATATCCCGTTGTTGCCTATAGACAACGTTGTGCATATTTGCTCATAAATTCCGTTATGTTATATTTTTGTAAAAGATTTTTTAAAAGTATTCTAAAAAATGAATGAGTCATCACTACTGGTGTTCAGTTAATCGGTGTTTGAATTTGCGTGCCAATGCCAAAGTAAAATAATATAAATTTTTCAAACTTAAAACAACAAACTTTCAAAAAATAACGGTAAATTTTTGAATTTTTTTTCATAAAAAGTATGTGAATAATAAAAAAGCAGGTAAGAGAAAAATTATAAAATAAGTGGAAAATATGTTTTTAGTTTTATTCCAGTATTTTTTTAAACTCAATTTATAAAATTTACATTAAACTTGTCTGCATTAGGTATGCGTCCAAAAGGCTTGTCTCAAAGAGAAATACGAAGAATTGTGGAATTTGACTGGAATGATGCTGAGGATGATGATGATGGTGACAGCGAGGAAGAAGAGAAAAGAGGCCGACCTTCAACATTGCAGAAAACAACTGCAGAAGTCTCACAACTATCAGATTCGTTACCACCAACATCTACCAAAAGAAAATATGAAGCTGATCCACCAAAAGTCGTACGTTTTGATGACAAAAGTCATTGAATAAAAGGGGAACAAAAGGCCGATGTAGACCGGAAATCCAAGATCCAAATGTACTAAGTGTAATGTACATTTGTGCTCAAGTCCATAAAAAACTGTTTTCTTTTATTTCATAATAAATTAGAATGAAAATAATTTAAAAATTACGAATATATAAAAATAAGTCTTTCATTAAAAATTTTTCACTACTGCCCAATGTTGCTTGTAAGCAACATTTTATTACGGTAAAACCAGAATACGTAGCACTCTGAATTTAATATCTCCTCATATTTATGCCATGACTAACAATCACATTTCCATAAACAAAATTTAGCTCTGGCCGAAAAAGGGTTAATAAAACTGTTCTATCATTCATACCTCGATTAGTGATAAATTTGAGAACACCGTCTAAATAGCTTCGCCCAAATTAAATAAATACAGTTTGTCAAAAAAATCTTTGCACAGATCAAAAAATGTAAAATGTGATCTTCATTCAAGAATTCCAACAACAAAATCTTTACCTACTTTTTTTATTTTTGCACACATTCTATAACTGTACTTGTTTACGACCATAAGGCGCCAATAGTTTTCTAATAGTCACACACATTACATTAATAACAACAATAAAAGAACTTTACACAGTATAAAGGGTGTCAAAAAAATCTTTGCATATTGAATGAAGATAATAAAAAAAATGACCAAAAAATGCCGTTATTTCCAAAAATGTTGTGCATTTTGGGTTTTTTACAAATGAGATGGAATGTGAAAGGGGTAAACAAGGTTTTATTAATGAAGTGATCGTTTTTTATGTAACAAGTGTCCTTATATTTGAATACAAAAAATGCCAGGAAAACGAGTTTCAAAAAATATACAATTGGTCTATTTCAACTACTACAAAGGCAAATCTGCCAAGGAAATCGCCGATATGTTCTCCTTGAACATCAGGACTGTATATAATATTATATCCCGTGCTGAAAAAGAAGGAGAACTAGACTTAAAAGGATTTACAGGCAGGCCAAAAAAGGTGACGCAGCGATTTGAAAGAAAAATTATTAGAATCGTGTATGGTAGCCCACAATCCAGTACGAGATGTTTAGCTCTTCAAGTGCAAAAAGACTTTGGGTTACGTGTTTCCCAAGAAACCATCAGAAATGTTCTTCAAAAACACAAATATTCTTCAAGAGTGGCTAGGAAAAACCCCTGCTGTCAGCACAAAATGTCGAAAAGAGATTAAGATTTGCCACCGAATACATTTCACTTCCTCCGGAGTACTGGGACGCTGTTATTTTCTCAGATGAGACGATAATAATGCTTTATTATCATGACGGACTGCAAAGAGTTTGGCGTAAGCCTCTCATAGCACTAGAAAATTAAAATCTTATTTCTACAGTAAAGTTTGGAAAAATGTCTGTAATGGTATGGGGCTGTATATCCAGCAAGGGAGTTGGTGTAATCAGGATTTTGGAAGAAATAATGACTAAGGAAGTATATCTTGATATTTTAAAAAATGAACTAACCGCCAGCATTAAGAAATTTGGTTTTATTGACCCGGTTAATCCGAATAAATTTAATTACAAGTACTGTCAAGATAATGATTCTATACATAAATCTTATTTATGTAAGTCCAGGTTACTTTACAACTGCTCCAAAGTTATTAATACTCCTGCCCAAAGTCCTGATATTAACCCTATCGAAAATTTGTGGGTTCATCTAAAGCAAAAGGTAGGAAAAAGATCGCCCACAAATAAAAACGAATTGATAAAGTTCGTCAGAGAAGAATGGGAAAAAATACCACTAGAATACGACATTCTGAAGCTTATTCAATCCATGAGAAGGTGTCTGCAATCGGTGATTGATGCTCAAGGTGGACGCACAAAATATTAGCACTATAATTTTAAAAAAATTGCATAAGTCTTAATATTTTGTCAAGTGTGCAAACATTTTTTTGACAGCAGTAAAATTGAATTGTTTTTGTTTTTTAATATTTTACATTAGAATATTTTCATTGTTATAAAAGTTTTTTTATTTATTATATTAACAAAACATATGTTTATAAAATCCTGTTTGAAAAAAATGTAAAAGTTGGTTATTTATATTAGAAATCAATGAATTTTTCGAAGTTTTTTTATTTTTCTCTATGTGCAAAGATTTTTTTGACAAACTGAGACAGTATGCATACCAATATAGACATACAGTGGATTGCAGTGAAATTGCCATTAAGGACTTAAATGTACAAAAAAACCAAGAAAGCGGTATTAAATTTAAAAGTTTAGGGTTGAGTCAGTTAGCTTAATTTATTTAAACGATAAGGAAATAAATAATGTGTGTTCAATTAAATACTTAAAATAAAATTATTTAACAACATCAATTTATTTATTTATTATAATTTACATAGCACAACAAGATATAAATCTTATTTAGAGTCAATACATACATATATAAAAAAATAACATTAATTAAATATAAAAAAATTTAGGCAAAAAAATACGAAATTAATATAAATATTAAATTTAAATATAAAGAAAAATATAATATATAGGAATTTAAAAAACTAACAGTATTGTTGAAATAAATAAAAGAGTTTAAAGACAATAAATTATAACAATATAAAAATGGTACTATTTAGAAAAAATCAGTTTAAGAAAGTTGTTTAAAAAACTAGGAATAAAAATATAATATAGATATGTATAAACCTCAAGATATAAACCTAAAAATAAAAATTTTAATTATGAAAATAATTTAAATATAAATAATAATTTTTGAACGCGTTTGCATTGCCTAGATTTTGGATGTTATTTGGCAGGGAATTTCAAAGACTAGTGGTGTGTACAAAAAACTGTCGCTGAGACAGAAGAGTCCTGAAATGTTGCCGAATAATCTTCATGCCCCGGTGGGATCTAGCAAAGTTAATTCGACAAAATAAATATTTCGGCTGTTCCTTGTAAATTATTTTATGAAGTAGAAGAAGGCATTTAATTTTCAAGGTATTACCAAATTTTTGACTAAGAATCTGGTAAGCGAAATGAGAAATGTGATCACGACGCCCTTTAAGAAAAACATATCTAGCTATGTTATTAAATGCTAAGTTATGTAAAAAAATTAATAAACTCAGGTATATGAATCAAAAAATGGCTATTCTTACGACTTGTTTCCGTATAACGTTTTATTCATGTTTATTTAAATTCTCTATTGTAATTGCAACTTCGATTAGAGTAAAAACGGAACCGATGTAATTTTTCCTGTTTGTTTTTGGTTTTCATATTGCGAAAAGAACTATCACAAATGTCAAAAACCGACGTGTGCAATAAAGTGCTTTGGCCTGTTTCTGTAGAACATGTGACAGACGAACGTCTACATAACGAAACGAGTTTTTGTAACACGTTCGTATTACCTGCGTTAGCTTACGTTAATCTTTACGTAGTACAAAATGACAATATTGCTAAAGAGTAATTTTTTGTACTTTGTATATATTTTTCATAGAAAATCATAATTTTTTCGCATGAAATACAACCCTACATAAAAAATTAAATAAACGAAAACAGTTTTTTATTTAATAAGCGAAGAATGCACCTATGTATGTATACCCGCTACGTATTTATGTAAACCGAGTATCAGGTGTAAAGATGTCGAGTTGCCAAAATAGCAGCTGTATGTAATATCCAGTGAGAGTCAGTCAGTAATGCAGCAGCAGTTGTCAGTTAAGTTTTCAGTCGATCAGTCGCTAAGCTGTAGTCGCTAATTGTGTGTTAATCGAATCTTAATTTCTATTTTCTATTTCTCTTTTTAAAATTTATTAAACCTTTTAAAAATTTATTAATACTTTCAGCGTTATTTACAAAAATTATTCAAACAAATGATTTGTCAAAATAAACTATTTAAATTAATAAAACTGGATAAACATTCTTACATTTATATTTTTTCCAAGTGCACAGAAAGAAAAAAATAATGAAAAACAAAACAAATTTAAAATAAAAATTAACAAAAATAATGTAATATTTTTTAAGTTTTCATAAACAATTAAGACTATTGTTTCATCCGATAATAGGTCCCTTATTTTGGTTACGACAAAAATAGCGCGAATTGTCAAGAAGGCATTGTTAAAATTTTCAATATTTGCGACAATTTTTCCATTGATTAAATTTCTTTTTCAATTGAAAAGCCCTTTAAAGTTGTCTTTCAAGTCAAATTTCTTTATTTAAATAATCCTCAAAAGTTTTATATATTTTGCTATTAGAGTTGGCTATGTCATCATTACTTGAAGCTTGAATACGAATTTCATTTTCCACACATTTGAAACAAAAAAAAAAAAACGTGCGTAAAGATTTTCTGCATATGTTATAGAAGCGTATTTCGATGCGTTATGAATAAAATATTATTACTTTTTTTAAAAAAATATTTTCTGTAATATAATGTAACATTTTCTGTTCTAAAAAAAATAACGTTTAATTTAATTTCACGACACAAAACAATCACAATAGCCACAGCAGTTAATATAATTGTGCTTCGCTTCGGTGGAAGCCCTAACCAACAATTAAGTTGGTTGTAAAACTTGTAGCATGTGTTCTGAAAAAGGAGTATTTTCGTGTATCAAAAGGTTACCCATTTCTAAGTCAATAAAGGCCTTTAGTTGACTTATTTAACTCTGGACGGTTACTGTTCGTCGAATCGACAAAGCTCATTTATCTTTATCATATAACTCTTTTATGTTGGCCAAATTTCACTTTTTTTTTTTTCAAAACGTTAGTTGATAATGAAAGCTTGCAGTCAGTAGATAGACGTTCGTCGATTTAACGAAGAGTAACCTTACTGTACAAAAATGACCATCCAGGATTAAAAAATGGGTGGCCAGGGTACGTTTACTCACTACAAGCTTTCGTTATCAACCAACATTGTTGATAAAAAGAGCGAAATTTAGTCAAACATAAAAGAATTATATGATAAAGAGTAAAGGAGCTTTGTCGGTTCGACGAACAGTAACCGAACAGTAACAGTAACAGAACAGTGCAAAAATGAAGAGTAACCGTCCAGGGTTAAAAGAAGAAACTTTTCAATCATTGAATTGAATTCCATCGAGTTGTAACATCTAAATCAAGACATATTTCTTGTTTATGTCCTGGTTTTTTATATTATAAAATACATCTACTACGGCTAAGTGTGTGACAAAATTCAAAACAAAAAAAAAATTCAACCAATTATTTTACTTCATAATTGGGGCCATCCGTAATTGTGGCGTCTATGTTCTTCTCAAATATCAATTTATAGTCTCTTAAGCGAGTTTTCATTAGAATTCAGCAATTCCCGTGGCAGAAAACCTGGAAGAAAACTCCGAAGGAAAAGTAAATGTAAACTAACATTTATTTTGTGGCAAAAAGTTAAAGTTTTTATTAACTCTGTAATTATTAATCAAAATGTGTGTAATTTTTGGTCAAAATAAGTCAGTCAAGACAGATGAAAGATGTCCCCAAATACATCATTTCCGAATCACGTTTCCTACATCAAACGGTCTATCTCACTTTACAGCAAAGACCCTTTTTATAGTAATATTTTAAAGAGAATATTTTATTTATCACTTTTCGCTTAAAGATTAAATATAGATTTATTGTAAATTGTAAGTAATATAATAATAATGATAAGAATAATAATTTTTCCTTTTACTATTTGCTAATTTTTCAGGTTTCATAGCAAACGCAACAACTGCTAAACAGAAAGTGTGGCAAATTTACAGGAAAGTAACCAAGGGTAAAAAAGGTGCTAAAGTATCATTGGAACGCAACCTAACTCATTTACAAATAAAACCAAAATACCCTGTGATTGTAATCGTAGTTTTTTGTATTCGCAATATGAAAACCAAAAACATAGAGAAAAATGGCATTCAGATACAGAACCCCCATTTAACCGTATATCGAGCTTTAAAAGAACTTCATAATTTTAGCTTATGTATCACTTTTTATACATACTTGTAGTACATACAATTGTCACGATTATTGATGGATTTTGTTAAAAACTTTATTTATTTTTATTTATTTTAATTCATTTTAATAAAACTATTGTATATTATTACATTTTATTATCACTTTTATGAAATTTACGACAAAATTTTTGACATAATATACATTGCAGTATGGTTTTTTAAGTAAAAATTAAAACTTCATGTCAGCTTGGTTTTATTTTTTTCTAAATGGTAATAATTTGACACCTAGCACCCTTGCTTTGTGGCGATTTATAAGTTGACAATTGTTTAGATGGGGCAGCTTATTGTCACTCGCTGGGCTGGGTAAAATCTGATGGTACAAACCATTGTTATATTTCGTTAGAAAAATTTGTCAACATCATGTGAGGTAAAAAAGTTTCCTGTTGCAATAGAACGTCGATTATATCAATAACAATGCTCTCTCTTTGATTCCTCCCTGGTTTCCCGGATACAGGTTTCCCCAAATATGGCTGTCATCATTTCCGAGTAGGACGTTAGCAAAGCGAACGATTCTGTTATCTCATACGTACATAGTTGAACGAAATATTATCCTTCTGTAATATCTATGAAATAAAATATAGAATATTTTTGTCTGTCACGTGAGATAAGTATGAGAAAAGCAGTAGGAAAGACTCTAGAGCATTTCAAGAAACAGCTGCTACCAATCTGCACGTAAATTGGAAATATTTTCTCTTCCCAAACTACTAAAGGCATACAGTTCTCTGTTCCAAGTAGTACCATTTTTGACGATAAACATCGTATTGTTATGTTTGTTGCTACCAATATTTTCGTGAGTTCATAACACGAACTTCTGTTTTCTTCTTCAGAGTCCTCAGCAGCAGGAATATTACATACATACATTAGAACATTTCGTTGTAAATTGGAAACTGAGGTTTGAAACTTGGTCTGACGTCTAATAAACTAACACGCCACATACTAGATTACGACTACTTCAATCAATATTCACTTTCATCCAACACTTAACTTTTAATTCTTTCTTAAATACCATAAATAATGTATTATTTACGATGAAACTTCACAAAATCTTTGAAAACTTAAAAAAATTACATACACAACACCAAAGTATCCTTAGGAAAGTCGAACGTATCAAAAATAATACTTAAGCCAGAATTATGAAGTTTTGAATTTTTTAATCCCTGCTTAAAATTTTCTTTTTGTATTTGTTTTAAGAAAATGACAATAACAATACTAACGCCAGGCACCTAACTTTTTCTGAATTAAAGTTATAGTGTCTCAAAAATTGTAATGTATTTTTTTTTGATACAAAACTCGATCTGCGGTTAAACCAATTTTTTCACAGGATATTAGGTTAGGTTAGGTTAGAGGACGTGTACTTGTCAATTAAGAAAAGTTCAGTACCCGAAGGTCGAATTGACCCATTGTACAACGTTCTAGTTTCTCACACCACTTATATTGTGTGTGTTAATTTTATACATGAGTGGTGGGACCTACAGTTTAAAGTCGACTTCGAACAACAGATTTTTGAAAAACTTTTTCATGGCAATTTTATTCACTCTCTGAGTTTTTGCCAGAAATCTGTTGAGAGGAAGTCTACTTTTTGTATTTTGTCTTGATGTCTGGCCTGTGGCTCGAACCCTGGCTTTACGTCTAATAAGCCAACACCCTACTTACTAGACTACGGCGACTTCTTCACAGGATATTAATTTTACTCCCTTTTTATGCACATGTACTTATAAAACTTTCTTTTAGTAGTACTTCAGAACATTTATGGCAATTCGTTTTCTTCTTATAAGTTAAAATATTCATAGAATTTTAAATAAATTGTAAAACTTATCATATGGAAAACAAACGAAAGAAAAGTCTTTTAATTACAACATTCAATTTTGACAAAGGTTCCACATCAATAATCTCACCATACGGTCCACATTTGTTTCAATCGTCACGAATCCTTTGGAATTTATGTTAGAGCCTAAAACTAATCTTTAAATTTATTTCTTATAGCGAACATAAAATTTTTAAGGTCAGTTGGTTTTGTAATTGAATAGCACAGTTTTTAAAATTAGGCTTAGTGGGCTTATCAAATTAACAAACCAAATGTTGCAGACAGTACAGTGCCATATTAAATTCTTTATTTTAATATATCTACACCACAAATCAAGTTTCTTTTTTGATATTGCTTGGAAATATTAAATTATGTTATAAGTTATCACATTATCATATCAAATTTACAAACTCAATTTAACATTTTTGTTTCACAGCATTATAACTCGTTGTGTAATAGCAGAGTATGATATCTTATGCCACGAGCGTTTAGTATAGTCCCAAATCCGTTTCGTATATATCACTGTGTTCAGACATGCACATTTATTGAGCCAATATTCGGTTAACTGACAACATTATTTTAAGTGCTCAGGCATACGCAGCTTACTCAATAATCATTTGACAGCTGGAAAACTACAACATTGTGGTATTGGAGAATTTGTGCCGAACCTTAAAAAATGGAAAAAAGTTCATCTTTTTAAAAAGAACAGTTGGTTTGGCCACATATCAAGTAGGGCGGTCTCACTGGCATCACTCCATCCTATTCCGATAAATTGATTATTTTTTAAAACAAATTATAAATTTAATAATAAACCTACCACGACTAACCCGTCTCATTTGAAGATTTTTTTTATCAGAATTTCTTCAATATAACATTATAACATCGGCCTTTGCCTTTACGATTGTTATTAAAAAATGCATCGAATGTATTATTGAAGATTTACTCCTCTTTTGCATTTTTATTTTTACTAAGAAACACCTGTAATCTGCCCTAAATACTGCAAGAACTCATTTGACCCGTGCAGAGATTCTTATGGTATAAAACAGCTGTATTGGACCTTTTAGGCATTGCGTGGTACATTTGGCTGTATTGAACTATATTTTTTGTTTTTTTTTTACGAATGGATATTCACTCTGCTCTAAGCGAGTATTACAGTAAAAATGTCAAGTTTAGTGTTATTTTGTTAGTCAAAAATTTTTTGTTTATCGTTTTGCTAATAGTTCTTGTCCACAAAATGTCGAAACATTAAAAATATTTGAAATCATTAGAAACTATAAATAAGGTGAAGAGTGGACGGAGTATAGTGAAGAGAAATTATTTGAAGGTTTAGGTTAGGTTAGGTTAGAGGACGTGTACTTGTCAATTAAGACAAGTACAGTATCCGGAGGTCGAATTGACCCATTGTACAACGTCCTAGTTTCTCACACCACTTATGTTGTGTGTGTTAATTTTTATACATGAGTGGTGGGACCTACAGTTTAAAGTCGACTCCGAACGACAGATTTTTGAGAAACTTTTCATGGCAATTTTATTTACTCTCAGAGTTTTTGCCAGAAATCTGCTGAGAGGAAATCGCCGAAGAAATACTTTTTGTATTTTGTCTTGATGTCTGGCCTGGGGCTCGAACCCTGGCTTTTACGTCTAATAAGCTAACACACTACCTACTAGACTACGGCGACTACAAAATAAAATATTTGAAAGTGAAGTGGATATCATAGAACAATGTAGTGATTCGCCTGACACTTATGAACAAATACACTGGCGAGCAAAAATGGATACATAATAAAGGGTGTTTTTTATAGAGGTATAGAACTTTAAGTTGGCATTACTTTTGAAGATGGCGACCGGTTTAACAGCTGTCAAGTGATTTATTCTCAGTTTGGTTTGGCAATTCATCATGAATAAACTCACGCCTGAACAACGATTGCAAATAGTGCAATTTTATTTCGAAAATAATGGTTCTGTGCGGAAAACGTATCTCGCACTACGTCCATTTTATCGTCGACAAAATCGTCCATCAGAGCAGTTAATTCGATTAACCATGGAACGTTTTCGCACCACGTTTACTCTTATTGATAACTCGCATCCCCAGAGACGCTGTACGGTGCGCACAGAAGAAGCAATTGCTTCTGTAGAGCGTAGCATTGAGGAAGACCCAAATGAGTCCATCCGCCATCGAGCACAGGAATTGGATCTGTGTCCATCCACTTTATGGAAGATTTTGCGGAAGGATCTTGGTTTGCGTGCTTACAAAATCCAACTCGTGCAAGATTTGAAGCCAAACGATCATCAAGTAAGGCATAGATTCGTCGAATGGGCCCAAAACGAGATTACCGTTGTTCCCGATTTTCAATAGCGAATTTTGTTTAGCGATGAAGTGCACTTCTGGTTGAATGGCTACGTCAACAAACAAAACTGCCGCATTTGGAGTGAAGGTAATCCTCAAGTGTATGTGGAAACACCGTTACATCCAGAAAAACTGACTGTTTGGTGCGCTTTATGGGCTGGTGGAATCATTGGTCCGTACTTTTTCAAAAACGATGGTGGCCAGAACGTTACAGTCAATGGTGATCGGTATAGAGCTATGATTACTAACTTTTTCATTCCTGAATTAAATAACCATGTTGTCCAGGAGATGTGGTTTCAACAAGACGGCGCAACATGTCACACAGCTCGTGCCACAATAGATTTATTGAAAGACACGTTTGGTGACCGCCTAATTTCACGTTTTGGACCTGTGAATTGGCCTCCAAGAGCTTGTGATTGAACTACTTTCTGTGGGGCTATGTAAAGCCATTGGTTTATGCGGTAAAGCCACAAACGCTTGACCATTTGGAAGACAACATTCGCCGTATTATTGCCGATATACGGCCACAAATGTTGGAAAAAGTCTTCGAAAATTGGACGTCCAGATTGGACTACATCCGCGCCAGCCGTGGCGGTTATATGCCAAAAATCATATTTAAAATGTAATGCCACAAGATTATCTTACGGATAAATAAAATTCATGTCAATCGAATAATCCATCGTTGTTTTACTGCAACTTAAAGTTCTATACCTCTACAAAAAACACCCTTTATTAACAAAATATTTTAAATCCAATATTGTTTGTATTTATTGCCGTAAGTAAGAAATTGTAAATAAAAAATTTCAGACGTTAAAATCGCCAGCACAAAGTCCGGATTTAAATCCGATCGAGAATTTGTGGGCAATTGTAAAACGAAAATTGGCACAGTATGAAAACCCTCCAAATAACCTTAACGAATTATGGATAAGAATTGAGGCGGAGTGGCAAAGTATAAACAGCGAAACCATCAAAAAACTGGTAGAAAGCTTACGAAAACGCTTTAAATCAGTAATATAGAATAAAGGATTATGGACAAAATACTGAATTTTTCATTTGAAACGAAACGAGCAAAATTGGATAAATGCTACTAAGTAATATTTAAGCTGTATTTTATATTTAAAAGGAAATAATATTACTGAAAAGTTTTTGTTTTAATTAGAGGATAGTCTAAATAAATGTTTAACATATGGATTGTTTTTTTTTTATTTTAATAAATAGAGTACAAATATTAAGTTTATATTTTTTTAATATTATGTAGCCATTTTTGATCGCCAGTGTATATGCATGATTGTAGCACAGCATCTCAACATAGGCAACCAAGCGAAATTTTAAGTGATTATTTTGTATTAACGCGTTATTTTATTTACTATGTTAACTGTCCCCTTTCTAAATCACCAATCATCCTCGATATATATAAATGTTAAATTAAACAAAGTTATTTAAAAATTAGTAATAATTCAAATGGTGTATTTGAACATATTTGTTGACATTTTTAATGTTGTTACCTTTTGTTTATGATGATATGTTTTTTTATGTTTATGATTATATTTTTTAACGTAAGATAATATTTAAAGCTGTATTTTTATTTCTTCATTTTATTGTTTCTTTTTCTTCTTTCATTCTTTATTTTTAATTTTTATTTATTACGTCGTTTTTAACGAAGATTGCTTTACGTACTTTTCTGCCATCAATCAAGACTGTCGTGCCAAGGTCTTTTTCAATTGTTTTTTCAACAAACACTTAACAAATTTATTTCCAAGCCTTTTATTTCGTCTTATAAAAACCTTTTTCCCCGGGGCTATTAGTCTTGACCTCTCGCCCACGATTATTTCTCTCTAAAGTATTTTTTTGAGTTTTGAATCTTTCCTTTATAACATCTAACTTCTCCATCGCACAATTGAGAAATATAACGGTTGGTCTGGCGCTGATGACGGAATGGTAGCTAAAATAACCAAACTAATAGTATCGTCAATATTTTGCTGCTTTTTAATACAGCGCGCATTTTCCAACAAGGTGGAGTGTAATCTTTCTACCTGACTATTGCTTTCAATGTGAAGAGTGGGTTTGAAGAATTGTTCTATTGAAAAACGATCTCTTAATACAACTTTAATAGCATTTGATTGAATAGCCTTTTCGTTGTCAGAGACAATGACATTGATGTTATTGAACGTTAATAAAACTTCTAACATAACGTATATAACATCAACCGTAGACCTTGAAATAATTGGTTTGACTACAGCAAACTTAGAAAATTTATCTATGCATGTTAACAATAATTGCTTTCCAGTAATTAATATATCCATATGAAGAATTTCTCTTGCGAGGTGTGGACTTGGTGTTTTACCTATTCCAGGATCAGGTGGTCTTTGTTGATATTTATTCTCCAAGCATATTTTGGAATTTGTTATTATTGATTTCAATGATTTTTTTAAGTTTGAAAAATAATATTCACGAGTAATTTGATAAGCCCCGATGATCCCGATTGTGTTCCGTTGCTACCAATTTTATTTGATCATCTTTATTCATTAAATCAATTAGAAGAAGCTCAGTGTGTATACATTTAATGCCAGAAGGAGCCGACAGTATCGTATCCTATATAATCCTAGTGTCGTGTGAGGAATCAATTTATTGAAAATAATTTTAGTATTTTTGCTGAAAGAATTTGATTGGGAAATCATTAACTGATTTCTAAATTGGTTTATAGGGCAATTGACTGTCTTAATTACTTTACTTAGAGATCGTTCGCTGTGAACGAAAGTGGGCGAAAACTCTTCGATGAACGCTCGCTATCTTTTCATTTTAGCATTAGGGTTTTTCTCCGACATTGCTAGGAGCTGTGGTTGGTGGTCAGTAAAAATTTGTAAGTCTTTGATGATGACAAAGCTTTCTCAAAGCCCGCACTATCGCAAGTAGCTTACATTCGTTAGTAGCATAATTTTATTCGCTAGCAGAAAGCGTTCGCGATATCATTGTATTAGAGTGACAAAACCGCGCCTAAACCTGTAGAAGAGGCATCTGTTGTAAGCTCGAAAGGTTGGTTATAATCAGGATATTGAAGTTAAACATCTTTCGAAGCTAGTATATTTTTTATTCGATCAAAGGCTTGCATAGCTTCCGGATTCATATCGATTTTTGTATTCTTCCAATTGCGCATTCCCACATGGCCATTTTATTCGCGAAGATAAACAGTCAAGGGTTTAACTATTGCGGCATAATCTTTTATAAATCGTCGGTAGTAGCCTGAAAAGCCAAGAAGTGAGCGTAATGATCGAAGGGTTTGGGGATGTTCATAATTAAAAATATCATAAATCTTATCCGGATGGGTGCTAATGGCTGTTTCGATACTCTCATTCATGTATTTTCCTGTTTTTAGAGAGAGAGAGTAAATGATTATGTCGTCAACATAAACATGACAATATTTTCTTACAGCTTCACATAAAACATCATCGATAACCATTTGAAAGATACTGGACGCATTTTATAAGCCAAAAGGTAATCTGCAGAATTCATATTTTCCATTATTTATATTAAATGCCGTTTCCTTACACATAATGACTTGATGAAATCCTAACTTAAAGTCTAAGTCTGTAAAAAATTTGCAATTTCCTAATTTAGCCAAGACTACAGATGTGTCCGGAATGGGACGTCGATCAGCAATTGTTCTTTCATTAAGTTTACGAAAATCGATGACCATTAGCAATTTAGGCCTTCTATCTTCTTCAAAACCCTACTTAGATACCACTTGAACAGACGCATAATAAAGTAAAATGTTTTATATACTTTTTTGACGTGCCAATATCAATTAAAATACAAAGCTCCGTTTTTGCACTTTTTCGTAATAAACGGCAGGAGCAAATTTAGTTTTAAAAATTACTTTCGTCACCATATTCCGCTAAAATATCATCATTATAATTATGATGGTCATTCTGAGAGCTCTCATAATAATATTCATTTTCAAAATTAGTTTTTCGACTCAGGATTTCCCCTTCATTTGGAAAAGTTCGTATTTCCTCCGGCATATAATTTACCCTTTGTAGTTTGGGAATGGGTGAACGATCTGATTGTAACTGTTCCCGATGCCGTTTATATAGTAATGACAAATTAAAATTATTACGCTGCCGCTAATAACTTGTATTGTTATCAACTTCCATTGGAGTTCATCTATCAACAGTGTTTTGGTTAAAACATTTAGTCGGCTGAGGTCGGTTGTTGCGATCTATTTGTCTGTATTGAGACAATATTGGCCCATTTAGCATAGAGGTATTTCCAACCGCAAAAGCCTCTGCAAAATCGTACCGTTTGTGATTAATTTGGAGTTCTTGGGCAACTGCAAGAGCATTTGGGAGATCTTTGGGCCGACGGAGTCCTGATATAAAAACGCGTAAAGCTTTTTCTCTGGCGAGTTCATTTAAAGTAGCGACGACATCTCTATTTCCGTTGTAAGTCATGATTTATTTATTTATTATAAGACAAAGCTTCCTACCTACCCTATTGTAGTACTCAGTAATATAAAGATCATCCTGCCTAAGAATACTCAGCTCATTCTCCAGTACATATAATGGTGTTTTATCAGCATATTCTAGCTATATTTGCTCTAAAATTAGGCACCATATTAAAAGATACAAGTGTGGTATTTGCAGAGCATATAATTTTGTTCTGGAATATACCCATAGCGATGAATCGCCACTGACTTCAAGAAGACACTTTATTAAATCTAAACTTGAATTATTTTTTTGAATCAATGAGTCAAAAGAAACAGCCAAATACTGTTCAACGCCACGATGTTGTAGCTGATTGATCGCCAAAGTCAAGTTATTTAACTGTTTCGATAACTGTTGTTTCGTTCTTTCATTCACCTCATTGACGATTTCTATAACCTGTTCTCTATTAAGAAGCAGTTTGTTATATTATAAATTACTTTCACTAAAAGACTATGTAGAAGAAAATTTGATAAATTTTTTGAATATTTTACACCTTTCGCATTTTACCAATAGGGACACTAAACGCAATCGTCGTTTTAATAAACAAATTTTCTTTAAAAATTTAGATTAATACCGAAAATTTTTATCAAAAAATTACATAGATATTTCGCAGTTTTACTCGAATCGAAATACAAAATAATACTTACACTCGGATTTTTAATTTTTCAATATGTACACCAATTTTTAACAATTAAACAATTGTTAACAATTTAATATTAATGAAATATTCACTTAATATTTTTTTAAATGAATAAGATAAATTCAGTCAGGGCTCCTTCGTCCTTTCAGGAATCACATGTCTTTTCAGTAGGGCAATTTCTTGATCACTTTTTAAATTTCTTAAGGTTTCCTTTGCCTTTACAGGATACGCAGGTCCATTCAGAATTTGTAGATCCTTAAGCACTTCTCAAATTTAATAACTTAATGATGAAGACAATCACTACTCCTTTGCCTTTTTGGGATTCGAATGTTCTTTAGCAGTTGTAGGTTCTTAAGCCTTCTAGTTGGGCTCCAGTTAAATTAAATGCCTTTTTTGCTGATAAAAATAATATTTTATTCAACAATTCTTATTATATTATACTATATATTGTTGTAAGTAATTATGTCGCCAATTCAGCTTAAAAATTTGTTGGTAGCGAAACAATTGCATATTTGTTACAGCAGTTTAAAGCTTTTCTGTTGTTATGTTATAATATTTACTATATACATACATGATATGAGATTTTACTTATTACAACAATTAAAACATAATTTATGACAATAATAATTTTTAATTTAACATTTTCGGTGAAAAGATTGAAATATCTTAGAATTGTTAGGAAATTTTATTTTAACTGACTTCAGAAACTTTTTTACAGAAGCCGTGAAGATTTAGTTAATTTGTCAAATTTCTTATTGGGTCAAAACTTGACCTACACTTATCTTCGAATTTAAGTAGTAATTCATCAAATACGGTATCAAGCGGTTTTTGGTTAAAATTATTGTGTAGGCGATTGGTGCAAAATCTTACAGGCAAATTAAAAATGTTTTCAAATTTTTATTTTGAATCACTTGAAGCTTCTTCAGGTTTGAGTTTGAACCAAACCTGAAATCCGTAACTCAAAATGCACATTATTTTCACAATTCAATTTCGAATTTCTGTTCCGAAGTGGTAAAAGTGCTCTTCCACATTTTAATGCCTTTTCACATGTATATAAAATATCGACGCCTCGATTCTATAACGTTCTAATTGTACTTAGAACGTTTTTAATGTTCTTCCATTTTTAAATTCTACATTCTCTAACTTAAATACTGTCAAAATTTGGTTAAGATGCGCCGATCCGTTCCGAAGTGTTTCGGGGGAATTGGGGTAAAAAAGTCCAAAATAATATATTTTAATTTTGAGCCAAGAAATACACAAAATAGTATTAGAAAAAAATATATAAATGTTTCTAAATAAAAAACATTACCTTGTTGTTCGGGGGTTGATCGAGAGAATGATCAATTCCTTTTATTTTTCTTCTCTTTTTTCTTTCTTCCTTACATTCCACATAACTTAAGCGTATTTACACTACTTAATACATTATACTTAAAATTAGGGTGACCAGCGTAAACATCCCGCCCCCTTGCAAGGGTGCAACAAGTAGGAACGGGAAGCTACCTGGTCAAATAAAATAAGGAAATCCAAAATTCAATTCGAGTTACAGCTCATATTAAATAAAAATTCAATCAATTCAAAATTCATTAAAAAAAAACAATTCATAACAAAATATAATAAAGAGAAAGAAAATTAATTATTTGCTCAATACATTAATCACAATTGTGGCATCAGCAGAGTTAGGTGTCGCAACCACATTGTTGTTGTCGCTGTTGTTTCGAGGATGGCAGGAACACTCATGAGCTTGGCTGCGGGTTGTGCTCTTATTGTTGGGTTTCCGTAGACTAATCCTTTTGTTGTGGGGAGTATTGGACTTATTGCTGTTTCGATGTCGAAAATGCAGCATTGTGTGGTGTTTGCCCAGACATTCCATACACCGCTCCCTGCTACGGCAATTCTTAGCAAAATGGGACTGGGCCAAACAGTTCGTGCAGTATTTTAGTTTCTTTACCGGGCCCAGTCGCCTGTAGGGGTTCAAGCGGCGGAATGCCGGACATTTTTGAAGGGAGTGATGACCTTTGTACAAAAGGCACTTTGAGTCGGTGCGTTTGACCACTTCATCCAGACTCTGGGTTTCTGGACGTTCCACCGTAAGTTTTCTGGGTACTGCTTCGGACATCTATAAATAAAAGGACAAAACAAAACAAGGAAAAAGAAAGAACGAATTAGTTCTGACTAGGGTTAGGGAGTAATACGAGCTTAGCAATAGGCCGTGTTAGAACGCCATTGGCAGTCCGAACGTCAGCCACTCGTACTTTCGAATCCGATCCTACATAAACGCGCGAGATACGACCGAGTTTCCATTCGCTCGGAGGCAAGTTGTCGTGTCGAATCACGACAAAATCATCAATCGCGAAATCGCGTTGGGGACATTTCCACTTGTTGCGCTTATGGAGTTCAACTAAGTACTCGTCCTTCCAGCGACGCGCAAACAAATGGTGCAGAACCTTCAATTTTCGCCACCTATTAGCGTAGGTGAGAGATTCCATTGATAAATCAGGTTCAGGGGGTGAAAGGATAGCACTTCCCACAAGGAAATGACCAGGGGTTAAGGGGTTAATGTCTGAAGGGTTATCCGTCATGGGACAGAGTGGACGAAAATTCAAGCAAGCTTCTATTCTTGCCAGCATGGTAGTGAATTCCTCAAAAGTAAACTTTTGAGCATTAGATATTTTCCGCAGATGAGTTTTAAAACTTTTCACACCAGCTTCCCAGAGGCCACCCATATGTGGGGCTCCAGGAGGAATGAAGTGCCATTCGACTGATTGAAAAACGTTCTCCGATATAATCTTATGCTTCAATTCGGTAAAGAACTTAGCTTGATCCCTTTTCATCACATTCGCTGCGCCAACGAACGCGGTTCCATTATCCGAATATATATGTGCGGGGCAACCTCGTCTGGAGGAAAAACGAGTAAACGCGGCCAGAAAACAGTCCGTCGATATTTCATTGGTGGCTTCCAAATGAATTGCCTTTGTGGCGAAACACACAAACACCAGCACATATCCTTTAGTGATTCGACAACCACGTCCAATATAGGATTTAATTTCAAAAGGTCCAGCGAAATCTAGACCAGTATGGGTGAAAGGACGAGTCAATGTCGTTCTTTCTGGGGGTAGCACAGCCATAATTTGCTGACCCAAATTCTTACGATAAATCGTACAGATCTTACAGTTATGAATAACTGTTCGAATTAGGGTTTTAAGCCTAGGGACCCAAAACTCCTGCCGCATGAGGCGCAGCATTAAAGAGCATTTATGAAGATGCTCCAAATATAGTCGGGTAAAATGACCATGGTAGGGGAGTAATTTGGGGAAGCGTTCGTCGTAGGTCAAAGTTGGTGATCGAGATAGTCTTCCGTTGACTCTCAAGAAACCATTCGAGTCAACAAAGGGGTTGAAGGTCAATAGAGGGTTCTTACGAGGCAAAGCAGCCCTCTCCTTCAAAATTGAGTATTCGGAGAAGTATGAACTTTGACACAAAATAATCAATCGACACTTCACGAAACTGATTTCGTACTGAGTAAGTCCTATTGACAAGTAGTTCCGAGATAACTTATGGGTTTTATTGGCGGAATGGTAAAACCGGAAAGCGTAGGACAATACTCGCAACGCGCGAGATAAGTGCGAACATCGGCTCGAAATTTCCTCAGTGAACGTTGTCGTATTGACGTTCACTCGAACCACACGTGTTTCAAGCTGGATACAGGGCTGGAATGACGATTTCGGCCATTCTGAACATGGAAGGCTTAGCCAAGTAGGGCCCTTCCACCAGATGTCAGAATTGACGAGTTCTCTGGCTGTTATACCTCGACTAGCCAGGTCAGCAGGGTTATGATGATATTCCACATGATTCCAATTATCGATGCCAATACTATCCAAAACATATTAAACTCTATTCGCCACAAAAGTTGGCCAATGGCACGGGGGTTTCTGAAACCAGGACAGAACTATTGTCGAGTCTGTCCAATAAAAAGCTTTAGCATTGGTAAAATTCAGCTCCGTGAGGAGTGAGTGTACCATTTTTGCCAACAGAGTTGCACCGCAGAGCTCTAAACGGGATAAGGTTTGCACCTTTACTGGCGCAACTTTTGTCTTGGCAGCGAGCAAATGAGTGAATATTTCTCCTGACGGGGTTTTGATTCTGCTACAAAGGGTGGCAGCATATGCTTTCTCAGAAGCATCACAAAATGCATGAAGTTGTACTTCACACTCAGGTTTAAAATTAACCCAGCGGGGGATATTAATCCTGCCGATGAACGAGTAATCATCGACAAATTCGCGCCACCTGTGTAACGTCATGGGTTTTAAACAATCGTCCCATTCGGTTTTGTCCTTCCAAATTTGTTGCATAAGTATTTTAGCGACAATTATTTTGGGTGCTAGCCACCCAACAGGGTCAAATAGCTTGGCTATTTGAGAAAGGACAGAACGTTTTAGCAGTACTAGCATCTGAAAATTTCAAAAAATTGGAATCCAATAAATGTTCGGGGGGTAAGTCTCGAATAAGACTTTGTTCGTTCGAAGTCCATTTCCGCAACGAGAAACCAGCCGACTTCAAAACGTGAATTAATTCATCGCGATTATGAAGAGTTGGGAGAATGAGCTAAATCGGCGCTGACCTTTGTCATGTGACCCAAGGTAGAATATTCCTCAATAACCGAGTCATACTGACACTTAACCTCCGGGGATTTAATTAATTTCGCTTCATTCCTCATGAACTGCGAGAGGGCTATTCTCCGGGAGAACCCAAGGTTCAAACTGGTCGGAAATTCGGACCTAAAGGGCAAGGTAACCACATAACGTCCCTCCCTATTTCTAGTGGTGGTACGACGGTACAAATCCTCACAAATTTGTCCTCAGCCGAAACTTTCATAAATTTGGGAACTTCCTCAACTTCCCAAAACCGAGTGATTTGGTCGTTCAAGTCCAAATGACTGAAAAATGACACGATAGAGTGTAAAGAATGCGGCTGAGGAACTCTACCAGTAAGGACCCATCCAAAGACGGTCTTCTGGGCTATAAGAGAACCCTTAGGGTCCCTTTTTACGTCGGTCAACATAATTTGCGAATATACATCCGCTCCCAATAGTAGATACATATGGCAGCATTTGAGATCCGAAGCAGGGATTTCGGACAAATCGAAATCAATTGTGTCTTTCAGTGAACACGTAGGTAGGCGACCAGTTAGTTGCTCGACCACATAAGCATCAGTCTCCAAGTGAAATTCTGGGTCAATGGACGAACCCAAGGAAACCGAGCAGATTTGAGTAGAATTAGCTGCTATCGCTCCATTCAAACCGAGTATCGTAGCAGCAGGGGCAGAGAATGTTGGAAGATCCAGCTTTCTCTGTAGTCTCTTCGAGACAAAGGTAGCCTGAGAGGCAGGGTCTATCAATGCTCTAGCAGAATATCTTACGTCGTTGAGCATGATATCTACTACAGTCGTGGCCAGCAAGACTGTAGAATACGGGGTGGACTGTAGTTGTGTCGAAAAATTTCTAAACGAGCGAGCCTCGGCAGTAGTTGATGGTTTCTCCTCCAAGTTTTGCTCAGAACGAGAGGTGTGCTCCGGAATAGGAGCAGAGTGACTTGATGTCGCGGGGGTTGTTGAATTATTTCCGGATTTGGGTCGAGAAGGGTTAGGGGCTTCAGTGCGATGAAGCAGCGAATGATGCCTTTGCTTGCACATATAACAAACATTAGTGCTTTGGCATCTTCGAAATTCGTGGGAGGTTGCCAGACAATTCGTACAAATTTTGTTCCTTTTGGCAACATTTATCCTTTCGCTCACTGACATCCTGAGAAACTTGGAGCACAATCGAATGGGATGATTATCCGAACACAGTGTGCATTTTTTCGGGGGTATATTAGGAGTGACCGTTGTCCCAAAACTCTTAAACTTTCGATTCTCCTGAGGAGAATTTCGGGTACGATTATTCACTTGATTCGGATTGTGACTGCCAATTATATCAGAAACAGACTCTAAGGTCCGATACCTCGCAGTTAAAAACTCGTCCATGCTGCTCCATTTGGGTAAGCATGAGTTAGGGCCCTGGGACTGTTCCCATAGACCAAGAGTATTCTCAGGTAATCGGGTGGAACAAATATAAACGAATATGATGTCCCAATTTCGCGTTTCAATCCCGAGCAAGGATAAATTAGTTATGCAATCATTGATCGTCCTCTGCAATCGCTTGATTGCAGGACCCGATTCTCTTTCAATAACAGAAAGATTGAATAAGGTTTTCAACTGGGAATTTACCAGTACTCGCTTGTTTTCGTACCGGTCTACCAGATTTTTCCACGCCATATCAAACCCATCGTTCGTCATAGGGCATGTGCGTATTATATCCCTAGCCTCGCCTTCCGTTTTTTGTAGAAGATAATACATCTTCTGTATATTGCTAATATGGGGGTTAGTCCCGTAAAGGGCTGAGAACATGTCCCTGAAAGTTGGCCAGGACGCGTAGTCCCCAGAAAATGTTTGGGTGTCACACGGGGGAAGGTGTATGGGGATAGTACCACTAGGGTTCGCGGGTTTAGACTTGAAATTATCAACTAAACTATCGAGAAATGATACCAGTTCGAAATACAAAGTATATCCCGACGTATACTTTGTCTTGATATCTTTTGTCGACATCTTGGTATCCTCAGCATTCTCTAGAAGGTCTTCATAACTATCACGGAAGACCTCCCACAAACGGACTAATTCCTGCCGATGGGTGTTCAAAGAATGAACGGAATGTCCCTCTTTCGGAATAGCCCGAACAAAGATTTCAAAATCCGCTAGGCGGTTGACATTTTTACTGAAATTTCTTAAATTCCGTTCTATTCTCGTATGAGTTAGGGAAAAGGGTTACAGAAAACTTTCCGTAAAAAAGAAACCAAAGAAATCGCGGAACGTAACGTGAATTTCGCAATATTCCGACACGAAATGCAGGGTTACAAAAAAAAACTTCTAGTAAAAAAAGAACCCAAAAAAATCGCGGTACGTAACGAAAATTACGCAATATGTCGACACGAATGATTTAAGGAAACACAAAAAAACGAATAATAAAAATATCCAAAATCCGCAAAGGTTGAAATCGGTCAAAAATATTTCGACATAAACCGTTCACGCGAAAATGTTCAAAATTATAAAAATATTTTAAATATAAAAATAAATAAATAAATGAATTTATTCAAAACAATATGAAATAAAATTAAAGTAATAAAATTACTAAAATTTTCCAAAAATTATTAATAAATTTGGTTGAGTGTAAGAATATAACTTTTAGTGCACTGCTGAATTGCCGAAAAAAACGCAAAAAATAATGTCAATAACGAAGATTGACAACACACGCAGAAAGCAATAATCTGTTTACTTAAAAAAAGAAGTAAACAACCAACAACAATTTGTATACTTATTGCTGTTTACCTTAAAAAAGAAGTAAACAACCAACAACACTTTGTATACTTATTGCTTTCACCAACAACAAAACGCACTTTGCTGTAATCGCAACAGCAATTCACTTGATATTACCGTATATTCAGCACTTATATTCTTACACTTTAATTGAATGTTTAATTATATTTTATTTCTCACTTTCGCACTTTTTTTTTCAAAAATTCACAAACATACCTTTTACAAAATAGTATTTATAAATGGGGGGTTTTGTCGAGTGATGGATAATGGGAAATTCCACAAATTGTTGGCGAAAATCAAAAAATCTCCTTTATTTATTAGGCCAATATGGCTGTCTCTTCAAATTTGGAAAGAGATAGCTCAAATTAAAATATTTTATTTTGGCTTTATCTGGCTCGAAGTGGACCAAATGTTTCGGGGGAATTGGGGTAAAAAGTCCAAAATAATATATTTTAATTTTGAGCCAAGAAATACACAAAATAGTATTAGAAAAAAATATATAAATGTTTCTAAATAAAAAACATTACCTTGTTGTTCGGGGGTTGATCGAGAGAATAATCAATTCCTTTTATTTTTCTTCTCTTTTTTCTTTCTTCCTTACATTCCACATAACTTATGCCTTGGTTACCCAAGCGTTAGAAACGTAAAATCGTAACGTACGTAGCCTTAAAAACGTTTGTGTAGTTATAGAAACGTTTAAAACGGGACATATGTCAACGAAGAATGTAAATAAAAATGAAACAGAACACAAAGCAACACACAAACAAACACAACACAATGCATGGAAATTGGTATACAGACTCATCATCAGTGTTGCCGTTTTTTATTCAATGTGTAGATTATTCTGGATTTGGTTATTATTTTTCTTATAAAAATAGCTTTTGTTTTGTTTGTTAAAATTAATTAATTATGAGACTATAATTTTATTTTCTTATTTTCTGTTTATTTTTCTCAATTATAATTTAAATTTGAAAAAAAAATAAAATAAAAAAACTGCAAATTTAATTTTGATCATATTTCTCCTTATTTGGTGATTTTTTCACAAATGTTGGTTACAATATTTTTTTTCGTGGCAACACTACACTCTCTCTCATGTTCTCTCTCTTATGTTCAAATGTCACGTAAAAACGTGGGAGAATTCTGTTTTATACAGATCGTTCCGTTTTGCTAACGAGAGAGAACGTTTGGGTAAGCGTTTACATTGTTCTCCATATGCTAAAAAGAGAACGTTTTCTACGGTACGTTACGTTACGTGTGGGTAACTCCAGCATTAAGCGTATTTACACTACTTAATACATTATACTTAAAATTAGGGTGACCAGCGTAAACACGAAGTTATAGGGAAAAAACTTCTTAGAATACACATATACTCGTATGTCGCGTGAAAACTTTGAGAGCTCATAACTCAAAACACACTTTTTCGACTTAGAATGTTATAGAACGGAGGCGTTGATATGTTGGCGAAAACTTATTTTTTATCCAAAATAACGCTAAGACTCTCTATTGTATTCTGTACTGAAATAATTGTTCCATTTATTACAAGTGTCGCCGTAGTCTAGTAGGTAGTGTGCTGGCTTCTTAGACGTAAAGCCAGTCCAGGCATCAAAACAAAATACAAAAAAATTATTTCTGTGGCGACTTCCTCTCTGGCAAAAACACTGAGAGAAATAAAAAATTGCCATGAAAAGTTCCTCAAAAATCTGTCGTTCGGAGTCGACTTTAAACTGTAGGTCCCGCCACTCATAAGTGGTGTGAGAAATTAGGTCGTGATCCTGACTGAAGGGTTGTAATGACCAGTTATGTATGTTTATTACAAGAGGAAGAGTAAATATTATTTTCGGAGACTTGTTATAAGCGAAAATAATAGCCTGCGTCTTCTCGTGGTTGATTTTAATTTTCCATTTATCAATAAACTTTTGGGAGACTAATAATCCTTTCGTCATTCTCTTTATGATACCTGTGGGGGTGAGAGAGGAAATAAATAAAATATTTGGCGATAAGAGGAAATAAATCGGAAATTAGATTTTTCTACAATACAATATGTTTATTAAGTACACAACGTACCTTCCGGATTGGGGGTTGTTCCGGTATTAACATCTCTTTTCTTTTATATTTCATATTCATAATATTAACAATTCACAATCACACAACTACACGGTTGTACAAAACTTAAGTTAAGCTTAAGATTAAGGTGGCCAGCGTGAACATCCCGCCCCCTTGGAACATTGCAACAAGCGGACCGAGAAGTCACCTTGCCAGAGATCAATAATAATTCATAAAATAATTCAGTATTTTGTAAATTCAATAAAAAAGGACGTAAAGAGAAAAAAATAAAAAAATAGATATACAGTGCATGACAAAACAATGGAAACTTTTTCAAAAATTTATTTATGTGTTACAATCAGACGAAAATTTAAAAATCTTTTTAAGAAATCGGCAAAATATTAATGCCTTTTATTAATATGCACTGTTATTAACATTTCTGTATTTTAAAAAATATATAAAAAGACTATATAATTCAGTAATAAAAAAAAAATAATTCTATTCACATATTTGATGTTGACAAAACATTGGAAACTTTGGAAACTTTTTTAATTTTTGAATTATATAATTCATTTTTATACATAATTTTAATATACAGAAACGTTAATAAAAGTGCATATTAATAAACTCCACAAATGTTTTGCCGATTTTTAAAAAACATGTTACATTTTCGTCCGATTAAGTACATTTTTGAAAAAGTTTCCATTGTTTTGTCAAGCACTGTATATAAAAAATTCAAGTTTAGAACAAATAATAATACTAAGGAAAATGAGCTATTTGCCTAGCACGTTTATTACGATGTTAGCCCCCGCTGTCGCATTAGAAGCAGCCACGACAGTCCCCTTACTGGTGGAAGGCTAACCTGCATACGAGCACGTTCTCTTGAGAGCCTGGTTCATATCCGTTTTGAAGGATCAAAATGTGATAGTGAGAGGGGAAATAAATAAAATAAAATATTTCGCGATAATAGAAAATAAATCGGGTATTAGATTTTTCTATAATACAATATGTTTATTAAGTACACAACGTACCTTTCGGGTTGGGGGTTTCTTTTATATTTTTAACAAATCTGCCATAATATTAACTATTCACAATCACGCAACCACACGGTTGTACAAAACTTAAGTTAAGCTTAAGATTAAGGTGACCAGCGTGAACAATGCCGTTAGAGACTTTACCGCAAGTAATAAGTGCAGAATTATCTGCATAAAAAGCAACTTCTAGATCTTTGGTTGGTTTAAAATTGAGGATTGAGGTACTCTAACTAGAATGGTTCTGCGAGTTGAAGCCCGATTTCCCACTCTTACCTCAAATAATCTGGACAAAAAAACTTGTTACTATTTTTTTAAAGTATAACGGGTAATTGAATTTATTAATTTTAAATATTAGTCCATCATGCCACAAGGCATCGAAGGCCTTTTCGATATCTAAAAAGAGAATTCTAGTACTTTCTCTATTATATATTTTTATTTTCGGTAATTATATTTACAACCATTTTTAGCTGATGAACTGTTGAGAGGTCTTTCTTGAAACCAAATTGTTCTTTATTTATGATGTTGTTCATTTCAGTGAACTCTTTTAACCTTAAGAAAATTATTTTTTCAAACACTTCATCTAAAGCACTAAGCATACTAAAGGGTCTATAGCTAGAGGGAGAATATTTAGCCTTTTCTTTCCTTTAAAATGGGTATCACCAACGCCTTTTTGAAGTGTTTTGGAAAATATCCGCTACTTAAACATCATAAGAAAATTTTTGTTATAAATCGGAAGAATGAAATGGGCAGCTGGTGAAATTCCATCTACTCCCAGAGCTTTTTTATTTTTCAAACCGTTTGTGTGTAATATTACCTCATCTACAGTCGTTATATATGTTCCTTTTACTGCTCTAGGGAGCATAGGGCAGCAGTTAAATTTGTCGTCATTGTTATTTGGCAAGAGTTTTCGAAAACATCTGCAATGATATTAGTTTTTCGAACATTATCATGCACAACTTGACCATTATGTGTCAAATTACTAACGCCGTTATTTTTACCTCTTACTGCCTTTGATAACCTCCAAATTTTTTGTTTACCTTTGGTTAAACTTTGCAAGAAATTATTCTAATTTTTGTTTTGATCGAGAGTCACATTCTGATTAATTAAAATTGTAAGCTGTTTTAAGACACTCGAAATAATTATTCTCTCAGAATGGTTATTACATCTTTGTATTTGGCGTCGGAATCTTTTACGTTGATCAATTAGGTATAGGGGTAATTGAGGGAGCTGTCTTTGCCACGCACGTGTTACATACCCATCCCTAAACGATAAATTATTGGCTAGCTAAGTGTAGCAGAGCATTACATTTTACATTTTATTTTCCCACATTTTAGTCCAGACAGCATTGTCAGCATTTCCGCTGTATTGCTTAGAAAACTTAAGCTATTTAAATATTAAAAATATAAAAATTGGTTAGTCATAAGATTCAAGTAAATAAAGTTAGTACTCTTAAGAATAAAAATAAAAACTAAAATAAAACTGAAGTTTTATTTAACATAAGTGACGCAGTTGGCATTCGAACTTTGTGACGTGAAAAAAATTTTCAAGACAGAAGATTTGTTAAAGAATTCTTAACACAACAAAATACTTTAAGGGATATGAAAATATTTCAACAACATTAAGAAGTGAGAATGTTAAAAAAACCAACACAATAATTTTCTTTTGTTTTTGAAAAAAAGACCTTTGTGTGATATTAGAAACAAAGATTTTAAAGACGGACCAATAAGGGCTCATATAGGCGAGGAAGAAACTTTAGGTAGTATAATAACAAAATACACGAAACTCAAACTGTTGCACGGCACTAGGGCAATAGCGTTTGATCATAGGTCTAGCTTGAAAAACAAAGGCTTTGTCAGTGGTGGTAGCACATTTAGAAATCAAGTAAACAAACCTCAAAAATTCAATGAAAATAACACAAAAGGAAAAAATTATGGCAGAGTTGAATCTCAACATTTTCGTATTTATAACAATTACAATAATCGCAATTTTAACTCTCTTCAACCGCAAAATTTCAACAAACGAAACAATGATCAGTCTCAAGGTTCTTGTAGTCAGCCTCAAAATTCTTGGGGTCGGTCTATAAATTCCTTTACGTATAATAGGAATAAACCTAGTTCGTCGCACACACGTTTACAACATATGAGTGTTGATACTAATTTGGGTTCACAGAGGTCTCATAACTCAAACTATATGGAAGTTGATACCTTACAGGAATCGTTAGAATCAACTTTTTTAGAACCGCCTCGAAATTCAAATTACCCGTAGTTGTTTTGTCCATAGGCAAACAAAATTTCAAATGCCTAATAGATACTGGGGCAAATACAAGTGTAGTAAAACCAAAAACATTTTTTCTATATGAAAGACAGAATCTAAAAGAACCTGTATATATAAAAAGCATTAACGGTTTCAACGAAATAAAATAATGCGTTGTTACCCCAATGACTTGACAATTTCTTGCTAGAGGTACCCTTTCATGGAAAATAGTTGACTTTAAAAATGAAAATTATGATGCTATATTGGGTCAGAATTTCCTGGTTCCTTTCAAGGCCAAAATAGATCTAGACCAAAATTATTTGGAAATATTCGGTAATAAAATATTTTTTGAAGAAAATGCTTACCCATTGGCATTTGACATGATTACAAGTCTTCAGTATATTAAAAATAAAGACATGGATGGATGATTTAAGCAAAAGGCAACATGAATCCATTAAAGGCTTACTAAATGAATTTAAGGATTTGTTTTTGTTGAAGGAGATACTTTATCCGCAACAACTGAAATCTGTCATGAAATAATTACTACTACAGATAAACCCTTGTATTCAAAAATTTATCAGTGTCCACAAATTCATGAAAATGAAATCAAAAGACAGATAAAAGTCATACTTAAACAAAATATTATAAGAGAAAGTAATTCTCCTTATAATAGCCCATTATGGGTCATACCAAAGAAGAAAGATAATTCTGGAGAACAAAAATGGAGAATCGTTATCGACTATAGAAAACTTAACGAAAACACAGTTGATGATAAGTTTCCCATACCAAACCTAAATGGTATTCTGGATAAGTTGGGAAAATCACAATATTTTACAACAGTAGATCTTGCCAAAGGATTTCACCAAATTTTGGTAAGAGAAGAAGATCGCAAGAAAACCGCCTTTACAACGCCTTTCGGGTATTACGATTCATTCGTATGCCATTCGGCTTGAAGAATGCGCCATCAACCTTTCAAAGGCTAATGACTTCAGTTCTTCGTGAACAAATTAACAAAACTTGTGTTGAGTGATTTATACAAAAGGTGAACTAAACAAAGTTGCTGATTTTTTGAACCGTATTAATTGCGACACAAATGAAATTAATTATTTAACGGAAAATGATTCCGGCAAAATGAATGAAAATGAAGAATAAGCAGCTAATGATCACATACCAATTTTAGATACTGTGGTAAACCGTTTTAAAACACAAATTATGTTGGTAGAGCAAAAAAATATTCCAATACAGGAAGTTTTCGGGAAAAAAACGAGTATTTATTGATAGGAGTGTGTTTACACTGGTCACTCTAATTTTAAGTATAATCTATTAAGTGGTGTAAATACGCTTAAGTTATGTGGAATTTAAGGAAGAAAGGAAAAGAGAAGAAAATAAAAAAGAATTGATCATTCTCTCGATCAACCCCCAAACAACAAGGTAATGTTTTTTATTTAGAAACATTTGTATATTTCTCTAATACCCTTTTGTGTATATTTTCTTGGCTCAAAATTAAAATATATTATTTTGGACTCTTTCCCCTATTACCCCCGAAACATTTGGTCCACTTCGAGCCAGAAAAAAACAAAATAAAATATTTTAATTTGAGCTATCTCTTTCCAGATTTGAAGAGACAGCCATATTGGCCTAATAAATAAAGGATATTTTTTTTGATTTTCGCCAACAATTTTTGGAATTTCCCCATTATCCATCACTCGACAAAACCCACCATTTATAAATACTACTTTTTAAAAAGGTATGTTTGTGAATTTTTTAAAAAAAGTGCGAAAGTGAGAAATAAAATATAATTAAACAATAAATAAATTAAAGTGTAAGAATATAAGTGCTGAATATACGGTAATATCAAGTGAATTGTTATTGCGACAACATCAAAGTGCGTATTGTTGTTGGTGAAAGCAATAAGTACACAAGTGTTGTTGGTTGTTTACTTCTTTTTTAAACAGTTTATTGCTTTCTGCGTGTGTTGTCACTCTTCGTTATTGACATAATTTTTTTGCGTTTTTTTTTCGGCAATTCGGCAGTGAACTAAAAATTATATTCTTACACTCAACCAAATTTATTAATAGTTTTTTGAAAATTTTAGTAATTTATTACTTGAATTTTATTTCATATAGTTTTGAATATTTTAAAAATTCATTTATTTATTTATTCTTATATTTAAAGATTTTTATGATTTTGAACATTTTCGCGTGAACGGTTTATGTCGAACTATTTTTGAACGATTCCAACTTTTTCTGATTTTGAATATTTTTTTATATTCGTTTTTTTTCCTTAAATCATTCGTGTCGACATATTGCGAAATTTTCTTTGCGTACTGCGATTTTTTTGTTTTTTTTTTTACGGAAAGTTTTTGTAACTCTTTTTAAAATCCCTAACTCATACGAAAATGGAACGGAATTTAAGAAATTTCGGCAAAAATTTCAACCGCCTAGCGGATTTTGAAACCTTTGTTCGGGCTATTCCGAAAGAAGGACATTCTGTTCATTCTTTGAACACCCATCGGCAGGAATTAGTCCGTTTGTGGGAGGTCTTCCGTGATAGTTATGAAGACCTTCTAGAGAATGCTGAGGATACCAAGATGTCGACAAAAGATATCAAGACAAAGTATACGTCGGGATATACTTTGTATTTCGAACTGGTATCATTTCTCGATAGTTTAGTTGATAATTTTAAGTCTAAACCCGCGAACCCTAGTGGTACTATCCCCATACACCTTCCCCCGTGTGACAGCAAAACATTTTCTGGGGATTATGCGTCCTGGCCAACTTTCAGGGACATGTTCTCAGCCCTTTAGGGGACTAACCCCCACATTGGTAATATTCAGAAGATGTATTATCTTCTACAGAAAACGGAAGGCGAGGCTAGGGATATAATCCGAACATGCCCTATGACGAACGATGGGTTCGATATGGCGTGGAAAAATCTGGTAGACCGGTACGAGAACAAGCGAGTACTCGTGAATTCCCAGTTGAAAACCTTGTTCAATCTTTCTGTCATTGAAAGAGAATCGGGTCCTGCAATCAAGCGATTGCAGAGGACAATCAATGATTGTACTACTAATTTATCCTTGCTCGGAATTGAGACGCAAAATTGGGACATCATATTCGTTTATATTTGTTCCACCCGATTACCTGAGATCACCCTTGGTCTTTGGAAACAGTCGCAGGGCCCTAACTCGTGCTTACCCAAATGGAGCAGCATGGACGAGTTTTTGACTGCGAGATATCGGAGTTTAGAGTCTGTTTCTGATATTATTGGCAGTCACAACCCGAATCAATTGAGTAATCGTACCCGAAATTCTCCTCAGGAGAATCAAAAGTTTATGAGTTTTGGGACAACGGTCACTCCTACTATACCCCCGAAAATAGCCCACTGTGTTCGGATAATCACCCCATTAGACTGTGCTCCAAGTTTCTCAGGATGTCAGTCAGCGAAAGGATAAATGTTGCCAAAAGGAACAAGATTTGTACGAATTGTTTGGCAACCTCCCACGAATTCAGAAGATGCCAGAGTACTAGAGTTTGTTATATGTGCAAGCAAAGGCATCATTCACTGCTTCATCGCACTGAAGCCCCTAATCATTCTCGACCCAAACCCGAAAATAATTCAATAACCCCCGCGACATCAAGTCACTCTGCTCCTATTCCGGAGAACACCTCTCGTTCTGACCAAATTTGGTGGAGAAACCATTAACTTCTGCCGAGGCTCGCTCGTTTTGAAATTTTTCGACACGATTACAGTCCACCCCGTATTCTACAGTCTTGCTGGCCACGACTGTAGTAGATATCATGCTCAACAACGTAAGATATTCTGCTAGAGCATTGAGTGACCCTGCCTCTCAGGCTACCTTTGTCTCGAGGAGACTTCAGAGAAAGCTGCTTTGAATGGAGCGATAGCAGCCAATTCTACTAAGATCTGCTCGATTTCCTTGGGTTCATCCATTGAGCCAGAGTTTCTCTTGGAAACTGATGCATATGTAGTCGAGCAACTTACTGGTCGTCTACCCACAAGCTCACTGAAAGACGCAATTGATTTCGATTTGTCCGAAGTCCCTGCTTCGGATCTCAAATGCTGCCATATGGATCTGCTATTGGGAGCAGACGTATATTCTCAAATCATGTTGACCGACGTGAAAAGAGATCCTAGGGACTCCCTCATAGCCCAGAAGACCGTCTTTGGATGGGTCCTTACTGGTAGAATTCCACAGCCGCATTCCTTAAACTCTATAGTGTCATTCTTCAGTCAAGTGGAGGAAGTTCCCAAATTTAAGAAACTCTCGGCTGGGGATAAATTTTGTGAGGACTTGTACCGTCGTACCACCACTAGAAATAGGGAGGGACGTTATGTGGTCACCCTACCTTTTAGGTCCGAATTTCCTACCAGTTTGAATCTTAGGTTCTCCCGAAGAATATCTCTCTCGCAGTTCATAAGGAATGAGGCGAGATTACTGAAATCCCCGGAAGTTAAGAGTCAGTATGACTCGGTTATTGAGGAGTATTCTACCTTAGGTCATATGACAAAGGTCAGCGCGGATTTGGCTTATTCTCCCAACTCTGATTATTACTTGCCACATCACGCTGTTTTTAAACCCGATAGTACTACCACTAAACTTCGTGCAGTATTTAATGCCTCAAGCCCGTCCTCAAACGGTGTTAGCCTTAACAATGTCCTACAACCTGGACCAATTTTACAGTCTAAATTGACTATACTGATTTTGCGTTGGAGACTGTTCAGATAAGTTTTTAATTCTGACATAAAGAAAATGTATAGGCAGATACTGATCAGACCGGACCAGTCAAATTTCCAACGAATACTATTTCGTTGAAACCCCGAGGGAGATATAGAGGATTATGAATTGAGAACAGTGACGTTCGGAGTGAACTGTGCGCCGTATTTGGCAATTAGAACGTTGCACCAATTAGCAAGCGACTGTGAGTCAAGCTACCCTTCTGCGTCCACCATTTTGCGTACTCAAATGTACGTGGACGATATTTTGTCGGGTGCACATTCTAATGAAGAGGCAATTCATAATCGCGATGAATGGATTCGCGTTTTGAAGTCGGCTGGTTTCTCGTTGCGGAAATGGACTTCGAACGAACAAAGTCTTATTCGAGGCTTACCCCCCGAACATTTATTGGATTCCAATTTTTTGAACTTTTCAGATGCTAGTACTGATAAAACGTTGGGTTTACGTTGGAACGCGAGCTTGGACACATTCTTTTTCAAGCCATCTCCAACGCCCGATATTACCCAAGTCACCAAACGTTCTGTTCTTTCTCAAATAGCCAAGCTATTTGACCCTGTTGGGTGGCTAGCACCAAAATAATTGTCGCTAAAATACTTATGCAACTAATTTGGAAGGACAAAACCGAATGGAACGATTGTTTGAAACCCATGACGTTACACAGGTGGCGCGAATTTATCGATGATTACTCGTTCATCGACAGGATTAACATCCCCCGCTGGGTTAATTTTAAACCTGAGTGTGAAGTACAACTTCATGCATTCTGTGATGCTTCTGAGAAAGCACAGCTACCACCCTTTATAGCAGAATCAAAACCCAGTCACTTGCTCGCTGCCAAGACAAAAGTTGCGCCAGTAAAGGTACAAACCTTACCCCGTTTGGAGCTCTGCGGTGCAACTCTGTTGGCAAAAATGGTACCTCACAGAGCTGAATTTTACCAATGCGAAAGCTTTTTTCTGTCCTGGTTTCAGAAACCCCCGTGCCATTGGCCAACTTTTGTGGCGAATAGAGTTCAATATGTTTTGGATAGTATTGGCATCGATAATTGGAATAATGTTGAATCTCACCATAACCCTGCTGATCTGGCTAGTCGAGGTATGACAGCCAAGGAAATGGTAAATTCCGACATCTGGTGGAAGGGACCTACTTGGCTAAGCCTTCCACGTTCTGAGAATCAGAGATCATCATTCAAGGCCTGTACCCAGCTTGAAACACGTGTGGTTCGGGTGAACGTCAATACGACAACGTTCACTGAGGAAATTTTGGGCCGTTTTTCAGACTTGTCTCGCGCGTTGCGAGTATTGTCCTACGTTTTCCGGTTTTACCATTCCGCCAATAAAACCCATAAGTTATCTCGGAACTACTTGTCAATAGGACTTACTCAGTACGAAATCAGTTTCGTGAAGTGTCGATTGATTATTTTGTGTCAAAGTTCATACTTCTCCGAATACTCAATTTTGAAGGAGAGGGCTGCTTTGTCTCGTAAGAGCCCTCTATTGACCTTCAACCCCTTTATCGACTCGAATGGTTTCTTGAGTCAATGGAAGACTCTCTCGATCACCGACTTTGACATACGACTTCCCCAAATTACTCCCCTACAATGGTCATTTTACCTGATTATATTTGGAGCATCTTCATAAGTGCTCATTAAATGCGGAGATGTCTTTAATGTTGCGCCTCATGCGGCAGGAGTTTTGGGTCCCTAGGCTTAAAACCCTAATTCGAGCAGTTACTCATAATTGTAAGATCTGTTCGTTCTACCGAAAGAATTTGGGTCAACAAATTATGGCTGCGCTACCCCCAAAACGAACGACATTGACTCGTCGTTTCACCCATACTGGTCTAGATTTCGCTGGACCTTTTGAAATTAAATCCTATATTGGACGTGGTTGCCGAATCACTAAAGGATATGTGCTGGTGTTTGTGTGTTTTGCTACAAAGGCAATTCATTTGGAAGCTACCAATGAAATATCGACAGACTGTTTTCTGGCCGCATTTACTCGTTTTTCTTCCAGACGAGGTTGCCCCGCACATATTTATTCGGATAATGGAACCGCGTTCGTTGGCGCAGCTAATATGATGAAAAGGGACCAAGCTAAATTCTTTACTGAATTGAAACATAAAATTATATCGGAGAACGTTTTTCAATCAGTCGAATGGCATTTCATTCCTCCTGGAGCCCCGCATAGGGCAGCCTCTGGGAAGCTGGAGTAACAAGTTTTAAGACTCATTTGCGGAAAATATCGAATGCTCAGAAGTTTACTTTTGAGGAATTCACTACCATGCTGGCAAGGATAGAAGCTTGCTTGAATTCCCGTCCGCTTTGCCCCATGACGGACAACCCCTCGGACATTAATCCCTTAACCCCTGGTCATTTCCTTGTATGAAGTGCCATTCTTTCACCCCCTGAACCTGATTTATCATTTGAATATCTCAACTACGCCAATAGTGGCGAAAATTGTCTCCAAACAAATGGAAACTCGGTCGTATCTCGCGCGTTTATGTAGGATCGGATTCGAAAGTACGAGTGGCTGACCTTCGAACTGCCAATGGCGTTCTAAGTTAAGCTCGTATTACTCCCTAACCCTAGTCAGAACTAATTCGTTCTTTCTTTCTTCCTTGTTTGTTTTGTCCTTTTATTTATAGATGTCCGAAGCAGTACCCAGAAAACTTACGGTGGAACGTCCAGAAACCCAGAGTCTGGATGAAGTGGTCAAACGCACCGACTCAAAATGCCTTTTGTGCAAAGGTCATCACTCCCTTCAAAAATGTCCGACATTCCGCCGCTTGAACCCCTACAGGCGAAAGGGCCCGGTAAAGAAACTAAAATACTGCACGAACTGTTTGGCCCAGTCCCATTTTGCTAAGAATTGCCGTAGTAGGGAGCGGTGTATGGAATGTCTGGGCAAACACCACACAATGCTGAATTTTCGACATCGAGACAGCAGTAAGCCCAATACTCCCTACAACAAAGGGATTAGTCAACGGAAAACCAACAATAAGAGCACAACCCGCAGCCAAGCTCATGAGTGTTCCTGCCATCCTCGAAACAACAGCGACAACAACAATGTGGTTGCGACAACCAACTCTGCTAATGCCGCAATTGTGATTAATGTATTGAGCAAATAATTAATTTTCTTTCTCTTTATTATATTTTGTTATGAATTGTTTTTTTTTAATGAATTTTGAATTGACTGAATTTTTATTTAATATGAACCGAATTGAACTTTGTTATTTCCTTATTTTATTTGACCAGGTAGCTTCCCGTTTCTACTTGTTGCACCCTTGCAAGGGGGCGGGATGTTTACGCTGGCCACTCTTATTTTATATATAATGTATTAAGTAGTGTAAATACGCTTAAGTTATGTGGAATGTAAGGAAGAAAGGAAAAGAGAAGAAAATAAAAAAAATTGATCATTCTCTCGATCAACCCCCAAACAACAAGGTAATGTTTTTTATTTAGAAACATTTGTATATTTCTCTAATACCCTTTTGTGTATACTTTCTTGACTCAAAATGAAAATATATTATTTTGGATTTTTACCCCTATTCCCCCCGAAACAGAGTGATTGTGCAAATGGAAATGTCGTAAACATTCTCAGAAGAGAAATTTCAAGAGGAAGAATTGCTATATTTTCCGAATCAAGTGATCATGAGTACAACACCTTACAAAAGATAATTATGAAAGAATTCTCTGGAAGCAGCGAAATAAAATTTGTTAAATGTTCTAGATTTGCCAGGGATATCGTCGAGGAAAGCGACTTAAAGAAGCAAATAGCATTGTTTCAGAAATTTGAAACGGGTCATGCTGGTATAATTCCAACTTTCGAAAAAATAAAACTTTAAATATATAATCCTAATTTAAAAGAATTTATTCAAAGAGTAATCAATAATTGCGAAACTTGTTCAGCGGCTAAATATGACAGAAACCCCATAAAAAATAAATTCAGATTAACTGAAACCCCTTCCAACACCAATGAAATAATTCATGTTGATACTTATGTCAACAGTAAACATTCATTCATATTCTTTATTGACAAATTTTCAAAACATGTAGTTTGATTTCATTTGCTCGACAGAAATAGTCAAACCCTAGTTGGGAAAATTGGTCGAATATTTTGGCCATTAAAGGAAATGTTACTAAATTTGTACTAGACAACGAATTCTATAACGCAAATGTAAGGAACGTCCTCGATCAAGAGGGAATTCAATATCATTTTACAAAACCGAATAGTCATACCGGTAATTCAAATATTGAAAGATTTAATAATACAATCACAGAGAAAATCAGAGTCTTTAATTTAGAGGAAAAACTTCCAATAAGCACCCAAATGAATAAAGCAGTGAAATTCTATAATAGTGGATATTAATTGTAGTCCTTTGGATGTGCAAAATAAATTGATTGATCATAGCATAATAAAAGAAAGTTTAAAAACGTTAAGTTCAAAGTGATTCAAAAAAGGAATAAATCAAGAGAAGACTACGTAGAGAATAGGAAAGAAGGATTTGTAAAAAATTATAAGATCGTAGGACATAAAGAAGAACCCACATTTTTTAAAAAGTCTTTAGAGAATGTTCACACCGACAATATTAAACGACCTTTTAAATTTGCAGATCGTGGCAGTCATACTCATACTGATTGCACAAATATACCTGAATCAGGCAACCCTTCAAATTAGTGCTTGATGAGACGTTTTAAAGATCTTAAAAGAAGATTTCTAAACAACGAAACCTAATTGGTTTTGTGTCTTCCAACAACAAAAAAAAAGAGTAACAATAAAAAAACATTTACATAATAATTGAATAACAAAATAAAATAAAAAAACTCCTAAAATTTTCAGGCTCTAGTAACAATTTTACTGCTACTCCCACAGCCTTTCATGCTGGGGGATTTTTGCAAATTAGCCCACTACCAGACAATAATGGCTTCATCGATATAAAGATGGGTGATGTAAAAATAGTCAATGCCACTAACATAGTGGTACATATCGTAAATGTTATAGAAATATTGAAAACTCTTAAAATTTTAGAGGAAAATATTAAAACAATAGATGTAAGATGCCAACCCCGAACGATCGGGAACAGAAAGAAGATGAGAAGAGAATAGAGAAGAATAGAAAGTAAAGTTAGAAGTTAGTAGAGTCAGTCGTAAAGTAAGCAGTGAAAGAACAAGTAGTGAAAAGTCGAAGACAAGTTGTTTTCAGTTGAACAGTCATTTTATTTTAAAGAGAAAGAGAAAGATAATTTGATCAGAGTTGTGAATTAAATAATATTTAAAAGAAATCTAAATTTTTGAACTACTTAGGTTAGGTTAGGTTAGAGGACTTGCACCTGTCAGTCAAGACAGGCACAGTACCCGGAGGTCAGATTGGCCCATTGTACAACGTCCTAAAGGAGGGAAGGATAGTATAGGGGTTAGGATGAAAGGAGGGTATATGGGAAAGAGGGGAGTGGGAAGCGGAGGAATCACACAGACCGGACACAACAAAAAGGATGGGAGAGCGCGACCACACCGATGAATTCCTAGCCTCTCAACCAGCCTAAACCACTAATGAATCTGTGGAGAGCCTTGATGTCGGCTCTCGACACAGAATTCAAACTCTCAAAGAAGGGCCTACCAAGGGTCCTCAACCTTAATCTACCAAGGGCTGGGCAGTTACAGAGGAGGTGTTCGATAGTCTCCAACTCCTCCTCATCGCAACACGTCCTGCAATAGTCCAGATCCCCGTCAGTGACCTAATCTCGCAGTGCCCCGTGATAAAACCGACAAACAACCTTAAGCTGGCCTTATTCAAGCCCAGCGGCCAACCTGTTCTCTTACTGTCTACAGCAGGCCATAGACACCTAGAAACAAAACAACCCGATCCGTTCCCCCAACGTCACTCCTCTTTCTCCATGACCCATCCATTGATGAGGCCATAGAGGTGACAGACTGGGGGGTCAGGACCAACCATCAAATCGCCTACTGAAAGCGAACCTAGCCTAGCGAGGACACCTGTCATCTCATTGCCCGGTATTCCGCTATGTTCTGGAACCCAGCACACACGGATACGGTCCGGTCCAAAAGTCCTCAACGACTCCTTGCACACGCGAACAAGCCGTGATTTGCACCAGACCGACGCAATGGCCCTAAGAGCAGCCTGACTGTCAACGAAGATCATGTAAGATTCGGAATCCGAAGCTGGGCCACTAGCTATGACTTCAATAGCCTTCAAGATTGCGAAAATTTCCGCCTGAAAAACTCTGCAGTCATCATTCATGCTGAAGTGGAGTTCAAGACCGAGTTCCCTACAGAAAACCCCAGCACCTGTACGTCCACCTAACTTAGACCCATCTGTGAAGATGGGTATACCACTCTGCCCCTGGAGTACCCCACTATTCCATTGTGCCCTATCCGGTATAAGTATTCTTAAACTAGGCAGGAACATAGCCTCAGGCACAATATAATCAGTGGCTTTTCCTGAAAGCGCATATCTTCCATCAGGAAAGACGACATTCAGAACTCTGGAGTGACCTATCGAACGCTGTTTCCAGCAGCCCGATTCCCTCAGGCGTATGGCACTACGCGCTGCACACCGCTTGACATACAAGTAAAGCGGAGTCAGGCAGAGCACAGTGTCAAGAGCAGCCTGAGGACAACTCTTCCTCACTCCAGTGATACTCCAGGAGGCAATCCGCTGAACCTTATCTAAGATTTTCCGTTGAAAATTCTTATCTAAGGCACTCCACCAGACAACGCAGCCATAAGAAATAACCGGTCTAACAATCGCCGTATATATCCAGCGAATGGCCCTAGGCGGAAGACCCCAGCTCTTACCTATGGAGTTCCTACACTGGTAGAAATCATTCAGTCCTTTCTTCATTCTTTCCTCGGTGTTTCTTTTCCAGTTCAGCTTACTGTCCAGGACAACACCCAAGTACTTGACCTCAGAAGACAACGGAAGCTCCCTACCAGCTAACCTCGGCAATCTGAAGGTTTCAATCTTGCACCGACGCGAGAACAAGACGAGGTCCGTCTTATTTGGATTTATACCCAGACCACATTTCGTAGCCCAAGAGGATAGAATTCCAAGAGCAGACTCCATCAGTTCCCCCAGCGGCGGCAAAATTTTTCCACCCACCAGAATAGCCACATCATCGGCATATGCCACAACCCTAAAGCCTTCACTTTCCAAAAGCCTCAGACCAACATTAGCTACCAAGAGCCACAAGAGAGGGGATAGGACACCCCCAAACGAGCCACGTCGGCAACATCATCGATACTCGTGCAGAAACTCATCCAGGCGTTTCTTTTTCAGCGCTTTATTTCCCTTTTATAATCATTAAAACTGGATCTATATGCAGACCAGTCGACATCCCTACCCGACCTCTTAGCCTTATTAAAGAGTCGCCTAGTACAGCAGCGAAGTCTCTGGAGTTCCGCATTCCACCAGGCTGGCTGGCTCCTCTTACCCGGGTAAGTGAGACAAGCATCTCTATAACAAGACAACAAAATAGCCGTCAAAGATCCAACTCGAGCATTGATGCCAGGAGGGGAACGACCCCTAAGGGCCCTAAGTTCCTCCTCCACAGCCTTCTCATATCTGATCCAGTCGGTTCTTCTTGGATTCCTGAAGGGCTAATTAAGGCACCAGATAGATTAATACTGAAGGATATCAGTTGGTGATCAGAGAAAGAACACTCATCTGAAACCCTCCAGTCACTAATCATAGACCTATCCATATTAAAGATTGTAATGTCAATTACCGCCTCCCTAACACGGTTCCTAAACGGTGGCGTATTACCAACGTTACAAATAGTAAGCCTATTAAGAATAATGAAATTCAAAATCGACTCACCCCTAGTATTTATGTCAGCACTTCCCCATTGTGTGTGATGAGCATTGGCATCACAACCCAAGACAAGGCGACATCTTTTCCTCTTCGCATGCTCCACCAGTAATTCAATTAAGTCACCAGGATGGGATGCAGCCTCATACGGCATGTACACAGATGACAGCATCAAATTGATCTTAAGGTCATCTCTGTACGCCACAGTTGTTACGTCACCTGTACAAAAGGAAGGAGTGATTAACAAATTCAAATTACTTCTAGCTAAAATACAGGTTCTTACCTTCTCACTTGTTCTAGGAACAAGTAACCTATAATCAGGATCGCTCAGACCCAGAATCCTATCCCTAAGGATCCAAGGTTCCTGGATAAGAGCAATGTCAACTTCAAGGCGGCGCAGTGTGGTTAGCAGGTTGTGTGAGGCGGCCTCGCAGTGATGCAGATTAATCTGCACCACTTTTAGCCTCCTCTGGGTCCTTGGCACCACTTATGTCCGGATGACGGAACTTTAAGCGTGCCAACCCACACAACACCACGCCACCCCTTGCACCCAGCCACTGAAGTGAATCCTGATCAATAGCGATCCGAATATCGCAGCCTTTCTTACCATCACCAGCCAGGGAGTTGACAACTACCCACGAGCTGGTGTTCAATCCGTCATTCTGCTTTCCAATAAGTTTGGGTATGACATTCACCTGCCTAAAGGTAAGCGGGACCCATACCATCACTATTAAACGTAGAGGGAGGTCGGATTGAAGGATCACCTCCAAGTGAGCACCAGGCCAGAGTTCACCAAGGCGCTTCACTGATTCCACAAAAAACTTTACAGTTCCCTCTTTTTCACAGTCCACTACCTTGATGCCCTTGGACCAACCGATGTTAGATATGCGGGCATTTCTGCCATCACAACTATCCTCCGTCATAAACTCAATGACCCTTTCTTCAACCAGATCCCATCTTTCAGGAGAGATTTCGCCATCTAAATCCGACCTGTCAATGAAAGCCAGATGAAGGGAAGGGTTAGTCCCTAGGCTACCTTGTTTCTTAGGACGCTTGGAGCCGGAAGAAGGCACCTCGTCGGATCTATTTCTCTTCATGTGATTTCCTTTACGAGAAACCTTAGACGACCTATCCAACGAGATGTCCTCCACCGCCTCCTTCGCCTCCAACCTTACATCCTTCTTCTGGGATAAAGGATTAGCGGTAGTTTCTACCTCCTTTCCTTCATCCGTTGTAGAAGGAACACTATCACCCTTTCTCTTCGCCGGAGGCATGAAAACCTGTGTAGTCTTCTCTGCAACAGCTGGGAGCAAGGTGTAAAACCTTCATGCCCCTTGCTTGCAGCTTGAGAGGTAAAAGCAATTGACTCTACGCTCCCGTCCGCACTCTAGGGTCCATCCTTCTTACCAGAATCAGCGCCTCGTGAGAGGACACTGCCCGGATATTTGGTTTCATACCGCGAAACAGTGCCTCTGTGTCGGGCCAGCATCTTCTGTTCTTTGACAGAGAGGGAATCCACATCACGGCTTGCAAATCTCTTTAAGACCGTGCAGGCCCTGCGATATGAATTCCTTTCCCTATACATAGCGGAGCGTTTCCGCCCAATTTTACCCCCTTGTCAGACAAGTCACCTTTACCCATGCAGTCCGAATCATCAGATGATTGTACTAGTGGGTCCGACGCGTCCTATCTGATAAGTGGGTTGCTTAAGGGGGAAGTCGCCACCTCATTGCTCCCAGCAGAAATTCGGATACGGGTGAAGGGGAGCCTTTCGATGACCGTATTGTCACCATCTTCATCCGATAGTAGGGAGACAGAGTCTGACTCCACGCACATATCTTCTGTTGAAGTGGGGATTGCCAACGCAGTCTCCTCACTAAAGGACTCCTCCACAGTCGTAATCCTCAAGCCAGTTGGGGCGAAGCTCCTGACGATTTCGTTGTTATTGTCAACGATACTCGCCTGGATTGGCGCAATGAGCTGGGACGCGTCCTGTCCAGTTTTCATAGCCATTCCGTCATCGTTAGGCACGTTCAGTTCTTTTGTATTGTGTCTTTTTTCCATATAAGTCCCACGAGTGAGGGGGAAAGGAGATCGATCATGCCATAGCCCCCGATAGCATGATAAGGACTTGGTAGAAACCTAATACTCACTGAGGCGACCAGGTATCAGTGAGGCTCCGTTATAATACAGTCTGGATTAGACCCCCGACTGCAAACCGTCCGATGAGCACGGGTCGCTTAACACTCCGGATTAGGGTTATAGAAGAAATATACGTGACAGGGCGAGTCGAAAAGATGACACAGAGACGTCGATTCGAATATTGTCCCCTCACGATATTAGGGTAACCTTTAGTCATGCACCACATCCCCAACGGGTTGGGGATAGGTACACTTAAGCCCCCCACATCGCGACAAGATTGTTACCCAGGTGGAGGGACTACTTAGAAAACTAACTAAATTTGTTTTAATCACTTATTTGTGAATTTTTAAATAAAATATTAAAATTAATAATACTTTAAATTTATATTTAAATAAAATATTGTATTAAAAAATAAAAAAACGTGAACTATATTATTTTAACAAGAAAATATAATAAGTAATCGGCATATCCTTTTACAAAAAGTACAGAGCATGCATTAAAAGAGGGAAAAAAGAGGTTTAATAAATATCTTTGGCACAGCGCAAAAATGGCTCTACGGAACAATGGACGACGACGACAGGACAGAAATTATGGAACATATCTTCACAATCGAAGGAAATAATAGAAACATAATAAGGACAATAAACAACCAGATAATCATAAATGACTTATTTAAGAAATCACTTATTAATTTAAAAAATTTTATAGAGGATGATAGAAATATTATAAAATCGGCTTTTGAACAAATCAGGAAGAATAGTAATGAAATAGTGAAACGATACTTGTACTTAGATCAATTTTCTAAATTAAGTTTATTAGAAGACAAAATAGAAAAAATTCAAGACAATATTGCATCTGCAAAAAACAATTTTATTCAGCCTAGTATATTTACAAAAACAGAAATCGAAACCTTTAATATTGATTTTTATAAATTAAAACTACTTAAAATCGGAGTGATGACTTTTAAGGACAGTTCTGTAATGATAGCTATACAAATTCCTGATAAATTCATAATTACACAATTAAGATTACTTACCGCAGTACCAAATTCAAATAATATGGAAATTGACGAACCTAGTGAAAATATTATTGAAATAAAAAATGTTATTTTACACTATAAGGAAAATTTTATATTTAAGCATTTCCATAAAAGCAACCATTGTTCAATTAAAGCTAATTGTAAATATATATTTAATAACAAAACGGAAACAATAGAATTAGATGAAGAAACTATTCTGTTAAAAAATGCTAGAAAAATTAATCTAAAACAAAATTGTGACAGTAGAAATCTAAGTTTATCGGGAAACTACTTAATAAATATAAATAATTGTAGCATTACAATCGATAATCAAACTTTTAAAAATAAAAAACAGATAATAAACGAAGAATTCTTTTTCCCACCAACACAAATTATTAATGTAACAAAACCTATCGTAGAATTTAAAAACATTGTTTTGGAACATAAAAGTAATATTAATCAAATAAATGAATTAAAAGTCCATAGTAAAGTCTCATATGGATATGGATACATAACACTAATAATCATTACCACTATTGTTCTCATATTAATGTATATTGTAATAAAAAATAGAAAGTCTAGTATAAATAAAACACAAGTTGTAACAATATCTCAGAGTCCTGATATAAAAGAGATCATAGAGAAATACAAACCGAACATGTAATAATAAAAATGTAAAATTAAAAATTAAATTTAAAAAAAAAATTAAATGAAAAATCAAACTAGAAAATATGAAATAATGTTTCATAACAAAATTATAAATATGTAATAGTATTAAGCAATATCTAATAATAAAAAAATAATACGAAATCCACGTGTATTTCGGTCAAGGGGTGGAGGAGCTACATACCCATCCCTAAACGATAAATTATTGGCTGGCTAAGTGTAGCGGAGCATTAGCTTTAAATTACATTTTATTTTCCCACACTTTAGTCCAGACAGCAATGTCAGCATTTCCGCTGCATTGCTTAGAAAACTTAAGCTATTTAAATATTAAAAATATAAAAATTGGTTAGTCATAAGATTCAAGTAAATAAAGTTAGTACTCTTAAGAGTAAAAATAAAAATTAAAATAAAACTGAAGTTTTATTTAACATAAGTGACGCTTTGCACCAAATTGAACTTTTTTAGATGCGCCTACCATTATAGTTATTAGCTTTTCTAAAATTTGCTCAATATTCGACTCCGCGATGAATGCAGAGTCAATCGAATTAATCTTAGCATCAACCCAGGTATTTCATCACTTCGTGTTTAGAGATTTATTGTCTGTTAAATTCCAGCATGAATATGGCATCGTTTGTGGAGCATTTTGTAGTCACGATTTCCTTTACATTAACTAGCTCAATATTGAATATTTGTTTAAATTCTTCGATTATCGATTTGAGGTAAGGCGAATAGTACTAATTTAAACTTGTTTTTGTCTTTAACAGGGTGTGAAAAATCTTACAGATCGTTCCTTTAAAGGAAAGCTAAAGCTTTTTGGCGTCTTCATAAATAGATAGTGTGTTTACAAAATTTTGGTACCCACGGATATTCTTTTATACTTGTATTTTTCTCCAAATAATTTCATTTCATTAAAAAATATGGCAAGATTCAGTGTCAGATTCAGATTGGAAGTCCTTTGCTGCTTATATTTGGGATTATTACCCCAAAATTTTTTACGTTTCGAAATCATATTAGAATGACTTAATTCATAATGAATTCACTCAAAACTAAAACAGTTTACCTATTACATGTTTTTCACTTATTATTTATTTTTTCACCTATTATTACTTTCGAACCGATTAATTTTAAGCACGTCCGTATACTTCGAGAGAATAAGACAAAACTGATACCATATTTTGTAGAAGGCGATTTTTTAAAGCGAATTTAAAACTAGAAATTCTGTCAATGCTTCTTATATTTTGTTGCAATTTTCTGTTTTGTTAATTGTAGCCTACACCTCGATACCATTAAATGCGAATTATTTCTTGTGTTGACACTAGTACAGGTACGATTTCCTTTGGAATATTTTGGTAAAGAGACAATGTGTAAATTTTTGATTTCAGACAATATATATGTATATTCCATGACAAATTAAATTAGATTGACTCCCAAATATGCAACTGATTCAATTTTAAAGTTTCCCTGATCATTAGTTGCACTTAGTCTTTTTTGAATTAAAGACAAACTTGTTTAGTCTTGAAAATTTCAATATCAAAGCAGCATCTCTTTCCATATGAACCTTGAAAATCTTTTTAAGCCTATATATGTAAATTACATAAATGTCATCCGCGTACATAAAGATTTTCCCATAACGATCATATTTGTAGCACTCCATGTTCAACTAGCCCAACAAAACTTTTATTGTTAATTAACTCAACGTAATGTTTCCTTTTATTAAGATAGCTTTTAAAAAGATTTAGTTCTATACCCCTCATGCCATAAAACTGAAGCTGGGGAAGAAGGATTTCATGTTCAACTAAGTCAAAAGCTTTTAAAAAGTTATAAAATATATCTGCTTCCTTGGAACCTTGATCCAAACTCTGGTAGATATTGTTAACAACGTTTACGACCGGAAAAGATGTCTCCTCGTCTTGGGTTGTGATGACAATGCTCTTCGCACCCAAAGGGGCAGTTCTGATATAAATACAAGGGATGAGTCGACTTTGAATTTAACTATTCTTAATAGGCTTAATATTTGTAACGTTGGCAGTTCGCCGACTTTTAGAAATCATGTTAGGGAAGCTGCACTTGACATTACGCTTTCTAACATGGTCTATGATTAGGGACTGGAAGGTTTCAGATGAGTGTTCTTTTTCTGATCACCAACTGATATCCTTCATTATTAATCCATCTACTGGCCTTTTAGGAAATTTGACAAGGCTGTGGAGGAGGAACTTATGGCCTCTAAGGCTCATTCCACTTCTGGCATCAATGATTAAGTTGGATCTTTGGAGGGTATTTTGCTGCTTTGTTCTAGAGACCCTTGTCCTCTTATTTACCCGGGTAAAAGGAGCAAGCCAGTCTGGTAGAATGCGGAACTCCAAAGACTCTGCTGCTGTACTAGGAGACTCTTTAATAAGGCTAAAAGTAGGGCAAAGATTTTGACTGGTCTGTATATAGATACAGTTTTAATAATTATAAAAGGGAAATTAAGCGCTCAAAGAGAACCAACTGGATGAGTTTCTGCGAAATTATCGAGGGTGTTGATGATGTGGCTCGTTTCCGTAGGATGCTGTCTAAGGACCCTAAAATCCTAGGCTTAACCGACAATGGCGCGTGGACAACTTCGACAAAAGAAACCCTTGAGTTTCTATTAATACTCATTTTTCCAACTATGTGGATCCGTCTGTAATGCTGGCATGATGCCCGCCTTGAAGGAAATCATTACCAGGGATAGGGTCAAATGAGCTACAAGTAGCTTTGGTCCAGATGGTATCATTCCTCTCTCCTTCAGCATGCTAGTGATATTTATACGAATACCTTTGGATACTTATCGATCTACATTTGAGATCAAACATAGACCGGTCTCTGCTGCGTAGGTCTCAACATGCTTATGTTAGGGGTAAGTCAGTTGAGAGCGTTCTTCATGTGACAGGCTTTGTTGAGGTGAATTTGGCTAGGATTGAGTACACGCTGTCGGTCTTCTTAGATATTGAGGAGGCCTTCAACAATGTTACCACTTCTTCAATTGAGAATTCACTTAGGGATATACATGCCCCAGATTTTCTGGTGGGGTTTATCACTCACATGCTAGGTAATAGACTAATCCGCTCAAATCTGGGTGGATGTTCTATGATTAAGCATGCAACCAGGAGAATTCACTTGTTTAAGGCGTCTAGAAATTAGGAGCTTTAAGATTGTGGCATATGCCGATGATGTGGTTATTATGGTCGGTGGTAAACTGTTATCAACGCTAGAGGAACTATGGGGTCTGATCATGGGGTTTTATCCTCTTGGGCTACGATCTGTGGTCTGAGTATAAATTCCAATAAGACAGACCTTGTTTTGTTCTCGCGTTCGGGAGGGGTGGCAGGGAGCTTCCGTGGTTTTCTGAATATAGTGTCTGGGTGTTGTTCTAGGCAGCAAGCTGAACTGGAAAAGAAACACCGAAGAAAGAATGAAGACGATGCTGAATATTCTCTATCAGTGCAGGAGCTCCATAGGTAAAAGCTGGGGACTTCCGCCTAGGTTCATTCGCTGGATATATCTGGCAATCGTTAGACCGGTTATTACTTTTGGTTGTGTTGTTTAGTGGAGTGCTTTGGATAAGACTTTCCAACGGAAAATCTTAGATAAGGTTGAGCGGATTGCCTCCTTGAATATTACTGGAGTAAGGAAGAGTTATATCAGGCTGCTATTGATACTATGCTCTGCGTGACTCCGCTTGATTTGTATCTCAAACAGTGTGTACCACGTAGTGCCATACGTCTGAGGAAACCGGGCTGTTGGAAACAACGCTCGATAGGACACCCCAGAATTCTGAACGTCGGCTCTCCTGAGGGGAGGTATGGACCTAAGGAAAAGGCCACCGACTATATTGTGCCTAAGGCTATGTTCCTGCATAGTTTGTAGATACTCATTCCGGATAGGGCACTATGAAATGGTGAAGGACTATCGCAGGGTATGCTGCGGTGAGGAGTTGGAAACTATCGAACACCTCCTCTGTAACTTTCCAGCCCATATTAGGTTCAGGTTGAGGACCCTGGGCAGGGGCTGCTTCGAGGGTTTGAATTCTTTGTCGAGTGCCGACATTAAGGTTCTCCATAGATTCATTATTAGTTTGAGTTGGTTGGAGAAGTGCTAGGGCTTCAATAGTGTAGTCGAACTATCTTGTGTGTTTGTGGTCTGCGTTATTCCTCCGCTACCTTATTCCTACTTCCTCTCCTTTTCATTATCTCCTCTATTATCCTCTCTCCTTTAGGACGTAGTACAATGGGTCAACTTGACGTTCAAGTACTGTACTTGCCTCTATGGCAAGTGCACGTTCTCTAACCCAAATTTAAGTGCTGGTAACGTGGTATACCCATTTATTTTTGGATCACCAAATTTGTTGTAACTACTTGCTGTAAATATTAAATTCACATTTTCTGATATATTTGTGAAAGTATCGTAAATCCCATTAGGAACGGTTTTTCAAAACATTGCAGGCAGTGCAACGTACCAGCGCTGATTTTTTCTTTACATCGACTTTGTTTTAAGGAAATTTTCGAACCAGGCGGAGCATCCTTCATAAAAACTCGGTTGTGTAGTTTTACGGTGTTGTTATTTACTCCCTACCTGTTATTATAATCTTCAACTTGTGAACATTAATATCACTTTTAAAAAACAAAAACTTTTGTTTTAACACCAACCGAAAAAAGTCGATTACATCCAAAATCGAACCTTTCTGCCTACTCTAAGATTATGATATAAATACAATGAACGCAACGGAATTTTACAACAACAATTTGCTTGTTGTCCTGTTGCATTTCAAATAATCATTTACATATACACTCATGTATTCTTTAATTATTGAGAGATTACTGTGCTATGCGTTTATCGTGTTTATAACATAACTTCCAAAAACAAACAAAAATCGTTGGTGTCTTAAAGCCTGAAACAGAATAAAATAGATTATAAAATCACCTTTCAGAAAATGTAACTCTTAAGGCGATGTCATTGTCATTATCCAAAATATGGAATTTTAAATATTGGTATCTCAAACATAAATGCGTGGTGTATGAATTAATTGTGGTTAGGATAGTATATAATATATATAATAACTATTTATTTTTTATCGTTTTTAAATTTTACAGCCTGCTTTTTAAATATTGCTTTATAAGTATGTTAAATAAATAATTAATAACAATAATAATATCTTTAAAACTAATTCTAGATGATCATAAACATTTCAAATCCTGGTCTAGTTTTCTCAACAACATTTTTAAAGCCTAGCTTGCGTCTGTGAATATATTTATTTTTTTAATTTTATTATTAATTTGCGATTATATTTTTTCATATAATATTGTTACGTTTTTACCTTTTTAAAAACGTTTAAATATGAGTTCGTTAATTGCAAACCAAGTTATTTATTTACTCTTAAACTCTCTTTATTCTTTACACTACTTTTGTGTGCCACCGTATACAACTTAACGATACAACAATAATTTGCTTGTACACTATTCTATTTCACACTTCTGTCCGCGTTAACACTAACTAACTGTTCGTTTGATCTTCTCTGCTTACAACCTTTTTGCTACCACTTGTAGGTTCAAACCGCAACGCGTCTTCACACAAGGCTGACTGAATTATAAGTGACTGCTGCCTGCTTTGTCCAGCCCTTTTATAGTCCGACATAACCAGTCTAACGAACATTCTTGAAGTGGAAGGCTCGTTATCTCGCCTTCTCGAGAGCTCTATTGCTAATATATTGTTGTTTGTGTACTTTGCTTATGTTGTTTATCCCTTTTTGTCATATGCATGTTGTTGTTGGTACCAGGCGCAACCAGGTTCGTCGTACATATGTGTATGTGTGCAGCTTTAGATAATCAACACGTTCATTGTATTCTTAGTGTTAGTGTGTATTTGTATCGTGTGGATTTTTTATCGTTTTTGTTGTTAAACGATATTAGGTCGTTTCGATTTGCGTAGCAATATCATACAGTTTTCAAATGGACGCTAAAACGATATTGTGCACGAGTTAAGCTCGCTACTCCATTTGTCCTTTATATTGAAGATTTAACTTGTGTCTTGTCTCAATTCTAAGTAAAACCCAGTCTCTTATTTTAAAATTGTAATTATATTTAATTTTATTATAATTCAGTCTTTATCCTAACTTAGATCTAACATTTCCTTAGCTCTGTTTTGTGAGAATAAAAAAAGAAATTTTGTTTTAATTGAAATTACTTTCAAATATAAAGATTATAATTAATTAAGCTAAAGTTTATGAACTTGTAAGTTTAATTATTATCGTGAACAAGTCTTTCTTTATAACAATGAATAAAAAGGAAAAATAATATACACTGAATAAAATGTGCTCAAAATGTATTGTGTCAACTATGAAGTAATTGATAGAAATAACAGCAAGCAGTTTAAAGTAATGTGTAGGTCGTTAAAGTTAACAGTATTAAATGGTAGAACGCAAACTGACAAGTTCGGACAGTTTACATATTTGAAATATGAAAAATTCAATTTACTCAGAAATAAACACCTTAGAATCGTTTATCTATAGAAAAAGGTCAGACAATTTAATGGAAAGTAATAATGAAAATTATGGAATATACAGTATAGATAGGTTAATGAATTATATTAAAAAGGCGACTCCACAAAGAAAGATAAAAAATAAGCAAAGGAAGGAGGAATGATTCGAAGGGGAATGTGAACAGAGACGAACGTAATCTTTTAATAAATTATAAGTGGCAAAAAATTCAGTCAGAAAGAAAATTTTTGGTTATACAGAGAGTTAAATAAAATGTGTGAAACTAAAAACAATTACATACATATATAATTCAATGGCGTTAATCTTGACTGAAATTTAGAATAGTAAAACTTTTTGGAGCTCTGTTAGAACCATGATACTTGTAAAAATTGTCGAATAAGAAGATACAAGGAATTTAGCAATATATTTTGGGTCGTTATTGAAAAGTGGTAAAAATGAAATGCTATATAGCTACGCGAGATAAGAAAACACTCAATGGTACAATGTGTCAATTCCACCTCCGGGTACTGTACTTGTCTTAATTGACACGTCCTCTAACCTAAGGAAACACTCATAATACCACCAACAAAGCTAGCCATGTTTTTATTCTAAAACAGTAATTTATTTAACTGTAATAATTCTAAAGAATTCTAATAGCACTACTAAAAATAGAACTGACTACTGAGGCAGGCTAATTTTTAATTCGTCTTTTCGCACATTAGCCTCTCTAGGTGGGCATTCAGGCAAGAAGACCACATCACTGTATGAGTTACGATTCAGCTGTTATTTTAAAATATAATTTAGCAAAAATGCAACTGAAAATCTCAAGTTTCTTTAATATGATTTAAAATATAAATCCTCGTGTATGTGAATTAATAAAAGCATTTCTAATTTTAATAATACAAACATTTTCAATAATATTTTGGGTTCTGCTATTGAAAAATTCAGTTTGTGAGAAAGGTCTGATTTTTAATTAGTCCCGAACATCAATCGCGCACTATATTAGCAAACGCATATGCAAACGACGTGTTTTTTATGTTACGGTAAACGAATAACGTAAGTGGCGCTGTCGGCGACTGGATCCACAGTAAATAATTAAAGGAATATCAAGGAAAGTGAAAATATACTTTGAGACGTCAAAGTCCACTTTTAAATCCGTGGCAGTGAAAAAATCCATAAATAATTCTTGACGTCATATCTAGGAAAAGGTAAAGTGTTAAATAAATAAAAAATTTATGAAGAAATATCACAGATAGTAAGAAAAAAGGGATATTCAAGTAAAATAATAAAACAATCAAATCCTATGAACTTACATCAATTGGATCATTTCTAAACAAAAAAAGGAGGATCAACATTAAGATTTTTGCGTTTGGGTTGCTGTAAGTAGTTAATTATATCTAGTTATTAGACATATACAGTGGCTCCATTGCATAATCGGACAAGCATTAGTCTGATATGTATGTGCTTAAAACTTAAAAAGAAGATATTAAATATGTGTTTTTTTTGCTTTTATTTACACTCTACATTACAACCTTTTAGATTAATAAAAAAATAAAAAAAATTTTCATGATAAGGGTAATTTTATAAAGAAAAAGAAAAATAACTCAATTTTTTGCACTCAACACATAATCGGACAAAGAAGAGCATCATTGCTAAATATGACGAAAGAGAACAATTAATACTTTGTGGCATATCCTTTGTTCTCAAGAACGGCCTGTAAACATTTTGGAATTGATTTTACCAAATTGTAGCATTCCTCAGGTTCTATGGAGTCCCACGCTTCCAGTAAAACCGCCTTAAGATGATTCAAAGTTTTAAATTGTTATTGGTGTACTCTTCTAGCTAATTCTTCCCAAAGATGTTCAATTACGTTGAGATCTGGGCTCTGTGCAGAGGTTTCTATAAATTTTGGGCAATTATGGACCAAGCAAAGCTTTTCCACACCCGAAATGTGCTTGGGATCATTGTCCTGGTGAAAAGCAAAATCATTCGCAATACCTAAGAACTAAAAATATCTTTAAAACAGCAGTGTCAAAGATGTTTGCTTAAATACTATTCGTAATACATTGCACAAATATAACTACCATGGCAGAGTTACCAGAAAAAAGCCAGTTATTAGGCCTAAGAATAAAAACGAGAGAATAAAATTGGCTAAAGAGTATTTGCTTAAAACAGAAGATTTTTGGAATAAGGTAATTTGGTGTAAAGATATCTTAAAATACATTTTTGCTGATAGTTTTTGTTCGTTACGAGGTTCTGTTCACTGACGAGAGCAAATTCAATTTGCATGGATCATATGGCAAGATGTTTGTGTGGCGTAAACCAAATGCAGAATTTAATCCTCAAAATACAAAAGCTACTGTTAAGCATGGAGGAGGTTCTGTTATGGTTTTAGGCTGCATGTCGAGTGCTGGGGTGGTCATTTTGCATTTTATTGATGGTAAAATGAACAAATTTGGCTACCTCAACATTTTGAAGGAAAATGTAAAGCAAAGTGCCGAGAATTTAGGCATTGCGAATGATTTTGCTTTTTACCAGGACAATGATCCCGAGCACACTTCGGGTGTGGAAAAGCTTTGGTTGGTCCATAATTGCCCCAAACTTATAGAAACCTCTGCACAGAGCCCAGATCTCAACGTAATTGAACATCTTTGGGAAGAATTAGCTAGAAGAGTATACCAACAACAATTTAAAACTTTGAATCATCTTAAGGCGGTTTTACTGGAAGCGTGGAACTCCATAGAACCTGAGGAATGCTACAATTTGGTAAAACCAATTCCAAAACGTTTACAGGCCGTTCTTGAGAACAAAGGATATGCCACAAAGTATTAATTGTTCTCTTTCGTCATTTTTAGCAATGATGCTCTTCTTTGTCCGATTATGTGTTGAGCGCAAAAAATTGAGTTATTTTTCTTTTTCTTTATAAAATTACCCTTATCATGAAAAATTTTGTTATTTTTTTTATTAATCTAAAAGGTTGTAATGTAGAGTGTAAATAAAAGCAAAAAAACACATATTTAATATCTTCTTTTTAAGTTTTAAGCACATACATATCAGACTAATGCTTGTCCAATTATGCGGTGGAGCCACTGTATATATATTAACACCAAATAGGAAAGGGAGAGAAAAATATTAATTCAAAAAAATATTAATACTAAAAAATATGAAACCAGAAAATAGGAATATAGTATATTAAACGTACATAATATTGAAATTAAAATATTTATATCCTAACTATTATTCCACTGATCCTGGGCATTCTAGTTTAAAGTATTAGCGCACAATTGTTTAAGAAATATCTATGTATATACATACATATATGTATACTAACTACGATCCCACTTACTTTGGGCGCTCTAGCTTAAAACGATATGGTAAGCATACAAGCGAATTATAATTATAAAAGAGAAATAATAATAATAATCTAAAAAAGGATAATATCTTTAGTATATATATATATATATATATATCTATATCTATATTCTATATACATATATAAAAATGAATGTTTGTTTGTATGTAATTAATAGAATCGTAAACTATGCATTTGATCATGCTATGATCTTCTGCAAAATTGTTGCGCATGAGCCGTGGAAGGTTTCTAAGTTGGTATGACCAATTTCCGACAGGTGGCGCCACTGAAAATTACTAAAAATGATTTAAATCATAAACTGCGTATTTGATCATTTTATGATATTTAGCAAAGTTGTTGCGCATAAGCCTACGAAGGTTTCTTAGTTGTTATTACCAATTTCCAAAAGGTGGCGCCACTGAAAATTACTAAAAATGAATTAAATCGTAAACTGTGCATTTGATCATGATATGTACTTTAGCAAAGTTGTTGCGCATAAGTCGACGGAGGTTTCTAAATTGGTGCGATTAATTTCCGATAGATGGCGCCACTAAGAATTATTCAAAATGAATTGAATCGTAAGCTATGCATTTGATCATGTGTTGATCGGCAAATACCAGACATTTTAGCATTTATCATTTATGATTTTAATAACATTAGGTATAACTCATTCCCGTAAAATTTGAAACATTTTAACTTTGGAAAATTTTTAAAAATGCTGTTGGGGTCAATTGGATTGGGTACATTGTGAGATTCTAATAAATTTAACACATTTTTCACGTCGTTCCCGTGCAATCATGCCTCCAAAGCGGCAAGCAATTGTTCGACCTACACCTCGAGCACGGAAGGAAAGACAATTACGAGCCTCAGAATCAGACCGGCAACTAGCATTGAGACTGGAAAATCTTCGAGTACATGCCGCTGAGACCCGTTGGCATGAATCGCTTGAACAACGAGAAGTAAAATTAGAAACTGGTCGAATGCGTACTACTCAGGACTGTTCGTCTGAATCATCTGGACAGCGGGGAACTGAATAAATAAAATGATTCAAAATTAATTTGATATTTGTGTAATGTCTTTCCTTCAAATTTATTTTATCGAAAGTGTGAACGTCTCAGAAACGTGAACAAATTTATTTTTCCACAGAGTATTCTAAAACGTGAACAAAATCTGAAAGCTCTAAAATCTAAACACTTTTTTATTTCTTGATTTTTTTTTATCTGTTTTTCACTGTTTAAATGCGTCAGGGACTCACAAACTTATTTTACTGGTAATTGAAAAATCTAAAAATCCACGAAGTTCAAAAACTTTACTTGTGCTCACTGCACAAATTCTCCAAGTCAGCGTGTATGGCATATACAATTTTTTATGACTGGTTTCATCAATGTTTTGTTAAAGAGGTAGATTTCAACTGACAAATTTAAAACTGAAAACTTTGTTACAATTTTTGGCTTTAGGTTCTTGACTAAAAAGGGACTACCGGTAAAAGCCTTTCTGTTAATAGACAATGCCCCTTCACATCCGGCTGAGTCCCAATTGATTTCTGATGACGGATTCATTTGTGCACTGTTTTTGCCACCTAACGTCACATCGTTAATTCAGCACATGGACCAAATGGTTTTAAAATAACAAAACTGTATTATAGAATCAGTCTCTTGGCTTTAGTGGTTGGAAAACAAACAGAATTGTTAGATTCTATTAAGATGTTAACTATAAAAGATGCAATTAATCTTTTGGGCTCATAGAGAAAAATTTCGCAACAAATTTTAAACAATAGGAAAAGTATTTTAAATTTAGTTTCGGACGAAGATTACCCCGATGATAATTTCCTTTAAGTGTTTTAAGAAGAGGAAGTATTGAAATTCAGGATGATACCGACGATGATGGTGATTCGTTTATATTCCAGGCAGAAATTACAGTTAAACCCAAGGAAGCTGTAGAAGCTTTTGATAAGGCTTTAATATATGCTGAAAACGAGATGGTAGACCAAAGAGACATTAGAGTGCTGAGGAACCATGAGGAAAAAGTTCTGTTAAAGATGACTAAACAAAAAACTTCCCCAAAAAATGACTGATTTTTTCCTTTAAACTTTATTTAACTTAATTATCCAAGGGAAGAAATGTTCATATTAGTTTTAATTTATTTTTGTTGTTTTTGTTAATTACCACGAATTTTTTGTATCCTTTAAATTATTATTTTTTTTTTTTGGTATTTATTGAATGCAAAGTGAGTTATATATGTATATTTCATTTAAATTTTTGTTACTAAAAATTAATTTAAAATAGTGTTTAGCATTTTTACTTACTAAATACGGTCATTTTTTGTTTTAAATTTGGGTACTCGATAACAAACTCGAAAATGTGAACTGCCTTGGTAAAAATTAGGTCACGTTATCGCGAGTTTACTGTATATATATATATATATACTATACATATATACTATGATTTATATTTATTATATATATAAATATATATATAAACAATTACATTTTTTTATAGATTCTACCTAGAGTGCCTGGCACTCTATAAAAAAACTGTAATTGTTTGTTCACCTTAGAGGAATAGATGGTACACCCTATGCTCAAATCAACGAGAGCCTTAACACGAATGGGAGGAAATAAAGAAAAACTTGACCTTTCAGGACTGAAACCTCATTAATAATTGACCAACATAATCTTAGACAGTTCAACTTGAGCATAGTAAAATTCTATAGACAGAAAGAGTGAAGAAATAATTACTGAACTTCTCAAAGAATATATAGTACCCAATAAGATGAACGCTATATATACAATTGATGAAACGTTTAAAATTACACAAGACATGTACTCTTAGCATTTTTCACAGAAAAAATTGTTAAAATCATACGATGTAAAGAAATACTAATTGCTATTAAGAAAGCAGATGACCAAGAAAAAATTATTAAAGCCCCCTTCATACGAGCACACAAGTAATATGTAAAGTCTGATGAAAAAGTAGAATGAATTCCCATCCGTATTTCAAAAAAGAGAATAATAGTCGTATGATTATTTTTTCTGTGTTTACACGATTGGTATAAGACAATAATAAAGTAAGACGAAAACAGCTGCTAAAAAACATAAACAAAGTGAAAAAATTTGCTTAAAGTTTCTATTGAAATTAAAAATGCCAAATATTAAGAAAAGCAAAGAAAATGCCCTTGGTGTTTTACTTGCTATTGCCATAATTAAGAAATATGAGTGCAACGATAAGAAACGGGTTAAAAAAGTAAGACTGTCCAAGCGCACTTGGAGCAGGGAATGGCTACTACGGCGTTATAGCGGAAAAGATATGACGCTCATTGCTATAAAGGAATTGCAACTGCAGGACCCAAAAAGCTTTATAAACTTTGTTAGAATGTCCAAGGAATCATTTGAAGATTTGTTACAGCTTATTGGACCCAAAATTTATAAGCAAAACACAAATATGAGGGAATCGATTTCAGTAACAACAATGTAAGCGAATTTACAAAATCTAAAAATTAAAATTGATCTAAAAATTAACCTCCATTTTAATTTTTCAGACTTTTAATGACATTACGTTATCTTGCAACTGGAAACACCTACACAGACTTGTCGTATGGATTTCCTGTTTCAGTGTCTGCAATATCTGATATAATTCCCGAAACCGCAAAAGCAATATATAATGCTTTACATAATAAATACTTAAAAGTAAGTTTACATGGTTTAATAATTTTATGAGTGTATTTAACGTAAAACTAATTATTTAAGGTTCCTAAAACTACTTCAGAGTGGAAATTGGAAATTGCGGAAAACTTTTACCACAAATGGAATTTTCCAATGTGTCTGGGTACAATTGGTAAGCTCAATGTATATCATGGTTATAATATATAATAAACATTATTTTCAGATGGCAAACACATAGCATTTAGGCCAAAATCGGCAGATGGTTCCTACTATTACAACTACAAAGGCTTTAATAGCATTATATTGATGGCGGTTGTGGATGCCAATTATAGGTTTATAATGATAGATGTTAGAACCAACGGCAGAGCCAATGATTCTGCTGCATTTAATACATCAGAAGTTGGTGATGCAATAAAGGAAAATTTACTAAATTTTCCGGAAAATGACACTCTTCCCGGATCTAATATAGAGGTATACTCATTTGTAAACAAAGGATATATTTAATATTAATGTTTTCTTATTATTTCAGGTACCTTATGTGTTTGTATCGGATGATGCATTTCGTTTAACATCTAGGATTTTAAAACCATACAGCCAAATTTTTTTAATAATATAGATAAACTTCCTTGGTAGAATGAAGCAATAAGCAAATTTAATTTTTAAAACATTGTTTCTGTATTTGTTTTTTCATAATTTCTTAAATTTTCGAATTTCAAAATTAAAAACTGCATGTAAATTTAATTTATTTTATAGATTTTAAAGAATTTGTAGAAAATTCCTGAAGTTTCTGAAGTGAAATAAATAAATAAAATAAATAAATAAAAAAATATGTATATTTTTTTAGAAAATTATATTTATTTTTTACTTTTTAAGACTAGACTGCTTTTAATTAAAACAATAGATCCAGCTATTCCGAAATTTCTTTTTGTTTTTTTTTTATATTCAAAAATAAGCAGCATTATTTTGGATACGACTTCATCCTGTAGGTAATTTCCCGAATGTTTGTCCGAAGGAAATTAAGAACAGAATTTTCAAATTCCTGTTCTGGTTTTTCAGATTCTTCTGGCTCCGTTAGTTTAATAATATAATTATTTGCAACCTGCAAGATATCGTCCGCATCCGATACTGATGACATGCTTTTAGGTTTATTTCTTTTTGATGTTGAAGGCTCTTCCAGGTAAGACTGTGAACTCTCATCGCATATTTGAAAAAATAAAACCCTGTTATAAAAGCTAATACTATTTTTGAAGTGTACATTATATGAGTGTTGTAAGTTTGAAAATTGTGGACTATTCTATTGACTATGTATGTATTAGTCTATTGAATAATCTATTGACTATTCTATGTATAAATCAACTGACTACACTATGTATTAGTCCATTGACTAGACTATATATGTATTAGTCTATTGAATAATCTATTGACTATTCTATGTATAAATCAACTGACTACACTATGTATTGGTCAATTGACTACTCTAATGATTAGTCTAGTCAATAGATTATTCAATACATTTATACATAGACTAGTCAATAGATTACCCAATACACTTATACATAGACTAATTAATAGATTAGTCAAGTGACTAAAAAATAGTCAAGTCAATCGATTATTCTCCAGACTAATACATAGTCTAATCAATAGATTAGTCAATTGACTAATTGATAGACTAGTGAATAATGAATGTGTGACTACCTTTCTTTTCGAACACTGGGGTAGATCATCAATTTCTGATGTGGAGTTATCATCTGTAGCCTGAAAAAGAAATACATATCAAGAAATTAACTTTTTGAATGTATGTATATATAGCTGTCAGAAAAGTTCTGAAACACAGCTTATGTTAAAAAATTTAAAAAATTACAAAAACTTTATTACTTACATATGAAATATTTGATTTACTTTT